>CAOKZL010000145.1:0-600000 GCA_948472985.1 Iguana delicatissima | reverse complement strand
TGTGTGAATAAAGATAAATAAAGATGATAGTAATCATAATGATGGTGTGTGCTGCAAGGTGCTTTTGAACACCTTTTGAACAGCCCTGCACTTTTCCCCATGTTGCCCCTTAGCTTTCGCTCTTGATCAGAGGAAGAACAGAACGTAGTGATGGTGTAGACCACTGATGCATCTGTTCCACCTGTCCCTGCTGGTGTTCTTGGAGAAGGAAGAGAAACTTGGGGAGGGAACGTCAATTACAAAGGGTTGAACCCCAGATCCCTTTGCAGTGCCTAGTGGTGTCGGCCTGAAAGTATCCCCCTGCATAGACAATATACCTGGAACCTTCATGATCCACAAAATCTTTAACACAATACTTCTTAAGTTCCCCAACCCTACAGTAATTTTTAAAGCTTGAACCTACCATGTAGCTGAATCTAATGTACCAGCTGCTTCTTCCAACCTGTTTCTTTCTTTTTCTCGCTTTTTTGCTTCCCTTGGGTTACTTTCCATATTCTGTAAGCTCTTTGGGGCAGGGGCCTACCCACTCATACATTTGTTAAAGCTCCATTACATGAGGATAGAGGTGTTAATAAAGGTCCAGGGAAGATTTCACCATGATTTTAGGCCTCCTTTGGGCTGGTTTAAGCCCAGAAGAGGCCTTCTTTTTCAACCAGGCAAGTACTGCATTTGCTGACGTATAAGACTCACTTTTTTCCCAGAAAAATACTGTTTGAAAATGGGATGCCTCTTATATGCCAGTGTATCTTATAGTATTTGCTGGCATATAAATGGAGTGTGTCTTATGCACTAGCAAATACGGTAGAAAGAAAAGCAAGTTTTAGTTTACTGCGCAGTTGAAAAAAGATCCCTCCTGAGGAATAATAATAATATCATTATCATGATTATTAATGGATTCTGCAGCACTGGAGGTTTGATGATCACCTGTAAAGGATGCTTTAATTCTTCATTCCAGCTCAGTAACACCTTTGCTGGGGTGGCTAACCATGGCAGGTCTGGGGGACGCCTGTGGGACCATCCGGGGGACACCTGTGGGACCATCCGGGGGACACCTGTGGGACCATCCAGGGGCCACACAAATTATCGACATTTTAAAAAACCAAAGCAAAACTGGAAAGGGCTGGCAGTGCACTTCTGGTTTGGAAAAACAGGTAGTTTCTCTTATCAAATTGTTCTGGTACACTCCACAACCAGTCTCAAAGATGACATGCCACTCATGGAGGTTTCCAGGAAAGGCAGTTTGCTTCTTCTTTTTTTTTGGAGAGGGGCAATCCTCAGCTAGGAATCCCTTATTGAGCATGAGTGAACAGCCAAACAGAGAGACAAGAGGAAGCAGACAAGCCTCACCGGCTCTCCACAGCATGTTAAAAAAGCATAGATCTATAAGTTTGCCCAAATCTTATTGTTAATTATAATGGAAAACTGAAGTGCTAGGAGCCACGGGTTCCTCAGAAGTGGCCCTAGCCGTAGCCCACACTTTCTCCACCCTTCTCACAGAGGCAAAAGATGCTAGTGGGTGAGTAGATTCCGGTGATGTAGACTCGAGTCAATTGACTCAGACTCAAGTTGGACTTCAGTGACTTGACTTGGCAAAAATTACACACTGACTCAACTCGAGACTTGCGGATTTTTATTGACTGACTTGCTGCCCTTGGTTCAGTAACATAACACATTCCTCCAGAAACCTTAGAGTTCACCGGCAACGTGACAATCTATCTCAAACCCAAAAAGTGGACACATTTCTCAGAGGGAACAGCAAATAGGCTTGAGGTCTGCTGAGCAGCCTATCCCTGCTTCATATAGGAGGAAAACTTTTCTAAAACTAAAACTTTCTAAAACTTTTCCTAAGACCAGGAGGCAAGCTTTGCAAATGGGAAGTAAGAAGGATCCTGTTCCGCACTTCCGAAGCTGCAGATGGCAAAATCACAGAAGTGGAGGGTTGACTCGATTTAAATTGTTAAAACTGACTTTATTTGACTCTGTCCAGAAATTCTGGAATACAGATTGGGGTATAAAGTTGGCTCCCAGACTTGAGACTTGACTTGCAAGGACTTGAGACTCAACTTGAGACTTGAAGGTAGGGACCTAAGGCTTGACTTGATACTTGGAATAAAAGATTGAACTACATCACTGGTAGATTCTATAGCAATAGGTGTTATGCTGTGTTGGAGTTGCCTCTCTCTCATTTGTCTCACCGGCTTTCTTAGAAAGATCAATTATGTCTTTAAAGTGATTTATATATGCTCCTAATTGGTTACGATCCATGCAGAACCTGCTGGCTTCATTCAATAACAACTTCCTCTGTTACATCTCACTCTGCCTTGGCTTGACCTACCTGCGAGGGTGGTTGTGAAGCAATACTTTCCTATTCACCTTGCCAAGGAAGAGTTATAACACACCTTTCAGACGCATCTTGACGACAGCTTCCGTCACCCCAGTTGGCAGCGATGGGAGTTGTAGTCCCACATATCTGAAGGGCACTAGGTTTATGGCAATTGTTTCACAACCACACTTTTAACTGGAGTGCTTTTAGAGGTCTTGGTTTTATGGAGAAGCACGCACACGTAGATGAACCTTTGCCTGTGGACAGTGCCTATTCTGTTCAGCCATTTCCGCACCAGACGGTTATAGTGCTATTATTCCACTTTTGACATCCTATGGAATCCTGGGGTTTGCAGTTTAGCCTTTCCATAAGATGTTGAAAGTGTTGACACCTTCCTTTGAATGTTCTTGCTAAAGTCTTTTAAAATTAGAATTGTCCCAGCAAATATTCCTGGTCAGAGGATGCCCAGTTATTGCAGTTAAGGGGGGGGGGAATCTCACTGACTGGCAAATCCTAGCTCATCATAGTGCCCATCAGATGGGTGGAAAGGAAAAGTGGGGTACAATGAAGTTAGTCTCAAGGTGTGTTGCAGGTGATGCTTGATTCAAAGCTCTGTTGGATGACCTCGAGTATCAGTCTTCCATCTCCCTGCCGTGTAAAATGGGACCAGTAGGAATCTTGCTGCACATCCAAGCTGGCAAAATTAATTCCAAACTGACCTCTAACATTCTTGAAGTCCTTGGTGCGGTGATGTGCATTTCCCCAGTGTTTGTGAGTGCTGTCAGTTATTGCTGGATAATGAACATATTGGAAGAGCCAGCCTAGTCTAGCGATTTGAGTGTTGGACGAGAACTTTGGACCATTCTTGCTTGGTCACGGAAACCGACTGGGTGACCTTAATACGCTCCCTGCCTCAAAGGAAGGTAGTACCAAGAAAAGCCTGTGATAATGTTTGCCTTAGCGTCTTCATAAAGTCAGAAATGACTTGAAAGCACCCAACAGCAAAATGAGTATGTTACATGTGCTGCACATTATGGACAAACTGATTTGATTAATGGATATGATATCTATGGAGTGGAGTAGTGAACTAAATCCCATTGATTCATTGGGTCTTCTCTGGTTGGGGCTAGCAACAGGATTTAGGCTAATGTATGCAAAGAAACACTCTAGTGAAATGTTTGGTGCCTGCTTTACAACTTGCCTGTCTCACATTGGGGATAAACAATGCAGCATTGCTTATTCCCATTTTACAGATAAGAGAGTGGAAAGACTGACACTCCAGGCTGCCTGTTGGATCTGTGGCTAAACCATTGTACTGACCCAAGTTCTGCATCCATCACAACAGCCTCTGGATCTTATTGGTTTTCTTTTTAGTTAATGCTTCATTTGCATGGTTATGTACAAGCGGTATTATTATTTGAGTCTTTTCCCTTTTCCCCTGAAATTAGCAATTCATAGGTTGTTTTGAAGTTAGTTGGTGGTGATAAAAGGATGACAAAGCAGCTGATTGTGCTGAGCACTGGGAGTTCCCCCAAAAATCTTGAGTTTGGAAAATGATGATTCATTTGGTTTTTTTCCGAACTTGCCCTTTGAGTTCAGTACTTCTGTTTACAACAGAAAGTGCTTTATGCAGCTGCATTTTTCTTTTGTCTAGTTGGATATTATCTATGCCAGGGAGAGGGGAATGTGATCTACAGCTGTTTTTAGGTTGCATATCTTCTGATCTTTGTTGGGTGATGGGAGTTGCAGTCCCAGCAATATCCGGAGAGCCATATATCCCTCAGTGCAGTCTCTGCTGACTTGTTGCAGTTCTCCAGTGTTTCAGGGTTGGGGTCTTTCCCAGCCCTCTGTGGAGACACCGGGGGTCGAATCTGAATCCTTCTGCATATAAAGTATGTCTGTTATCTTAGGCCGCTTTCTGTAAAGTAAGATTCTCATCCTCATTTACCTAAATGAAGGCCAGATTTAAAGAGGAACACAGGAATTTGTTGCTGTTTCTTCTCTATTATCACCGAAGTGGAGGTTGAGAAAAGTTGGGCAAGACATTGGATTCCGACTCTGGGCCAAGCCCTGCTAAAGAATCATTTAACTTTGGTTTGATTTGATGTCTCAGCAGACCAACCGTGGTTTAGGTTTGCTCGTCCAATTAGTCAGCCCTCCGCATTTGCGGGTTTAACTTTTGCAGATTTGATTGTTCACGGATTATTTGCTATCCCCTCTGCCACCTCCCTATGCGATTTTTAATAGGGACTGCAAGCCTCGTGAGACTGAGAAACTGCAAGCGAGGCTAGTACGTCCCTCTAAAAAATGGTGTGGGGCAGCAGTGGAGGTGGCCGTAAGCCCCACCAGCCCCCTACTTCTGCCTTGCAAAGGAACCCTGGTGCCTCAGAGGAATCCACAATGGGTTGAATATAGTGATCATACTTTTTTGTGTGTTAAATATGGTTTGGGAGGGGTTAGAGTTATTCACGTTTTTTTCACTTTCCTGTGCCCCTAACCCTAGCGAAAGTGGAGGGAGGACTGTCCTGTTGAAAACACAGGTTTGCAGTGTGGGTTTGCAAACCCAGATTTGTCCTAACCATAAGCAATGTAAAGACAGTTTAACGGGGGTTATAGCTATGATTCCACCTTTGGAAACAGCTGCACCCTGTAGATGGCCTTGGTTTTACTGGACATTTAAGAGAGCAGCAAACTGACCCTGTGAAGCAGTTCTTGAACACTTTTTTTTGACAGCACGGAGACATGATTTGGTGTAACCTCCGAGTTCTCTGAAATTTCCTTCCTGTGTATGTGCTGGTGTTTATGAGTCAGGATGGTTTTTCTGCTTAGGCACGAGAATGAGGAAGGGTTGCCCAGCGCTGGCCTGTTGAACAAGCTACTGAATGCCAGTCTGGGGTGTTTTATCGTTCCCAGCCACTCTAGGAACCCAAGTTGGCATGGCTCTTTGGGTTTGTTTATCTAACAGGAAGCGGGAAGAATATTTTGGGGAGATGGCAGTGACTCCCTGATTTGAGTTCTCATCTAGGTCGAGTGCCGCCTACCTGTATTGGGCCGATGGATCTCCACCCAGTTGGGGCAGGCATGCAGTTCTTTCTCCTCTGCACCGTGAGTCATTCCTTGAAATCAGAGCGGGAAAGCCACTGGAAGGAGGAAGTCAACTTTTGGGAATTCATTCCCTTTTCACTGCTATGCAAAAACATCATCTCTGTGTTTTTGGTGTACGTGGTTTTCCTGCAGTGACTAAAGTTTCAGTTCTAGAGAACTTCTTGGAACTTGCTAGGTCATCTAGAATCGGTCTCTGTCGCACTCTCTCTGTCTCCTCCGGTCTACCTTAGAGGATTCTGATGTTTCCCCATTTTGCTTGAAGGACATGATAGCCCTGTTTAAATATTTGAAGGGATGTCGTGTTGAAGATGGAGCAAGCTTGTTTTCTGCTGCTCCAAAAACTAGGACACGGAGCAGTGGATTCAAACTACAGGAAAAGAGATTTCAACTAAACCCCAGGGAGAACTTCCTGACAATCAGAACCGTTCAACAGTGGAATATGCTGCCCCAGAGTGTGGTGGAGTCTCCTCCTTCGGAGGTTTTTAAGCAGAGGCTGGATGGCTATTTTCTGGGGGTGCTTTGAGTGTGTGTTCCTGCATGGCAGGGGGTTGGACTCAGTGGCCATTGTGGTCTCTTCCAACTCTATGTTTCTATGATTCTGTGAATGGCGTCTAAAATATAAGGCAGAAGGCAAAATGGTGTCCTCATGCCGGCTTCCACTAGTCTTATTCGTGACGCAACATGAATAGGACTGTGTGGTGGGCCGGCTATATTTGCAAGGGATTCACGGATGCTCAAGTTAGCCTTGCCGGCTTGCAGCAAGACTACAAAGCCTTCTGAGGCACGCCTTATACAGCCAGCCCTCCAGGACTCCTGCAAAAGTGGAAAAATTACAAGTAAAAATTCTAAGCAATTTTTTAGGAAGGTTTAAGTCCTCTAGTGCAATTCTGTGGTCAGCTTGTGGCAGAAGTGGACCACAGAATTGCGCTAGAGCATCTAGACATTCCTAGAGAGAACCCCCCCTTTTTTTTGGTGGCAGGGCAAATGCAGTAAGATTTTTTAAAAATAAATAAAATAACCCTCAGATAATCAAATCCGCAAATGCTGAATTGTGAAAGTGGAGAGCCGACTGTATTTCACCAAGAGGCCTGCTGAGCCATCTCAAGTCTTTGGTGAACTTCACTGGTTGCAAGCGGCTTCTCAGGATGAATTCAAAGTGGTGTTGTTTTTTTTTATGATGGGGATGGTTGTTGCTTGTTTTTTATGTTTTAAAGGAGGAATGGACATGGGGGAGGCTTTCTTCTGATGTAGAATGTATTCCTACAGGACTAATCTGTTGGGAAGGGTGTGTGCTGGCGTTTGGAGAAGCCAGAAGCCAGTGAAAATGGCTTTTCTCTCTCCTTTTCTTTACCACTTCTTCTCAGTCTAGGCTCTTTCCAGAGATCAAAACTGATCACTTGGGCAGGGCTTTTAAAGCAAGAGGAAAGGTCAGCCATCCCTGTTTTCAAGTTATAGAAAGCCTAGATACCCTCTAAAGATATCCCCTTCCCTGTGAATTAAGACCAGTTGTGCAAAGCGCATGCCACAGGTTGCATGAGGATCCCTGAGTCCCCCCAACATCCCTCTCCAAAAAATATTGTGGAGAAAATGTGGGTCTCCTAAACCAAGTTTGGGTTTAGGAAGTCCTCCTTTGGACAGATAAGTTTTGGCCAAAAATGTCAAAATGGATCCACTCTGGGGGCAGTTTGAGATTTTTTTTTCTGTCTAAATTGTAAATATTGGAGGTGCTGGGGGTGGAACGTGGCCATTGGAACGTCCCCTGGGATGACCATCATGGTCCCCATCCCCATCAGTTGTCCATCCCTATGTTAAGATGCAGGGAGAGGTGTTCTTTCAGCTCCCAGCATAGCTGGTAGAGAGATTATCTTCCCCTAACAGCAGGGCCTTTTCGGGTGGTGGCATCAGCGTTGTGCAGAATTAGCTCTTGGCAAGATCTATCAAACCGCCAGAGTTCTGCCTATTACGAGCTTGTTAAAAACATGCGTACTGCACATAGCACTGTGGTTCATCTGGAACAGCAAAACCAGGATTTAATTGTTCACGCAGTGACTTGATTAACCAAAGCCACCTATTTCTGGCAACTTTTCCTTCTTTGAGGGAATAATTCCACTTCCCCATCTCACTCCTGTCTTGATTTCCAGCTTCCTTTGGGTTTACCATCCAGGACAGTATTGCATAAACATGACTTACAAATGCATGCATTGGCTATGCTTATAGATTCAATTTTTAAAAAAAGGTTTCCAGTTTGGAAAATCCCTGGTAATTAAATCTTGCAAGCCAGGGAGAATGTCTGAGTGAAATTTGGATGGGCGGTGGGGAATGAGGCTTCAGTCCTTTGCAAAATTCAGGGCCTCCCCTTGTTGTCTTGGATACAGGATAAACGATGCAGAAACCCACAAAGGTAGGATGCAGATTAATAGAGCTTTTAGAGTGCTGGAATTGGAGTAATGTTGTCACATGACCTTTTTTTATTTAAAAAAGCCTCTCTTTTTTTTTGTAGCTGCAGATTTTTGTCCAGGGTTGGTTTCTTCTATTTCAGTCGTGTGCGTTTCCCTGGCTAGCTTCCGTGCAGGATTTTGTTTGTTGGCTGACTTGGTTGGACCAGACGGTTGCGGTGACGTGTTGCGTGTCACATGGGAGGGAGCGGCTGGGTTGCTTTGCTGGCTGGCTGCCGTCCAGTTGACCTGTCGTGTTGTGTTCCAAAGTGTACAGCGGGGAGACACGTGCTTGAGGGCTGGCCTTCCTCCCCTCCCATCTTTCCACCAACGGGGAGTTTTTCCCTCCCCGCAGCCTCCTGCCAGCGAGCGACTTGCTTGGCTCACCTGTTTTGCGTCTCCTTGTCCCTTTGCCGTGCCTCTGTCGTTTTAAGCATTGTCAGGACTGATGCACACAAACATGGCTGGTGCCAGCAAAAGGGACTTCTACACCGTGCCTGGTGGTAGTCTGACCTTGAGTGCAGGATGGTGTAGATTGAGGTCGCACGGTTTAGGGAGGGCTCTTTCCTTCCAGCCCTGCGTGCCAGCCACCTGTTGGAATCTGGATGGCCACTGATGGGAAACCGTCCCTCTGGTTTAGATGGATTTGCTTTCAAGCCTTCGAAAGCAGGAAATCAAGGATGATGACAGTGGACTCAGGTCCTGGCAGCCTGTGGCATGATAGTAATTGTAGTCGAGAAATGCTTTTTCAAAACCAAGTACCTGCAGGCAGTGAGGGCAAGAATCATAGAATCATAGAAACATCGAGTTGGAATAGACCATAATGGCCATCCAGTCCAACCCTCTGCCATGCAGGAACAAGCGCTCAAAGCACCCCCAGCAAATGACCATCCAGTCTCTGCTTAAAAAGCTCCAAAGAAGGAGACTCCACCACACTCTGGGGCAGCATATTCCACTGTTGAACAGCTCTGACTGTCAGGAAGTTCTTCCTGAGGTTTACGTGAAATATCTTTTCCTGTGGTTTGAGTCCATTGCTCCATGTCCTAGTTTCTGGAGCAGCAGAAAACAAGCTTGCTCCATCATCAACACGACATCCCTTCAAATATTTAAACATGGCTATCATGTCTCCTCTTAACCTTCTTTTTGTCAAGCTAAACATATCTAGCTCCCTAAGCCTCTCGTAGGGCATGGCTTCTGGACCCTTTACCATTTTGGTCACTCTCCTCTGCACACATTCCAGCTTGTCAATATCCTTCCTGAACTGTGATGCCCAGAACTGGACACAGTATTCCAGGTGAGGTGTAACCAAAGCAGAATAAAGTGCTATTATTACTTCCCTTGATCCTGACACTGTACTCCTATTGATCCAGCCCAGAATTGTATTGGCTTTTTTAGCTGCCGCATCACACTGTTGACTCATGTTCAGCTTGTGGTCCACTAAGACTCCTAGATTCCTTTCACATGTATTGTTTTCAAGCAAGGTATCACCCATCCTATATCTGTGCATTTCATTCTTTCTTCCTAAGTGTAATACCCTACATTTTCCCTGTTAAAAAGGGAGGAATCATCAATCTCCAACCAATGGGTTTCGAGAAATACACTACCCCGAACATGGAAACATGGTTCTCTGTTGTCATGTCATAATAGCTATGGATAGACACACGTGCCATGAATTGACTTCATCCTGTGTTGTGGAATCTGTGGTGTCACTGGACCACAATTCTGATCACGCCAGCCGTTGTCTGCTCTCCCCTTGTCTGCCTATTTTGCTGTTCATGCATGCTCAGTAAGGGATTCCGAAGGCCGCCGCTGTTTATCTCGCCTGTTGTAAGGAGCCACATGTGGCTACAGTTGGATTGGCGAGAGCAGAATACTCTTTTCCTCTTGAAGCTTTATTGCATTGGTTACTACATTCCACAACCCTGAAACTTTGTGTTTCTCCAGCCCTCCTTCTCCATCCTTCCATTGCACATGTGGCTAAAAACCTTCTAGCTAGGACATGCAGGAAAGGAAGGCTGGGCAGCCATAAAAAGACTTTTTAAATAAAAGCTTCTTTCCCAGAGGCATTGTTAACAGACGCATGCCTGTATACAGAAAATAAGAAACAATGCATTACAGCCAGTGCAAGAAATCATAGAAAAAGGAATGGTTTGGAAAGGGATATGGCCCAAGGAGAGACCAGAGTCGAGCTATACCAGCTGCAGGTTAGCTCTCCATTTGGCTAACTGGGCTGGGGAGCTCTTTCCTGCTCCAGTCACTGTCTCTTTATGGACGTTTTTAAGCGACGTTTTTGTTTTCTTTAGAAGGAGGCCTGCATGTCTTTTCTTGTGTGGAGGCAGTGCAGGGCGGTGGGGGGGGATTTGGCCTGACAAAGAAAAGGCGTTCCATTTTGTCAAAATATCTGTGACCGTTTCTGCACTAGACTGTTATAGTGCCCTTTTTCCACTTTCAACATCCTGTGGAATCCTGGGGTTTGCAGTTGAAACTAAACTAAAGGTCCCTCCCTAAACTGCAAACCCCAGGATTCCACAGGATGTTGAAAGTGGAATAATAGGACTATAACAGTCTAGTGTGGAAATGGCCTGGGTGTCAGGTATGGTTCTCTGAGACTCTGCCGGGAGGCTGATAACCTCTTCTGTGGTGATGGATGAGTGACTTATAGGTTGGAGTTTCTGCAGTGAGGGTTTTGCATAAGGAGAGGATAGCGTCAGCCCTGTGGTTTCTTTTTTATTTAAAAAGGGTGCTTTCTGAATGGCTCTCTGCCCCTGAATTCATACTGAAAAAACACCAACAATAATAGTAGTAGCAAGAACGCCAAGATGTGATAAAACATCTAAATAAAATCACCAGAGATAGGATCACACGAGCACAATTGCAAAAGCAACACAGCTTAGAATGTGCCACATCTGTTCTCCGGTGATACGTTACTGACTCCTAGATCTTTGGAAAGATTCTAAATCATTGATGGTGCCAAATTCCAGTCTGTAAGACCTGGTGGACTGTGAAATCAATAATCATAATAATGACAGTAGCATCATAGAATTATAGAGTTGGAAGAGACCCAGGGGCCATCCAGTCCAACCCCATTCTGCCATGCAGGAACACCCATCAAAGCACTCCCGACAGATGGCCATCCAGCCTCTGCTTAAAAACCTCCAAAGAAGGAGATGCACCACACTCCGACGTATTCCACTGCCGGACAGCCCTGACCATCAGAAAGTTCTTCCTGGGGTTCAGGTGGAATCTCCTTTCCTGCAGCTTGAATCCATTGCTCCTTGTCCTAGTCTCTGGAGCAGCAGAAAACAAGCCCGCTCCCTCCTCAACATGACATCCTTTCAAATATTTAAACATGGCTATCATGTCCCCTCTTAACCTTTTCTTCTGCAGACTAAACATCCCCAGCTCCCTAAGCCGCTCTTCATAGGGCTTCATGGCTTCCAGACCCTTCACCATTTTGGTCACCCTCCTCTGGACATGTTCCAGCTTGTCGATATCCTTCTTGAAATGAGGTGCCCATAACTGGACATAGTATTCCAGGTTAGGTCTAACCAAAGCAGAACAGAGTGGTGTCATTACCTCCCTCGATCTAGACACCATACTCCTATTGATGCAACCAAGAATTATGTTGGCTTTCTTGGCTGACGCATCACACTGCTGACTCATGTTCATCTTGTGGTCTTAAGGAAAACATTCTTAATTTCAGAGATTTGAGGTGGCATATGGAGAATATGCAGAAACTGAGGAAGCATGTGTGGGTCATGTATCTGGTTTTAGAGCCACGGTGGTTAGTGGTTTGAACTGTTGGACTGTGACCCTGGAGACCAACTTTTGATTCCCCGTTCAGCCATGGAAACCCCCACCCACCTTGGGTGTATCACAAGCTCTCATGATAATTTGGCCTTAGGGTCACCATAAGGCAGAAACGACTTGAGGGCACACACAGCAGCAACAAAATTTGTGGGTCAGTTGGGCAGGGATGATAGGTCCCCTGTGCTTTGCATAAAAAGGAAATGGTTGAGTGGGAAAAAAACAGCCAGTGGGGGAAGCAGAACTTCATATTTATGCAAATAGCCTTGTAATGAAGACCCTGAAAGTTTCTTGCCTTCTGCGTTCCGGCAGAGGCAGAAGGAACGCTGCACTCTGGATGGAGAGTTGACATTCCCACCTTCTGTAGCCTTCGTGGTTTCTCTGTGGGGGCCACAGAAGAATGTTTTGGTCTACCAGGATGTTTTGCTCTTTGTGTAGTTCCTAGTCACCTGTGGTTAGAGGCGTATCTGGAGTGGGGCAAGTAGAACACGTGCCCTGGGTGCCAATGCCGGGGGGTGCAAAAAAAGCCGTGCATGTAGGGGTGTTGGGTAGGGGTAAGAAGGTTTGGGTGCAACTTCCACACTTGCCCTGGGCACTATTTACGCTAGATACGCCACTGCCTGTGGCCGGTGGAGAGGAGCCTGGGCTCACAAGGTCAAAGCACCAGGACTTTTTGCTTAGCATGGACTAAGATTTCCCCACCTCGCTTGGACTCCCTTGTTCCCTCTGAGGTCAGATGCAGTCCCTTACCATAGATGGAGGGGAAACGACAGTATATTGCCATGGCTGTGCTTGTAATCCAAGTATTGTGTGTCTTCTGTTTTGCAAAAGGGCTGCTCCCCATAGAGGTGAGACCCCTTGAAGTTTGTTTTTTAAAAAAATGCAGATCAGCACAATGGCCAACTTTTTTGGATTATCCTTGGGAACATTGCCAAAAGGACTGTCACAATGAGGGTCTGCGCTACGGAATTTACCACCACATCACTGCCTGTGGCTGCTGGGTGGTAGTTTAAATACCATGCAGTGCGAGGGACAATCTAGATAGCGGAAAGGGCTATTTTATTTTATATTGTTTTATTTTTGCTGATCAGAGACCTGCAATTAAGAAATCACGGCTTACTGTTGCAACTGGGAAAAATGTGGTCACCATGCCCCTCCGGATGGACAGGACAAGGTCTTCTGATGAGCTGAAAACCCACCAAATAATGTGTGTGGAGGGTGAGCCCCCTGCTTTCCTCTAAGGATAGGGAAGGGGACTCCGCAATACTTTGTGAGATCTTAGATGCTTTGAGGAAGGAAGTTTCATGGTTTTCTGAGCATCTCCAAGGCTCCCAGGGGAAGACTGTGGCTGTGCTTCCAATCCCTCTGAAATCAGCCTGGTGTTGCTGAGAATCCTCACATTTCTTCAAACGTGGAAGAATATGGGGCTGTGTGTGTGTGTGTTTGATTCCGTGCTCCTGCCAGAAGAAAAGATATCCCACAGATGTCGAGGTGGGTTAATGTATTTGTGGGTCTCACCTGGAGAAGCATGTATACTTTTGATGTGCCTGCTGCTTTGACTTGGCTCCATGGCAGAGAAGTGTCGTTTCTTATTTCCTGTGACGGCATCACTGATAAACCTTGCTCAGCTGTGAAAAAGACAGGACATCCTTGCAAGGTGATGAGCTCCAAGGTGTTTAAGATTTCCAAAGAGAGGCTGGATGGCTACCCTGTAGGTTTCCTGTGCTGCTGGGGTTGGACTGATAAGTTTTCAAAGTCCATTTCGACACCGTGCTTCTGTTCACCCAAGCACTCACAAAAGTGTGGAATGTGAAATGACCGGATGTTGTATCTGGGAAACTTTGAAGGAGAAGTAGGGATGCTTAGATCTTCCTTGTGTTTTGTATCACCAATTCCTGTAATCTTTTATCATTGGCCATGCTGGCTGGGATTTCTAGGAACTGAAGTCTGAAACCTCTGGAATGACAAAAGTTTTCAACCTCAAAGTTTGCCTTTTCTTGGACTTATTCATTTTGGTAACTTTATGAAAGCTTGCTCTGTACCTTCTTGCTATTTGAGAGGCCATGTGAGACGGTGACTTTCAGGTGGTGGCACTGAATTTGTTGAAACACCCTTTCAATGGGAACTCCCTTCCTTCCTTAGTGTGACTCAGAAGGCAGGATAATGCCTTATTTTTCCAGAGGGTACCTGGGGACAGCGCATAACAGATTCTCCTTGCCTTCTTTCTAGCTTGTGGTATTTTTCTCTTTATAAAAAATGAATAATTAGTTGTTTGACTGTACTGCTTTATAATAGTATTGTTTTAAAGCTCCCTCAAAGATCCAAATGAACAGAGAGGCAGGGGCATAAATCTTCTTAAGTTGGAAGGTTTTGGTTGACAAGTCGGGACACCACAATCTCATTTATCTGGTTCAGTCAGTGTGTTGTCAAACATAAACACATGGTAGGCCAACGCGTGCCACCAAACAGGCTATGAAAACTGATGGAATTTCACTACAGGAGAGAGGACTGGTTCTTCAGGTCCATCGCCGTGCTTGGGGTGGGAGGTGTTGTCACAGCAAGGCAGAACATGGCTGCATCACTCTGGGCTGTGGTCTAACGGGCTTCTAATGAATGCTGTGGCTCTCCATTGGCCATTTCCGCAGTAGACTGTTATAGTGCTATTATTCTGCTTTCAACATCTTATGGAATCCTGGGATTTTCAGTTTAGGGAGGGGCCTTTAGGCTCTTCTCTAAACTGCAAATCTCAGGATTCCATTGCATGTTGAAAGTGGAATAATAGCACTATAACAGTCTAGTGCGGAAATGGCCATTGTCTCATACAGAGATCTTTCCCAGCCCTACCTGAAGTTGCCCAGGATTGAACTTGGAACCGTCCGCATGTGCACTGACTGAACTGTGCTGAGTGTAAGACAAAAGAGAAACAAAACCTCTGCCCAGAAACCTTCTTTGTGTTAGGCTCATAAGGTAGAACGGAAGACAGGGATGTGGGGGCATCACAGGAAGCCCCCTCCTTTCAGTGCCATGTTATCAGACGACTCACTCTTTCAATGCTTCCAAATTAAGGACAAGTTCCATTAATTCGATGTGGGGTCTGCTCTTTCATCAGTTCTTGTCTACAAAGGCTTGCTTGGGGCCACTGGCATCCTCCCCTGATTGAATTAATGGAATTATCTGTATTGCAATCTTCAAAACGGCAAGCTTCCATCAGTTCTTCTTGCCTACAGATGCTCACTTGGGACTGCGTGTGTGATAGATAATGGCTCTGAGGTCAATGAGCAATTGATGTGCCAAAAACAGACCAAGGGATAGACCAAACTATCTTGGAAATGCCCCCCTCCGCTGAAAGACAAGCTGAGATTAAGTTGCTGCAACCAGGGCCAGTGGGAGAGGGGACCAGCAATGATTTAGAGGAATTAAATGTGCCTTTGCCCCCCAGCCACCAATCACGGAGGAGACTGAAACAAGCAGAAGGAAGCTGTGTGGGGCAAGGTTGAGTAAACAGAACAATGATGAGTAACACTGCATATAGGTCGGTCGGCGTGGCTTGCTGTTTGCCAATCACTACTCAAGCCTGTGACCCTTGTGTTCCAGCTCTCTTGACCCTTTTGGACTGACCTTTGGTGTTCTGGACTTTTTGGATTCGACCTTGACTTTGGCTTGGCTCAGTGTTTCTCCTTGATTGTTTGCATTGGACACCCTCCCCACTGCCTCCTCCTCTTGGGCAAGAACGATTGCCTTCCTTCCCTTGCTGGCAGAAAAGGCACGGGCAGGGAGTTGAGCTCTGACAGCGCGTTTGCTGCTTGCAAAGCAAGCTCAGAGGGGAGAACAAGGCAACAAGCCAGCTCAGAGACTTTGCAAGCAGTGTGTGCACATGGTCAGTCCCAGCTGAGCCCTACATGTTCCCTAAAGTAGATGGGCTCCACTTTTCAACCATTTCTGCTTTCTGATAGTGCTCCAGTCCCACATCTGTCAGATAAGTGGGGGAAGCCTGTAATGGGGAAGGTGTAAGTGGTGTGACTTGCTGATGACGAGGCCTCAACAATGTTTTGTTTAGTGGGTAGAAGAGGAGGATTGAGTGGGGGAAGCTGCTTGGCAGATACGTGCGGTGGAATAGTGAGGAGGAGTTGTATGGGATAATGCTGCAGAATACCGAGAAAGAGCAAATTAAGATCAAGAGGACTGGGAGTAGCTGGTTGGATTGGGGGGACTGTGGGAGGGAAAATAAGCATGAACAATGAGGACTGGAAACTTGGAACTAAAACAGGGCATTTTTAGATGTCCTCATCTAAAGAAAGAGGCAGTTAAAAAGTTCGTAGTACTGAGATCCAGTTGTAGTGCTTTGAACACTGGACTACAACTCTGTGGGAAAGGGTTTGAACTGCTGCCCAGCCCTTTGGGCAAGTCACATTCTCTCAGCCTCAAAGGAAGGCAAAGGCAAACCCCGTCTGAACTAATCTTGCCAAGAAAACGTTAGGGCTGTCATGAGTCAGAGTTGACCTGAGTACACAACAACAGGAATAAGTAAGAAGGTTATAAGAGAGAAATGCAGCAATTTGCATCTGTCCTTAACATTTGATTCCTTACATTTGGTAGTGAAAGAAACCTGTTCTTTTATTTGTTTGTTTGTTTCTTCAGGCTGTTACACATTAGCTGTGTTGAAATTCAACTTGTAAGCTCTGTTAGGGTCCCTTCTCCCCACCTAATGTGTTTTAGAAATGTGTTGTCAGTCTGTATCTTGCATCCTTCCAGCTGTCAGGTTTTCATTGTGTAACCTCCTAGATGGCAGGGACCTAGCTCTGTGCCATTCTGTTGGGGAGAGCAGCCCTGCTGCAGAACATTACATTCAGTGTTTTGATATAGTAGATTGCTGGGTGTAAAATATTTAAGTGCCTGCCAAAAGTGGAAGGCTTATATTTGGTGTCTAAATGTGTACAGTGAGGACATGAGAGGGATCTCCCGAGGGAGGGTGTTCCAAAGTGTGGGGGCATTATGGGGAAGGTCCTTTCGCAGTAGCCAGAAACTGGCAGAATTTGGGAACATTGCTTGCTTGGATTAGTGTGCAAAAGGATGTTGCAGCACCTTTGAGACCAGGTGAGAAAAAGAAATTGGTAGCCTACGCTTTTGTAGATTTAAGTCTTTCAGTTAGGGCCTTTTCACACTACACTACTATTGCGCTATGATTCCACTTTTAACTGCTACCATTCTGTTCTATGGAATCCTTGGGTCTGCAGTTTAGGGAGGGATATTTAGAAAACTCAGCCAGAGGGCTCCAGTATTTCCCAAGACTACAAGATTCCATAGGTGGCAGCCATGGTAGTTAAAGTGGAATCATAGTGCAATAGTCGTGTAGTGCAGAAAGGCGTTTAGTCTCAAAGGTGCTATGAGATCCCTTTGCATACTGATCCAGACTAACCTGATTAGGTCTTTGAATTCTACCACCTTGTTTGGATTACAACTTCTACAATCCCCCTGCTAGCATTTTCCTTTTTTCTTACGTCACCCTGAGAGGATGTCCTTGCATCCATTTTGGTGTCACCATTTGTCTGGGTTTTCCAGAAAATTTTCAGTTAGGAAATTATCCAGGAGACTTTCCATCACCTTAGAGTGTGAACTGCTTGAGCGTGTTTATTTGGCTTAACATTTACAGAACAAAACTTTTAAATGCCCCAAGAGTTTCCAAGTATAAGAATGGAAGTGTTTGATTAGGGAAATATTAAGCACACTTCATGTTGTGTATTACATTCAAACACATTTAAAGCTTTCTGTGGAAATGATTTTTAGTAGAATATTTGTCTTTTAAGTTTTTTATGACAGCATGTACGTTCTTTATATCATCTCTTTAAATTTAAGGCAAAAAAAGAAACAAACAAACAAGCACCCCAAACTACTGAAAACTTTTGACACAGGAATTTTATCATACTCAAACTCTGCAAGATAACCTGTGATTGTTTGCGTGTATGCAGTGGGCCCTCTGTATCAGTGGGGATTCTGTTCCAGCCCCCCCTGCAAATGGTGAAAAATATAAATGTTTGCATCCCACATGATTAAATGGTGGTTAGGTGCACATAGCATTGTGGTGCACAAAGCATGGTGCACATAGCATCATGTCCTATATCTAAAATGACAACAACGTGGTGGCGTTCAAATTGCTGCCATTTTAGATGTAGGACATGATGCTCCACAATTGGTGGAATTCTCAGATCTGGAGGTTGCATATACGGAGGGCCTGCTGTACTTCCAACAGAGTTTAACTTACTTCCCCGAGGTCAGTGGGGCACCTCCAGCTTTGCTATCAAGGTCTGTAGAATCACCTGCAGAAGTTAGATGGAGGCCAGTCTTATTCAGAACTACTTGAAACACGTTATCTTTCACTAAAAGGTTCTTTCCTGCAGGCAAGAGAAGCTTAACATACTAACGAGTTTTCATGAAATAATTTTTTTTTAAAGAAATGGAAAATTTCCAACACCAAACTTAATTAACAAACAAAAATATTCCTACCCCACATCGCTGGGCATTACATCAATCAGCAGTTTCCCTGTGAAACTTTCATTTCAGTCTTGATGTAGAGAGTTGTACCTTCCCTGTTAGAAGTTTGTCATTTTCTCTTTTTTTGATCTCTCCAGAGGAAAATGAGAAACATGAAAAACTCCGCCTGGAACACGAGCAGGAGCATCAGAAGGCCAGCGTGCAAAGGCTCAACCATGCCGTTCCCCACGAGGAGACCCGTAGTGAAATCCCGGCAGTGCCATTGTCTCCGCCCACCCCGGCCCCGCCCCCACTGCCACCGCCGCCGCTGGCGACGCCCATCTCCGTCATCCCCATCCCCGTGGTCACCAGCCCGCCGCAGCCAGCAGCCCAGAGCACCTTGTCTCCGCCCCTCATCCAGCGCCACCTGCCCCTCAGCACTCCGGGCCTCACCAAGGAAGCCCCCCTGGTGGCCCCTGTGATTCAGAAGGCCTCCGGGACCCTCCTTCCTGACATCAAGGTCCCCACGCCCCCGTCGGGGAGCCCGAGCCAACTCCCGCACTACGCCGCGCCTGTCCTGACCATTTCCCAGCACCACTTGGTCCAGCAACCCATCCAGCCCCAGCCGCCCCTCCACCAGCCGCTGCAGCCCCACCAGGTGGCCCCCCAGACGCTCGGGGTCAAGATGGCCACCTCAGAGGATGCCAAGCCGAACGAGCAGAAGAAGAGACCAGGAGGGTGAGTGGCTGCGGCAAGGGGAGCTTGTTGAAATGGCTCACATTTCTCACTTGCGCTTCCCTGTTTTCTTGCTCCCCGCAGAGCAAGGATAGTGCAAGTGAAGGCAGGTATTGTCAACACCAGTACAGCTAGGGAAAAGTTATTTTTTTTCCAGACTGCAACCTGGAATATCCCAGCCTGCCTGGCCAGTGACAGCTGGGGAATTCTGGCAATTGTAGTAGAAAAATTGGTAGCACAGGAAACTTACATTTTTGGAACTTCTCTAAACTCTGCTTCAGAGCCACAAAGCAGAGCTCCATGTTGGTGAAGACTGCACAGCCTTGTGTGGTGTGCTCACTGATGGATTGTCCTCCGTGGTTCACACTTAACCTCGGTCTTTTGTGCTGGAGATTAGTCCCATTTCCTGATGGTAGGGAGACGTAGTGCTGAAGGCCTTTAATTCTGAGCAGCCTCGTAGGGCAAAGGGGTGGTCTTTCTAGCATCTGGCCGAAACCTGTGTTGAAGGACCTGCAAGAACCCGTCTGGATTTTGTGATTGTTTCCAAAGGCAAGGACTTCACACGCTGGCCATTTCTGCACGACACTGTTATAGTGCTATTATTCCACTTTCAACATCTGGTGGAATTCTGGGAGTTTGTAGTTTACTGGGGCCAAAGAGCTCTCTGGCTGAGAATTCTCAAAGCCCCTCTTTAAACTGCAAACCCCAGGATACCATAGGATGTTGAAAGTGGAATAATAGCACTATAACAGTGTAGTGCGGAAATGGCCTCTGTGGTGTGGCTGAGCCATTCTTTTGGTCCACTGCCGTGTGAATTAGAGAGAGAAGCAGGGCTATCTAGTTTGTGAGGAGTAATCCCTAAATGAGAGAAGCAAAAAGCAGCAGTGTCTCTTCCAATTCCCTCTGTCTCCCCTAAAAGAGACCTTTGCTAAAGACTTTGGAGAGCTGCTGGCTTCACTAGATGGACAAGTAATCTTGCTTGATAACGACATTTATCCATATTCCGATGCTTTCTCTGGATGTTTTTGGACTGCAACCTTCACTGTCCCAACATAGGCTACACTAAGGGTTTCTCAAGACCCCTTGCCGTAGAGAAGTGTTGTATTCTTTGACTGGGCCCACAACTTGGGCGTCCTAAGCTCAAAGTCCCCACCGAGCCAGGACACTGAATGGGTTGCTTTTGACCAGTCGCTCTTAATCTGATCTGCCTCAAAGGGTTGTTGTGAGGAGAAAGTAGTGGGAAGAAGGGCCATGTAAACTGCCTCAAGTTTTTTGAGGGAAAGGGGGAATATAAATATGACTCATAAAGGAAATGCCTGGGGAGCAACTAAAGAGTTTTGTACATTCAGTGTCGTAAAATCAGAGAGGGACATATGTAATTGTCTATAGCAAAACCACATCTGGGTATTCGTTGCCTAATAAAACCCTAAGAAATTCATGGGGTTGCCATAAGTCAGCTTGAAGGCACATATACACACACAGCCCATTTCTGCGCTACACTGTTCTAATGCTATTATTCCACTTTTGGCATCCTGTGCAATTCTGGGCTTTGTAGTTTATGGAGACCAAAGAGCTGCCTGGCTGAAAATCCTAAATGCTCCTCCCTAAACTACAAAACCCAGGATTCCACAAGATGTTGAAAATGGAATAATAGCACTACAACAGTCTAGTGCAGAAATGGCCACACAAAATGATGTTTCTGTGAACTAAGAAAGTAAACCTGATTACAAGCTCCCCCAACCAATTGTGTTGATCGACTACAACTTCCACCAACCCTACCCAGGATGGAGATGATGGGCGTTGTAATCCCCCAGCCATCTGTTTGGGGAACATGGGACGTTTGTGATGCTGTTTACACGGACTCATGCCGAATGGTATAAAAGACCTCCAGACTTTTCCTTTGCCTACCTTTCGTTTCCCAGCACTCTTTGGCCAAATCGCTGGTCTTCCGTGCTGCACATGAACCCGAGGCCATTGCGGTTTTGTGTGGAGGTTGCTAGTGGTACGCATTCTCTTCTCCAGGCTGCCTGCAAGCAACAAATGCATTTGTTACCAAGGCAACAGGGACGTGGTGGTTGGTGCGCCACGCATATCATGCGAGCCTGTGGAAATATTGGCTGTGATGCGTGCTACTCCAGGGAAACCCAGATTCTGAGATCAGTATGAATAAGCCAAGGGAAACACTGTAGTCAGTATATTTCTCCACACTTCCTTATAGTGCAAAATCTCTTCCTTCTTATAGTGTCTTTTACAGCAGCCTGTAACCGTTGCAGATTCTTCTGCATTCCTTTCTTTTCCTAGTATTTCTATATAAGCAGGGAGGTTTCCTGAAATCTGATGCCGGCAGTGACTTTTTGCTCTTTTGTTTTGGATTTTAGGGTTGGCACCAGGGAAGTCCATAATAAATTGGAGAAGAACAGGTATGTAGCTTTTTAAAAAATCCCATACACAGTTGCAAAATGAAGGGCAGTTTTTGCACTTAGCCAGTAGACCGTTGGGCTTTCTAGGAAAATGGTTATTCCAGTTCTTGCTCCTAGGGAACACTGGGCTGCCTTGGAAGGCCAGTAATGGTAGACAAGGCTGCCTATAAAGATGGTAAAAGCTCAGTTCGGACTCTGCACCAAATGCACAGCAAGGAAGTGAGAAGGCAAGGGTTTGTTCTTCCATCTGCCCAGCAAGTGGCCACTGGAACAGAGTTGTGGATGCCTCAGAGTAAAATGGTGAATCTCTGGGTATCTCTGTTCCAGAGGCAGAGCAACAACAATTACCGACTTCTCAATTTAAATATTGCATCAAACTCAGGCGAAGCGCAAACCGTGATTTGTCATGGCTTTTTGCATATTCAGTTTGCTTTGGATCTCCAAAGGTGGTTTTGTCAGTTCAAACATGGTATCCAAGCCATGCCTTCCGAACCTGCTTTAAGCCAGAGTTTCTTCTTGTTGCCAACCCAGTTGCAAATCATGGTTTGTTAATTTGGACACTGTTCCCAACCACAGTTGAACTTCTTTTACAGGACTTTGGTGCTTTGTCTGAACCAGCTTGTCTGTGATGATTGGTTTTTCACATACTGTATGAAACCTTGAAGGAACATGGAATGAAGTCCAGGATTCACTCCTGGGCTGCATGGGGAAGGAACTGCCACACTGGACTTGCTAATGTGCCGGTGGACTTGAGCATGAACTCTACACCTAGCCGGAAAACCCTCTGCAGTTCACAGGATTCTCTAGTGCCGGGGGTTCTTCACGTGGAGACTCTGAGGTCCACGAATCGCTTTCAGGGAGTCCATGAATCCAGTGAAAAAAAAAAAAAAAAAAATTCCCCTTCATTTTCTTTCCTAATAGTTTGAAAATTGTGGTTGTGAAATCTTTTTTTGTCCAATTATGTTATTAAAGTATCATTTCAGACTTTCTCACTGCAGCTGTTAGCCCAAGACCTTTTTCTTTGTCTTTGTGTTGCTACTGTATAGGGCCACATAATACACCATCATCTGTGCCTCTGTATTATCAGAAGGGCACGCATAGCTTTCATCTTATTATCAAATGGGATCTGTGACCAAAACAAAACACACTAAACGACCCATTATGTACCATTCCTCTGATGGGTGTTCAGGAGTGTTTTGGCAGGCAGACAAAACAATCTGGTAAAGATTGCTCGTGGTGGATTTACAAAAACAACACTGTTGTAGGTGGAGCAGGAGCTGGCCAATTCTCATTCTTTCCAGATTTTGTTTCCTCTTTTATCAGTTTGGTAACTCCTCAATGCAGATCCCAATTTGATTCATTATAGCATTGCCATGTGCACACAAGTGTCTTGCACACAGTTCTCTGCTGTTTTTATCTGTCCTGCCACAATGTTCTCTTAACATTTCCACTCGGCCACTGCAGTCTGCTTTTGCAGGTGAAAGGGCCATCGCTGTACCATTCACGTACCAGGCCATGAAAACCCAACCAATGAAGGGTTAAAAGGGGATAAGGAACCCAAGACCCCCATATGGTGCTACACGACTGCTTTTCCATTATCCCTGGTTGTGCTAGTTGAGGCTGTTGGGAGGTTGGAGTCAAAAATATCCGGAAGATCTTGGTTTGTCCCACAGCTAGTTCAAAATGAGGATTTGGGGCTTGTGTTCTGCTGCCGAACATCTTTAAATTAATTAAAGTAAATTTTATTTCTTACTCCTGTCTGCCAATAGCTCAAGGCAGGGTACATCATAAATTAAAATACAGCTAAGAACACTGGATATGGTGTGAAACAAAATCAGAATGTGGTATGCAGGTATATCTGTCCTGCCACTGGAGCTCTGCTCCTCTTCACTCCGTTTTATTGGACACCATTGAACACGGTTGTTAAGCAAAACAACCATGGCAAGTCTTGGCTGTTCTACCCACCGTCCCTTGGTCTCACCGTCCCTTTTTGGTGCTAGTTGTTTTGCATGCCATGAAGTCCTTAGCCTTGCATCTCCATCAACAACTCGAGATTGAGGAGGTGACCTTGGGATTTCTCTTTGTAGGCGTGCCCACTTGAAAGAATGCTTTGAGACTCTGAAGCGGAACATCCCCAACGTCGATGACAAGAAAACCTCAAACCTCAGCGTCCTAAGGAGTGCCTTGAGATATATCCAGGTAAGGTCTCAAATGTTGTTCATTTGCTCTGTTCTAAGCGATGTCTGTGCTCTTGGAGCATCTTGTGTTGGCAGAGTTGGATGCTTTGTCCTTTTTGGCCATTTGTATCTAAGGGTGGAGCATGAATGAAAGGGCATGTGATAGGAGTTGTGAAAAAATATGCCTGATGTGGAAAAACTGGATAGAATTCTCCTTTTTCCTTTGCACTGAACTTTGGAGAGGTCAGCTACTAAAACTGATGAATGTGAGATTCAGAATGGACAGAGGAAGGATGGTATAGATAACTTAATTTATGGAATTTGATTAAGGTGCGACGTTGGTTTTAAGAGTGAACTGAACAAATTTATGAAGGAAAAGTTAGCGGAAGTTATTAGCGGACTCTCCATGTTCAGCATTGTACCTGAGCTGAGCCGTGGTATCTCCTTTCTTGTCTTTTTTTTTTTTTATCCTCTCACTGTTTGTATGGATGGTGATCCAGTCTTTGGAGGTGGAGGTACCATTCATCAATTCAGACCTTGATAAACTGGTAAAGCAGGGTTGGGCAAAAGTGCAGCCCATGGACGTTGTTTGATTGTAGGTCCCATCAGCCTTGCTAGCGTAGCCAATGGGAAGAGTTCTGGGAGCTCCCATCCAACAACATCTGGAAGGCTTCAATTTGCTTCCTTCCACCATAGATGTAGATGGTGGTACCCATGGTTTGCAAGCGCTTTGTGGATCTTGATTTCTGATTCTTCATTTGTGGGTAGTAGCAAAACATTGTTTGTTCGATTCTGAGATGTAGTTGATCTTCCTGATACATTGTTTGCTATAATATCATGAATACAGCCCTACAGTTTGTCTGTGTATTATCTTTGATATTCCCACACTCCAGTTCCACATGCTGCGGGTTAATATTTTGGCTTTTGTCGTAACTGTGGTACTATCACAACATTCTCATTGAAAGAATCTACATGATTTAGGAAACTTGCCAACAGTTTTTTTTTAAAGTTTGTGCTATTGGAAGAGCTGAATGTTGGCTTTTTAAAAATATTGACAGAGGAAGCTTAGAAGTCCCTGTTTTGCTCCGGCTGTTGGTGAGATATCAGGGTGAATCAAAGGCCGTTTTCACGCTGCACTGTTAAAGTGCTATCATTCCACTTGCAACATCCGATGGAATTTGGAGATTTGCAGTTTAGGGAGGAGCGTTGAGAATTCTCAGCCAGGCAGCTCTTTGGCCTCCGGAAACTACAAACCCCAGAATTCCACAGGATGTTGAAAGTGGAATAATCACAGTAGAACAGCATAGTGCGGAAATGGCCAAAGAAATATCACAGATAACCCAGCTCGTGATTGATGGAAGAAAAACCTCCATGTTAGAGTTATCAAGGAGAATGTGGATGCTGCAGCAAAAGGACAGCTCTCTTGCTCAGGGGTGTACCCATCTGTCTGGTATTTAATCTGAGAATCTGAAGTGTTCATGCACACTGGGTTCTGCAGTCTTCTTTGGTTCACATTGTTCATCCATGGTAAGTTACTGGAGGCAGCTTCAGGGATGGCCAGGTTATGTGCCACCCTTCTGTCCAGTTTCCCAGTGTTTACACTTCCTACCTGTTTTGGATCGTGTGTACTTTTGCCCAGTCGGGAAGATGGGCGGCTGATGTGAGATATTCTGTTTTTGTGGTGGCTTTGGGAAGTGGCAAATTTCCTGGTCTGTACTGAAGCTTGGAAATGCTTCTGTTTTGGCACTGCAATTCTCAGAATCCTCTGCAGGCCATACTGGCTGCGAATTCTGGGAGTTTTAGTCCCCAATTTGTTGTTAGTGAAAGTACATAATGTTAAGAAACATTAGAACAAGAAGATATCTGAGACCTGCTATGGCAAGACATAGACTTGTAGAGTTGGAAGAGACCCCAGGGGCCATCGAGTCACTTTGGTTTGCATTGTGCACAGCAAAGAGTGATCTTGTCGGGGGGAGCCGCTAAAGAAATCCACCCTGAGCTTGATGGATTACCTGGACAGCCAATTGTGATGGCTACGGTTCCCTCCAGGTTTGGGAGCAGTATATCTTGGAGAAGCAATTGGGAGTGGGTGGATAATCAGGATTAGATAAATCACTAGAACAAAACAGTTGGTACTGCTGTTACTCTGGCCATTTCCGCACTAGACTGTTATAGCACTATTATTCCATTTGCAACATCCTATGGAATCCTGGCGTTTGCAGTTTCGGGAGGGGCCAGCTGGCCCCTCCCGAAACTGCAGACCCCAGGATTCCATAGGATGTTGCAAGTGGAATAATAGCGCTATAACAGTCTAGTGCGGAAATGGCCTCTGGCTGTTTTCTATAGTTCCACCTTCTATACAGACTCCTTAGCTGGTATCTCTGTATGCAGGAGAAATGTGGTTAAAGTGGCTTAGAATTAAGTCCCTGCTGGACAGTGAAACTCAGTGGGTGACCTTGGGCTGGTTGCGCATTCTTTCAGGCTAACAAACATTGCTGAATTATTGTGAGGACATAATGGAGAGGAGGAGGGGAGGTTACACTGCCTTGGAGGAAAAAAAAACTAATAATAAGTAGATATGCTACATGCCAGGGTTGGGCAGATCAAGATCTCTGTGTGCTGGGCGGTAAACTACCAATTTGTCATTTTGTTCTCACCAACACTGATGACAACAAAACAATCTACCGGCTCTAGTTGCTGGATCTTAGATGTAGGAGTAAAAAAATTCATTATACCTATTAGCCTGAAAGTTGCCCGTCCACCCCGACACATACAAATGTTGAACTAATATTTCTTTTTGTGGAGTCAAACGTGATGCCCATCGGGGGAATTCCAAGGTTTGCAGGAATTGTTGCTGTTGCTGTGTTCCTTTGAGTCATTTCCGACTTTCATCAGGCTAAAACATACCTATCTCCCTAAGCCACTCCTCATAGGGCTTCATGGCTTCCAGACCCTTCACCATTTTGTTCGCCCACCTCTGGACATGCTCCAACTTGTCGATATCCCTCTTGAATTGAGGTGCCCAGAACTGGACACAGTATTCCAAATGAGGTCTAACCAAAGCAGAATAGCGTGGTACTATCACCTCCCTTGATCTAGACATCATACTCCTATTGATGCAACCAAGAATCGCGTTGGCTTTCTTGGCTGCTGCATCACACTGCTGACTCATGTTCAGCTTGTGGTCCATCAAGACTCCTAGATCCCTTTCACACGTGCTATTATCCAGCCGTGTATCCACCATCCTATATTTGTGCTTATATATGAAGGCTTCCTCCTTCAGGCATTACTTAGGAATAGTTGCAAAGTTACAAACAACCTAGGTCATATTCAGCCAAGTACTTCCTCTCTGGAATACCCTAAGTTGTGCAAGGGGAGTGTGAATGGGAGAAACCTTCCAAAATAGCTAAGTGAAGCCTCAGCATCTTTCTGGGGGAAGTGGGGAACTCAGAAAAGGTTGAATGAGCAGACTCCTGGAAGAGAGCATGGCTGGGTGGAACTCTGAAGAGCAGCATGCCACTTTGGAGTTAAGAATGAACAAGCCAACGTGCTTCTAGGCTGCATCAATAGGAATATTGTGTCTCAGTCGAGAGAAGTAATAGAAATGCTCTGTCCTGCTTTGGATGGACCTCACCTGGAGCGCTGTGTCCACTTCTGGGCATCACAATTCAAGAAGGATATTGAGAAACTGGAAGGTATCCAAAGTATGGCAACCAAAATTATAAATGGCCTGGGAACCATCCCCTATGAGGAGTGGCTTAGAGATCTGGGTATGGTTAGCCTGGAGAAGAGAAGGTTAAGAAGTGACGTGCTAGCTGTGTTTAAATATTTGAAAGGATGTCATATCGCAGATGGAACAAGCATGTTTTCTGTTGCTTCGAGACTAGGACATGGAGTAATGGATTCAAACTATAGGAAAAGAGATTCCACCTAAATATTAGGAAGAACTTCCTGACAGTAATTGCTATTTAACAGTGGGATGTGCTACCTGGGACTGTGGTGGAATCTCCTCCTTTGGAGGTTTTTAAACAGCGGCTGGATGGCCATATCTGTTGGGAGTGCTTTGATGATGTATTCCTGAATGGGGTTGGACTGGATGGCCCTTGGGGTCTCTTCTTACTCTGTGATTCTGTGTTTCTGAATTGCTGGGGAGGTGTTCCTTCTAAGCCCTGTCTGAAAGATTCCTGGAAGCTTCTCACGGCCGTGGGAATGCTTGGAGAATAGGATGCTAGAACTGAATCCAGAGCCTGGATGTGCAGCCACACTAGATGGAGGATTTGGGGAGTTATACTCCAAAAAAGTGTAAGCTTTCCAGGTTCTTCCCAGGATGTGAATGTCAGGCAGAATAAGTGGCTGTGAGCTCAATAGATCTGGTTGGTCTGACTTGATTTGGAGCAGCGCCTGGTGGGTTTATATGGTGTAGATGGAAAATCCTTTAATGCATGGAAGTGTCTCCAATCCCTTCCCCCTGCTGCTGCGTTGATCTCCCAAATGCGAATATTGATAGTGCCATGAGCAGACATGCTCTGTGAATATTGATTCCCCCACCCGGTCTTTGGGCAGCTGCTGATCCCTTGGAAGATTCTTTCATTCTTTGCAATTCAGCAAATCCGATTTGGACGGCCCTGGCAGAGTGCTTTTGCCATCCTTCCCCCGCTAAATTAATGTGCCCTCCAACCATCCTAAAATTTCAGCACATTTCTCTGCATCCAAATGCTGCCGCTGCCTCTTTCCCCCGCCCCCGGTAGAACATCTTTTTTGTATTCTCTGACGAGTGAGTCCTCTGCGCGGGAGATGAGCAGCTACGAAAGCCAGAGCCTTGTCCTCAGATGCCTACCAGACGTAATCCACATGTACTGCAAGCCAAAATATAATCCTCGCTGCAGCAAAAGCCATTTTCCATCCGTCTCTCCCCTCCCGCCCTTGCTTTGTTTCTGCCTCTCAGCCTTTCCCTCCTTCGGCCTTTGAGAAAGATGTTGCAAAATTCCATGCGCTTTTTGGCTGCACCGTGCTTTATAGTTGTGAACCCAGCTGTTTCTTGGAGGGATGAGAGCATCATTTCTTGATTCTTATCCTGGCTTTGCTCCACTAAACAGGGAAATAGCAACTGCTGTGCCCAGACATCATCTGTGGCCCACCAGATGATAGACTCCGGCTCCCATAATCCCCAATGGGCATGCTTGCTGGGGCTGATGGGTTAGGAGTCCAACTTATGCATTCTCCACCTTTGCTTTAGCCAAATCCTATAGAAAGGAAAAAAGATAAAATTCTCCTTCATGTTTTTTTTAACCACTAAGCCAGCTTGTAAAATGCCCATTCTATGATTATACATGAGGAGAGGAAGCGATATTTGGTGTAGAATCCAGCTTCCTGGCAAGAAAGTTCCTATCTGAACTTCCACTGAATAAAAGCTAAGTTCTTAGACCTTATAGCTGTGCAGGTATTGCAGAATTTTGCTGACTGTCCCAATTGCATTGTGGTTTAAGTGCAGTCCTTGCTGGCTCACTATGGATGAGTCTTAAATGACAGAAGATTGTCTTCCGATCACCCTAGAGATCTCTCTTTCTCTCTCCATCTTCTCTCCCTTTGGAGTGTGGTGCTCATCAGATCCACAGGAGAATAGATCTCTTCAGGCTAGGAATCCCCCTGTCTCTCAGCCTCTCTGCAGCTTTTGGAATACGGAACACCCATTAGGTTCTTGGAAAACGGTAAAAATAATCCTCATCTAGTTGAAATACAGTCTTGCAACCCTGTTCTCATGATGCATCCAAGGTGAGGGGATATATATATATATATGGTTGATTCCCCACATTTGCGGATTTAACATTCACAGTTTTTTTCTTTTTTAACGATCTTCCTTATAATAGAAGACCAAAAACCTTTATATATACATTATAAAAGAAAATAGTACAGAATCCTTTACCTTAATAGAGAGAGAAAACTACATGAAGAAAAAAAGGGTTATAGTGCATCATATTACATTCAAAGTTGATTTGACTTACTAATCTAGGCGGGATAGGTAAAATTACGATTTAGTACTGAGAGAAAAGTTTCCCGTGGGTATATTTTCTATTTATTAACTCTTACTACACATAAAAATATTATTTTATTTCATTAATTATTCTTATATTTCTTCTATACTTAACACAGATCTATTTCCTCATCTTTATTTCAGGTAATTTGTCAAAGACTCCCGGCCTTTCCTCAGACTGTTTAATGTTCTATACGTTGTTTTTTTTTCATTCATTGTCAGTTGATCCATCTCGAGTAAATAATACAATTTTAAGGGCCACCTCTGTTGGTAATATTTTGGCTTTCCAGTTTTTGGCATAAATGGTTCTTGCAGATGTTATGATATAAAGTATTAGTTTGCTCTGCTGCTTAGCAATTTGCTGGGGAACTTTTCCTCTTGGGTGTCAGGTATTCTGAATGTTAGTGTGTGTCTAGAGGTGTGTTATTTGTGTGTGTGTGTGTGTGTGTGTGTGTGTGTGTATGGGTAAAAGAGGTCATTTTGCTCATGGTAGCAACAGCTGCAAGATTGTTATGTCTATCTATCTACTGTATTTATCTGGTCTCATGGGAAAGCTCTCAACATGGGAACAGTGTGTATGTCATGCATCACGTGGTGTAGGTTTGGGAGTGTCTAACTCAGGTGAAAAAGCTCACATCATGTACTGAAAAGCTCTCTCTTTGCTTGGTTGCTTTTGCCTGTGTTTACTCGACTTTTTTATGCTTTGTGGCAAGCGCTGTCTGAAGCACCATGCTTCTTATGTGTCCTGCAGTGCTTCAATAAACTCAGCCTAGGCGCATTTTGCATGGCTGTGTTTCATTCTGGGGCAAGTGGCAGCGTTCTGGCACAGTTTCTTGCTTTGGCACTCTGCACATGCTCTAGGGCCCTCGCCGAGGCACCCTGACATCGGCAGCTATGATCAGGCTGTGCAGCCCTTTAAGAACCTGCCTCTGGTCCTCATCCTTCTCACTAACGGCTGCCCGGCCAGCTGAAGATGGATTGCACCCCAGTTTCTCGGCACCACAAACCTTCCTTCCCCTGATGTCCCCGACACCCAAGGAAGGAGATGAGTGAGAAAGAGGAAATATAGAGCCACTATGTCGACCCACCTCTTTCCCTCCCCTGGCTGGGATTCTGAGTGCCCACTTTCCCCACCGTGCCTCGGCCCCTTTCCGATAGACAAATACATACACATTGTGGTAATTTGTGGTTTTTCCACTTTTGTGGGGGTCCTGAGCCCCTAACTCCAGCAAACGTGGAGGGCCAACTGCACAGGAAAGCGTGATTTCCGTGCATTCGGCCAGATGCGTGCCTGCACTCTTTAAACATGCAACTCCTCCTGAATGCAACTCTTTCTCCGTAGTAGAGAATCCCTTCTTTCCATGATTGAGACAAAAAGTGCTCAGCACGCCTAAAATTGTGCCGCTGGGGGATCGAAGAAACAGCTTCGGGTGGAATTATTCGCCACAACCACACTGTGTGCGCGTTTGTGGGGTGGAAATGTGCCGCACACACTGCAATTCCAGATCCCCTGACTTGTGGTTGCTACTGGTTTTTTTTAATTAGAAATTTTACATGCATAAAACAAAACAAACTACCAAACCAATATGTAATAAAGACAAACAACAAACCAACCTACATATACAATTATACTAAACATCCCCAAAAAATTGTACACAGATATACTATACTAAAACTAATTATACTAAACAAATTATACTAAACAACAACAAAAAAAACCCTACATCTAATTAAAAATGGCTCCTACCTTTGTTGCAAACAGCTCCAAGATATGAAAAAGTACTTAAATTTGTTACTTTCTACTGTTTTAAATTTGTTGCTCCTTTTGTTTCTGTTCTCAAACTATTTTAATTTCTACATTTCCTAAATTTCTTGTGTTCCATCAATTTCCATTTCAAAAATCAACATTATTAACTATTTTAAAATGCTACTATGTAATTCCACTATATTATTACTCCCTTTAATCAAATCAGATCTATCTTAAACATATTATAGCAACAACTTATAATCATGTTGACTTTTTTCTTAACGTCTTTCTCAGGATAATAATAGACTACAACAATTTAAAAAAGAAAAGACGCAGTCCTGAGCAAGTTCAAAACCCCAGAATCACCAAATCATGTGGTTGCTACTCTTAAAGTAAAAAAACGGACAAGTTAAAATACATGCCTGTATTTATTTTTACTGCCTATTAGTGGTTTGGATGTTAGACTGGAGCCTGGAAGCCAGGGTTCAAATTGCTGCTTGGCCGTGGACATCAGTCACACTCTCTCAGCCTCGGGGGAAGGCTAAATCTAACCTCCTCTGAGCACCTCTTTCCAAAAAAAAACCTGTGATGGGCTTTCCTGAAGGTCACTATAAATTTGGAGTACACCAATGTACTCCCTTTAGTTTCTGTATTGTCTTAATTTTGTTCTGCTTCATGTTCCGGTTAACTTGTTGGCCCTTTTTTACCTTTTGGATAGCATTTTGGACTCAGTTTGGACTAAAGTCCAGAGAGAATTCGCAGCCCCCCAGTAACATGAAAGCCTCCAGTCGCCACTATTTATTAGAAGTATTTTAAGATTACCAGTGTGAAATGTTAAGAGGCCTAAAAAACAAAATATGCCACCGCTTAGCACAAGCCTTCACAAAATAGCAGGGATGCAAAAAAAGCCAGAAAATAATATCATATACCCACATGCAAAATAAAATCAGACATTAAAAAGAAATCGAAATTAAATCAACGTCTGCCTCGAATTTTAAAATGCCCCGATAAATCAGTAGGTCTTTACCCAGTGCCAAAATGATGGCCGTGTCTGCATGGATCAGACTGTGAACAGAGATTCCAAGGAATGAGGGCCCACCCCAAAAAAGACCCCTTGCTTTCTTCCTACACAATGAGCTTCCTGTGATGAGCAAACTGGAGGGTGTTGGTGAGCTCTTCTAACCCAGGACAGAGTGCAGCCTTCCAGATGTTGATGGAGTGCAACTTCTGCTAGCCCTAGCCAGCCTGGGCATTGGTGAAGAATGCTGGGAGTTGTGGTCCAGCAACATCTGGAGGGCTGCATTTTGTCCTATCCAGACAATAGAACATGTGCTAAAACTGTTCCCATCTTGTAATGTGACAGATGGCAAGCAGACTGTCTTCATGATGTTTCAGTATTCTTCCAGTGGAACAGATGTCCCTGTTCATAGAAAACTAGTAGGTCAGGCACAGTTGGTCGCCCTGACATTCTGGTTGTGTGTGTATATAAGAATTTTTTTTTAATTCCTTCGTGGGGGAGATTTTTCACATCTCCCCTGTCTGCTGTCTGAAGTGATCCAGTCCAGTTTTATTGCGTAATCTGATTTTTATTTTTGTCCGAGCATGGATTCACTCCAAGACATGTTTGTCAGCAAAACCTTTCCGGGTCATATTTAACCAGGTGATGAGGACTTTGGTTGCTTCTGCAGGTCTATTTAAAAAAAGAATGAAGAGGAGAAGCTCTGGGAGCAGGACTGTGGAACAGGTTTCACATTTTCTCGCTCCATGGATGATCGGGGATGCTGTTTTTTCTTATCCTTGCTGTTGCTGTGGCTCTTCCTCTCACCCCATATCTGTGGGTCAAAAGGTGTGTGCTGTTGCTCAGGGGTTTGTTGTGATGGTGGGATTCGTTGGACAATTGACAATTGCATAATTTGGGTGGAATGTTACTGCCCTCTATGCCTTTTTGAAAGCTCCTTGTCCGTGTTTTTTGTCCTTTAAATAAAAAAAAAGAATAATTTTTGAAATTTCTTACCTGCCTCTCCCCAAGGCTCAAGGTAGGGTACAACATTGATTAAAATATAAGTGAAAACACATAAAACCATTTGAAATACAACAATTTAAAATGAAGTTCAAAAGAGCTTGGTAGCCTGCTGGAAAAGATAGGTCTTTAAAACTTTTTAAATTCGGACAGCGTGTTTAGCTTCAAACTTCTTCCGGCAGGTCATTCCACAGTCTAGGGGCAACTGATGAAAAGGTCCTTTGGGTGACCGTTGCCGGTCTAGTCCTGGCCGGCTTAAGTAAAATGGGCCCCCGAGGACCCAAGTTTATGGGGCGGATTGTATGGGAGGAGGCAATCCTGCAGGTAACTTGGACCCAGCCCACGTAGAGCTTAAAAGTAATGGCCAAAACACTTTGTACTTTACCTGGAAACTAGTTGGCAGCCAGTGGAGTAACTTTAATATTGGTGTGATATGATCATTCCTAGATATACCAGTAATCCAATCTGGCTGCTGTGTTTTGAACCGATTGAACTTTCCGAACTGGGTGCAAAGGTGGCCCCATGTACAGCGCACTGCAGAAGTCCAAAGATTCTCATGCACTACCATCTTTAGGCACATGCGCTACCATCTTTACCATCTAGGATGGGGCACGGTTGGTGTATCAGCCGATACCCCTTTCCCTTAGATCTACCTGTGGATCTAACATTTTATCTTGCTGCTCCTGTATGTTGTGCGTCTACTCTTTTATCTGACACCCTGGGTCAGTGGTTCCCGAACTTTGGCCCTCCAGATGTTTTGGACTTCAGCCTCCAGGATGCCTGACTCTTGCCCAAGCTGGTTGAGTCTTCTGGAAACTGAATCTAAAGCACTTTGATGACCAAAATTTGGGAATCACTGTCCTGTGTTGTTGTTGTTGTTTTAGTGGCAGTTTAGGCCTTAATTTTCTGCGTCTGGGTGCGTTTATCAGAAATAAAGACGCTTGATAGGACATTGTTGGAAGAGAGACAGTGAAACACCGCGCCATCCTGGTTGAAAAAATATTTTATCGTGGACTTGGCTCTACTGCCTAGCGCTTTGCTCATTTTCATGCGTTTGTCTTTCTCTCTTTCCTCCCCCCTCTTTTGCTGTTTCTAAATTGACAGACGGGCAGCCCTAGTGGGCATTGTTGGCACTCCTCTGTGCATCTCCGTTCTCTGCGCATGCTTTGTCACCGTGCGGCGCATGCAGCCATGCGGTTCCTCATTTGGCTTGCAAGTGCGGCGGGGCTGGAATCTACTCTTGGCAAGGAACTGGGGGTGGTGTTTACCACTGAACAGGAGGCGTTCAGCATATGTGGCTCGCCCTCCTTCCCCTTGTGGCCGAAGGTCACCCAGGCTGTCTGGCTGCCCCCCCATGCGCACAGCATCCTGTCACCACCACTCCTGTCTCCCTCCTCCCCTCTCCATGCTCTCGCCAGCTTGTCCACGTGTACAGCGAGCACATGGCTGGCCCTAGCCGTGTGACATCACCCAGGGCTTGCCCGCCCAGACGGGATTGCGAGCTGGAACAAGCCGCACGAGGTTAGCGTGCAGCTGTGGCCCATGCGGGGAGAGGAGGGAGGGAAGCAAGGATCCTGCCTAGCTGGCTTGCTGGCTGGCTGTTTCTGCCCGGATGCCTGGGCGGGATCTGGCGAGAGGCCCTTGTTTGTACAACCTTCTGCTGCTTCGCTCTGCTGTTGCACCATCTCAGTCTGCTTTTCTTTTCCACCCTTCCCTCACCTTATTTATTTAGTGGCCGCCTGCCTCTTTTTTCTCTTGGCAGCAAAAGATTTGAAGTGCCCAGGCAAGGAGGGAGATAAGCAGGTTCAATCTTCCTCGAAGCAGCCTTTATCTTTGGGTGTTTGGATGTGAAGTTGTTGGGGGGGAAATAATGATAGTTCGCTAAAGAGCCCATAAATTTCAATGCAATTGGGAAGTCCATGTTCCAGGCTGCAGGCCAAAGTGCAGTGATGGGGAGGTGAACCACAGCGAGCCCAGGACCGTTTCTGCACTAGACAGTTATAGTGCTATTATTCCACTTTCAACATCAACATTATTCCACTTTTAACATCCTATTATTCCACTTTCAACATTCAACTTTCAACATCCTCAATCTGCAAACCCCAGGATTCCATAGGACGTTGAAAGTGGAATAATAGCACTGTAACAGGCTAGTGCAGAAATGGCCCAGGAGCGTTAACTTCAGAATAAATATCCTTAGGATATTCCTTTCATTGGGATTTGTTGTCGTGCGCCTTCGAGTTGCTTCCAACTTACGGCAATCCAAAGGCAAAGCTATGATGGAGTTTTCTTGGCAAGATTTTTGTTCAGAGGGGTTTTGCCTCTGCCTTCCACTGAGGCTGAGAGAATGTGACTTGCCCAGAGTGGGTTTCTGGGGCAACCAGGGATTCAGACCTGGTCTCTAGAGTCATAGCCCAGAGCTCAAACCACTACTCTGTACTGCCTCTCTCTTTTGGGACTGATAGGGTGCACAAATCTTGATGTCGGACTGGCTTCAGCCCACTGCATTTTCTTCTACCTCCTGTTCTTGTTATTAATTAGGTCTTTTGGCAAAAAGAATCCCTGCCATGTGGCATTTACTTTTGTCCTGATTTTTTCAAAATGTGATGAATTATGTGGAATGAATGAGCCTAAAAATCCCCCCCCAAAAAAGGAAAGCAGAAAGTTTCTTTTCAGCAGGGCTTTTCTAACAACATCGCCTAATGCTGTTCCTTTTCCCCCCACTATGCAACTTCCACCCCGCAACATGGTGGTCTTCTCAACTTTTCAGAAGACATAGGTGGCTGTTTGGTGCTCACCTACCTGGAAGTAAGCCCCATTGAATCCACTGGGACTTCCTTCTGAGTAGACATGCATATTTATATTTATTGTCTCTCCCTGTATCTGAGGATTTCAGGACAGTGTACAATAAAATCAATTAGGATAACTACAGTAATTGTGTTGTCTGTGATTCAGGAACCCAGCTTCTTCCTCCTAAGGGTGGGCCGTACATCCTTGGTGGTGCACTCTGCACGTGATTAGAAGCACTGTTGTTTATGTTTACCATGTCAAGCTAGTTTTCCCTGCTGCCAAAGCACCTAAGGAAAGATTAGCATTCTGATCAGTATTATCTTTCTTAGGACATTTCTGCCCAACTTCTGGCAAGCAAATACACAGTTGTAGAAGGTAATTTTGTCTTTGCTTTCCTTAAAGCAATTTCATGTTTTCTTACATTAGTGATTTGCCTGAGAACTATCATTGTCAGCAGCTGTAAGGAATGGTCTGGGAGGGCAAGGAAATGAAATGGTTGACTGCTGTTGCAGAGAAGGAGGGAGAAAGGGCATTTCCGCACGACATTGTTATGGTGCTATTATTCCACTTTCAACCTCCTGTGGAATTCTGGGGTTTGTAGTTTATCGAGACCAAAGAGTGTTCTGGTTGAGAATTCTAAAGGCCCCTCCCTAGACTGCAAACCCCAGGATTTCATAGGATGTTGAAAGGGGACTAATAGTGTTGTAGCAGTGTAGTGTGGAAATGGCCAAAGAGAGAGAGAGAGAGAGAGAGACTCCGCCATGACTGCGATAGAGTTTTTTTCCTGAAAGATATTATATAGTAAATGTCAAGAGAGTGAATCCGTTATCATGAGCATGTTTACTAAGAGGTAGTTGGGGGGACTCTCCCCTGCCCCTTGGTTGCTCTAGATGTTGCAGAGGCTTTTGGTAATGGCTTAGTAGTCTATATCAAGCAGGAGTAAGAATTATGGAACCCATATGGCCTTCCAGGTGTGCTCTTCTTGATCATCTCCCATTGCCATTTTTTAAAATGTTCAATTTAAACGTTCCGCAACCAAAAAAGCCTCTTGGTGGTGTGCCTTTCCATTTCAAGGCTGTTACAGGAGCCCTAAATAGCTTTACTCTTTTTAAAAAAATCTAAAGTGGTCACTTCTGGTTTCAGAGGAATGAGTGGGTGCAGCCCATACGTGTAGAAGGGTGGGTGGATGAATGGGTGGAAAGGGGTGACGGTGGCTCCGGGACTGGCCGTGACTGCATGGCCCCCATATAAAGCCATAAAGCCCAGGAGCCTTTACGTGGCTCCTGCTGCAAGTGGAATAGAAGCCGAGAAGCCCAAGCAGAGAAGCGTGGCATCGCTTTTCAGCCGGGGCTTGTCACTCCTCCCACAACTGGGTCTGGAAGTCAGTTCCAAACTGTCAATCCCAGCTTTGCTGTAAAAAAGAAGTGACGTTCCAGGAGTCCTGGCTGAGCTCCAGTGGTGAGCTTTTTGCTGGCTAAGTTCCTGGTTCCTTTAGTGCCTTCTCCTCATAGGAGGAGCCAGGCAGGAGTCACTGGATGGCATGTACCAGCATGTTTGCGTCTGAGGCACAAGCCAGGGATTCTGGAGATTTCTGACTTAAACTGCGTGCTTTTCTTTGTCTGTCCAACTTGGTAAAGCTGGATGCTTAGCTTGTTCCCGTGTTTGGAAAGATACATTAATTCAGAGCTTTCCAAACTTTTCATGTTGATGACACACTTTTTAGACATGCATCATTTTTGTATCCAAAGGCTCAAGGATGGATAATGGCAGGCAGTTCCAGCAGTTGAAAGGCGTAAGGTGGAAAGATTCTGCAGTTAATTGTCCTCATTTACATTATAAAATCAAAGTGTATACATACAGGTGCGTGCACAGAGTACACATTCACACACGCTCATTGCTGCAAAATGGTACGAAGTCCTTGTTTATTATGTATAAAATTTTGGAATGCTAACTTGGATGGCGGATACATTTTGAAAACATTGATTTTATTTATATAAACATATATAGTAAATTTGGAAGTGGCGTTTGGTGTGCTTTCCGCTGGATCCCCCTTCCTATTGTGTACTGTGTAGCCTGAAAATCTGGTCAGGGGGATGAGGAAACCTTCTGGAGCTGGCTTTTGGTGTCCTGGAGGGCTGCAGCAGGAAGGAGAAGTGAAGAAATTCTGCTGGCAATTCTGATTGTTTTGGAAGCTTCACCATACTGTTGGATCCAGTTAGGCATGCATGTATTAGCAAACACAATAGGATAAATTGTGTTGAAAACCATCCCCTTTCTTCTCCAGAACCAAGTCCTGGTGATTGTTTGTAGGGGTATGGACTGAGTGGATTCCCCCAGTATCTCTTGAGGGTGCAGTTTTAAGCACCCTGTTTCTTCCTGGAGCTTCTGGGAGTCCATAGCATGACCCGTGCAAGAAAGGAAGGTAAATGGACTTTGCACTCAGTCCTTTGGAATGTCTGCTATGAAGAGTATGAGCTTAGCTTGATCAATCTGCAAAGAGGCAGCATGGGTTGCCACGAGGAGGGGCAGAGAGCTGTTACACAAAGCCCTGAATTTTTACATTTTTTGATGTCTCGGCGCTTTTACCCCCGTGTGCATAGTTTGCCACTGGTATGTGACCACTGGTATGCTTAAATGTGGCTGGTAGGTCCTAGTTAGAATCCTGGTTTGTACTTCTGGCTGTTTCTGCACTACACTGTTATAGTGCTATTATTCCACTTTCAACATCCTATGCAATCCTGGGGTTTGCAGTTTAGGGAGGGGCATTTAGAATTCTCAGCCAGATTGCTCTTGGGCTCCAGTAAACTACAAACCCCAGAATTCCAGAGGTTGCTGACAGTGGAATGATAGCACTGCTACACCAATTAACAAAAGAACAAAGGAAATACAAGAATAGCATACTGTACATGATAACAGCAGCCAGAGTCACATTCGCAAAATATTGGAAAAGAGAAAGTACCCCGGAATTGGAAGAATGGTTGAGTAAACTACAGGAATACGCAACATTAGATAGCTTATCGAGAGCCACGAAAGGAGAAAAAAGAGGAGATAAAAGGACTGAAATGATGGAAATTAAGAAATATATAGAGAAAAACTGGGAAAAGATCTGTAATAGGCAAGGAAAAGATTAGACCATGGTATAAGCTGGAAGAGACAAGAAAGCTAAAGCTGCACATAAAGGATAGTTAATGGTGAAAAATAAATGTTGAAGAGAAGAGATTATAGGAAATAAAGAACCAAGTTAAAGAAGGTAGGAAGTGAAAGGATTAATGAAACAAACATAAAATTTTCTTTAGTATTTGTTAGATTTTAATGATGTAAAAAATGTAAATAGCGAAGAAACGTGGAGATGACTGTATTGTATTTTGTTTTAATAAAAAAAATTAAAAAAGAAAGAAAGTGGAATGATAGCACTATAACAGTGTAGTGCAGAAATAGCCTCTGTTTTCCTTTTAAAAAAAAAAGCTTCCGGCTCTCATTGTTCCAGAGAGGGAGAGATGCATACAAACATTAAGGGAAACAACTTTAGGTGGCACTGGAACTCAAAGTGTACGGAATGTCCCCGGCTTTCCTTTCCCGTCCGCTCTCTAATCGTCGGAGAAGTCTTTGTTTAACCTCATGGCTTTGAGCATCACGTGCTGCCCTCCAGGCAGCCAAACAGCTTCCCATAAAACCCGGGCTGATAATAGCCTGGATTCCCATAGCCGCCGATGCCACCTCCTCCTTCTCCTCCCACAATCAACATGTGTGCGACCCTCACGTGCCAAGCAGCGCCTTCCCTTCTTGTTCACCTGGCCTGATCTATTCAGTGCCTGGGGCTAATTAGGCCAAATTTTACAGGACGGGATAAAAGATGTTCCAGTCTGGATTGGTGTCATTGTTGGGTCAGGACGAGAGAGAGTGTGTTCACGCACAGCAGCCAAAGAGAGGGTGAATGGTTTGCACACTGGTGTCTGGGGTATCGGGGAGGAAAGCACATGATGAACTTGTTTCGGCACAAACAGGCACAAGGTTTTGGGGTCATCTGTGTTTTATTTTATTACCTTGCCGCCTTCAAAGAGTGCTGAATAAGCCGCAATCAAATCTGATTTTTAAAGAAGCGGCAAAATTATTTATTTCAGTGACTTGATAAAGGAGAATGTAAAAACTTGGAGATCCGACTTCCCTTTTGTCGCCGTTTTGAAAATGCTGCCTCCCTCTAATGCCATTCAGTGAATGCTACAGCCTGCAAATTGGTGGGATTAATAAAACAGAATATTTCTATGTATGGGATTTAAACAGGTCAGAGAAGGAGCAAGGAAGAAGTAATACGGTAATACAAAATCGCACCTACGGAAGACAAACGGTTATTTTATATTTTATAGAAAGTTTTCTCTAATTCCTGTATGTGATATTTTGGAATGACGTTGGCTGTATGGTTGTTTGGTGTGTAAAAATTAAATTAAAAAAAGAAAAAGAAAACAACCCATAGCTAAAACGTTTTCCTATCTGTAAGAGGCAAAAATGGGGTGTGCTTGTTTTACACTTGAGGGAACAAAGCAAGGAAGACAAATGGATGCTGGGGTGGGCGAATACACAAACAACAACATTATACTTGGTGCAGATTTTATTGCTTTAGTCTCACTGTGGACTCTTTTGTCTTTTTAGTATCTGTAACCCTGAGGACTAGAAACTTGGTTCTTCTTTGGAAACACTCGAAAACTATGGTTTTAGGAACGTTCCAAAAGCACACCACCTGTCCTTGGGACCCCACTTTTTTTGAGCTTACGGTGGGCAGTCCGGCAGTGAACTTCATTCCCTGTGCAAAGCTTTGTGGTTTCAAGAATGGCTCTTTCGGCGAGGAGAGGAAAGCACTGATTAAGGTCACGGGGGATATCAGGAGCCTGCTTTCTTTAAATAGCTGGCTGGAGATCCGAGGTATTTCCTTTCTGGCTGCTCTTGGGGAATTATCTTAACGTGCAGCCAGCGAGATGTAGCATTCGGTTCCCCTACTCAGGCACGGAAACCCACTGGGTGACCTTGGGAATGTCACACACTCTCAGCCCCAGAAAAACCCTGCGATAGGTTTGCCTTCAGATCATGATAAGTCGGAAACAATTTGAAGGCACACAACAACAACAACAGATGATGGCTATCCATAGCCAAGCCAGGGTCAGAAATGACATAGGGGAGAGTTGGCCACAAGCCTCCGCTCTCCGCAAATCTTATCGTCACCTAATTTCTACTACACCAGATGCTTCCTCCCTGGCTGTGTTTTATTAGTTTTGTCATATGCTTCGTTTTTAATTTTTTTAAATTAAAGATTACATATATTAAAAATTACACCAAACACTCCTATCACAAGCAAACCACAAACAAAAGAACAACTAACAGGATTATCTCACTAACCAACGAAATACTAGCTGGCTCACAAGTCAAACACAAGTACAACAAAAAAGAAATACACAAAACAGTTTTGCCATACGCTTCACAGATAGGTAGTGAAAATGAAAAGATTCCCTTTTATAGGGGCGTTCCGCACTTCTTAACTATTGCACTGTGATTCCACTTTAACTGCCATAGTTCTGTTCTGTGGAATCACGGGATTTGCAGTTTAGGGAGGGATGTTTGGAATTCTCAGCCAGATTGCTCCTGTGCTTCCCAAGATTATAGATCCCAGGATTCCATAGGAGGAGCCATGGTAGTTAAAGTGGAATCATAGTGCAATAGTTATGTAGTGTGTGAAGGCCCATAGTATTTTGTGTGTCTATTCAGAAAGCCTTGAGAATCTAAACCTAGGGTCATCTTTTGGGAGCACTTTGGAAGTGTATTATTGCATGGCCAGGGGTTGGACTAGATGATCTTTATCATTCCTTCCAGCTGTGGGACACTGGAATTTAGTGTTTAATGGAGGATGTCTTTACTTGCTGTCTCTTTTATTTTGAAACTTTAGCATATACCAGCAGGGCCACAATTTTCTGTGTTACCTGACCTGCCACAAGGACTAGAATATTGATGTGTACACCTTCCTTGTTATGTCTGAAGTCTCATTAATGTCTCAAAGTCTCATTAATGTCCTAGTTTGGAAACAGAGATAGCATGATATAGATCAGTATCAAGCCAATGAACTAGTGAGCGACTTCAGTTCAGGAGTCCTGGGTTCAAGGTTTGCCTTTGCCGTGTACATAATCTGTCTCTTATCTTCATGGACGTTGTAGAGACAGTAGCAGAAGTCATACAATCATAGAGTTGGAAGAGACCGCAATGGCCATCGAGTCTAACCCCCTGCCATGCAGGAACACACTCTCAAAGCATCCCCAGCAAATGGCCATCCAGCCTCTGCTTAAAAACCCCAAGGAGAGTGACTCCACCACACTCTGAGGCAGCAGATCCCACTATCGACTGTCAGGAAGTTCTTCCTGAGGTTTAAGTGAAATCTCTTTTCCTGAAGTGTGAATCCATTGCTCCTTGTCCTAGCTTCTGGAGCAGCAGAAAACAAGCTTGCTCCATCTTCAACATGACATCCCTTCAAGTATTTAAACGTGGCTATCATGCCTCCTCTTAACCTTCTTTTTGTCAGGCTAAACATACCCAGTTCCCTAAGCCGCTCCTCCTAGGGCTTCATGGCTTCCAGACCCTTCACCATTTTGGTTGCCCTCCTCTGGACATGCTCCAACTTGTCGATATCCCTCTTGAATTGAGGTGCCCAGAACTGGACACAGTATTCCAAATGAGGTCTAACCAAAGCAGAACAGAGTGGTACTGTCACCTCCCTTGATCTAGACACCATACTCCTGTTGATGCAACCAAGAATCGTGTTGGCTTTTTTAGCTGCCTAAATCCAATCCAACCTAAATCCATTTGTTAGACCCAACTAGAGTGGATCCACTAAATAAGCAGGATTTTTGTAATTTCATAGGGCTTTTTGGTGGGAACACAGGAGAGGGCATTCGTGATGTCTGCTCCAATGTTTAGAAGACCTTCCATCTGTTTTTCAGGATGGCTTCTCCAACACACACATTTCTTTCCATCAGCAAGTGAAAAAAGTTTTTCACGTAGGTTTTTAGGGATTGATTGAGAGGGCTTTTGTGTGGTGTTTTGTTGACTTGTCAATGCATTTCTTTTAAAAGTTAAACTATAGACAGTTTAATAGGATTTTAAAAGCAATCTTCTGTACATATATTTTAACGTGTCTTTGTATGTGCTTTTATTTATTTGTTTGCTCTACTTTTTCCAAACTGCCTTGGAAAAATTGTGCAAAAGGTAGGATAATATCAATAAAAATAATAACTGGTAAGGCTGTTGTCACAACAGTGACATAAAAGCCTATGGGACTTTAAGATTCAAATTGACAAAGAGTATGTCAAGCATAAGCGTGGTTGAGAAAAAACTTGTATAGATGTGGCAATCCTGGGAGACAGCCGAATCTGAGACGAAAAGAAAGACTGAAATATCGAGACCTTTGGATTCACGATGGTTCCAGTAGTGACAGGTGCTCTGCGGACAATTCCGAACAGACTGACAAAATTCTGAGTGAAAATTGCCATAGGTAGGATCGCAAGAGAACAAAATCAAGTAGCACACTGCTTGGAAGGTGCCTCATCGTCCCTCATCGATTCCTACATTCTTGATAGAATCCGAATCATTGATGATCCGACAAGAACAGCAACTGCAATTGATAGGTGCTTACTTCAGCAGTTGTCCGTTTGTCTTAAACTGGGTTTAGGCCAATGACTGGAATTTTTTTTTTTTAAACAAACTTCCGTCCGTCATAAATCACAATATGAATAATGCCAAAAGCAGTGTTAACATGTCACTTTTAAAAGCCCTCAAAGTCTTAATATCACTGAGCTACCTTTGGGACTTTCGGTTACTTCTTAAAAGGTAATTTTTCCAGCTCTCCGTAGGCTGGCTGTCTTTTTTTTTTCCTCCTTTGCAGGGGCCTGAAGATCACATTTCTGCAGCTGGGAGTAGCTCTTCCTTCAGTGGTAAAGGACCTGTGCTTTCCACACAGAAGTTGTTGGTTTCCTTCTCCAGTATTTGCACGTGTGCCAAGGGGAGAGATATACTGGAACCCAGGGAAAACACTGTGGATCAGTCTTCGCCACCATGTAGCCTTGGAGATTCTGGACTCCGACTCTCATTAGTTACAGCAAGCGTATCTAGCAGCCAGGGATAAGATGAGAGCCTTGCTGCGGAAACGTTTGGAGGGTCAACCAGGTTGAGGAATGGTTATTTAGACCAGTGCTGGGCAAAATGGACGTTCACAGCCTGGAGCTGGTCCCAGGAAATTATTTAAATGCAAAATAGTATGGCACAAATATGGCACCAGTCCCTGGCACTTTGGGGGTGGGGGGGATTGGTGGTCCCCCCTGTTGGGTAGCGTGAGAAGTACCGATTTAGGCCATTTCCACACTACGCTGTTATAGTGCTATTATTCCACTTTTAACATCTTGTGGAATTCTGAGGTTTGTAGTTTAGAGAGGCCCAAGAGCTCTCAGGCTGAGAATTCCCAGTGCACCTCCCTGAACTGCAAACCCCAGGATTCCATAGAATGTTGAAAGTGGGATAATAGCGCTACAACAGTGCAGTGTGGAAATGACTTTAAATGATACTGAGCTGAAAGAACCAGCGACCCAATTCAGAGGCAGCGTGGTTCTGAATATCAGTCCCTGGGGAACAGGAGGGGGATGCTGTTGCTGCCCTCATGTCCTGCTTGCGGGTTTTTCAGAGGGGTCTGCCTGCTTGGCTGCTGCAAGGAGCAGACTACAGCTAGACTAAAGATGCAATGTCGGTCTGCTTTGGTATGCTCTTGCCTTTGGACAGGGTAGTTTCCAAATAGCTTTAGTGCTTCACTCCGAGTATTTGCATGTGTGTTGGAGGGGGGTCACATTTCTCGACCATAACTGATCTTATTTCCTACCCTTTACTGCCTGGTTCTGCATTTAGTGGCACAAGAAAGTAGGTCAAGAGGACACCAGCCAGGGGCAAGATTAGATTTTTATAACTCTTGCAAGTTCAGCCCTGTTCAAATGCCACAGTGAAGTGAAGAAGACGTTCCCAAGAGATCGGTTAGTGCCTTGCTCGGAGAGAAATTTTAGGGACAGCTCTCTGTATGCTGAATACCACCCCTCATTGCCCAGGCACTCAAGGCTCTCCCGCATGGCCTCTGCCCGTTTGCCGTCCAGCCAGGGTTGGGGAGATCTGTGCCCTCAGGTGGACGTACCCTGAAACCAGCCCTTTGGAGAGGGCAGATCATTGGGAGCTTGCTTTAGGAAATAATTAGATGCATCCCAGTCCCAAGCCTACAGAAAATCATCAGTTCTTGTTGCAGTCCATTAAAAAGCAACTCTTTTCCCAGGGAAAGCAGGACTTGGTGGAGGAGAATTCTCTGTATGCGTGTGTATGGAAGCTTGTTCATCCAGTGCAAGCTTGTCGGTCTTTATGTGAACGTTTGCTACTTCCCTTGGGATATTGGTGTTATTCTGGAGCTTTGGCAAAATGTAGGACAACGGGGAAGAGTGTGTATGGCCATTTCCACACTACACTGCTATAGTGCTATTATTCCACTTTCAACATCCTGTGGAATTCTGGGATTTGTAGTTTGTAGCTCTCTGGCTGAGAATCCTAAAGGCTCCTCCCTAAACTACAAACCCCAGGATTCTGTGGGATATTGAAAGTGGAATAATAGCACTATAGCAGAGTAATATGGAAATGGTCTATGAGTAGACAAACTGGGGTAGATCACGGTGGTGAGCAAGTTCCAGTGAAGAGTCATAATACTGCCACTTTCTTTATCACAGTAGCATTTTCAAGTCTTTCAAACACTTTTACTGCAAATTCTTTATCACTAGGCAGTATATTTATATATTCCAGAATTCTCTTTTGCAAATACAGGCAGGTTTCTAGTCCTTAAGGCAGCTTTCCTCCAATATGTACCTTGCAGGGTTTTTTTTTTAATTTTTGACTATAACTTGCATTAGCCTCAGCCAGCATGTTAGGAGTTTTAATACCAAAAATCTGGAGGTTGTGCAGAACTGCCTTGGAATTTAACATTCGCTAGGGTGTATGTTAATTTTGTTTAAGCCGGCTTTTCGGTGGTCAACCTGAAGGGTCTTTTGATGCAGTCTGCAGACAGATGTATTGTTATTGTGTGCCTTCGAATCATTTCCCACTTATGGTGACTCCTAAGGCGAACCTGTCATGGGGTTTTCTGGGGCTGAGAGTGTGTGACACACCGAAGGTCAGGTTTCCATGGCCGAGCTAGGAATTGTACCCTGGCCTCCAGGATAATAATCCAATGCTCAAACCACTAACCGTTGTTCTCATAGTTATATTTTATTTTTATTTTTATTATTTTGGTATAATTTTCATTGAAAGTTTGTCTCGAAAATAAACCCCCTCTCACACTTCCATGCTTAAACCTTCCAGTTGAAATTGCTTATTTCCATTTCATTGCAAACATAATTCCCATCTTACAGAGAGAAGAACAGTTACATTATTTCTTCTTTGATTTCTTATACATTTATATCCTTACCCAATCCAGTACTCTTTTCCATTCTTTCTCAAAGTTCTGGATAGATTTATTCTTCAAAGAAAATGCTAACTTTTCCATCTCTATCATATCCAGAACTTTTAACTTCCATTCTTCTATATCAATACGTTTCTTTTCTTTCCAGTGCTGCGCATATGTCAACCTTGCCGCAGTTATTAAATATAATAATATCTTCTGATGACTTCTTATTTTCCTTTGTTGCCCTAGTATATTTAACAAATAAAGCTCCGATTTCATTTCAAAATTCAAATTACAAATTCTTTGGATTTCGTCATGTAATATTATATTACTATTAATATATTAATATATTATATTAATATAATATTATATTAATATTATATATTATTATATCATAGTTATATTTTAAATGATTTTAAACTCTTTCAAATTAGTGCTTTTTTTAAACAGGATAGTTTTAAAAACTGTTTTAAAACATTTTAAAACCATTCTGTTTTAGCTCTACTTTACTTGGCCTTGGCCCCATATTGAAATAAAAAAATAAGTTAACTTGATCGCCTGACAATAAAAGGGAAGTAAAGCACACTAAATATCAAATACTAAAGTACACTTGAACATACACTAAACAGTGGTGATAAAACAAGAGTTCATTAAAAGAAAGCGTTAATGCATCAATAGTAAGGTGTCAAGAAGTAGCAATATTGTCAGGAAAGACTTGAAAATGTGTGAACAGTGCTAATAAAGTCTTAATGAAAAGTGACTATAACCAGCAGTAAACTGAAATGTGCATATGTGATTCAGATGTGGTACTCTACTTGAAACATTTTTTGTGGTATTATTCAGAATGTATGTCTTTGGTATGTGCGAACTTAACCTAGAACCATGCACGAAGAAGCATCCCGAATGGGCTGTACCATTTCCCTGCCACCACGGCAGGTGGAAGGAGGGAAAAATAACATTGGTTCAGTATTCCCTGCAAGTAGAAAACTAGCCTTGCAGTGAAAAAGATGGATCACAAGCACTTCTGCCTGATACACTGGCATTCTACTTCCAGGGAGGTTGTCTGCATTAGGGTAGCATTTTAATCATAGAATCACAGAATCATAAAATCATAGAGTTGGAAGAGATCAGAATCTCCGTTGAGTCCAACAGCCTGCCATGCAGAAACGCGCACGCAGAGCACCCCCGGGGAATGGCCATCCAGCCTCTGTTTAAAAACCTCCAAAGAAGGAGATTCCACCACACTCCGAGGCAACGTTATTCCACTGTCGAACTGCTCTTACTGTCGCAAGTTCTTCCTAATGTTTACATGGAATCTCTATCCTGCAATTTGAATCCATTGCTCCATGTCCTAGTCCCTGGAGTGGCAGAAAACAAGCTTGCTCCATCTTCAACATGACATCCCTTTGAAAGAATAAAACAATATCCTAGAATTCAGAGACATATTGAAATACCCGAAGGGATGTCACGGGAAAGACGAAGTGAGCTTTTTTCTTCTGCTCCAGAGTAGAAATACAGACCTGCGGATTCAAATTGCAAAAGAAAAGAGATTCCACCTGAACATGAAGAAGAGCTTCTTGGCGGTGCAATGCCCTGCTTTGGAGAATGGAGGGCTCTTTGGAGATCTTCAAACAGAGGTTGGATGGGCGTCTTTGAGAAGGGCTTTAGTTGTGTATTCTTGCATGCTGGGGGTGGGCTAGATTGCCTTTGGGATCCCCTCTAAGTCAGAGGATTCTGTCATTCTATCTCATTGTGCTTTACGTGAGGAGCTAGCCTACTTCTTTCACTTTTGGGAGAGAGGATGCAACAGCAGCTGGCATTGCCACAGTGAAGTCTCAGCTGCCTAGTTAAGAAAATCTCGGATTGTGTGTCCCCCCCGTCATGCCTCTTGCCCCGCTAAGCCTGCCTGTCCTCCCCTCCTTTCTCTTTTCTGCATGCTAATGAGACCACAGTGCAGAGATCTTCCCTGCCGCTGCCACCACCCCCTGGGGTGCCCAGTTTTCCAAGTCTAGCAGGAGCATTGCGGAGGGCACCTTTCCACCATTGGCGCCGCCGCCTGCAAGAGCCCGGCGCACAGAAGAGTCGCTATGGCAACCCTAGCTTTCGTTCCCAAGGAAACCGGCAGAGTTTTCACACATGCAGAATATGAAATGCAGAGTCGGCATCTCCGGCTGGTGCCGGCGGGGGCCCCGATCCTGTGATGCTGCACACATAATGGCACATGTCGCCGTAACGGGCGTGGGCTTGGACGGGCTTACGGTGCCCGGAGTGGGTCCGTTTTCCGTAAGACGGATGGGCAGATCCTTGAGCATCCCTCTCTCTGCTGCATGGGCTCCTTCAGGTCCAGGGCTGTTGTAATTTCTTGCTTCTGCTGTCTCAGCCTCAGAAGAACAAAGATCTAGTTTTGGAAAATGTGACTGGTTAAGCTTCGGATGCCCACGTGTGTGAAAGAGGCTGTGCGGGCCAGGAGACCAATTTTTATCCATTTAGTGATCACAAGTAGTTTAAATTATCTACACTTGCTATATGTTGATCTTGTTGCATGCCTTTAACCCTGTTTGCAACTTACAGCAACCTTAAGGCAACCCTGTATCATGGGATCTTATGCCAATATGTGTGGTTATCTTGGGCCATTTCCACACTACACTGTTATAGTGCTATTAGCCCACTTTCTTTTTTTAAATTTTTTTTATTAAAAATATAAATTTTATTATATAACAAGTAAATATTACACCTACCTACAACATATAAACATACTAATATACTAACATGAAAACATACAAACATATAAACGTATAAATTCTCTGCTGCAAATCACAGTAATATTCAATGCATAATATATGATGTATACTACATAATATCTATTATATCTAATACGGTATAACTTTAGTAGAACCTGTATCCATTTACCCTTCTATTTGTGCCTTATATCTACTTTTTATATATTTCTTTGATAATGTATAATAATCTTAATATTAATTTCTATTTCCATTAATATAATATTATGTCTATACTTATACAGAAATTATATAAAGATTAATAATATAATCCAATTAACGTTTCTGATTTTGTAGATATTTTTACGCTTATTGTACTCCAACCCTTATTGTGGTCCTGACACCACTCGTTATGGCTTCAAATTCTACAATGATCCCACTTATTGATATCATCTATTATTCCACTTTCAACATCCTTTGAAATCCTGGGGTTTGTCATTTAAGGAGGGGCATTTAGAATTCTCATCCAGATTGCTCTTTGGCCTCAGTAAACTACAAACCCCAGAATTGCATAGGATGTTGAAAGTGGAATAATAGCACTATAACAGTGCAGTGTGGAAGTGACCTTAGACTGTGCGATTCAAGCTCCCCCCTTTTTTTTGCATGAGAAGCCCTGTTTTAAAAGAGTGTGAATAGGGAACAAACTGTGGGGCAAAGAAATACCAAACAGAATAGCTTCTCATACTGATCTTGCGCAGTCCTGCACTGTCCGTCTCGGTGCAACTCTGAGAAATGCATTCGTCCCCTTGGAGCTGTTCTGCTGGGCCAGGTCTACCTGAGCAGTGAATGAGGCAGAAGAGTCTTGAGGTGGGAGATTTATGACGTGCTCCCCTCAATATAAAGCAAAAATGAAAGCTCCTCCCAAGCAGCAGACGTCAGGAAGTTCTTCCTCTTGTTTAGATTAAGTTTCTTCTCCTGCAGTTTGAATCCATTGCTCTGTGTCCTCGTCTCTGGAGCAGCAGCAAACAAGCTTGCTCCATCTTCAACATGCCATTCCTTCCAGTAATTAAACATGGCCATCATATCACCTCTTAACCTTCTTTTCATCAGGCTAAACATACCCAGCTCCCTAAGCCGCTCCTCATAGGGCATGGTTTCCAGATTCTTTGCTATTTCGGCCGCCCTCCTCTGGACACTTTCCAGCCTGTCAATATCCTTCTTGAAATGTGGTGAATTGTGGTTGTGGCTGTTACTATTGCACAGTTTGGGTCCAAGTTTACCTGGAGGATCACTTCCTCGCACACAATCTGAGGCCATTTCCGCACTAGCCTTGCTGGACACACAGTCTCTCTAGAGGGAGTTGCATTTTATTCTTAATGTGGAGAGGTGTTCTAAAATGGTGTTTTCTTCCTCCAGTCCATTCTGCCACCTTGGCGATTTGCTGGCCCATTCTGTTCAATTAAAAAAAAAAAGTCCTATTGAGTTGTGTTCCCAATGATCTTTTTACATCTTGAGAGACGGAGAGGGTGCTGCGGTTTAGTTGCGCAACAAAAAGTGTTCTGCACAGATACAGGATGGGTGATACCTGGCTTGGAGTCTTAGTGTACAGCATGCTGAATGTGAGTCAGCAGTGTGATGCTGCTGCTAAAAAAGCCAATGTGCTTCTAGGGTGCATCAATAGGAGTATAGTGTCGAGAGCAAGGGAAATAGTAGTACCACTCAATTCTGCTTTGGTTAGACCTCACCTGGAATACTATGTCCAGTTCTGGGCACTACAATTCAAGAAGAATATTGACAGGCTGAAATGTGTCCACAGGAGAGTGACCAAAGTGGTAGAAGGCCTGGAAACCAAGCTTTATGAGGAGCAGCTTAGGGAACTGTGTATGTTTAGCCTAGCAAGAGAAGATTAAGAAATGACACAAGATAGCCATGTTTAAATATTTGAAGCAATGTCATGTTGAAGATGGAGCAAGCTTGTTTTCTGCTGCTCCAGAGGCTAGGACACGGAGCAGTTGATTCAAACTACGGGAAAAAAGATTCCATCTAAACATCAGGAAGAACTTGCTGACGGTATGAGCAGTTTAACAGTGGAATGCACTGCCTCAGAGTGTGGTGGAGTCTCCTTCTTCGGAGGTTTTTAAACAGAGGCTGGATGGCCATCTGTTGAGAGCGCTTTGATGTGTGTCACTGCATGGCAGAATGAGGCTGGACTTGTTGGCCATAGTGGTCTCTTCCAACTCGGTGATTCTCCGAGGCATTCGAAGCATTTCTGGTCAAGAATTGGCCACTTTTGATTCACTGGCTGATCTTTGCAGCCAGCCACTTACCGCTACAATAAGTGGATCATCGTCCCTTAGATAAAAGGAAAGCATCATTTCTTCTTGTTGTTGGCCATCAGGTCGACTTTGACCGAGTTTGTCCGCCTATGATGTGATCTTCCTCGTTTCCTGTCGCTTCCTACCTTACCCAGCATTATTGTCTTCTCTAGTGAGTCACGTCTTTTCATGACGTATCCAAAGTACAAAAGTCTCCGTTTAGTCATCTTGGCTTCTAGAGAGGCTTCCGGCTTCCTTTGCTGTAATGCAGATTTATTCGTCTTTCTTTAACATCACTTAAGCGTCGCCTTTAACATCATTCCTTATTAACTTTTAACAATTGAGGTATTTCAGGAGTAAGTGAAAAATATACATGTCGGCATCGATCAGAAGGGATAAGGAGAAGAGAAAAGAGAGCACATCTGTAAGAAAACTTAATTGAGCAGGTTATGAAATGCCATTTATTAAAACAGCCTTTCCTAACCTTGGACTCCAAGGCAACAATCGTTCTTATGCGACTTTGGTCCAACTGGGAAAAAAAAATTCTGGTTTGAGAGAAAGGCAAATTAAAATGGCAAGAGCGCTTTTGAAGAGGCAGTAACAATCTACCAGCCAACGTTGATGACTTCTATGTCGTTCCCTGCAAATCCCACAGCATATTCCAGAAGCTAGTCTCTAAAGAACAATTTAACTAACAGCAATCCAACCATTGAGCTGATTTCAGTTATTAGCATCAGTGGCAATGAATTAATCTCCCAGTTTCTAACATATAGCCTTGCTGAATGAATGTTCACCATCTAATATCCCAAGCTCCGTCTTCACCCACCCTGTAGTAAAGAAATTTCTCTGCATGCAGTAATCTAGCACAGCAGGGCAACCAATATGTGAACTTTTTACCCCCTGATCTGCTACTTTTCTGTAGACGGGGATTTTATTTTTATTTCTTCAGGTGAAGCATACAAAATCATGACCTTCCCATCTACAGTCTGAGATGACTGGGTATATAATGTACTGTTTCACACTGCGTAACTTGTAGAACTACTCTTACATATGTGCTGAAGGCTTCTACTCTAGTGTTTATGAGCAATTTGCTATTCATGTTCTTTTTTTTTTTTAATAAGACCTTTAAGTAAAAAAAACCTTCCTGAACTGCAAATTGCACAGCAAAACACAGCTCTGGAGGCGAAGCAGACTGAGAAATGCCCCCATAGCTTTGTTTTCTTCACCCAGACGCAAGAATGAGCAAGTTAATTACAGTCGGTTGTAAAATTGGGGAAATATTTGTACAGTGACAAATGCAGGCTGCTGCGCAAGAAATGCTGACGCCATAATTTGCCAGAGTCGTGGCAGGTGGCTTTCGCCAGGCTGCAGGATTTGTCGTTTTGGGAGGATGCTGGAGGAAGCAAGCAAGTATCCCTTGAAGGCGGTCATTGGATCCCGGTTTTGGTGCTTTGCTTCTCTCTGCACTTCTTCCAGAAATCCGTTGGCTGGAAGGAACAGCCAGGGGTTTATGGTCTGTTGCCGGAGGAACCAATTTCTAAAACCCGGAGAGCTAAATATTCTCCGGCTACGTTGCTGAGACCAAGCTCATCAGATGGGTTGGGGAGCGGGAAGGAACAGCATACAGACTAGAGCACAGGGCACTGGGTTCAAATTACAAGGAAGGAGATTCCACTTGAAAATTAGGAAAAGCTTCTTTGCTGTAAGAACTGTTTGACCGTGGAAGACAGTGCCTCTCAGAGGGTGGAGGAGGAAGTCTTTAAACAGAGGTTGGGTGGCCGTCTTTCAGGAATGTTTTGGTTGTGTATTCCTGCATGGCAGGGGGGTTGGACTGGATGGCCCTTGTGGTCCCTTCCAAAATGATGGGCCTTTCCGCACTACACTGCTATAGTGCTATTATTCCACTTTCCTCCCGAAACTGCAAACCCCAGGATTCCATAGGATGTTGCAAGTGGAATCATAGCGCTATAACAGGCTAGTGCGGAAATGGCCTGATCTGACCGCTCAGGTCCTCTGGGGATCCTTTACTTAAAACCAGCCAGGACTCGACTGGCAGTTGTCACCTACAGCTCCTATTCGTCGGCTGCCCCAGACTGTGAAATGACCTGCCGGAAAATATTCAATTGCTGTCTGGATTTTAAAAGGTACTAAAGATCTCTTCCAGCAGGCCTGCCCTAGTCAGTTTTTAATTATGAATTTATGAATGAGTTTAGGGAGGCCAAAGAGCTCTCTGGCTGAGAATTTTAAATGCTAAACTGCAAACCCCAGGGTTCCATAGGAGGTTGAAAGTGGAGCAATAGAACCGTAGTGCGGAAATGGCCTACGATAGGAGTAGTAAATAAAATGGAAACAATGCACGTGCCAAATGCAGTTTGGGAGATGCAGCCAAGCCTCCGGGCGCGGGAGCTTGGAGGTGCATGGTTGCCCTAGCAACCCCTCCCTCGAGGTAACACGCCCCTTGCGCGCGTGCGCGCGTGTGTGTGTGTGTGTGATGTAATTTAGAAGAAAAACATTTTTTTCTCTCCATTTAGCAAACACCTTGGTGTTGGTGCATGCATTTCGTCAGGGGTTTTGCACAGAAGTGGGCACAGCAAAGGGTAACCTGTGGTCCTCCAAGTGGTTGTTAACACAGCACAGCATCTCTGTCCATTGATGGTGATGGGAGGAGGAGGTGGGAGCTGGGGCCCAAAATGTCTGGAAGGACACACTTCTCCACTTCTTTCTTAGCACAGCAGTGGGCAACTGTCGTACTTCAGAATCTTTTTGGACTGCAGCTTCTATTGATGATGCTGGTTAGGGCTGATGGAAGTTATACTACACTAGCGTATTTACCCGGCATTGCCCAGGATCTATTTTATTTTCCTCTTAAGATCTCACCAAACTGTCTTCTCCAGTACCTGTAACTTTCCCCCATATTTTCCAGCGCAACCTGTTTTCAGGGTTATTTACATACACAGTTTGGGTTCCTGCGGGAATACACTGTCCTCCTCCTTGCTGCTAGGCCTCATCTCCAAGCAACCGGCCTTTTCCAGTAGCTGAAACTTTTCCCTCTATTCCCCAACCCAATTTGTTTTCAGAGTTGTTAACATGACAGAGAGTTTAGTTCCTGAGGGAATACACTGCCCTTCTTCTTGCTGCCAGGCCTTGTCTCCGTAGCAACTGGCCTGAGGCCCAAGAGCTCTCAGCTGAGAATTCTAAAGACCCCTCCCTAAATTGCCAACCTCAGGATTCCATAGAATTTTCACAGCCAGCCAATCATATGAGGTCTTCTCGCCTCACAGCCAATCGTATGAGGTCTTGGCCTGCCTAACGTGGTCAAGCAGACAAACTCACTGAAAACTTAGACTTTTATATAGTAAATAGATAAATATTTTAGTTTACAAGTTGATCCCCCCTTATCCAAAATGCTTGGGACCCAAAGTGTTGCAGATTTTAGATTTAGATTTTTTTCCGGATTTTGGAATATTTGCATAATGAGATGGCAGTCATCCCTCCACATTTGTGAGTCTGACCTTTGAGGATTGTCCTCCCTCCACATTTGCCAGGGTTAGGGGCACGGGACTCCCATGAAAGTGGAAAAACCGTGAAGAACTCTAGGCCCTCCCAAACCATATTTTAACACACAAAAAAGTATGGTTACCATATTCAACCCATCATGGATTCCTTTGAGGCATCAGGGTCCCTTTACAAAGCAGAAGTGGGGGACCGGTGGGGCTTACTCCGCTGCTGCCCCACACTATTTTTTAGAGGGACGTACTAGCCTCATTTGCAGTTTCTCAGCCTCACAAGGCTTGCAGTCCCTATTAAAAATGGCACAGAGGGGTAGCAGAGGGGACAGCAAATAATCCGTGAATAATCAAATCTGCAAAAGTGAAATTCCCTTTCTCACTCAGGCAGGTGGGGGAAGGTCTTGCCATTTTCCCACTTTTACAACAGTCTTGGACCCCTAACCGTTGTGAAAGAGGAGGGCCAAATGTATATACCATTCTTCCAACCTATAGGGTACATAAGGGAATGGTGGAGGCAACTTGGCACCTTTTCCCCACCTCTCGCTTTGGACCACGTGTTCTGCTTTTCAGAAGTTTCAGATTTTGGAGCATTTCAGGTTTCAGATTTACAAATAAGAGATGCTTAACCTATCGCACAACAAATATACCAATAATACTGTTGTCGTTCTTAATGGTTTGTCTTTGATTGCTTTCAGTGACATTGTTTACTTATGTTTTTAACTTTTGTAGAGTTGAAAATAATTTAACTGTTTCCCATTTTAACTTTTGCAAGCCATCTTGAGTCCCAGTTGGGGAGAAGGCAAAATATCGATAAATACAATAATTGTCGTCATCATAATCTGGGATTGCTGGAATGAAAACTGGAGAGGGATTCCTTACCTTTAATGGTTTTGTGAAGAAGGAATTTTAGCAAGTGCTGCTTGTTCCCTGGGTGTGTGACAAGCAATGCCTGCTGATATTACCTGTTTATACAACCATGAAAGCTACAGCAGCTCTCACTCTATTTTTCAATCAGGAATTCCCTAGATGCAAATATAGCCAAATGACAACAACAACAACAATAGAGATAATTTTCCTGATTCAGAGCCTCCTTACTTTTCAGTAGGATTGTGCAATTGAAAAATATCCCGTGGCATCCAAAAATAAGTGTATGGCATGTGTTTCTCGTGAGGTTAAATGTGGTGTTTGCATAAATGCTATTGGTGAATGGTATTGATTGCTTCAGAGGTACCCAAATCCCAAAACAGATTAAGGTGGGTTTTTTGTTGTTGTTGTTGTTGTTGTTGTTGTTGTTGTTGTTGTTGTTGTTGTTGTTGAAAAAATTGTTCTCCCTCTTTCCCAACCACCCCAGTCACGTTCATACAATGTTGTTTGCTGGCAGTCTTCAGCTGTGTTTTAGTTTGACTTGAGGTCATCCTGATTCTTTTCCAGGAATCAGGATGGAAGTCAACGAAACTGGTCGTGTTGCATGGTTTATGCACAAGGATAGGGAAGGGCTGAGCAAACAGTTGCTTCGGCCAGGGTGAAGTTCTGCAAAATCACAGTGGACTCTGCTCCTGATGGCACTCTTTTTGGATCAATTCAGAGAAGATGTCCAATTACACCTGCTTAACTCAGGTTTACCATGGTGTTTGCCTTAACAAATGGTAGTTTGCCCAAGCAGAAGTCAGCAAATTATGGCCCGGAATGAGTTTTCTTGGAAAGCTGAATTGTTTGCAGGTTCCAGCATAGGAATCTTAACCTGATTTCTGCCGTGGTTTATCAGGCTGGGAACAAGTTAGAATCATAGAATTGAAAACAATCACAAAGGCCATTAAGTCGAACTCCTGCTGTGTAGAAACAGACAATCAAAGCACTCCCAACAGACTGAGCAGTCAAACTGCTCAGGAAATTCTTCCAAATGTTTAGATAGAATCTCATTTCCTGTCGTATGAATCCATTGCTCCGTGTCCTAGTCTCTGGAGCAACAGAAACCATACTTGCTCCGTCTTCCACATGACATCCCTTCAAATGTTAAAACATTGCTATCTTGTTCCCTTCTAATCCTCTCTTTTCCAGGCTAAACATACCCAGCTCCCTAAGCTGCTTCTTGTAGGGCCTGGTTTCCAGCCTTCTACTATTTTGGTTGCCTTCTTCTGGACACACTTCTGTTTATCAGTATCTTTCTTCATTTGTGGTGCCCAGAACTGGACAGAGTATTGTATCTACCTGAATAGTGTTTCTCTCTCCCTTTCATGTGCCTCGCTGTGGAGAGGGTAGAGGTTCTCTCTGACTTAGGACATGACCCTAGTTTTAATATTTGGTTTGGGGCAAGACTTTAAAGCCTGTCATTTTGCCATTGCAACTGTTATTTGCAACTGTCCTAAACTGCAAGCCCCAAGATTCCATAGGATGTTGAAAGAGGAATAACAGCACCATAACAATGTAGTGCAGAAATGGGCTAAGAAAGCTGGGTATTCTCTCCAAAGTTGCGCATGCAGGAGAGAGTGGGAAGATCCGTGTCTTGTTCATGTGCCGGTAAAAATGGAGATTGCTGCATCTGAACTGAGCCTGGGTTTTTGGTATAGTTTGGGGAGGCCTATAGTAAAACCATAGGGTCTTTGACTAGACTGTTATAGTGCTATTATTCCACTTTCAACCTCCTATGGAATCCTGGGGTTTGCAATCTAGGAAGGGGCAATTAGAATTCTCAGCCGGAGAGCTCTTTGGCCTCGGTAAACCACAAACCCCAGAATCCCACAGGATGCTAAAAATGGAATAATAGCACTATCACAGTGTAGTGCAGAAATGGCCTAAGTGAATTCTGCCCTAGGGCAGTGAATTTAGTCAGATCATTGGAATAATTTTTTTGTATGTGTATTGATGTTAATGTTTATATCAGCATTAAACTGTAATCAGTGTTAATTACTTCAACAATATAATAATAATAATAATGATGATGATGATGATGATGATGATGATGATGATGATGAATAGATTTGAAAAATGGCCAGATTGGTTCTTTTATTATGTAAAGAAACCCTCTTTTAATTAAATATATCTGCATGAAAGCTTTGACTCAGTTTAGAGATAAGCTGCAGGGCTGAAACACTTCCAGTTAGGTTGTTTAATAGAACTAGACTATTCAGAGGGTACAGAGGTGTTCAAGCGAATTTGGAGAAGCTACATTTGGGGATACAACTCTCAAATCCACTAGCAAAAATGCTAGAATTTCTACTCCCATGCCCTGGGGCCAATTGAAGGACAGACACTTTTCCCATAAAGACTATAACTCAATGGTAAACTGCAATTTCAAATAAGTCTTTGATTTTAAAACTTGCTCCGAAAGTTGACTCCATCAAAATCAATAGGATTTACTTAAGGGAAATATGTTGTGGCTCGGGAGCCTTAATGTGAAATACATCATTTAATGTCTCTCTTTTTGGAAATGGAGCATGTGGGACGAATACGTTGGTGCTGGAATTGTGTGGGTGGAGTGAAGGAAGCTTTGCAAAAATAGGTTTGCCAAAGCTGAAAACTGCTGCTCTGCCCACTAGTCTACACCACTTCTCAGCTGAAGACGAACCCAAGTGGAGGGCAGCACTGCTGGCTGGAGAGCATCTTCCAAGGCCTTGCCAAGGTCGTGTGCTGAGCACCTGTCTTTTCGAAATTCTCAGAAAGTCTGGCAGTTTAGTTACAGTCAGTTTCCTGTATGATGTTTTTCCTTTGTTGGCAGAGCCCTCTCCATCTCTCAGAAATTATAACAGTGGGGCAGGGGCCCTGACATTTGGGGACACAGCTCCCACAGTCCCTTGCCATGGGCTTTACGGGGTGGGGTGGACAAGGAGTAAAGCTCCAAACATCTGGAGAGCCAAAGGGAACATTTTTGGCACCCCGTAAATGGTACACAAATGTCTGGTTTTGTGGGGAAAGGAGATCTGGGGTTTATCATGTGCTTTGCCTGCAGAAAATCCTGAGTTCAATTTTCAACAGTTCCAAGAAGACCTCTGCAGGAAATACAGGAAAACCGCTGACACTCAGTGCAAACATAACACTGAGCTATATTGATGATGAAAAAGTTACTTTTTTGGACTACGGGCTATGCTGACTGGAGGACTCTGGGAGCTGTAGTCCAGAATATTGACTTTTCTGAGCTTTATTCTGGCCAGAGGCGTATCTCATGTAAACAGCACCTAGGGCAAACATGGAAGTTGTGCCCCTACCTCCAGGCTGCCACCACCACCACCACCACCTCCTCCTCTGCATTGGTGCCCAGGGCACATGTCCTGCTTGCCCCACTCTAGAAATGCCTCTGGTTCTGGCTGCGCATCAGCCGGCTTTCTATAGCAATCTCTGCCGAAGGTCCACGGCATTCACTGGGACTCAGAGCAGAGCACCGATCGACTCAGCCAGGCCCTGCCAGCTCATGCAGTCACTGAGCTTGGTAGCATAACAGTGTGGCTCAGTATGCACCAAGTTTCCCACACTCTGTGTCACAGATGGCCGTGTCTGATGGCGAGACACCAGATGTGGGTAACACTGCTGGGCAATATCAGCTCTCCAAAGCCACAGGGGAATGTCCCGTTTTGGTGTTTTAAGACAAAGCTGTTCTGTGCAGGGCGAGCCGACTGCACTCAGACTGGCCGCTTTGCACTGTAAGTGTCTCTCGTGCTTCATCTGCGTGGGCCTCTGGAGTCTCCGCTTAGACCGCAGTGGCGGCAGAGCAGAGTCGAATCACGTGTGCGGCTGGAGGACTGAGCTCATCCTTTTTTTGCTGCTTTCCCCGCCTCCCCCCGCCCTCGCCCACTAGTGCTGTAGCAACGCCAAGGCTGAACTTGATTCATGCTTGCAAGCCAGCGAGGCTTCTGTGTTTCAGGACTTGAGTCCTTAATCTGTGGCTTTGGTGTGGGTTTGATTACTGGGGGAAACGCTGGAGTGGAGCATTAACTGCAGCAAAGAAAAGGGCTGTGCTGGAAGGGCACAAGGGGTGCCGTCTGAAAACAAGCTCTGTAAACTGCCACTGGCCTGAGAGGACCTGTATTTAGTTTCCCTCTCTCCCTTTTCCTTGCCGATTCAAGGTGCATTGTCAGGCTCGTAGAATCACAGAATCATAGCATTGGAAGAGACCACAGAGGCCATCCAGTCCAACCCCCCTCTCTTTAAAAACCTCCAAAGGAGGAGATTCCACCGCACTCCAAGGCAGCATATTCCACTGCCGGACAGCTCTGATCATCAGGAAGTTCTTCCTGAGGTTCAGGTGGAATCTCCTTTCCTGCAGCTTGAATCCATTGCTCCTTGTCCTAATCTCTGGAGCAGCAGAAAACAAGCCTGCTCCCTCCTCGACATGACACCCCTTCAGATATTTAAACATGGCTATCATGTCCCTTCTTAACCTTCTTTTCTGCAGACTGAACATCCCCAACTCCCTAAGCCGCTCCTCATGGGGTTTCATGGCTTCCAGATCCTTCACCATTTTGGTTGCCCTCCTCTAGACACACTCCAGCTTGTTGATATCTTTCTTGAAATGAGGTACCCAGAACTGGACACATTATTCCAGATGAGGTATAACCAATGCAGAATAGAGTGGTACCATTACTTTCCTCGATCTAGACAGCATACTCCTATTGATGCAACCAAGAATCGCGTTGGCTTTCTTGGCTGCCGCATCACACTGTTTTCAGTGGGGTTGCCTTCCCCTTCCTGGACTTGTGCCCTAAAAACACATTAGGGTGCATGAATAATAGAGCCCTTCAACTTCCCTGCTCACCTGCCTGCCAAGTGGCACTTTGCATAACAATTAGGCCTGGTGATAGAGACCTTCATTGATTTAATGGGTTTAATATTTAGTTGGCTGGTTGATACACCTGATTTACATGTGCATGAGAGGAAGCTGTTTTAAAGCCCAAGTGGGAATGCATGGCCATTTAGGTGTCGTCAGTTGTTGGCTCTGCTGGCTCACATTTGCAGTCCAGCAACGTCTGGAGAACTTTGGATTCAGCATACCAGTGTGGTCTGCCTCCGTTTTACTTTGGTTCTGGTTTTGGAAAAGGTGTTCTTGTTATGCCTCCATAGGGGCATGCTGCTTTGTAGTGGGGAACATAAAATCATAGAATCATAGAGTGAGAAGACACCCCGGGGCCATCCAGTCCAACCCCCTGCCATGCAGGAACACACATCAAAGCACTCTCAACAGATGGCCATCCAGCCTCTGCTTAAAGACCTCCAAAGAAGGAGACTCCGCCACACTCCAAGGCAGCATATTCCATTGCTGAACAGCTCTGACCATCAGGAAGTTCTTCCTGAGGTTCAGGTGGAATCTCTTTTCCTGTAGTTTGAATCCATTGCTCCTTGTCCTAGTCTCTGGAGCAGTGGAAAATAAGTTTGCCCCATCTTCAACATGACAACCCTTCAAATATTTAAACATGACTATCATGTCACTTTCTTTTCATCAGGCTAAACATACCTAGATCTCTAAGCCATTCCTCGTAGGGCCTGGTTTCCAGACCCTTCACCATTTTGGTCGCCCTCCTCTGGAAACATTCCAGCTTGTCAATATCCTTCTTAATTTGTGGTGCCCAGACACGGGATTGCGGGTGATGTCTGACCAAAGCAGAATAGAGTGGTGCTAGTACTTTCCTTGATCTAGACTCCTATTAATGCAACCAAGAATCGTGTTGGCTCTCTTGACTGCCACATCACCCTGTTGACTCATGTTCAGCTTATGGTCTACTAAGACTCATAGATCCCTTTCATATGTACTGTTGTCCAGCTCAACAGTATTCAAAGGCTAAATTGAATTGCAGAGTCCTTTGGGTCTTTTGGGATGGCCTGGACAAGAAGCAAAGAGTGAGTCCCAAAATAAGAGCCAATTTTAGCTTAAAGATCTTACTGCCACTTGCTAAGCCTCAAGAGAGGCATTTCAGTCTCTTAGTATGGACAAATCCGACATGAACGCTAATATAGGGATGCACGGGGGGACCATTTTGGAAAGTCCTGCACGCTAGATTTGACCTGAAGGCCCTGACTCCTGCTGGAAGGATGTCATGGAAAGGTGTGTGGACATTTGGAGGAAGCTTCTGTGCCAAGCTAGGGACCCAGGGACCCATGAGTTGGGGACCTTGTTATACAGTCTAATTACATGTAGGTGTCACATAGGCCATTTCTGCACTAGCCTGTTATAGTGCTATTATTCCACTTTCAACATCCTATGGAATCCTGACCTCTCAAAGGTCCCTCCCTAAACTACAAACCCCAGGATTCCTTAGGATGCTGAAAATGGAATAATAGCACTATAACAGGCTAGTGTGGAAACGGCCAGAACAACAGCAACGGATGGTCTAGATCAGTGGTTCCTAAACTTTGATCCTCCAGATGTTTTGGATTTACTCTCGGCGTTCCTGACTGGCCAAGCTGGCAGGGGCTTCCCGGAGTTGGAAGTCTAAAACACCCGGAGAACCAGAGTTTGGGAACTGCTGGTCTACATGGTCTTTTGTAAGGATCAGGTAATAAGAATTAATATTGATCTTGTCCATGATCTTACATCACTGTCTGTGCTTTGTGACTTTATGAGCCTGTAGCTGTGTGGCAGAAATGCAACAAAACCCTATTAGTGACTTACAAAGATGTGTATCTGCTAAGAATGCTTGGATGTGCATTCACTCCTGAAGGCATATTGGACTTCCTGGTCCTCATCAAGCACTTCTTGTGTGCATGAGGCACCCCAGTTCTCCTTTCATACTTCGTAGCTGCTCCCGTAAGGCACATTGCTTGCACGTTGCCCCTTGGACTGTTGGACATGAATGACTCCACTGGCTCCCATTGTGCAGTGGATACCCATACATTGTAATGTCATGGCAGCTCCCAGGTTAATACAGACATTGTGAGGCGACACAGTTCAGTTTTGTGGACACATTTAGGAAGTGGAATGCCTGCCATTATTTGCTTTTAACCAGTGAGTCCTTTCTCTTTCCAAGGTGAAGAATCCCAAATCAGCATTTGGAGTTGCTTAGAATGTGGCTATGTATATGTATATATAGTTCTGAACACTTTTGGTAGGGAACGGAATGCACCGTGGACGTGAGCTCACTTATGTGAATGACACATCCATGTCTCTATGTGACAGTTTTCCAGAAACCTGGAATTCTCTGGTGTGTATTCGTGATATGTGTTGTCACAGTAAATCTGCTGCACTGTTCATTGCAGAATCGCAGCTAGTGCAAAAATGTCTGGTTATGTTTGGGTTTGGATTTTAAAAGATTTTTTCCCCTTTCTTCAGTACATTGTTAATATGCATAGTTGTTTCTATATGCTGCTATTGATATGAACTGACACTTAACAACACACAAAAATACAAGGAACTGCTCCAAAGAGCTTATATTCTCATGATTTGACATGGGGCGGAAAGAAAGGAATGAACTTGAAAAGAATATGCCGTTATTTGAGTTGCTCATACTTAGGTTTTTGTTTCAGATGGGTAGGATAGATTTCTGATCACCTCTGGCTCTTTTGGTCTTAAACTCAGGCTTTTAGGAGATCAAATCAGTTTTTAAGTGGACAATTACAGATCCAGAAGCTTGGGAGGGGCGCATGGTTGAGTAAATTTTTCCAGTGATGGGAAGCTCAGGGGTAGGACTGTAATTCTTCACTGAAGGAAGCAACAAGTAATTTTCTTACTGCAAGAAAGTCTTTTAGAACTATGTGATTTCCTAAAGCTATTTGCAGTTTGGGACCTAAATTTGAACATGGTTATTTGGTGCAGAAAACAACATTTCTGAACAGAAAGGAATACTTCTATGCGGAAATATTACATTCTGCACAGAAAAAGCAATTGTGTGCAAATTTTGCACAGAATAACTTCTGAATAGCAAATGCTTCTCAACAGGATCTCTTGATGCTTGTAAAACATGTTTTTATACCATTTAAAAAAAAATATTTTTGAATATTTTATCCTTCATTACCCAGGGGGTGCATTCAGGCCCTGATGGACTGCACAAGGTTGTATTTTGCCTAAATTTAAAACAGACCATTTCCAAGGAAGGAGAGAATTTCCAGTCCCTGGCACCGTTTTCTAGACTTTAAATCTAAAGAGTTTAAACTGCCTGTTGCCTCTATTTTAAAATAATTTTTCAAGAAGTAGCCTGAGTAAAGAAGAGATGCAGTTTTCCTAGCATGGTCAGCCTTAAGCTTGGGTGAATTTCTAAGGGGAATATGCTTTCAAAGCCTAAGTTGTCTAAATTGTACATTCTAATTTCTCACTGCAGGACAGAAAGAATCAGGAGCCATTTCCGCACTAGACTGTTATAGTGCTATTATTCCACTTTCAATATCCTATGGAATGGTGCGGTTTGCAGTTTAGGGAGGGGTCTCAGGCATACCCTAGGATTCCATAGAATGTTGAAAGTGGAAAAATAGCACTATAACAAGTCTAGTGTGGAAATGGCCAGGGCATCTGCTTACTCTTGTTTGTATATGGACTGCCACTTATCCACAAGGGTATTTGGAAATGGATATTCTGTTGTTGTTTGTTGTTGTTATCATTATGATTGGGGTGTTCCCTTTGCAGACCTTAAAGCGCAAGGAAAAAGAATATGAGCATGAGATGGAGAGGCTGGCGAGAGAAAAAATTGCCACGCAGCAGCGGCTGGCAGAGCTGAAGAATGAATTGAGCCAGTGGATGGACATCTTGGAAATTGACCGGATTATCCGACAGACAGTTCAGCCGGAGGATGATCAAGCATCTACCTCGACTGCATCAGGTACACCAGAAATACTCTGGGGACAACCATGTGGTACAGTCGGTTGATTCTAACCACGTCATGCACTGTGTGTGCCTGCACATTTGTGCTTGGTGCAATCTACATAAATTTGTGCACCTACAAGTAGCCCGTGCTTACAGGAAGCTGTTTGCTTGCCGAAAATGTGGTCCATTCCTAAAAGACATCCAGGCTTCCCTGTTTGACAGAAAAGTTACTCACCATACTATTTAAGTGCACACACAGGCTAATAAAAGTAGAAATGAGCCCTAGGAGAAACTGGCTCTCTCACAGAGAACAGCTGCTGAGAATTTTTTTCTGCATGCTGAAATGTGCTGCGTGGAGAGCAGCAGAGACAGTGTGCATGTCTTGGCCTTATTCACATAGAATTGATCAACTTGAGGCTGCAGGTTCACATAACTGAGTTCTCTTGCATATGAACAAGAAAACCTATATGTAGAAATCAAGCACGACAGGTTGGATTTTGCCTGACGTGCTTACTTTCTTTTTTGCATTGTGTATGTATATATATTTAATTTTTTGCTTGAAACCTCTGGCCGTTTCCACACTGCACTGTTCTAGTGCTGTTATTCCACTTTCAGCATCCTGTGGAATCCTGGCGTTTGCAGTTTAGGGAGGGGCATTTCGAATTTTCAGCCAGAGAGCTCTTTGGCCTCGGTAAATTACAAACCCCAGAATTCCACAGGGTGTTGAAAGTGGAATAGTACCACTACAACAGCGTAGTGTGGAAATAGACTTTGTGAAAGGAATCTGTCTCAAGGGATGCTAATCTGGCCGGAAACTTGTCAGTCAAATAAACTCCAGTGCTCAACTGGTCTTGGCCATCAGGCGTGGAGGAGATGACCTCTGAGAAAGACTTCTCCAGAAAACAAAGACTGGCCATAAGTTATGTTGCAGTATTGGCCAGAAGACAAATTCCAGAGTCCATATTGTGGTAGTATCTTCATCAGGGTAATTTAAAAAATGCCCTGTGTGATGCTCAACTTTTTAGGACACAGCATCAGGCAAGATGTTGAGAAAAAGCTGGGAAGGTGGGTGGAGTGTGGAGACTTGATCTAAATTACCTGGAATTTACATCTTCCTTGACTTGCGATGGTAGAAGAGTCCACAGGTACTCAAAATGTAATGATCTGGTGCCGAGTTTCACCCAGAGAAGCCCCTAAGCATGGTGGAAGCAGCAGAAGAACAGTTGGACTCTCCATTGTCTAAAACCCAAATGTCGACTCAGAACTTCCTTTGTCACATTTTAAGGTCCCAGCCTCCTTTGTCAGCGCAAACCAGAGGCCAGCTAGGCAATGTTTATATCGATAAGGCTGGAGGTAATTTCAGGTGCTGGGTAAATCAAGACAGAAGCTCAGCCTTGTTAATGTGGTTTGGTGTTGACCAGAAACTGTGTAGCACTGAGGTAGCGCTACACATTGGGGTCTGAGTTCAGGATACCGTTGCTGATCTTCAAAGCCCTCAATGGCTTAGGATTGCAGCACCCGACGAGCACATTGCCCTTTATGTGGCTTCCCAAAGATCGAGGGCTGCAGGAGGGGTCCTTCTCTTTGCCCTCTGCTGGGGCTGGAGAATTGTGGAAGGACGTGGGAAAGGTTCTTCTCGGCTGTGGCACCCCCGTTGTGGATTTGGTCCCTTTGAGGCCCAGTTGACGGGGATTCCGGTGTCGTTCTGGCACCAAGTTTAGGCATGACTTTTTATTGAAGTCTTTTGGGCCTCAACGGTGGAGGAGCTTGGAGTGTGTGGAGGGAGGGCAGGAGGGGGCGGGGCTGTGGTTTGGGGGCGGAGCCACGCGGCGTGGGGTGGGGTCAGAGTGCACAGAGGTGAGACTATGGGTTTGGCTGCCCCAAAAACATTGCCACCCAGGGCGAATCATCCCCCGATGCCTGCACGCCTGAATCTAAACTTGCACACATGATCAAGTTTTAAATTGTTTTACATGGTTTTAATGGATTTTAACTGCCTTGTTTTTTAATTGTTAAATTGTTCTGCATGCCTTTATTTTGTTTAAATTGTTTCTTAGTATTTTCTCTTCTTTGAGTTAAACCAGGTTAAATGGATTTTACTGTGCACTGTCTTGAGATCCTGTCAAATAATAGTAGTAGTAGTTATTATTATTATATATTATAATTATAATATAATTATTATAATATAATAATATAATTATTATATTATTATATTAATTATAATATAATAATATAATGTAATAATAATTATATTATTATTTTAATTTTATTATATTATTAATATAATATAATATTATATATAATGCATAATGTATAATATAATTATATATATGCACACACACATATATATTATATATAATATAACGTATAGTATATATAATATAATGTATAGTAATGATAATAATTTTATTATTTATTACTATGTTATTTATTTATTTATTTATTATTAATAATAATTTTCATTTGTTACCTGCCTCTCCTCAAGGCTTGAGTCGGAGTACAATACAGGTTAAAATACCATTAAAAAAACATTATGATTAAAATTCACTAAAATACACTAAGAACATGAAACCATTCAAAATACAAATACATCACAACTAAAATATCATAATTAAAAATACCTCATAATTAAAAATAGACTGGGCAGGCCTTCCAGAAGAGATACAGGGCAGAATATAAACTTTTAAAATAGTAGCTAGGTAACTAACTAAATAATTTTTGGGGGTCCCCCTTTGCAGAAGGCGAAGACAACATGGATGAAGATATGGAAGACGACCGGCCTGTGAACTCGATGCCGAAGCTCACCCATCGCCAGCACCCCGAGCTCCTGAAGGCGGTCCCTCCCCTTGCGGCAGCGACCACGACCACCACTGCCGCACACCACCCGTCAGTCTTGCCCCTGGCGCAGAAGCACGCCCCACCCCACGCCCACCCCGCGCTGCAGCCCCAGCCGGCGATGGTCCCCGCACAGACTCACCTGGTGGCGGCCTCCACGGTGCAATCGACTGTTATCGCCCACACGGCCACCACGCACGCCTCGGTCATCCAGACTGTCAACCACGTCCTTCAGGGGCCCCAAGCCAAGCACATTGCCCACATCGCGCCCTCCTCCACCTCCAGCCCGGTCCAACTGACCACCACCGCCCAGCCCATCGGCCACATCACGGTGCACCCAGCCACCCTCAACCACGTCGCCCACCTGGGCCAGCAGCTCCCACTCTACCCACAGCCCGTGGCCGTCAGCCAGCCGGTGGTGAGCCACATCGCCCACACCATTTCTCACCAGCAGGTCAACGGGACCGCCGGCCTGGGACAGCCGGGGGTGATGGCCAAGCCCGCCGTTGGGACTCAAGTAGTGCATCACCAACAGTTGGTGGGGCAAACGGTCTTGAACCCCGTAACAATGGTCACGATGCCTTCTTTCCCAGTGAGCACCTTGAAGCTGGCTTAGGAATCTGTGCCGGCTGCAACTCCGTACATTCCAACCGTGTCCCTATTCTAAGGTGTTAGAGCAAGATTGTGTTTGTGTGTGTGCGTGTGTGTGTGTGCGTGTGTAAGAGAGAGAGAGAGTGAAAAGAGAGAGTCTGCCAAGAGCATTGTGCAAGAGGTTGGGGGGCCCAGGCAGAAGAGACCCCCTCCCCATTTTTTCTCCCCCTTTTCTGATTTATCTTAAGCAACCTGGTAATGGGGGGGCAGGAGAGCCCCAGGTCTGCTTCAGCACTTGAATTTCCCCTAATCAGTGAAAACATTTAATGGACGATCCTTCACAGTGATTATTAACTCCCCCCTTTTTACATGTAATCAGTGAAATATGACTATAATAATGTTCTTATGACTTTTAATTTTCCACCGCCACCACCACTTTTTTTTTTTGATGTGTTGCTTCTTTGTAGTTTTTTTTTAATGGCTGATCTCTTTCTTGAAACTTTGCATAGTTTAAGAAGAAAAAATGAAATCATAGAAATATATATATATTATATATATATATATTTATATATATATATCTACCTGCCTGTAGCTACATATATATATAAATATGTTTATCAATGACGGCCTTTAATAAGGCTGAATTCTTTTGCGGGAATATTAGACACAGCGTTAACACGGATTCTTTTTCCTTTCAACAAGAGAAAGACAGAGCATCCTTTTTAAATAAGCACCCTTAAAAGACAGATGGTTTGGTGGACCAGGGTAAAACCATATTTAAAAAAGCAAAAAAAGCAAAACATGTTACGGTATTTTTCCTTTCAGTATCTTTGCATTTCAGTAAAACCATCTATAATCACTGTGACTTGTTTATGGCATTTTAAGGAAACCCTCTGTCTAATAAAAGGTTAAAGAAAACCAAACTACTACATACAACTGGAGCTTGTTGTTGTGATTCTAAAACTCTTGTTTTATAAATGAGTCAGGTTTGTTCTGCGTTTGTTCTTTGTTCCCCCTTTTTTGTTGGTAAAGGTGTAGTTTGCAATAACACTCTCTGGTCTCAATCCTGTGTCCCTTCAACGTAGCGTGTAAATATTTTCTTGCGTATGTATGCTATCCTGAGCCATATACCCTCTCTGCAACTTAGTGAAAAGCCTCCGAGGCCATCGTGCAAGGCTGTTCTGTGCTTTGAAGTGAGCAGACACGATCAGAGAAGTGTCTGACTGTGGCTGTTTCCGCACTACGCTGTTATAGTGCTATTATTCCACTTCCAACCTCCTCTGGAATCCTTGGGTTTGCAGTTCAGGGAGGGACATTTAGAATTCTCAGCCAGAGAGCTCTTTGGCCTTAGTAGACTACAAACTCCAGAATTCCACAGGATGTTGAAAGTGGAATAATAGCACTGTTACAGCGTAGTGCAGAAATGGCCGGTGTCGCCGTAGCCAGATTGAAAACGATTACGGCTGCACTGAGACCACTGGAGGACTCCAACACCGTTGAGGTCATAATTTTATCTCTGGCTGGGGGCGGTAGCCAGACACTTCTCTGGTCTTGCTGAGAAGCATAGAAGCGCTGTGGCGTTCGGGTGGGGGCTTTGGGTGCTGCGGAGAGAGGGAAGGAATACCAAGAAGACCTACATCGTGCAAACGTGGCAAACAGAATTCCGGCCTTTTATAGGGCAGTCTTGCACTGGTCTAGGAGCAGTATAGGGATGCCTTTATGGCGTGCATGGTGGGATAATCCAGAATATACAAACCAGTACTGTTTCTTGATGCTGCCAAATCAAAGCATGAATGCACCTCCCTGTCAAGTACATGGAAGAGGTTTTAAATCATGGTGCAACATGGTTTTCTTGCCCTGTGAGCTTCTCCATGGAGTCTTCTCTCAGGATTAAGTCACCTCTCGTTCTGAACTGTAGACATTGCAGCTCAGGTCCTGCCGTACCCTGCACCAATGGTTGTGCTCATTCCAGGATGATGCAGGCAGCATCTGCTGGCTGTGGGCAGCCTTTTTCCCCCAGGCCGAACTGTCTTCCTGGCAGCATTTTCCCTCCTGCCACCTCTGCTTGTGCTGTGGATACACTGGCACAGGGTGCCCACAAGATTCTGGCTTGTACATCGCTTTACTCTTTTGTTTCCGCAATGGGAGGAGATATAATGGCAGTCCTTGCAACAAGAGCAAAGCGTTGCTGTATAGTTAATACTCTCGAAAAGGGGAGGCAGAAGAAACCCATTGTATGGAATGAATGCCACATGGCATGGGGAAAAAGTGTTTTCCTCTGTCTTGGGTTCTCCCTGTCTCTGAAACTGGCTCTGCCCAGTAAGTGGCATTTTCACGGTAGCTACAGAAGGACAACTGACGACTCTGAATGAAGCTGGCAATGAAAGTTTTCACACCAATCTATCTGGTGGAAGAAACAAATGGGGCATTTCTAGGAGCCCTGCATGTTTTGCTCTCTGTAAAGTAAAAGAATTTGCTTTTGGGGGCCTATCCCTCACTCTTATCTGAATCTGATAGGAGGTGATAGGTGATTTTTTTGGGGGGGGGCAGTATCGTATGTCATCTTTCAAGGGATGGGAAACAGCAATCTGGTAAGTATTGGCTAGATACATTTTTAAGGAAAAGGGCATCATTTAAAAAAAACTGAGTTAATTCTGTGGCTCTCAGTCTCTTATCTCTATACAACTTTCCAGGAAGTGTGCTTACTAATGAGAAAGTTTTTTGTCATGTGACATCACTGAACGTGCACATCTGAGTGTCTTCTTTGTGCTCGACTGACCCAGCGGCCAAGCCGAGGAAGGGCAGGCACTCGGCCAGAAAAGAGAGAGCTTCCCATCCCCAAAGGCTGTTGCAACCAGAGGCCTCTGCTTGAGGCTAAAACAGCCTTTGGTCTGTCAAGTTCCAAGGCATGTATCCTGACCAGTGATAGCAAGAGCCGAAGTCATCATCTTCCTCTGTAGATCGTATTTGCTCTGTCCTTGTGAATCTTTCCCAGGTTCAAACGTGAATTCAGATGCAGAGGATTACAAAACCAGAGTCCGAAGGTTTTTAAGCAAAGGTTGGATGGCCATCTGTAGGAGAGTGCTTTGATGGGTGTTCCTGCATGGGAGGGGGTTGGACTCGATGGCCCCTGGGGTCTCTTCCAACTCTATGATTCTATGACATCTACTTCTTGCCATGCAAGGAAACACAGCTAAAGCGTTCTTGAAAGATGCTTGTCCAATCTCAAGTCCTCCAAAGGAGAGTCCATATTTATTCCACTCTTTGTTCCTAGACTGGCTGTCGAGCCTCTGGTATGAGAAACCCTCCCCGCGCCCCAAAAGGCCAGTGCATTTCTTTGCTGCATCTCCAAAATTATAGTGTGCAGGTCCAAGAGGAGTAAAAGTGTATCACACTATTCTGATTTGGTCAGACCTCAGCTTTGGAGTGCTGCATTCAGTTCTTGGGGAGAACAAATTTTTTATCAGCAAGCCAAATGATGTCCACAATAGGTGACAGAGGTGTTGTAGAGTCTGGAAACCACGCTGTGTGAGGTATGGTTGTGGGAGTTAGGTACGTTTAGGAATTGGGGAAGCATCTTTAAATATTTGAAGGGCAATGATAGAATCATAGAGTTGGAAGGGACCCCAGGGGCCATCCAGTCCAACCCCTGCCATGCAGGAATACACATCAAAGCACTCCCAATAGATGGCCATCCCGCCTCTGCTTAAAAACCTCCAAAGAAGGAGATTCCACCACACTCCGAGGCAGCATCTTCCACTGCCAGACAGCTCTGACCGTCAGGGAGTTCTTCCTGGGGAATCTCTTTTCCTGCAGCTGGTATCCATTGCTCCTTGTCCTAGTCTCTGGAGCAGCAGAAAACAAGCCTGTTCTCTCTTCAGTATGACATCCTTCCAAATATTTAAACATGGCTATCGTATCTCCTGTTTACCTTTTCTTCTGCAGACTAAACGTACCCAGCTCGCTAAGATGTTCCTCAAAGAACATGGTTTCCAAGCCCTTCACCATTTTGGTTGCCCCCCTCTGGACATGTTCCAGCTTGTCAATATCCTTCTTGAAATGAGGTGCCCAGAACTGGAGCTTGTCTTCTGCTGCTTCTGAAGAGAGGACCCCAAACAATGGGTTCAAATAATAAGAGACGAGGCTCTACTTAAACAAACTTCTTGACAATGGAACAGACTACCAAAGGCGTGTGGTGGATTGTCCTTTGTTGTTTTAAACAGAAGCTAGATGGTCAAGTGTCAGGTATTTAGCTTTCTTCCTGCATTGGTAGAGTGTTGCACCAGATGACTTTTCCTCCCAACTCTGCAACTCAATGATTTAGTGGAAGGAAGGAGGGAAACTGGAGCTAAGAGATAAGACCCTATGAAATCATTCAGTTGGAGAGAGTCCTGAGGATGTCTAAGGCAAACCATCTTGCTCAGTGCAGGATCTCAGGTGTAAGATGTGCCAAGAGTACACGATGTGACATCTTGGCCACACCTACCAGCAGCATGCAGCTGGAATGTGGTCCTGGCCACTAACAAAAGCCAAGGACCTATTGCTCATTGGTGGAGCATGAAGTTCTGCAAGCACACCTATATTGGAAGTCCAGATCAGAGGTGTATCTAGTGTAAACATTGCCTAGGGCAAACACAGAAGTTGTGCCCCTACCTCCAGGGCTGCTTCTTCTTCCTCTGCTAAATCTTTGGGGGTTTTTTGTGACCCCCCCCCGGTGTTGTCACCCAGAGCACATGTAGCTGGGTCCAAATGGTGTCTGTGGTCCAAATGGTGAGTGCTTTTCCTTATCTTGGTCTGCTTTGGGGTGGACAATCATAACCAAGTCGTGCAAAGTGGAACGGAGCTGCACTTCAGTCCCGTTTCTTGTTGCAGTCAGGAGACATGTTTTGTGTAAGGAGATATTGGCCGTTTCCTTCCACAAACCTGAAAAAAAATACAGTGGCACGATGCTTGGTTATACCATTGTAAGTTGCCAACTGGATTGCAGCCCAAACTTCCCCACTCTTAACCTAAGAGCAATCCTGGACCAGTACTGTCTGTATCAGCTGAGGTGGGGCTGCAAGGTTGTGCAGAGTAACTTTCCACCCTTTGCCTTGAAGTCAGCTATTTAAAAATCAAGTTTGTACAGAGCTAAAGTCACCCGATCTTGCCTTATCTAGGAAGCTAAGCAGGGTCAGCCTTGGTTACTACTTGGATGGAAGGCTGCCAATGAATACCGGGTGCCTGCAAGCTTTGTTTCAAAGGAAGGCATTGGCAAAACAACCTCTGAGTATTCAGTCCCTAAGAAAACCCATGAAATTCATATGGTCACCATAAGTCAACAGGTGACTTTAGGTGTATCTCTAACTCAGCTGGGTTGAACCTCCCCTCAAAGCTAACTACCACTTTCTTGGCCTCAGTTCCTCTGCTTCATTGCAAAGATCAGTTTCTTTCTCCAGAGGGACGGTGTTCCTTCCATTAGGGATGTCCAAGGTTTAGAGTTCATTCATGTCTACCCAGAATGACATCTATGAACCAGAGAGAGTCAGCAGCCAGTTCACAGGTGTGTCAAGACTGGTGAAGGTACATCTTTGGTCAAAAGACTCAAAGAGAGGTGTATGACAAAGGATTCTGGATGTGGGCAGGGCTGGGTTCAGGAACTGGGCATGCCTAGCCGAAAGAGTGAGTAGGAATCCTCCTCTGCACTGCAATATTTCATCATAGCGTTCCCCTTGTGGCTTCTGAGTTGTCCTGCAGTGGGACTGGTCTGCCATCTAGTGCTAACGCCCAGAATGACAGGATTGCAATATCAATACATGGATAATGGTAATCCTGTCCAAACTGAATGGCCAACTGTTGTGATCTGTTCTCTTCCAATATAAATAGTCCTATTCAGGGTTCTAACTGGCCATGCTCTCCTGCAGAGGGACCGTTCATGCGAACACTCTGCACACAGACACTTGAAGACTACAGTGCGTGCTTTAGCTTAATGGGAAATCAAAATGATCAAGTGGATTGAGTCCGAGAATCATTTAATTTGACTCCTGGCTGGACAATCCTCCATAGACCGCATCCTCCGTTACCCTAACCGGAAACCAGATCCTGTTCCTTATATTTGAACCCTTTGATTCAGGTCATACCCTCTGGAGTAGCCAAAAACAAGCTGTAGCAGACAGTTCTTCAGATTTATATTTGGGAGGATTTGTCCCCTCTCCCCACTTTTGCAAGCTTTGGGGTACGCTGTGCTTTCTGATACCTCATTCTTTCGTTGTCATCATTGTGTGCCTTCAGGTTTTCCCTGACTTACGGCAATGCTTTGGCAAACCTATCATCATTTTCTTGCCAAGATTTGCTCCGAGCGAGTTTGCCTTCGCGTTCCTCTGAGGTTGAGAGAACATCACTTGCCCAAGGTCGCCCAGTGGGTTTCCACGTTTCTTAGGAGCTTAGTTTTTGTTGGCAACCACAATCAGAATGTGCTGCTAGAAGGAGTGGAAAGTGACTCGTTTAAATAGCCACTCTTCTTGGTAATAAAGCAACTCGGCGAAAGATTTGATAACGGCTGAAAAAAAAATGATTTCATTCTTAAAAACAGCTCAATGTGTTTTGGCCTAGAAACACTGAATGGCCTTCCTCAGGGGCTGTTAAAAAATAAAGAAGAACACAATACATAAAACAAAAGTCGTAACAGGAGACAAGTTAAAATTTGCAATATCAATTGTGTATATGTATATGTGCATACATATATATAGTCTCCTTTTTTGGAGGATTTTAAACAGAGGCTGGATGGCTATCTGTTGGGAATGCTTTGATTGTACCTTCTCGACTCAATGGCCCTTGGCATTTCTGCCAACTCCATGATTCTGGGACTTTAAGGGTTGCATGTGGGTGCTCTGGGTGCCACAGAGTACCAGTTTCCGCTGTGGGAGAAGAGCTTGTGACCTTAGGCCACTGTGGGAAGGCCGCTGCTAGCCCAGATGACCCTTTGGTCACAGCCATGTGGCCGTTTCTTTATGTTCTTGCAAGGGAGTAGGCAGGGCACGCTTTGAAACGGACGACAGACAAAGAACGCATGGTATCCATTAGAAAAAGCTTTTGATGATATGTATTCTTTTTTGCTTTTTATCCATAGGTTGCACTTTAAAGATAAATAAACTCTTGAGCAATAAAGAAAATATTTTGCTCCCGACAAAAATAAATAAGGTGGTACACAATATTCATAAAATACCGTTATGCCAGAACATTATAATAAACAAGTACAACAAAGTTTCCACAGTTAATTTTTTTGTTTGGTTGGGTGGGGTTTTTTTTGTTTGTTTGTTTTTCTACATAGTAAAATGTCATATAATACATTCTCCAAAAACATAGTGCAGTGCTTCGTTTTTTTAAAAACATTTATCCTTTGACGTGAAGGACACCCGAGGGCGTTTCTTAGGTGTGGAGTTTGGACCTTCCACTAAATGAACACTTAAAGAAGAATGTCATTTTGTCCTTTGCCATGAGACTGTCCAGCAGAACCACGCGTGGGTCAAACACTTATGGGGCACAAAAAAAGAGAAAAAGTAAAATCGGACACACAGTGGGGCTGAGGGACAGCAAGCATGCCAGCATTACAAAAGGAGTCAGTTTCCTGGTAAACGTTTTGTCTTGTATTCCAAAGAAAACAAGAAAAAGAGCACTGGGACAGAGCTCATTGGTGCTTACAGACTTTTGCACCCCAGTTCCCTTTCCATGGCTCTTGCTTCAAGCACGCCGGCCTTTCCGGGTATGGCAGCGGTTAGAAAATTCAACTCCAGACTGGACACACACACACACAGACATACACACCCAGAAAGCTGGAAAGAAAAGATCTGCAAACCAAAGATGCCATTTCCCACAGGCTGATCTACCGAATAGACTAAAGAACTGCATGAGACTTTGTCTGATCGGCACTAGGGAAGGAGGCATCTTTCACAAAACTTGTGCAGTATATACCTATTCCATGCATTCGCTGAATTCAATGCCCCTTTGGGCACCTTATCTTTAAAAAAAAAGTTATAGCCCTCACTATTATGGAGAAAAAACGAGGAATATCATTCAGAATTCCTGCTACGTTCTGTGCTCTGTGTTTTTTTTTTTTTAATGGCCCAGGGTCTGTTTTATTGGTGCCTTCGGAACAGTTAACCAAATCATTCCAAAAAGAGCAAAGCATGGCATCCTTTTCTTAGGAAGAGGGAAACCTGAATTTGGCACTTATTCCTGCTAGCCTTTTTCCAGTAAATCCTGGAGGTGGAAGGTTGTGGGGATATGTCCGCCTCCCATTTGCACAAGTTGCAGAGGCACTGGGGTTATAAGAAGGCCCTAAATTAGCTTACACAGAATCCCACCCAAAGAGAAAGAGCTTGTAGGAACCGCTTTGCATGTGAGATACTCTCGTGTGACCAAGGCTGTGCTAGGAGAAGTTTAAATCTCCACCAAGATGCAGAGAACATGACAGAGAAGCGGAGAAGCCTTGCAAGATTCAAACCACAAGTGGCAAGGTGGTATATGGGAATGTTCACTCCCCACATAAACCCTGCTGGCTGAGCATCCCAGTGCGGGGAGGCACTTAACAATTGAGAAATGCCACAGACTGGAAACAAAACATGTAAGAAGCATTCGGGGCTCTGACATTCACAGTTTGGAATGAGGATTCACGTACACACACACCCTTCGGGCTGCTCTCCTCACGGAAAACCTTCTTTCGTCTTCCGATGTGTGCAAAAGGCTTAGAAACATCTGAAGTATTTACTACATTACATGGAAGATGCAATTAAAACATCTGTCGAAGTGACCAGTGCAGGTAAGTGCTCTCCCCTCTCCCTTCCCCTCCCCACAAAAGTCCCCAAAAGGCTTCGCCACTGACACCAGTTGCTCCTCCATCCAGTTGCGTCGGGCTCACTTATTCTCTATCAGCGTTTGCACTTTGCAGACTAAATCTCTTGCTATCTTCAGGATCTCCTGGGCATTGTGATGTTCGGCCATCTCTGCACAAAAGCACACACACAAAAAACAAAGGAGAAAAGCTCCAGGGTGTTAGTGAAATGCTAGTGGGACTCTGGGTATGCTGTGCTGAATTTTTTTGTTTTAAGACCCACCCAGAAAAGCTTGCTTTTGCTACCAAAGGAAATTATATCAAGCAATGGTGCAGAATTATTTCCACTTCTGCCAGTTCACTGGGGGATCAATGAGCTTGGCATTACCCTACCCACATCCCTAGACTACAATTCAGCCCTGCCCGCTTTGGCTTCTGACATTCAACAAGCACTGCTTGCACGTTTTGTAACACTTTGAACTTGGAACACTTCCTTTTTTTTCAACTACAACTCCCAGAATCCAGTGCAACCATGCCAACTGGGAGTCATTTTGGAGCACTGTCATCCAAAACAGTCATGTCTTCAAGCTGTGGGTTTTGCAACCAAGTTGAGGGTCATGTTCAGAGAGCTTTCAGTTAAATCACAGGGGAAACGTGTGGCCCTTTAGATGCCCTTGGACTGCAACTTTCAGCACACCTTACCATCAGTTATACCGACAGAAGCTGCTGGGAGCTGCAGTCCAACAAGATCTAGAGGGCTGCATGATTCCCACCTGTTGACTAACAACAAGCAGAGATGCACCAAATCGACTGTTGAATGGTGAGTCAAAAAAGGTAAATCCTATCTATTCAGGGAGTACACTCCAGTTGGGACTGGTAATAGTATTCAGGACTTTATAGTATTTATATAGTATAGTATTACAGTATTATAGTATTTGCACAGCCCTGGAGACAAGAGCCATTTCCGCGCTACACTGTTATAGTGCTATTATTCCACTTTCAACCTCCTGTGGAATTCTGTGGTTTGTCATTTCCTGAGGCCAAAGAGCTCTCTGGATGAGAATTCTAAAGGCTCCTCCCTAAACTGCAAACTCCAGGACTCCATAGGATATTGGAAGTGAAATAATAGCACTTATAAGGGTGAAGGGTGGAAATGGCCCTAGCTACAATGCTGCACCTACACCCTCTTTCCAGAGCTGAGCCCCTAAAAGTCAGGTTGCCAGGCTGAGAAAAAGAGTTTGGTGGCACAGGTGCCGAAAGATGATGCATGCAATGTTCTCTGACTTGCAAGCTGCCATGTGAGAACCAGAAGCAGATACCCCTGCAGGGTCTTGTAATGTCCTTATCCTAACCATGGCTTGCTGGCAGGAAGGGCTGCACCCATCATCCTTCAGTGCCCCACTTACCAGTGCCGCAAAACTCCTCTTCATATGGCAGCGAGCTTTTCAGGTGGCTTTTGGGGCATTCGTGGCCACGGTGATGGTGCCACTACTAAGAACATGAATATGAAACAGTGACAAGGTTGTAAATCTACCTCATGTCATCATAACTGCCTACCCGACTGCCGGCCTCAATTTTTCATTTTATTTTTTTGCTTTTTCTCAGCCCTGTGAGACGGAAAGAGCAAAGGCATATATATATATATATATGTGTGTGTGTGTGTGTGTGTGTGTGACTGGCCCAAGGTAACTAAATAGGCTTCCTGGTCGTTGACAATGGGCTGAAGTACTTTTTACAAAATTGTACAAGGAGGTACTCCATGCCTCTTTGTGTAATAGTTTTTTTCCCAGACTGAACAATGGCAACTAGATGATGTCCAGACAGAGCAGTGGCTTAATCTAAATAGCTACTAACTGGCCAGGGCAGGGTGTTGGGGAAGTTGCCGCATGGCATCACACAACTTAGCAGCCATTTCCTGCCTAAGGCCGTTTCCGCACTAGCCTGTTATAGCGCGATGATTCCACTTTCAACGTCCTCTGGAATCCTGGGGTTTGCACTTTCGGGAGGGGCCAGCCGGAAATGTCAGGAAAAGGCTAACATTCTTGCAACATGGTCTTTTTTTAAAAAAAAAAAAAAGACCATGTTGCAAGAATGTTAGCCTTTTCCTGACATTTCCGTCTTCTGTGTACAGAACAGGTTTTTTTTTTTAAAAAAGTTAATTTCTATTAAAAATAGTACAAAACTAGATCGCAGTGCTTTATAGCTGGATTAGAGTTATATGGAGATGCCTCTAAACATCTTGATTTTCAAGGGAGATCGTGGGGAGGTGGCCCAGGGCAGCTTGAATTGGGGGGTGGTATTCCATCATGGGAGTCCTCCCCTCCTACATTCTGCAGCACAGAGTGTCTGTTTTGGATCACAACTCCCATCACCTCTGGCCAGCACAGTCTATGGGAGCTGTAGTCTAAGGCCCTTTCCGTACTACACTGTTATAGTGCTATTATTCCCACTTTCAACCTCCTGTGGAATCTGGAGTTTGTTGTTTAGGGAGCGGCATTTAGAGTTCTCAACCAGGGAGCTCTTTGGCCTCAGGAAACTGCAAACCCCAGAATTTGACAGCAGGTTGAAAGCGGAATAATAGCACTATAGCAGTGTAGTGCGGAAACAGCCTAAAACATTTGTAAAGCACCCTAGAAGTGGGGATGGAACCCCGTTTGACATGATGGGGAGCAGAAGCAAATTTGTTGTTCCTTTTTTATTTCTGATGTGCTGGCAGACACACAGAAAGTTCTTTTAAACCCCTGATTGCTGAAAACAAAGATACAAAGTGCTGCAAAAGGAAAAAAAGGGATATTTAGCCCTTGAAAACAGAAATGGAAAAACAAGAGCAACAAATGGCCCCCTGAACTTTGCTCCCTTACCGTTAAAAAACTTGATGATATCGGTGAAGTCCATGTTGTTATCGCGGATAATCTCTCGGTAGGCCTCCACTAGTGCTAAGGCAATGAAAAGGACAAAATGTTCTGAAGAGATGTGCTTTGCTGCCCAAATAACTTCCCACACTGCAAACACATCCTCGTACAACAATTCTGAATGGGAGGAATAAACATTACAAAGAGCATCACATTACTCAAGCGCATAATAGGTAACAGTTTCCCCACCGCGGGGGTTAATCCAGTTATAAAATGAGGCTAAGGATGAGTTCGTAGCGACAGAGGACATTGTTGAAAATTTTGAAAATATGATACTAGACTTGCTCCAACTGGGTTCAAGCAAAACTCAGCCATCTTGATTCTTTATCTTATTTGTAAAGCCGAGTTTGCTTGAGCTCAACTTTATAAATATTCAGTAAAAACACTGCTACAAAAAGCAATTCTTTTGCTCAAAAGAATCGCCTGGGCAATCTGCCTTTGTATTTAAAGATTTCTAACTTGCAAACTTTATCACACTTTGGCAATGTAGGGAGATTTTTCTTAGGCCTGCAATGCAAAGATTAGTCTGATAAAATCTATTTTAAAAGTTCTCTGTTTTGAATGTTTTGAAAGTTCAGGCCTCTTTCTGATGAATCAGAAAGAGAAAAAGAAATTCTGAAGCACGTATTGATAAAAACCACAGACGGCAAGCCGCAGAAGAGGCGTTCTCTCTGGTTCAAGATAGCGGATTGGGTTCAGTCTTAGGCCATTTCCGCACTACGCTGTTACAGTGCTATTATTCCACTTCCAACATCCTATGGAATCCTGGGGTTTGCAGTTTAATGAGGGGGCATTTAGAATTCTCAGCCAGGAAGCTCTTTTGGCCTCAGCAAACCCCAGAATTCCACAGGATGTTGAAAGTGGAATAATAGCACTATAACAGTGTAGTGCAGAAATGGCTGTAGACATTAACAGACTATAGTTATAATGAATGTAAAGTCCATTGACTTGAATGGATCCATCCTAACTCTGAATATAACCCAAAAAGGACAGTGCCTCCTCTAAGATGCCTCTGCTACTGCGACTGCAAAGCAAGTGTATGTTCTCTAAAAATGAGGTACTCCCCCTGAACTACAGAACCAATGGAGTCCATTAAATTTGCATTTAAACAGTCATTTTATTTGTTCCTATTGAAACTCTCCTCCTTTCCTGTCTCCAAAATCCCTCAGAGACTGACATGAAAGCGTCAGCAGAAAATAGACTGATATAGGCTGTGATCTTGTACCCATTTACCAGGAAAGCGCCTCCAATGGGAATTGTTTTTGGGTAGATGTACCCAGGATTGCACTATTAGACTCCTTTCGTCAAGTAACAGCCTTACATGACCAGCTTTTCTAAGTGCTGAAGAATGAATCAGGAGAGAAAGTTTTGTACTAAAAAGGTTGAGAGGAGTATGTTTAGCCTACAGAACGGCAGCGGGAACAGGATGGGTATATCTGTACTATCCTGTTATAGCAATTCAACACCATTTTAACTGTTCTGATTCAACTCTATGTGATCCTGGAATCTGTAGTTTCACCAGGTACTTGGAATTTTCTGTCAGAGAACTCTAGTGCTTCCTCTTGACCAACAGCATTGGAGTTCTATAGCACAGAATTCTCAAGTATCTCATCTAAATACAAATTACAAAATACAAATTCACAAAATACAAAATAAGACAGAGCCATGAAATTTAAAAGTGGTACCAAATTCCTCTTATCAGTAGTGTAGATACAGTCCACGGGCCTTTCTGCACTAGACTGTTCTCATGCTATTATTCCCCTTTCAACTTCCTGTGGAATTCTAGGATTTGTAGTTTCCTGAGGCTCAATAGCTCTCTGGCTGAGAATTGTCAAGGCAAAGCTCTGGATTCCATAGGATGCTGAAAGTGGAACGATAACAGTAGAACAGTGTAGTGCGGAGAAGCACCATGACAGCAGTCTTTGAATATCTGAAGGGTTGTCCCAGAGGGGAATGGAGCAGAGCTACTATCTGTGCCTTTAGAGAGAAGGACTAGAACCAGGCAGGATAAATCAAATAAATATAAAAGATTAATAAATCCCAAGGAGGACATTTATATGTTTACAGACATTCAGTAAATTACAATGTCAGAAGTCTAACTTGCAACCTCATAACTGTTTCCTATTCACATTTACGGTCGGGCTCCCATTGCCATGATCATAAATGCCCCCAAAACCCACCTTAAATCCAGCGAGCTGCACCAAGGGATGGAATAATAAGTTTCTAGTGAGTGGGATGCTGAAGGATGCTGAATCCAAGCTCCTTCCTGCCAGCAAGTGGTAATGTGCTGCTTAATTGTGGCAAGTCTTGCTTCTTCTGACCGATATACCACTCCTTCGTGTTGGAGAGGTTCTGGACACATCATCCTTTGGTACCCTACTTGCTAGTGCTGCAAAACTCCATCCCTTGGTGTGGCTACCTGGATTTTAAGGTGAATTTTGGTGGCACGATCAGAAGATGAATCATAGCCACAACATCATGGCTCCATGTGCGTCGCCGGATCTTGACCTGTATTTATAATTTACTGTAACTTTAAGGATATAAAACTTCAAGGACCCTGTAACTTCAAGGACAGAAAAATTGCAGTGGCATTTTTTGGAATTTGAGGAAAAATGGAATTCTTTTTGCTTGTCTCCATTTCCTTCTAAACGCAATTTAATTCCATTAGTTGTTGAAGACAGTAGCAATGCCGTTGAGTATAAATTTTATGCTGTTGTAAGACATGAAAGTAATCAAATTTAAAACTGCAAAAGCACTGCTGGTAATAAATTGCATTGCTATGACTAAAATTAACAAAAATAATTACATACTTATTATATCACTGGTTGAGAACCACTAGATGACCTCTAACACCCGTTCCAAGCACTGAAATGCTATGATACTATTTGATCAGTGTTTGGAAAAGCCATTTTTAAACTTCAGCTTCTACACCCCTTCCAGACAGCATGGCTAGGGCACTCTAAGAGTTGTAGTCCAAAGCGATATTTTCTCCCCTTCAATTGCTGTATGATCGTTATTAGCTGCAAAAGTACCTCTTTTAAAATCCAGAAGAAACCAGCGGTAACAGAAGTAGAAGTGAGTGTAATCTCCATTCTGGTGCATCAGTTCAAAGAGTTCTGAATCCAGAATCTTTAAAATAAAAGGACAATAAACACAACCCGCAATGTAGATACCAAATGACAAAAAATGGAAGCTGCGTTTAGAGGCTTATCTGATAAACCCACAGCATCTGACCAAACACAGAAAACGGAGCCAGTCCAGCTTCGCAACCACTGGTTTGCAAAGCTTTCCAATTTTAATCTTGCTGATTGAAAACAATGGGCCACACCATGGAATAAGGACTCACAAAGCTACCCAAAAGAAGTTGTCTGTGCGTTCCAGGGAGGAGCCTGATGAAACCAAAGTTGGGACCTTACCATAACTGGTCAATGAGATGCCATCAGACGATGGGTGCAAGGAGGTGGCAGATCATCAGCTTTGAAGCTTCCTATGTGCTTCTAGTTTTCTTTGCAAGTTGCAGAAAGAAATCAAGGAAGTCTTGGAAATCATAGCAAGTTGGTACTCTCCTATTTGAACTGGAGATTGGCACCCAGCCCCTTTCTCTTCCCCATACCTGACATTGTCAAAACTGGACAATCTGCACCCTCAGATGCCCCTCCCTAAACTCTGAACCCCAGGATTCCACAGAATGTTGAAAGTGGAATCACAGCACTATAACATTCTAGTGCAGAAACGGTCTGTGACTTAAAGAGTTGAACAACGCTCAGAGGTTACAGGGTTGCATTGGCACCCAACAGGCTCTTGACAGGGACATACCTTCTTCTGATGCTCTCTTACTCCCAACAATAAAGATTTTCTTAAAAAAAAAACTTTTTTACACCAAAATCCTGCCCCTTCCAATTGGCCCGGGGGCAAGTTCAGAACATGGGAGATGGCCATTTCAGGTCCAGCAGAAGCATTTTGTTGGACAGCCAACGACAAGGAGGTCAATTTTCAGGTTGCTTTCTGATAGAAAAAGGCCTCTGATGGACCTATTTAAGCACAGAAAGCCTAACCACAGCAAAATTGCACCTCCTCAGGATGTGTTGGGGGGAATTCTTGGCCAAAAAAATATTTTGGTGATACAGGAGGAACCATGAAAGTGAGCAAGTTTTGCAAATATTCTTGTCCTTTATGAGAAAAGGTGTCTTACTGTCTTAAGTAATGCATCCAAAATGGCCAACCAACATTTCAATAGCATTTTCTGGCTCTGTTTGGCAGTAAAAAGATCAATACTTCCTTTTTTGATTTCTTTTGTCCCTTGCATTTTGTGCAGAATACAACATTTTTGTGCAAAATTTCACTTAAAAAAGTCCTGATGTGAAAAAAAATATCCAAACTTTGAACAATCACTTATAAACTTGTCTCATGTTTCATTTTCACACACAAGAACAAAATAAGCAAAGACCGATTCCTCTACTCTCCAATCCAGAATTTCATTTCCCAACAGCATTTGGTGCACAATCGTCACCCTCTTTCACAAGTATTTTAAAAATGCACACTTGTCCTGCTTTTATTGTTCACCATTAAGTCATTTTTTTTCTACCAAAAAAAGAACAGGGAAAGGTTTAAAAAAATAGAAAAAAGTGCCTTCCTTCTAGCAGTGCTTTCTGATGCTGCTTTTAGAGTTCCACCTTAAACACAAAATTTTGCAGAAGATCCAAATGTCACCTTCTGTTGGTACACCACCACTCTCTATATTTCATTTTGCTATTGTTTTTAATAAAATGTTTTCATTTAAAAAAATTCAAACGTAGACAAAATTGACATTATCTTTAAAAAAAAGAGCAATGAACAAAACATACAAACCAAAATGTACACACTATACAAAAAAATACAAATATGTAGATCAAGTTTTAACCAAGAAATTACAAACATCTTTTACAAACAACGTAAGACATACAATATGCACAATTCATAATACAAAATCTCCTCTAGATTTCACAATCTGTCCTTTTCGTTAACTTGATTAACTTAACTTAAGATATTTTGCCATTTTGCTAACTATCTTGAACTACCAAAAGATGCAAAGAATGGGTACAAACCTTTTAGTTCAAAGGCAAGCAGAGTACAGCCCTCAGTTGTTATTTCACCGCAACCCCCAGCATTCCTTCCCATTGCCTATGCTGTCTTATGGGACATGTTGCAGTCCAACAATCTCTGCAGAGGTACACTTTGCCTCCTCACCTCCCATTTTAAACATATAAACTGAACAACTGGATTGGACTGAGCCTATAAGCTACGAGGACTTACCTGGATAAGGGATCGCATATTGGCAAAATGTGTGTCCATGGCACCTCCGTTTGGGAAATTTTGGCTCATTCTTTTCATTAGATGGGTGAAGCAGCTATATGCCAACTCATCTGAAATGAAACCCAAACACCTATTAACTTATAAGAACTATAAACTGTAAAAATGTTTATGAATCTGCTTTCCAATGAATAACCAGCCATATCGTACTCAAGCTTATGCAAAAAAAAATGGAATGCACAAATATAGGATGGGAGACACCTGGCTGGACAACAGTACGTTTGAAAGGGATCTAGGAGTCTTGGTGGATCACAAGCTGAACATGAGTCAGCAGTGTGATGCGGCAGCCAAGAAAGCCAATGCAATTCTTGGTTCATTCAATACGAGGATGGCGTCTAGATCAAGGGAGGTAATGGTTCCACTCTATTCTGCGTTGGTTAGACCTCATCTGGAATACTGTGTCCAGTTCTGGGCACCTCAATTCAAGAAGGATATGGACAGGTTGGAACATCCAGAGGAGGGCAACCAAAATGGTGGAGGGTCTGGAAGCCATGCCTTATAAGGAGCATCTTAGGGAGCTGGGTATGTTAAGTCTGCGGAAGAGAAGGTTAAGAGGGGACATGATAGCCATGTTTAAATATTGGAAGGGATGCCATGTAGAGGAGGGAGTGGGCTTTTTTCTGCTGCTCCAGAGACCAGGACAATGGATTCAAGCTGCAGGAAAGGAGATTCCATCTGATCCTCAGAAAGAACTTCCTGATGGTCAGGGCTGTCTGGCGGTGGAATCTGCTGCCTCAATGGAGTCTTCTTCTCTGGAGGTCTTTAAGCAGAGGCTGGATGGCCATCTGTCAAAGGGATGTGGGTTCCTGCATGGCAGGGGGTTGGACTGGATGGCCCCAGGGGTCTCTTCCAACTCTATGATTCTATGAGAAGCAAGCCCTACTGGGTTCATCTGGACCCTATTTGGCCTTAACAGGATCTAGATTTGCATCCTAATACAGTCAGTCAAGTGGATCTATTAAAATAAATCTCAGTACTAATATATGCTTTTGCAATATAGCGTGGGCTGTATTAATTGTTGTTAACTGTTCTTTTTAAGACAGAAACATTTTGTCAAAAAACTGATGAGATAAATCCATCTTAAATCACATAACTGAACGTAAAAGCAAAATATGAAATGAGAATCTACACGTCCCACGAACATAACATTTCATTTCTCACCATCACACTTTTTAATCGTTGTGAGATGTTGCATTACAATGTGCTGAATCCTATCCCTTGAGACACCAGACCTTATAAGAAGTATTAGCACAAGGAGAAGACTTTGAATTCACACACTGAATTCTTGTGCTCCTTTAGGTTTGACAAAATGGATCTGTTTATTTGCAAGGTTTTTGATTACCAGTTGCGTCTGTGCCTGTAATAAGTTTCTGTATTATGCCATGATGCTAGAACCGTTTCTCTATTTATTTATTTTTTGGTCTGGATTACATACATTCCTTCCATGTTCATCTTTTATTAAGCAAAATCTTCCTAGGTTATTTCGTAATGATGCCGTGAAGGCAATGTTGTTGCTTCAGGAGTTGGAAATGGAGTTATTTTCCTTTATGTTTACCACCCCAAATTTTACACGGAACGACTAAAATCAGCTCAGGATTACAGCTACCAAACGTGCTTTTCTAGGAATGCTGTTACGCTGCAGGATGTTTTTTATGGAATTTTCCTTTTCGGAGGTTTTCTGATTTTGGATTTTGGTGGGTGTTTTTTATGAAAAGTTCGTTTCTGGAGGTTTTCTGGATTTGGATTTTAGATTTCCATAAGCGAGGCTTAACCTGCAATAACATGGCTTTTTACTAAATTCTTTGGGGCCTAACTGATTTAATCCCTATATGCACATGGGTATAGTCCTAAATTGTCTTACACTATTTTATCTGGTTTTCAACTGTCTTGTTTGAACTTGTTAAACTGTTTAAGATGACTTGAATCTGTTCGAGTTATTCTTACTGGTTTAAATTGCATTAAAATGATTTTTCAAACTTTATTTACTGATTTTAAATTCGATACCATCATAGAACTTACAATATAATAACACATTACACATTGCAATATTTTTCTATAATTATGACAATCTCCCCCTAGCACCCCTCAATCCCTCCGGTGGTTTTAAAAGACGTTTTAGTAACCATTACCCAAAATGCGGAATATAGTTTTGTTCACTTCTTTGTATCTGTTTCCACCTTTGACATTTTCGATCTAGAGGCCCCAATTATTCTACCAAGTTGTTTCATTTATTTGCCCATTATATTTCTCTTTACTTTCTCATAAAAAATCACACAAGAGAGATTCTGCTATACAATGCATCTATTTTTTTTTTATCCCAACAATTGCATTAAAACAATTGAGCCGAGATCCCCGGATATAGGAAAGGATAGAAATATCTGAAGAAAAATAAATGAAAATAAATGAGGGAACTAACAATATTGGCACTGTTAATTTTGATTCTGAACAATTCTGAATATCACTCCTTCCCACAGTTCACCGTGTTTCCCCCTCCCAGGAATCAACGCTCTGTGTCCACTGAGCATGTTCCCTCTTTCTTGGGGTGCTGAGATGCAGAGAGTTATGTTCTTTCCACAGCTTGCTTTCTTGTGATGGTGTCCGGTGTCGGGAAGCAAGCCCAACGGCCAGTTGCGTAGGGACGGGGAGTGGAGGTTTGCCCCAGGCACCAATGTCTTTTGGGCATCTCAGCCCATAGCCATGCCCCCGCATGCCCTGGCCACGCCCCCGCATGCCCTGGCCACCCCCACACGCACAGAAGACACGCCCCCACGTACCATGGCCACGCCCCTCACACCGTAGCCCCGCCTCCTCCCATCCCCCCTCCACACCCTCCAAGCTCCGCCACCGGCAAGGGCAGTGCTCCCCTCTGCACGGAACCAGCTCCCTGTGGAAGGGAGCACGATGGACACGCCGCTTCCTTCTGCAGCACAGCCAAGTACTTTCCCAGGCTGCGCTGGAGCAGGAAGTGCCGCCATTGCACTTACTGCCCTTCCGTGTGGGATAGTGGCATGATTGTGGGTCATTGACGCGGAAAACCCGTCAATGATTTAATCCATGTTCACACTGCCTGGGGACAGGAGAGTGACGAGACTGCGACAACATCACGCAGAAGCGTCGTTGCAGTCCCGTCCTCCTCCTGTCCCCATGGCGGGATGGGAGGGTGGAGCAGAAAGGGCCTTAATTCCTAATGAGTTCTGGAAACATCAGAGTTCCACCAGACACCTTCCCTTTGTGTGTAAGATGATGTAATTTTGGCTAAATGGCATCAAATGGACATAAGACCAGAGAACCACCATGAAGAACAACATGTGGATTTCTTACCTTTGTCCAGTATAACCATGAGAGGAGCTAGAAGGTCACACATGCCTTGGACGTAGCCAACATCTAAATGTTCCCAAACGTAACTGCCAATGGGGAACAGGGCGGGGAGAGACAGAAGGACATATTACAAAGAGCCTTCTTCAAAAAAGAGGCTGGTGCCCTTCTGAACAACTCATTAAATAAAATAATAATAATATTTATTCTTATTCTTATTCTTACTACTACTACTACTACTACTACTACTACTATTCTCATCTTTCTCCCAACAACGGAACTCAAGGCAGCTAACAACGTTCGAATACAAAACATTCATAGAGGTCTAAATATAAGGTTTGAAAAACAAACTCTTACGAAATTAAAACGTTACACACCCGAAATATTAAAATACACTGAAAGACTATACCACTTAAAAACAGAACCACACAGGACAGAACAAACAGTACCACACAGCACTGAAAGCTCACACCTAGCTAACTTGTAAAAGCTTGTGGGCACCAAGGTGTTTTGACAGGTTGACAGAAGGAGAGCAAGGACGGGGCCCTCCCGGTCTCTCTAGGGAGGGAGCTCCAAAGTCTGGGAGCAGCCACCGAGAAGGACCTCTCCCTTGTTCCCACCAAATGATCCCGAGAAGGTGGTTTGACAGAGAGAAGGGCCTCCCCAGATGATCTCAGAGCTCTACTGGGCTTATAAAGGGAGATACAGCCCTTCCATAACCTGGGCCCAAGCCATGTAGGGCTTTATAGGTCAAAACCAACACTCTGAACTATGCCTGGAAATAGACTGGCAGTCAGTGGACCTGGTACAACAAGGGAATTGCGTACTCCTTGTAGCCATCCTCCATTCACAACCTGGATATTGGGCAGAGTCCTTAAGCAAACTCTTTTGAACCTGTTTCTGATGTGCTACTTTATCCAAGTTTGCTTCAGTGAATTCTTTCACGGGGAGCTCCCACACCAAAGAAAATCTTATTTGAATCAAGTACCAATCTGGAGAGGTGATTCATTTGTTAATTTTTTTTTTAAAGAGACTAAAGATGAGCAAATCTAAACATATTTCCAGAGGCATAAGTCCCACTGGATTGAATGGGTCTTTCATGCAGTGAATCAGCAGCACGCACAGAAAACATGTGCCGTTCAACAGTGGCAGGGACAGTGTGGGATGTGTGCCCGAATTTGGTTCAAAGATGTCCTCAGTTGGAAGAGATGTTGATTCCATAGCGCAGAGGGCCCACACTCCTCCTTCTTTCTCATCTTAAGAAAACAGACAGGCTACTGCATATGCTTTGATGCATTTTCTTTGAGAGGGAGTAACTGAGATAGATGGACACCAACGCAAGAATAATAAATATGTACTGTAGTCCTCTCCTTATCTTGGATATGTTCCAAGATCTTCCAAGGATGCCTGGAACCATGGATAGCACTGAATTCTATAGTACCAGATAGCATAAAGCCTCTCTTTTTTAATTTTTTTTCATTTTAATTGAATATTAAAAAAAAAAAAGAAGCAAGGAAAAAGGAAAAACAATATAAAATACACAATATAGAGACAATATACAATATACAATACAAATATACATCAACAAATATTGACAATAAATCAAAAGAAACACACTAACATATTAGCATCTCTTACTAAACTATCTAAACTAATCAGACAGTAAACAAATTAAAAAAATAACAGAATTCATTGACAAAATAAGGAATTGATAATTACTGCAGTAAATCTTAATTAACAAATGCTAACGACTAATAGAATAAATATTTAATACTTACAATAAAATGGGGTTCCCACCGCATCTATCAACTACGCACAGTCTTTTTTTAAACACTAGTATAATAAATCAGCCCAAGACAACTAAAGTTAACATTGCTGCTTATACTGTATAATTCTATAACATTAAATATTTTAAAAAAAAATATTTGAAGTAAGCATGAAGCCTCTCTATTGTCCCTGCAAAGTTCCTTCTGGTGATGCCAGAGCTGTGGCGGTGTTGGCAAAGGGGCAGTTAGATGGGGAGGGGAGGGCAGGCACCCAGGTCGGCAAAGTGTGATGGCAGGGCCCAGAACATGCCACGTGAGTACCGTCGTCCAGGACCCAGAGGGCAGATTGGGACAAATAGCAATAGCAGTTACATTCCTATACCACTTATCAGTGCAAAGCACTCCCTAAGCAGTTTACAAAGTGTTTAGTTAATTGCCTCCAACAAGCTGGGTGCCCGTTATACCGACCTATGGAAGGCTGAGTCAATCTGGAGCCCTGCAGGATTGAACTCACAGTGTTGTGGTTGCAGTACCGGCATTTATCTGCTGTACCATCGGGGTAAAGGGTTGAGGGGAGAAAGGTAAACCTGTGATGGTGACCGTGGGTAAGTGAAACCATGCAAAGAGGAACAGCAGACAAGTGTGGGGGGGCTACTGTATTTGAATGCCTGTGGGAATTGTGACAACAATACTGCATTGAGCAAGTCAAAAGGCATCTCAAAATCTCCGTGGGAAAAACCAGGCACAAGTTCCACCAGACTTTGCCCTTTAAATCAACAGGTATGATCCTTCATGCCCCAAAGTCCATTTCTACTCCAACAGGTACTGTCCTTTACAGGTTCTGCCCTCTGCGCCTCACAACCTGAACCTCACAAGACTTTAAGGTTTCACCCACCTGCACATAATGTTCCGCAGTTTCTCTAGGTTCTCCGGAGTGAAATACCAGTAATTTCGATCACACCTCTGGACATCTTTATCAATTCTGTGCAAGTTTAAGGCAACCGTGTCCAACATTTCTATCTAGAAGATACAAAGGAAAGTCATAAATGTGTTGCCGAGCAAAACTGGGCATGATCCACCACATCTGAGATTTGGAAAAGGGGCAGGACGTTTGCTTTTTTAAAAAAATATGGAAATAAGACAAGGGATGCTATTACAGTTGCTGTTACTTTATACAAAGAAACAGACAATAAACATAGACGTGCAGCAAAAGCTGAAGTCCTTCTAGCTCAGGGAGTTATCAGTATTGAAATTTCCATTTATTTATTTTACATAATCAAAACTTCACATTTCTTTGGTGACTGTGTGCAGAATCTATTCCGCTCTGCAGTTAATTAACTGACTTACAAAGTAACCAGCACCAGCCCTGGTGTATGTGTATTCCTGAGAATGCATGTAACACAGCTTAGGTATCCCAGTGGTTCTCAATCTTTAGTATTTTGTATATTTTGGGCTTCAGTTCGCTAAGGCTCCAGCCAAAATGGTTAAGGATTTGGGGAACTAAAGTCCAAAACATCTCAAGTTCTAGATCTTAGTCTTACCCAGCGAATGAATTTTGCTGGGCAACCTTGGGCCAGTCACAGTCTCTCAACCTAACCTTCACTGCCAGATCACTGGGAGGTTGAAATGGGAGGGGTGCCACACTCCCCACTGCACCAGCCACTTCTGCAGTCCAGGAAGTGTGATAGTCCAACCTCTTCCTTTTGCAGGGCAGCCGGGTACTTTCCCAGGCTGCGCAGGGGCAAGAAGTGCAGCCATTGCGCTTCTGGACTTTCCACACACCAGGTAAGTGCAGGACAGTGGCGCAATCGCAGGTCATTGACAGGGAAAACCCGTCAACAATTTAGTCCATGATTGTGCCACCTGGGGACAGGAGAAGGGCGGGATTGCAAGGACATCATGAACAACCATTGTTGTGGTCCCATCCTTCTCCCATCCCTATGGCGGGACGACAACATCCTGCAGAAAGGGCCAAAGTGTGCTATCAGTCATTATGGGGAACCAGTAAGGGGTCTCAGTATGTTTAGCCTGGAGAAGATTGAGAGGTGACATACTAGCCCTCTCTACTACCTGAATTGTATATCATGTAGAAACTGGAGTCAGCTTGTTTTCTGCTGCTCCAGACACTAGAATCAGGAACAATGGATTCAAATGGCAAGAAAAAAGATTCCACCTAAAATTAGGAAGAACTTCTTGACAGTAAGGGCTGTTTAACAGTGGAATATGCTGCCTGGGAGTGTGGCGGAGTCCCCTTCTTTGGGGTGTTTTATGCAGAGACTGGATGGGCATTTTCCAGGAGTGCTTTAGCTGCATTCTCCTACATGGCAGGAGGTTGGACTACATAGCCCTTGAGCTTACCTTCGTTTCTAAGAATCTATGATTCCATCATTCTTAGATCATTTCTGCACTAGACTGTTATAGTGCTATTATTCCACTTTCAACATCCTATGGAATCCTGGAGTTTAAAGGCCCCTCCCTAAACTGCAAGCCCCAGGATTTCACAGGATGTTGAAAGTGGAATAATAGCACTCTAACAGTCTAGTGTGGAAATGGCCTAAGAGTTTCTTGAAAAAAAGAATGAGTTATGATTAAAAGGTAACAAATAATGGTATGCATATTTCAATTGTTATTATGGCAATTATATATTACCACCTGTATACTGATTTATTTCACATGGTTTTTGAGGTAATGTAACTGTACAACAGTTTGATTTGGCTTGGTACTCACTGCTGCCTCCTTCTGTGATTTTGACTCATGTTTTACTGTAGCCACCTCTACTTCTAGATTTATGCCATGATCCTGATTAGGCCCCAATCCATGACATTATATCCATCCAGCCATTAATCAAATGTTAAAAGAATCCAGAAGAGAGTTAGTTCTCAAATGCAGTATTTGGACACACCAAGGGAAGCAAATGAGACCCCTATCCACAATTCAAATTCTGTCCTCCCTCCACATTTGCAGGTTTGACCTTTACGAATTTGATTATTCGCGAGATGCCTGTTTGCCTCCCCCCGACTCTCCCCCTCCCATTCCTTTGCCTTTTTCCCAGGTGTCCCTGTCTTCCTTACACGGACCTGGGCAAAAGGCAAGCAAATGGCACGGCGCAGTCCCACACACATAGAAGGAGCACGCATGCCTTCTACGGTCATGTCACTGCCCCCTCCCGTTTTGTCGGACAACTAGTCGTGCCCGCCACTAGCACGGGATTTAGAGTAGTAATAGTAGAGGCAAATGTAGAAGATTCTAGGATGATACCACGATCTGGGAAACATCAGCAGAGAGATAAGGGAAAATCAGCCTGGGAAGACTGCATGGGAAGGTCTGGGGCTAAATTGCTTTGCTCCTTGATTTTTTCATTTGAGCACAGAAGTTAGTGTAGTGTACTACAGTACCAATGCTTTCCTGCAAAGAAATGTGACTGTGATCTGTTCCTAACATGCTTGCTTGCAAGTGAATGGGTGGGGGAGGCCCACATGGATGCCTTCTCTGGGCATCTGGCTGCCCCCTCCCATTTGCCTGTCTATTCTCCGGGTGCCTGGAAAGAAGGCTGCGGGCCCAGGCAAAACACAAGTGAATGAGGGGGGAGCCCTGGAAAGGAATGGGAGGAAGAGTACTCACTTGGGAGGGAGGGAGTTATTCTTTTTTTCTTTCTTCCTTTACTTTCCTGAGGGTTCTGAGCCCTGAATCCTTGCAAAAGTTGAGCGGCCAGTGCACACACCTGTACTGACCCCTAGCAATCACCTACCGTATAAGCTGCAGAACACACAGAGATGCTCTCCTCTGCCAGCGGCTTACAGTCCGTCTGAGGACACAGCTGCTCCTCCGTTTCTGACCCCTTGGGTTCCAAGCCCTTGTTCTGCAGACTGGGGTCTGGATCTGGCCTCTGTGGGTCAAGGACGGTTTCCTCCTCAGTCCCGTCCTCAAAGCAGATGCTCTGTCCATCGTCAATGCTGGAGAGGATGCCGGAAGTGACGGAGTAATTCCGGGAGGAAGGGAGCCCCGAGTCGGGGGAGTCAAATTCTACCGACTGCTGTTGCTGCTCCACGGCCACAATCACTGTCGGGGCATCAGTGCAGCCGCCCACCATAGAGGGGTCTTCCTGTACCTTTGGATCTCGCTCTACTGAATCCATTTCATCAACAGATATAAACACCTGAAGGGCAAGAAGAGGATCACAGAGAAAGATTAAAGTAACATGAAAGCATCTGATGGTGGGTGAAGGTCTGTGGGAAGAGAGCAAGGGAGGTGAGGGGAATCGGGAATCCTGAATGAGTAAATCCTGAAAACATTCAAATATTCACTCAGAATGAATACCGCTTCCAAAAAGATAAATACGTTTCAATACAAAAAAGAAAGTGGTGGAGGGGAGAAATTTAGTGGTTCCTTCAAGGCTGATTTATTTTAGAACCCAGAACTAAGTAACTGTGTTGAAATACTTGTGGCTTGAAGACTGTAGTCTATCAATGCTTCTGAAGATGGGAGAATAGCAGCCTTGAAACTGCCCACCAACAAACCTTAACCTCTGAACAGCAGACAGAGTAAGCTTACTGGTCACCAGGCAACAGTTTTTCTCACTACAGAGGTAAATGATGGTCATTTTCAACTTGTATTCATATGTCTGTATGAGCATAGCCAAATTTTATGCAATACTGTGTCCTCTGGCCACATACAAACAGAAAGGCCCCTGTCAGCTGAGATGGCTTTCAAAGGGGATACATAGGACCAGAAAAAGTCAATTAACACCTAGTAGCCTGTCAGTAGGCTGTGTACTCCCACACTTTGATATGGTTTAATTGGCAAATATTAATTGACATAAATATAAATTATACTGTGCTATGAGTGCACAGCCATACTGGCTACGAGGAAAAGCTGGCTGCACACGTGCATTGCAAAACCAGGTCAGGAAAGACCTTGAGGCATAGCCAGGTCATAGTCAGGAGATCACCAAGAAACTCCAGTGATAGCCTTCGATGACTCAATCTTTAAGAGACAATAGTGTCCGAGATGTTCCCATAGGATGGCTGATTGCCTTAGCCCCTCTCCCTCTGATCAGCAAACTTCCCTTTTGTCCCCACACCAGTCCAACCATTAAGGAGCTATGAGGACTACCATTAGCCCTTTGTCACCTAATGCTAAGGCCATTAGTCCCTTTCAGACCCCGCTGTCCGCTCTCCATTGTTTACTCTGCCAGATTAGCACCTTTGCCCTCCAGGCAGAGTGTTTAAACCCTGGTTTTTGACTAGGCAACTTGCAGTACACTGGTTGTTGGTCGTCACTCTGCTGCTTCAATTCCGTTTTGTGTACTGTCCTTAGACTTTGTGCCTAAGCCACATTGCTTCTTCGCTGGAGTAAATGTCACCCACTTCACCTTAAAAATCTCTCCATCAAACCTTTCCTCCCTTTTCCTTCAGTTAGCCTTGTGTGAGCGTGAGACTGCTTGGATCTCATCAAGATGATTGCAATTCCCCCAATAAAAGAAATAAGCTTGCTTTTGGATCTCTGGCTGGTTCTTCCCTGCACTAGTACCAGTAGACATAGGTGTAAAAGATCGCACAAGGTTACCCCTCCTCCCGCAGGCCTCCCCTTTGAGCTAATAGTCCGCACTGTTTCATGGAAGCACTGCCATTATTGATGGACTCTTGAGTCACCCACATTTTGAGGGAACAAGCCAGCATAGATAAATGGAACCTTCATGTACAAGGACAGTACAATATCTTCTATTTCCAGTTCCAAACCCTTCTGTGCTCCTGCAATTAGAGGGAGAGGGAAGTATCAACAGACTCATAGTAACCCTGAGGCTTGCCCCAAATCCAAAAAAATTGAGGACACTCAAACAGGCATTAGCTGTACCTCTGAATAACAGTTGGCAAGGTCCATATAGTCATGGGAAGAGCACCTAATGGCTAGGGAATTCGAAGAATTCTAGTTCTTTTAAAAAAAAAAATCCCAAACTCTGATATTTGGGAGGGAGGCTTTGCTGCTGCTTTTACATGTTGCATATACCAGTTTCAATCCCATGGAACTTCAGAGATCATGTCTGGGAAAGAGCCCATGGAGAACCAACAGTATTCATGTACCTCTGGTTAACTATGTCTGTATATTAGGTGCTGGAGTTCTGTAGTAGTGAACATGGTTTGTGTGCCCAAAGTCCCCAGTCCAACCTCTGGCCTCTCCAAGTAGGCCAATGCTAAGCCACTGACAGCAGAAGAGATGCAGACAATACAGGGCTAGAGGGAGAAAGAGACCGTGGTCATGTGAGCTAAGGGAAGCAGCAGGATTTTTCTGCCAAAGTCTGAGAGAAGGCCTACTTTCTGTCCTACTTCTGTGCTTCCAGGTCTTGAAACAGGGAAGTTCAACTAGATGACAGTAGGCAAGATGACATCCTCCAGATGCTGTAGGCTACAACTCCCACCACCGGATGCTAGAGCCAATGGAAGAAGGTGTAGTACCAAGCAACTGGGAGACACCAGGATCCTAGCCCCTGAGCAAGTGATGGACCTTTACTCAGATCCAGCCAGGCTCTTCTGATGTTCTTATGGTCCAGGTAAATGTGAGACTGATTGGGTGGGGTGAGACTCATTGTCTTACATCGTTGCTGATGGTGGAGTCCCGGTGGAGCAACCGCTGGACGTGACTGTCTATGCTACTGCCAGAAGAAAACTTGGTGGCCGTCTGAGACTCCTTCTCCCGGAGCTTCACAATCACCTCACAGGCCTTCCACTCAGCCATCACTTTCTGATACCGGAGTGCAATTTCCTCATCCGCCTTTGCAAAGAATAAAAGAGAGAAAAGGGAAACAGACGAGGGTCACTTACTTTGAAAAAGGCCCCTACGATATCCTCTGAGGATTTCTGTTTGGTTTTCAGGTTTTCAAATTAGAAATGTTACATTTTTGGCCTACACCATCCAGAATGAAAGCTCACGTAATGTATTTTATGCTTTGGAGTTGGCCGAATAAAGCTATCCCTGCTTTATGGATTTTGTATTTGTTGTATTATACTCTTAGAAAATAACTTTTCCAAGCTCTGGGCAATTCCAGCCATCTCTTCCAAATTTTCATATATTTTGCCCACATTTTCTAATAATGAAAATCATTTGTTACCAATTTATTTCAGAGCATACTGGCTGGGGTGTTTTGGGAGTTGGTGTCTAAAAAGTAACTCAGGAAAAAACAGGGAAGGAGAATTCAGACTGATAGGTTTATGGAGTTAGCCTGAACAAGCATCACAGTGTGGATCAATACTCTGGAAAAGGCAAGCAACTCTTAATTGCTGTTGTTTTTAAAATCCAGCATGCAGTAGAGTTGTCAGTTCTTTAGACACCAATATAGAATGTTTTCTAACAAAAACTCTGATAAGAGACAGAACAAATGTGGATACAAGGTCAGGCTGTTCATGGGTGGGAAGTGAAACTGGGAAAAATGTTATTTTAAATAGCTGACAAATAGGGGTCTTGCGTATATGAATTTATAATGTTACTGCTTATAAGCCATTGCAAACTCAATAAGTCTTTAGTCCTGGCAATGGCCAGAATGTGCTGCTGTTACTCTACTGATCCAGAATAAAGATTTTGGCAAATTTCTAAGACTGATTTCTGGGACTGCTGTACATGACAGAACCAATGGTAAGCAAATGGTAAACTACCATAAGCAATGGTAAACTACTTCTGCCTTCACCTTAAAAACCCTACAATAAAACAAAAAGTGCTGCCAGAAGATGAGACTCCCAGGTTAGAAAGCACTAACAACTTTCTGGGAAAGAGCACGGGACAACACTGGGCAGCACTGCATCTACTCATGAAACTGGATTCAAGATGAAAAGGTGTTCAGCTTCTGACGTGCTCAGAGGCGAAAGGAAAGTCCAAAGCTGAACAATAGATATAAGAGAAACATGTAAATCTGGAAAGTGTAAAACAAGAGATGGAATAATAATTTAGATATGACTAAACTGGGGCTGTAAGGTAAGTCAGCATTATTAAGAAGGTGGAAAAGTTACTTTTTTAGACAACAGCTCCCAGAATTCTCTGCCAGCACGGACACTCCACTGAAGTTGGGAAGCTGAGAAATGAATCTGGGATCTCTTGCCTGCTGGTGCTCTACCACCAAGTCTTCCTGTCCTCAAGGAACCAACAAAACATAAGTGTTGGGGGAAATGTGTGTGTGTGTTTGCATGCCTTCAGGTCATCTGCTCACTTATGAAGCATACCCTGCTTCCTATACTTTCCTTTAAATCTTGGTGAAGGTGCTCACCTTGTCCATCTCCTTCTTGCTCATGCCAAACTTGTAGTGCCCCAGTAAGAATGGCCAAACCTCCTTTCGGATTTCGTGCTGCACGCCACCATAGTAAACCCGTCTCAGCAGCTCCAATTCTTTATAATTCTAATGCAACAAAAAGAAACAATGGTAACAAGAGAATTGGCAAAGGCCTTCTCTTCACAAAAATCAAAATGCAATTGGACAAAGAAAGCCAACAATGTTTGGACAAAACAACCTGCAAGGAAATGTTGCAAAATGAATTGCCCCTGCTTAGTGTTCCAGCCTGCTAGCCGTGGCTTCTTCCAGAAAACTCCATTGCATTTCATTCCCACCAGCGTTGATAGCTTGGTTATCTTTTGGATTAAACACCCAGAACACCTCATCAGGTGAATTCTGAGACCCGTAGTCCAAAACTCAATAGGATTCCATTCCTCCTCATTTCAGAATGAAGTATGATTTAAGTGAATGTTCGTGAACAAAAGAAGATGACAGAACATACGATTAAGTATATATAAGCTTTATTCTTGAAATATCTTCTTTTCTTTTTTCTTTAGTATGCTATGTATAACTCTTTTCTTTTGATAATGATAAAAATTTGTATTAACTATGTTAATACTTACAATAAATTTAAAAAATATAGAAAAACTATCTGTTTTTTATTCCTTTCCCCTCCCCAACACCTTAACTCAGCATTCTGTGGCTACTCAATACAATACTCAATACAATTCTTGGGTATCCCTGCCTTTTTGGTTATTTTTCTGAAGATTCTCCCCTCCCCATTTTTTTTTTTTGCACATCTTTTGTCTCCCTTACGCCTGCTGCCATGCCTCCTCTTGGATGCGGCTGCTGCACTTTAAGCAACACATGAGGGAAAAGTGTCAGAACAGCAAAATCAAATTGTAATGAAATATCAAAAGTGCAAAGGCTGGGGGTGTGAGTCTGTGGCCATTTCTGCACGACACTGTCATAGTGCTATTATTCTACTTTCAACACCCTGTGGAATTCTTGAGTTTGTAGTTTACTGAGGCCAAAGAGCTCTCTGGCTGAGAATTCTAAAGGCCCCTCCTTAAACTACAAATCCCAGATTCCATAGGAGGTTGAAATTGGAATAATAGCACTAGAACATTGTAGTGTGGAAATGGTTTGCATGTGTGCTGCTATTCTTGGCCGTTCTCTACACATCTGTGCATGGTAGCTATGGGGTGAGCTGTGTGTCTGCTACATATTTGTGTCTGCATCTTACTTAATGCTGTGGGGTGGGGGAGAAAGAGTTAGGGGAGAAAGAAATTGAGAGAGGGAGGGGGAAAGAGAGCACTGTACCTTCTTATCTTTCTGGTATTTGCTCCAGACCTCTTTTGTCAGCCCCCCTGAAGCGTTTGTGGGTTTATCCGGCGGGATGATTGTGTGATTCACCAAAGCCGACAAGTGCGTCCGGACGGTGGACAAGTGCCGGCAGTAAGCAAGCCCTGTGTGGAGGTGGGGTAGAGAAAAAAGGGAAAGATGCTGTCCCTCAAAGTTACACAAGATGTTAAATGCATGTGAAATTTAACATTCATGGGTTTTTTATTCTTGGACACAGGAAACTTCAGGGTTTTCTTTTTTCCTGAAACCGAGTCAGTGTGAGTCAGCTTAGTGGCTTAAGTGCTTGTACTAGGACGCTGGGAGAGAAGCGTTAAAATCCCTGCTTGGCCATAGAATCTACTGGGGGACCTTGGGCAAGTCACACTTTCTCAACCTCAGAAAAAGGCAAAGGCAAAATCCCTACGAACAAATCTTTCCAAGAAAACCTATGATAGGATCACCCTGGGTTCCTCCCAAGTCAGAAAAGACTTGAAGGCACACAACGACAACAAGGGATAAATGTCCATTTAGGCAAAACTCGTACGTTATCGGAGAGGCCAGCTAAAGTGGACAATTATAGAATATCTATTTGCCAGGTATAGTTTGTGATTTTCCTAGATCCCATTTCCACCCCAAAAAATCACAATCCAAAAGAACTGGAATGAAAGAATTATAGGTGCAAGAATTAAACAATTCTGAGCCAATGAATTTGCTGTGTTGTAGCTGAAGAGATGCCATAACCTTTCCACACACAAAATCCACCCCTGGTTAACCCAAGCTTTCTTAATTTTAGCCACGTAATTCAGGAGGAAGCCATTTTGCTGAGCAACTGGAAGGCAGAAATCCTTGTTCTACAAAATCTCCCAGTAAGTTTTATATCTGCCTCCTGCCCACTTTGGTCCTATGTTAAAACAGCATCTGTGAATTGGGGAGACAACAAGGGAGAAGGGTTTTAACCCCTTCCTCATGCACTTTGGGATAGAGAAAAACTGGCATCGCTTTCCTGCTTAGCTGTTTTTAACCCTCAGAAGGAAGCCCATATCTGTGCCAATGGAAGGTAAATTTTTGAAGCTGAGAGCAGCTGCAGGGAGGAGGGTAGATTTCATATTTAAATATTTGAAGGGATGTCATATTGAAGATGGAGCCAGCTCGTTTTCTGCTGCTTGGGAGACTAGGACACAGAGCAATGGATGCAAACTATAGGAAAAGAGATTCCACCTAAATCTCAGGAAGGACTTCCTGACGGTCAGAGCTGTTCAGCAGTGGAAGATGCTGCCTCGAGTATGGCGGAGTCTCCTTCTTTGGAGGTTTTTAACCAGAGACTAGATGGCCATCTGTTAGGAATGTTTTGAGGTGTGTTCCTGCATGGAAGAAGGGGGTTAGACTGGATGGCTCCCAATCCATGATAGTCTTCCTCCTGCTGCAATCCATCCCCTACACCATGGCTATATTAAGTCTATAAAGGTACATATCAAATTATTTAGAAACATTTAACATCACAGGCAGTTTGGTCCTTAGATGTGAGTTGGTACCAACTGGTAACCTGCACTTGCTCCAACATTCCTCATACTGGTGCCTTCCAGATGTCTTAATCACAAATCCCATCATCCCGACCAGTAAGGCCAACTCTGATGATAGCTGAGATAATGGTAACTGCAGTCTTCTGCACTTCTGGAGGGCACAAAGATGGGGAATGCTAAATAAGTCCGATGGGTGGACCTAGACCCCAACCCCATCCAAAAACACACACTTACATCCATAGAAGGCTCTGGAAACAATCTGTCTCTTCATACTTTGACACAACATTTTCAGAGGGGTCCTGTTGAAATAAAGAGCCCGAACGTAACCGAAACAGTTTTAACTATTGTTGTATCCTACCTTTCCTCGAACAAGCTTGCAGAAATTTCTTCTCTTGTTCTTTTTGGTCTACAACTCCTGCAAAGATGATTACCGCCCATACTGGCTGGGGAATTCTGGGAGCTGCAGTCCAAAAAGTAACTTTACCAAGTTCTGCTCAAAACAGAAAACATTCAGATTCTCACTTAATTTTTTTTCTTCACAACAGCAATTACGTTTTTGTCCAACCTCCTCCCGATTTCTAGGAAAATACTTTTCATGCAAATTTGCATAAAATAAAATACCAGAAACCGTGTTCCTCCGTGTGAAAATTATTAGTTTACTGAGGCCAAAGAGCTCTCTGGCAGAGAATTCTAAATAGCCCTTCCTAAACTGCAAATCCCAGGATTGCACAGGATGTTGAAAGTGGAATAATAGCACTATAGCAGTGTAGTGCGGAAAGGCCTTCTGTCTTGGGAGGCTTATGGAGGGACTGTGGATGTTCAGCAAGGCTTATAAGTTTCAATTTTATAATTTTGTTTGTGATTGATGAAGATACTGATAAAAGGGAATGGGATGCAGTTGTGAGCTCTTGTAAGATTACGGTTAAACCCAGTAATCATTACTACTATGATAATTTTCTATTTTTTATTTCTTCTCTTTTTAACTGTGGAAAGCATAATTTTTCACAAATTTATTAATTAAGGCTGAAACTTCACCATGTGGGAAACTCTTCTGTTGTCCTTTTTAGTTAGATTTTATATATTTATAGCTTATTGTTCCTGTTTTTCTTAGTAAATAGTATATAGTGATTTGTTCTGTATAGTTTTTTTCCCTTCTTTCTTGGTCTTTTTGCTTTGTATATTTGTTTGATTGTTGTTTCCTTTTTCTATGTCAAAATTCAAACTTGATGAAAATAAATTTTTAAAAAATGGCATGGGCCAGCAGTAGAAGTGGCAGCCAATAAACCATGAATAATCAAATTCACTAAAGTTAATTTCAACACAATTTCAACAGAGAGGAATGTAAGGTCCCACATCTAGGCAGAAAAAATGAAATGCACAAATACAGGATGGGAGACACCTTGCTGGACAACAGTACATGTGAAAGGGATCTAGGAGTCTTTGTGGACTACAGGCTGAACGTGAGTCAGCAGTGTGATGCGGCAGCCAAGAAAGCCAACATGATTCTTGGTTGCATCAATAGGAGTGTGGTGTCTAGATCAAGGGAGATAATGGTACCACTCTATTCTGCCTTGGTCAGACCTTATCTGGAATACTGTGCCCAGTTCTGGGCATCTCATTTAAAGAAGGATATTGACAAGCTGGAGGGCGACCAAAATGGTGAAGGGTCTGGAAGCCATGAAGCTCTATGAGGAGCGGCTTAGGGAGCTGGGGATGTTTAGTCTGCAGAAGAGAAGGTTAAGAGGTGACAGGATAGTCGTGTTTAAATATCTGAAAGAATGTCATATCAAAGTGGGAACAGGCTTATTTTCTGCTGCTCCAGAAACTAGGACAAGGAGCAATGGATTCAAACTACTGGAAAGAGATTCCATTGCACCTCAGGAAGAACTTCCTGATGATCAGAGCTGTCTGGCAGTGGAATATGCTGCCTCAATGGAGTGTGGTAGAGTCTCCTTCTTTGGAGGTTTTTAAACAGAGGTTGGATAGCCATTTGTTGGGAGTGCTTTGATGTGTGTTCTTGCATTACAGGGGTTGGACTAGATGGCCCCCGGGTCTCTTCCAACTCTATGATTCTATAGATGTGCGAACATGGAGGGACAACAGTATATGTGCACAGCCTCAAGTTCCATGTGCAAGTATCTCAAACAGAATTCTAGCCGGAGTGGTTTTAAAAATGTGATAAACTATTTTAATTCCTCCTGAGCATCAGGAAAACAGAGTTACTTTTAAAAAATATAGCTGTAAGAATAATTAACTAATAACTGACACTTTGATAGCATCTAATTACACCCATCCCAAGGTCTGATTTCACCTGTCGTGAATGCAGCTGCAGCAAGTGGGCAGGTCGTACGGAGAGCTGCCCGTGGAACACGAAGACACGAGGATCCCTGGCTGCAAGGGTCCAGTTGCCACGACAATAGGCCGGCACCAAAGCCCTGCACCTCTGACTTGTCACCCATATCTGAATAAGACGACAGAAGGAGAAACATTAAGCTGGTGGACAAAGTCTCCCACTCCTTCATCAGGCTAGAGCAGAGCGTGCATCCGTTCAGCTGTGATTTGAACCAAGAAAGAAAAGAGACATAACAATACAATTTTGTATTCTTGCATCGCACATTTTTGTGTTGTTGCTCCCCCCCGAGCTTGGAAAAACACATGTTGGACTAGAACTCCCTTCCTGGCAACGGGTGAGGGGTCTGGGAATTGTAGTCCAAAAAGTAAGTTATCAAGCTTGTGCTCCAACATATCTTCCACCCGACACGTTGCTCCGCTCAACTTTGAAAATTGTTGCTGAAAACTCTGGATTCTTAATTTTTTTTTCCAAAAAAACGACAACGGATGATGCCTTTCATAAATGACTGGCCTTCAGCTCATCCACAATGTCCATTAAGGCAAAAGATTTGGGCAGCAGAGGCAGCCGTGTAAGAACCACGCAAGCAAAACATGGGTCAGTTTTAGGATTTTTTAAAAAAAAACACAGCAGTGCTTTCAAATTTGGGGTGGGAAGGAGAAGGTTATTATTTTTTTTTTAAAAAAAACCATCCCTCCAAAGCATGCATTGCAACCAATTGGTCTTGCATTTTCATATGCTCCCCTAAAGTGGGAGGAGGATTTTTGGGGAAGAGATGCAAACAGATCTAGCCATCATTGCTATGTAAGAGCATTAACAGATACGGTACAGGAGTGGGATGGACAAGTATGGGTAGCATTTTTTAAAACCTAAAAGCATGCTAGAAAAGCAAATCAACACCATGGATGCAAAAGAGAATGGGAACAAAAATGCTCTTCACCTTAATTCTTCAGGAACGAGCTGAACAAGCCAGTATTTATGGCAACGTCTCCTAACATAAACCAATCTTTAAAGGGGTGGGGAGCGCCTGGTGTGTTTTTTGTTCCTCCGCCTTTCCCCTCCATAGACCAAAGATGAACTTAAGAATTTATAGTTTTCATTTTATTTATTTTTTTTAAAGAAACAATGTCCTTTTAAGGTGAACCCCACAGAACCTAAGAATTCAGATGAAAGGTACCTGAATTAGTGAAGAATTAGAGTGAACAGCATCTTCAGAATGAGTTTATTGGTTTGGTTTGCGGTGGTGGATCTCTGCCAAATTTTCGGTCACATGCAAAAGGTCGAAAGAGGTTGCAAAGAAACCAAAGCAAAATGGGAGAGCAAAGTGGGTACAACAGTGTTGTCATTATCCCATTGAGGGGAAATGCTCATGGCACGAGTACGGACAGGTAATTTAAAATCCTGGAGTTAATCATCTACAGTCCTCCCTCCATACTTGCAGAGTAGAAGCAAAGAATCTGATTCGCGAATTTGATTATTCGCGAGGCACGCACTTGTCCCCCACATTTTCCTCCTCCCATCCACTGCATTCCTCACCCCAGGCTTGCCAGGTTTGTGTTTAAAATGGATGTTTCTTCCTTTTGGATCAAAAAAGCCCCCTCCCACTGCTGAAGTTGTGGCCTCTCTGTCATGTGGTTGCACATTCTGCTGTGTACTGGCTGCTGATTGGTCAGGTATTGTCTTTGCTCCTACCCCTCCTTTCTCAAGATGGTGATTGGAAGTAGCTAGAATACCAGAACTCAGTACTCCCCTCTTCTCTATCTGAGGGGAAAATACCAGTAAGCCTTTTACTTTTCTTTTTCTTCCCTCCCCCAATGCTGGGGCCAGAAGCAAACGAATAGAGGGGGGACGCTCCAGAGGGGAATGGGAGGGGAACTGTGAGGAGAGGGGTATTTGCGGTTTTTCCACTTTCACGAGTGTTCTGTGCCCCAAACCCTAGCAAATGTGGAGGCGCTACTGCATATCCAATGGTTAATACCAATCAGAACAAATGCACTGAATGAGTGGGATAGCGTAAATCAACACTTCCGGTAGTCCCCCTAATTCAGGAGGTCTACTCTAACAATTGGATTTAGCCCAGTGTTCCTATGGTTGTCCCTCTGAAGAAATGGTACTTAACTTCAAGTTCTGGCCAGCAAATAACCCGTGCTGCATTCCAAGGATACACCGCCCATTCTGATGCATGGAGACCCGGATTTCTCCCTCCCCCACCAAATCCTACTCTGATGGAGCCATTGGTTCAAGGAGAAGGGCGGACACCAAACATGGCCCAAGACCTTTCAGTATCATAGGAAGAAAATCTAGAAGACATTAATTCCCAATGTCCTCTAATTACATACGAAGTATGATTCAACACGTTGTTTGCCACACCGCACAGAAAAAAGCTGAAGAGGTTCCTGAGGTCAGTACACTCACACTCCTATAAGCTTTTCTCTGGGGATGGCAAAGGAATTTGAAATAACTGAGATTTTCAAAGACATTTATCCAATTTGTGGTCTTTGGAACTATTACCAAAAACATGCACCTATCTTTTGGCTTCCCTTCCGCAGGAGGAAACCACAAGCATATTTATTTGCTGCTGCAGTTGTTGTTAAAGTACAGGCAAGTAAACATGCATGTTAGAAACACCTATATTTGGAAACTGAGAAAACAAGCTCTAGTCAAAAGGAAAACCAGGTATTTTATGAAGTGTGTTAATGAACACATTAGAAAAAGCATGTGTGAAAATACACACGAATTTTTGTGCAAGGTGGGGTGAGGAGTTGCAATCTGTTACAGAACTTGGGAAGGACAAAAGTGTTGTTGGGAGTCTGTAAAACCAACAGATTTTCACATCTTTTGGCTTCTACAAGTCAACCCACTACCCTATTTGCTGGTGTATAAGACTCATTTTTTCCTCTGAAAAATACCTTTTGAAAATAGGGTGTGTCTTATACACTGGCAAATAATATTTGCCGCATATAAACGGGATGTCCTCTGGGGTATTAGCAACCCCTCTCAATTTGGTGTCATCTGCAAATTTGATCAGCATGCCCTCCACTCCTTCATCCAAGTCATTATGAAGATGTTGACTAGCACTGGGCCCAGGACAGAACCCTGTGGCCCTCCACTAGTCACTTCTCTCCAGCATGAAAAGCAGCCATTGGTGAGCACCCTTTGGGTTCAGTCGGGCAACCAATTACAAATCCAACTAACAGTAGTCCTGTCCAGCCCGCATTTTAATAGCTTCTTTGCAAGAATGTCATGTGGAACTTTGCCAAAGGCCTTACTGAGGTCAAGATATGCATTCTCTTCATCTATCAAGCCTGTAACCCTATCATAAAAAGAAATAAGATTAGTCTGGCATGACTTATTTCTGAGAAATCCATGCTGGCTTTCAGTGATTACGGCATTGCTTTCTAAGTAATTACAAACTGACTGTTTAATGATCTGCTCTAGGATCTTTCCTGGAATTGATGTCAGGCTGACCGGGTGATAAATTCAGGGTCCCTTTTCCCTTCATCCTTCTAATCATTTGCCTTTGGCACTTGGTCATGTCTTTGTTGCCAGAGGTATCTGGCAAGCATTTCATGACAGTCTGCTCTGCCCTGTCCCAAATATTTCCTCTTCCCTAGCATCAAGGCCGGGCTCTGCTTCCCCTAGGGGAACAGCAGCCTCAAAGAGGACAAGCAGTTGCAATCACACCAGGAGCTAATCAGGCTGGGATGAGAGCCAGCTGGCTCCAGCCTTCTTAAGGAAGGCAGAGAGTGGTGGTTCAACACCAGAAGTAACTCATGTGTTTGCTGGCCTTTGCCTTCATGTCTGCTACACACTGCCTGCTTGCTGTCTGCCTGTCTTTGCTGACCTTTGGACTGTCTGACCTTGCTGTCCGCTGGATTCCTGACCTTTGGACCGACACTTGGCTTCTCTTCCAGGAGAACAACCATACTGCTCTTGTTGCCGACATTCTTGTTGTTAACTGCCATCAAGTGAACTTCAACTTATGGTGACCCTATGGATAAGAGACTTCCAGGTCACCCTATCATCAACCACCCTACTCAGAATGTGTCTTCAGGGATGTGTCTTCCTTGATTGAGTTCATCCATCTGTAACGTGGTCCTCCTCTTTTCCTACTGCCTTATCAAGCATTATTGTCTTTTCTAGTGATTCATATCTTCTCATGATATGGCCAAACTTGTTGCACGTATGGCCAAACTTGTTGCACTCATGGCACCAAATCCTCTCTGATCTTGGAAGCTAAGCAGGGTCAGTCCTGGTTAGCACTTGGAAGGGAGACTGCCAATGAATACCAAGTACTGTGGACTATATTTCAGAGGAAAGAACTGGCAAAACTGGGGATTCCTTGCCTAAGAAAACCCTATGGAATTCATGGGATCACCATAAATTGATAGATGATTTGAGGGCAGGTACACACACACACACACACACACACACACACACATTCTCAGGCAAGAAAACAACCACAACACAGATGTGGCAGCAACTCCTTCACTACCCTTGTCTTCTTGTCTTGTGTTGGCAGTGGCACAGCATGCCAGGCCTTCCCCTCAAATTGCCTTGCTAAACAGCCACACAAAACTCCCCTGTTTAGTCTTCCTGTTTACAAACTCCTAGAGACTGTGAGAGTAGCTATATAGGGTGAGAAGCTGCTAATTCCACCCAAATCAATGATTCCCTTCCTCACAGCGATATCCCTGCTCCCTTAAATCATGTGCTTTAGCAAAGCTCACATGCCAGGAACCCATTCACTCTCCAAAATGATGGCACTGTGTTGTTGTTGTTTTTTGAATCCTATTTATTCCAAAAATTGGGCCTCAAAGCAGCTCACTTTTTAAAAATACAATTTAAAAACATAAACAGTGCATGCATTTGGGAAAATCGTATACCCGGAGTGCAACAGATGAGCCTCACCCTGAGAAAACCACTTTCATGATCACAGTATTTCCCCTGCCAGGTAAGTATTCCCCTTTAACTGCCACAGTTCCCTCCTGTGGAATCCTGGGATTTGCAGTTTGGGCAGGGGCATTTAGAAAATTCAGCCAGAGAGCTTCAGTGCCTCAGCAAACTACAGACCCCAGGATTCCATAGGAAGAGCCATGACAATTAAAGAGGAATAACAGTGCTATAACTGTATTGTGAGGATGGACCCCAGGAAAAAGAACAAAGGCTCAGAAACAAGCCTCCAAACAGCTCTTCCAAATATTGCTCATGAACAAACTGGCTGCTAGCTTTACCCAACCAAGTGAGTAACTCAGTTCCTCCCAGTATTAGCTCCTTTCCTTCAAGTTAGGTGCATGTAGATCAGAACGGGCAAAATGCAGGCAGCATGTAGCTCCTTGCACGATTCTGCAACCTCCAGGGCCCCCAGAAGCTCAGTGCCATCTGCTAAAAAACTGTCACTAAAAAGTGCAAAGCCTCCAAGAACCATGATTCTCATTAAAACAAGGTGTCCCCCCGTGACACATATGGCATCTTGTTTTTCTATAGAATGTTTTTACAAAACCAGATTTAGACTTCCAGCCATTTTCAGTCCTGGTTTTAGAGTCCACTGCCGACACAAGTGGATCCTAGGGAGGAAAACTCATCCCCTGGATGCACCAAATGTCCACCCCAAGGGAAGAGGAAGAAGAGGCAGAAGAAAAAGGAAAAGAAGAGAGGAGGAGGAGGAGGAAGAGAAGGAGAAAGAAAGAAAGAAAGAAAGAAAGAAAGAAAGAAAGAAAGAAAGAAAGAAAGAAAGAAAGATGGTAGAGAGAGAGAGTGGGAGCACACATATGGTCTCTCAGCTCTCCCTCTTTCCAAGTCAGGTGCTGTGCCATTCCTCTGACCTAGAAGATGTGCAAATAATACCTGGACGTTAGAGTAATGCCAACACTGTTGTACCTCTTGTGTGTGTGTGTTGCTCCAGTAACACTTGGGGAGAAGGGGATGGTGCGGAAGTGGGTGGGAGGCGGGGAGGAGAAGGATAAAAACCTTTCATCCTTTTAGGATCTGTGAGGTTCCGATTGCAGATCATGGATAGCATTGCGTGGAGCTTATCTTCTTCCTCCTCGTCATCGTCGACGGAGGCAGAGCGGCTGGCAGCTAAGTGGTGGTAGTTAATAGTTACTGCTCAAAGAAAATAGTGAAAGAGGAGCATAAGAAAACAAAACGGGTGTCGGGATCTACAATCAACTCTTAAAAGGACATGTTCAATGCAAAGGGATGGAAGCCTCCCCTCCACAAGGGGACAAAGGCAAGGTTGCAGCAGCAAAAATTTGCAGGAATTCATATTCATCCCCTCTGCGGTTTATTGCCAAAGTACTTGGCTTCAGCTGTCAGGTCCTAAGACTGGAGGACGCACGCTTCGGCTCACTCACTGGCCAGGTGACCAAAGGGCTACTGGGAGGTTGAACATCAAAATAAAAAAAGGCCCACCCAAGCCCAAGCATGGCCAAAGAAAGCTGACTTTACGCTGTGTGCTAAAAAGAATGCTCAGATCCAGACGAAGATGAACGGAGGGTGTGACAAGGCCTTCTCCTCACAGACTGCTATGGCAGCTCCACCCCACCAAGTCTGCTAAGCACCTTGCCACTTTATACACAGCTCTGCCTTTCCCTTTAAACACAACCTTTGTGTAAAAAGGACAAAGCCTTTCAGTTGTTATTTAGAATGATTTACTGATCCATGGTAGCGTGTTTCCTGTTTAGTTAGGAAATTATTCAGCTGAGTCAAAATTTATGAAAAATATACTATACTCTTTATTAAAACAGCAAATGGAATAAAGTATTGGTTTTGTATGTATGTCCAGTTTCTTGTATCTTCACATCAGTATAAAGGCACGGGTTTCTCATACACAGCTCTCTGGCTACTCTTTAGCTAAGGTCTCTGTTCCCAAATCTAGGTCATTCTTTCTGACTCGATTCAAAAGTGGATTGATTTCTCTTCTGCTTCAATCTCTGGGCTTTTTCTGAGAAAACACCCCTTCTCATTCACACACACACACCTTGTTTGAATAAGAACTTCAAGAACTTTGCCTTACTTCCCTAAAGTCTGACTTCAAAACCAAATCAGCGTGCCTGCTATTTATGCATGTTTTTTTCTGAGGCCTCCAACCCCTCCTTCACTCTAAAAGGGCTGGATTTATCTCCGGAGTGGCCATTCTGGTTGCCTGGCAACCTGTTGCTGGGTGGCTTCTCTGAGACCTGGGGTACCACTCCCCTAGGGTCCATCACAGGGGGGCCTAAATCAGGGATTTAGCAGCTTCTGTGGAATAACTTAAACCTAAAATGGGGGACGTGGGAAACTACCAAACGACGCTGTCATAAAGGGGTGACCACCTGGAAACATCCAGAAAGCTACATTAGATTCCTGGCAGGCCTGAATTCAGCCCCAACAAAGTTCCCTCTCTGCATCTGAAGTTTTAACAAGTTTTGGGCCACATAACATGACCAACCAATGTCCATTATTCTAACAGATTTTACCTTAAGCTGTAATTTACCTATTCTGTGCATAAATCCATCCTTGCTCAGATCCAACTGCCAATTTTTTGGGGAGACTGATGCTCTGACCGCATCTATTAGCCCATGGACTCAGTATGGTTGCGTGTGTGTGAACATGAATATGTATGTATTATCTGCACATGTGCAGCAAGATAGTTTGAAGGTCTTTCTCTTGTATAATTGCAATCTGTTGCTTGTAAGTGACTTTGGGAATAAATTGTATGGAGAGCATCTTCAACCCTGTTTCTCCAACACCCGACCCATCCCCGTGGGTGAAAGGAAAACAACGGAAGCTCTTACTGTTGTCATGCTTGTGGCCTGGGTAAATAATCCTGAAGACATAATCCGTTGTAGTCCCCCCTGCGGCTGGCATTTCTTCCAAGTCCACAGACCTGTTGTGGTTGTTCCGTTTCCGAAGTTTGGGAAATACTTTGCCCTAAAAGGCAAGCAGGGCAATAAAAAAGGATGCCAATGTGGGTGAGAGTTTGGCTTGATCCCATGCTGCCCGACCCCGTACGCCCCTACCCTGGCACGAGAACTGAGAGGGTAAGGGTATCAACCAAAGGTATCAACAAAGGCTGTAGATTCAGACAAAAGAAAGAAAAAAGTCCCTTAAAGAAAACGAAATCTGGGATTTGGCTGCAAGGATGGTTGTTGAGTTAGATGGCTTCCAAAGAGGATAACAGTAAAGGTTGAGGTGTCTGAAGAACGAAAGAGGAATGTGTGCGATCAGACCAAACACTATCTAAACTAAACTTGAAAACAGTACATGTGAAAGGGATCTAGGGGTCTTAGTGGACCACAAGCTGAACATGAGTCAACAGTGTGATGCAGCAGCTAAAAAAGCCAATGCGATTTTGGGCTCCATCAACAGGAATATAGTGTCAAGGTCAAGGGAAGTAATAATATCACTTTATTCTGTTTGGTTAGACCTCATTTGGAATACTGTGTCCAGTTCTGGGCACCTCAGTTCAAGAAGGATGTTGACAAGCTGGAACATGTCCAGAAGAGGGCAACCAAAATGGTGGAGGGTATAGAAACCATGCCTTCTGAGGAGAGGCTTAGGGAGCTAGGTATTTTTAGGCTGACAAAAAGAAGGTTAAGAGAGGACATGATAGCCATGTTTAAATATTTGAAGGGATGTCATGTTGAAGATGGAGCAAACTTGCTTTCTGCTGCTCTAGGAGCTAGGACATGGAGCAATGGATTCAAACTACAGGAAAAGAGATTTCAGCTAAACACCAGGAAGAACTTCCTGACAGTCAGAGCTGTTCAACGGTGGAATATGCTGCCTTGGGGTGTGGTGGAGTCTCCTTCTTTGGAGGTTTTTAAACGGAAGTTGGATGGTCATTTACTCTGGGGATTTTCGCACTACCCACTTTCAACATCCTCTGGAATCCTGGGGTTTGCAGTTTTGGGAGGGGCCGGCCGGCCCCTCCCGAAACTGCAAACCCCAGGATTCCAGAGGATGTTGAAAGTGGAATCACTGCGCTACAACAGACTAGTGCAGAAATGGCCAAAGAATGGTAGAGGGCAGAAGTGGGAAAGAATTACTTTCAGACTACAGTTCCAAGAAACACCAAGCCAATTGTCAAAGGCCAGGATGGCTGGAGGACCCTGGGCACTGTAATCCAAAAAAGTAACTTTTGGCTTTAGCCCTACTTGTGGTCTTGTTTGACAAGAGAATAAAAGATAATGGGTTAGAAGATCATCTGATGCAGATAGGTTCTTACATTCCTAAGAAACCCACCCAAGCATACTTAGTGGACAAACTTTATGGGTCAAATACTTAGGATAAATTCCTACAGCCAGTTTCACAACTACAGGCACGACTCACTTAACAAATCCTCTGACAATGAAGCTCTTTTTTACAAAGAGTTTTTACGCCTGCTCGTCCCCCACCTTTTCCTCCTTATCCTCTGTTTAGCTGGAAGTTTTTTAGCAGCATCAGCAGTGGGAGGATGGCGAAGGAGCGCTGGAGTAACACAGACTTTCAGTATCAGGTTGTAGCAATGTGTCTGCAGTAAACCATGCCATCAAGTTTGAGCTGGGAGAAAATGGGATTCTTCTGTAGACAGTCCTACTATAGCTGGGTGTACCTGTCTGCAACAGGCAAGCTAAAGATTAACTACTTCCAGACTACCTTACTGAGTATGTGTGAACAGAAAAAGTGAAGCCATTTCTGCACTAGGCTGCTATAGTGCTTTATTCCACTTTCAACATCCTATGGAGTCCTGTGGCTTGCAGTTTAGGGAGGTGCCTCTGTGGAAACCCCAGGTTTCCATAGGATGTTGAAAGTGGAATAATAGCACTATAACAGTCTAGTGCAGAAATGGCCTGAGAGAAAAGGGAGAGGCAGACAAGCCTACCTCACCACCTGCCTCCAGCATGTCACAAAAACAGATCTAGAAGTATGATCACCAAAATGAAAAATGAAAACCATTAGAAATGAATTGGAGAACTTTCAAATGGTCTCTATGAGGTTCAAAATGTTTCAGTTTAGTTATGCAAGGCTTTCCTGAGCTGACTGTTTCATTGCAGATGTGCATATCGTAGTTTTGTATAAAAACTTTGCTGAAATATGTTGAACTGCTTTTCTTTTTTGTGGTATAGGAGTTTATCCCTATTCCTTCCATGCTATTTCTGCGTCTGCTTCCACATTTTCTGTTCAAGAAGGAATGTCCAGGAACACATTTCCTTCTTTAACTGACATATAGCTTGTAGGCAACTTAGTGACTTCCAGATATTCTGGAATACAGCTCCTTTTCAGCCTGCATGGCTGATGGCCGGGGATAATGGGAGTTATAGTCCAACCCATCCGGGAAGGCACCAAGTTGCCTTGGAAGCCTAGATAGGTCCCTATGCCAGGCCTTAATTACCCAACTGGTACCATTACCTTTCCCTGCTGGGACCACAAGGGAGGCTCCAGCTGTCCACGGGGCAAAAGGCCATTTTCAAGGCAAGAGAGGAAAGCCAGAAGGTGCCCCCCAGGAGGGAAATGAAGCGGGGGTCTCTGGATGCCATCCTGGCTCACTAGCACCAAGGTCCCTCCGCGTTCGGCTGCAGGAGGAAATTCATCTTATTATTAACTTTTTGAAAATAAGCCAAAAATTAAATACAGCATTGCAGTTATCAAGTCGAGAGCCAGCGTGGAGTAAAGGTTTGAGCATTGGACTACAACCCTAGAGGCCAGGGTTCAATTCCCTGCTCAGCCATGGGTGACCTCGGGTGCATCACACACTCTCAGCCCCAGAAAACTCCATGATAGGTTCGCCGTAGGGTCGCCATAAGTCGGAAATGACTTGAAGGCATAGAACAATAGTTATCACGTTACTGATACGCTAGCTATGGCTTGAAGGTACCCAATACAGTCATCTGACTAAAGGTAAGCAGGTCCAGGTCTGGTCGGTGCCTTGGGTAGGAGACCGCCCTGGGGAACGTGTACACATGCAGGCACTGGGAAGGCACTGAACTGGGTGAGGCTGCCAAATGAATGAAAGGCTTACGTTGTTGATGGCAGTGGATGCAGACAATTTGGCTGAACGGCACGATCAGGGCATAGTCCCAGTAGATGCTGAAAACAGAAGTGGGCAGGGGAAGAAATGGGAAAGGTGAATATTTTATGAAAGGGACTGTCTGATCAAATGATCAAGTTAGCCTGATCTTTGCCTCTTGTCCCAAGACTGGTTAAAAGCTGGCATGGGTAAAAACACAGTGAGAAAGGCATAGAGTCTTAGCAATCAGAACTTAGAAATGTTAACAGTTTTTTCTTTTTAACTACAATGCCTGGAATCCCTCTTGCTAGCACGGCCACGAGCATGCAGTCTCTTGGAAACTTCTGGCATTCTCTCTCCCTCCCCACCTTGTTCTAGGACAAAGGGGGCTTAGCTAGCAGAGGGTTAATTTAAAAGCCTGCCTAAAGCCTCACCTGTCGCTCTGTGTAATTTAAAATGATTGGCTGCGGTATCCAGACCATGTGGCTCAGGATACACCCTGGAGTTGGTTATTGGCCTTACATAGAAGGCCACGCCTCTCTCTCTTTGCCCCTTTGAAATCTTGCTTCTCGCACTTTCTCTCTGCTATGCTAGCTCTCTCCACCAAGAAGTTGGCGAGTTAAGAATGAAGCTACTATCTTCACTAATTAGTCAGTTAGGATTTAGTTTCTCCAATGCATACGTCATTGTAAAGTTTATTAGTAATTAGTAAAGTTTAGAACCCAAAACTGCCTGCCTTGTTTTGCTTTCAAGTCAGCCTCCAATTCAGGCACGCCACACAGAGATTGGGACATGCTTTTACTGCAACTCTGCTAAAAGAAGGCTAATTCCTAACAGCTTTAGCTTTCATAGGATTTCCCAAAGGGCTAACACCAATCCCAACACAGTCAAAAAAAGGAATTCTGATACTCTGCCCATGACACAAGACTGACTGCAGAATGGGATGGCCTTTGAGACTGCACAACAGTTGGTACCTATTCGAGAGTGCAAAAGTGTCTCATGCACTGTTTTTTAAAAGCTTCCTTGCATTGAAGACAACAAAAATTTGCTTGCATGAGCTCTGGTGAAAGGCAGATCAAGATCTCTGGCAATTTCCAGTAAGTCAGTAGTGGATTTATGCCTCCATGTTGTCTACTGACAGCAACAAAACAGACTCCTTCCTGCTCTAAAATGTACTGACGGAATGGGAAAAGCTTGAGAGAACTAGGGGTGAAGTTATGTGTTAGCAGATCTTGGGATACTTCTTTAAAAAAACACCAAAACCCAGCAAGTCCAACATCTGTCCATCTCCAGGCTTACAGAGTACCAATAACAGGCTGCAGGGAACTAACCATGCTGAGAAACTGATGCCACATGTGGGCCACAAGTTGCCACTCTAAATGGTAACAAAAGATTTTTGGCATCTCTCAGGATGGAAAACGGGCCTACAAGTGGCCCAGAAGACAACCAGCAAGGTTTGGCTGGAAAAATCTTAAAAATCTTTGCTGGGCCACGAAAACACACAGATCTGTCCTTTTTTCCTCCCTTGCACAAAGGGAACCCACATCAGTAGGCCTTACCTTTTCTCGAGCTCCGAGGCCCCCAGTGTCCCATTCATTAGCTGATTTGGCGTCCATTTGAGAGTCAAAGAATCAGCAGCCTGGTGAAGCGAGAGATAGCCTGGGATGGCTTCCATGTCCTCTTTCTATTTAGGAGGGAAAAAAGCGGGGGAATGATGGGAAGAAGAAAGCAGTGGAACATAACGTCACATTTTCTAGGACAAAAAATAGACTGGGGTGTGCAACAGATTGGATCTGTTGGTCCAGTATTTTCTACTCTGACTGGCAGTGGCTCCCCGAGGTTTTAAGCAAAGGTCTTCCCAGGCCAGGGACAGGCAATCTTTTCTTTAACCGGGAATGTGAATATGATCAGGTTTGCAGCACTGCTAGAATTTGGGATGACTTACCGAGCTGATAGATGGATGGTGCAGGAAAGACAAAAGCAAACCAAAAGCTCCTTCATGTGATACACAATTAATATACGGAGTTTGCTGCCACAAGAAAAGATGGGGATGGCTTAGGTTTGGCTTTAAAAAGGGACTAGGCTTAGATAAGAGATGAGATCTGTTGGTGGTTGCTATTCACAGTGGCTAAATGGAGCCTGTATGGCCATTTCCACACTACACTGCTATAGTACTATTATTCCACTATTATAGTTTACTGAGGCCAAAGAGGTCTCTGGCTGAGAATTCTAAATGCCCCTCCCTAAACTGCAAACCCCAGGATTCCATAGAATGTTGAAAGTGGAATAATAGCACTATTAGAGTCCAGTGCGGAAAAGGCCTATGTCTCAGCAGCAGCTGCAAGTGGGGAGGCAGCGGTGCATTCTTCTCAGACCTGCTAGAGAGGACCTCCACGGCCAGGCGCACTGCACCTCCGCATACAGGTTGCTGGCAAGCAACAGCAGAAGAGAATGGCCATTTCCACACTAGTGCTATTATTCCACTTTCAACATCTTATGGAATCCTGGGGTTTGCAGTTTAGGGAAGGGCCTTTGAATCCTAGGATTCCATAGGATGTTGAAAGTGGAATAATAGCACTATAACAGGCTAGTGTGGAAACGACCGGTACTTCTGCTTTCTTGTCTAGCATGTGGTCGGCTTCTGGGGAAAACAAATCCTGGACTCTGGTTCACTAGAAGTGTGGAACTTTCCTCTGTAAGGGAATTTATTCCCCTGCAGACCAGGGAGAAATGTGTCACGAGGACCCAGGTTGGCTGGGAGCCGAACCAAAACCAGCAGCAGGTGAGGTCAAAGCAGAAATGAGACCGATACCCCCTGCCCTCCTTCTGCCAATCCCCCTCTGTCTCTCTCTCTTCCTTCACATCAGGCCAGCAGACCCTCTTGCCAGGGGCCTGAACTGGCTGCTTGCAGCGGTATTTGGAAATTTAGGCAAAAACCTTGCCTATTTTTGATGCCCAGCCCTGCTGCGATCCGGAGGGTCTCCTCTTATGCTGTTTAGCAGCAATTCCTCTGACCTGGTGTTTAGACGGTTGAGCATGACCCCTTGATTTCAGTGTCCCTCTGGTGTCAAACCTATTTGCACGAATGGTCTAAGCTAAGGGAATTTCAGTCCCTGGAGCCAAATCTAGCCTTCCAATCCAGCCCTGTGGAGTTCTCCGGATGGCCACCCCTCTCTCCCCATCATCAGCTGGTAGCTTCCCATCTTTTGCATGGGCTCCTCTGAGCTGGAACGTGTCCAGAGGAGGGTGACCAAAGTGGTGCAGAGTCTGGAAACCAAGCCTGATGAGGAACAGCCTAGGGGGCAAGGTAAGTTTAGCCTGATGAAAAGAAGGTTAAGAGTTGACATAACAGCCAGGTTTAAATATTTGAAGGGATGTCATGTTGAAGATGGAGCAAGCTTGTTTTCTGCTGCTCTAGAGACTAGGACACGAAGCAATGGATTCAAATTACAGAAAAAGAGATTTTACCTAAACATCAGGAAAAACTTCCTGTCTGGCAGTGGAATATGCTGCCTGGGAGTGTGGAGGAGTCTCCTTCTTTGGAGATTCTTAAACAGAGTCTGGATGGCCAATCTGGGGGTGCTTTGAGTATGCGTTCCTGCATGGCAGGAGGTTGGACTCGATGGCCGTTGTGGTCTCTTCCAACTCTGTGATTCTATGATTCTCACTATTCTAAAAGGTCAACATGCCTCTCCTGAGCTTTAAGAACTTCAAAGAACTTTAAGCTAAAATATGTTAGAATTTTTGCCCTGTCCTTTTGCCTCCCAACTGGAATATGGACTCCAAAAACTTCTGCAAAATTGCATTTGGCCTTTGCACTGAAAGAGGCTCTCCCACCCAAAATAAAACCAGCTGTCTTCTTGCCACAACAGTCCCCTGTGCAGAAGAGCAGGGAATGCGCACAGCAAGCTCTTTTAAGAGTCTGGTGGCAATGCAAGGACTGAGATGCCCTGTCGACATTTTTTTCCCCAAAGTGTGATGCTAAAGCACAGGTCTGTGTGACCCAGCTTGTTAGATGTAAACGAAACTGGCGTTTCATTTTTCCTTCACTGACTCACATGAATCGGTGACTCATCTCCCTGTTTCTTGCCTCCCCACCCATTCATGACTCACGTCCTTAAACAGTCTTGCTTATCAGGGTCCGGTTTCAATTCCGAGGAGGCTGCAAGTCCCAGTTGAGCTTGTAATGCTGTATTTAATATTCCAGGCTCCAATGGAATCGTGATCCTGGCTAATGAGATGAGTTATACCCTCGTTTTTCACTCTCTCTTTCAATACTTTCCTCCCCTAAATGATCCAGAAAATACTTGAAAAAGTGGCACACCTCTTCCAGATTTACATCCTCTGAAAACTTTTTGACAGTTAAGAGGAACAAGTTAAAATGAGATTTAGCCTGACCTGCGAGGGGGCCCCTTTGAAATCTATTGGGCTTGCTTCTGCACAGAAAAGTACAGGATCACATCTGTTATGAGATGGTATACCATTTGGAGGAGAAGATATACGGGATGGGGTAGGATTTTTTTTCCTCCTTGCAGGATTCAGAGAAAGCTGGGTTAAAATGATGGTTGGCTGGTATTTTAGCAGTAAAAAAAAAATGCCTACTTTATACATCCAGTGGTGCAACAGGGAACAGACTTGGGAAGTCAGAAGTATGGAGGGCTTTTCCATCATTTTTATAATTCCATTTATATTCCACCTCATCTCCGGGAAGCTCAATATGAGATACACAGTTCCTTCTCACCTCATTCTACTTCTCCTCCTTTGAGACAGCTCAGACTGAGAGGTGGTGATCGGCGCAAGACGAGTGAGCTTCATAACTGAGTACACAAAGACTGGAATCCACGTCCATTTCCGCACTACACTGTTATAGTGCTATTACTCCACTTTCAACCTCCTGTGGAATTCTGGGGTTTGTAGTTTCCTGAGGCTGAAGAGCTTTCTGACTGAGAATTCTAAATGATCCCCCGTAAACTGCAAAGCCCAGGATTCCATAGGAGGTTGAAAGTGGAATAATAGCACTGTAACAGCGTAGTGTGGAAATGGCCCATGTCTCCTGAGCTGTAGTCCAACACTTTAACTTGCACTTTCTCAAACTGCTGCTCCTTGGATGTGTTGGACTTCAACCCCCATCATCCCCAAAAACAGGGCCATTTACCTTATTAGCTAGAGATGATGAGAGCTGGTCCAACATAGCTGGAGGGTGACAAGGATGGAGATGGCTGTTCTCACCAACCAACCACATTGCTTTGTGGTATAAAATCCATCATTATTATACTCATACTACAGGAAGGGGGGCTGTGGCTGAGCTATGCCAGCCCTGCAAAAATAGTTCAGTTTGTCGGCAGTTAAAATGCTCTGTAAGAATCTGTGTGTAGCTTGGTGACTGAGAAGTAACAAGGAGTAACTACCTTTAAATATCTGATGAGATGTCAAGACCAAGCAAGCTTGTTTTCTGCCGCTCTAGACACGGAAACATGAACCAGTGGATTCAATTACAAAAAAGGAGATTCTACTTCAATATTAGAAAAAACTCTTTGACTTGTAAGACCTTTTCGACAGTGGAACAGATTGTCTCAGAGGGTGTTGAACTCTTTATCTTTTGAGGTCTTTAAACAGAGGCTGGATGGGCATCTTTCAGGAGTGCTTTAGTTGTGTATTTCTGTATGGCAAGTGGTGGACTAGATGGCCTTCATGCGCTCTTCCAACTCTATAGTTCTAAGCGATACAATATCACTTCCGGAAACTTTTTGTTTTGCATTTTTGGCCATTCTTAGGAATTTAGAATCACAGAATCTCAGAACTGGAAAGAGCCCCCTAGTACAAATCCCACACAGCTGAAAGAACTCTTGAAACACATCCGTCCGACCTCTGCTTAAAGACCTTGAAAGAAGGAGAGCAACCTTTAAGGCAGTCCATCACACTGCTGAACAGCCCTTCCAGTGAAGAAGTTTTTCCTAATGTTCATGTGGAATCTCTTTTCTTGTAATTTGAAACCATCGCTTTGTGTTCTAGCCATTTCAAGGCTGTTGGGATGAACCTGCTATGGTTGTGGTCAATTTGGGGGCCATTTGGGGGGGGGAATCACCTGAAAATCAGCTCAGGGGGAAAAAAATTACTAAATCAGGGGCTTCTGGAGGAGCTTGTGAGCTCCATGTGGGTCAGAAGATATGCTTTCCCCACCACTGCTCCACAGAGACTTGTTGCAATCAGTGATGCCTATGAATCCTGCATTCATGTGTCAAATCCCAAATTCCGGTGATTTTCTTCCCACTTGTAGTGAGCTTTTCATTATTGTTATTATTAAGAATTTTAAAAATACAATACACGACAGAAATTACAAAGGAAAAAAGAATATACAAGAAGAAAAGGCAAAGAAAAGATGACTTCCTCTCTTCCTCTCAGCAGCTATATTTACATATAATTCTTCATACCTCTCTGTACTAAACTAAACCATATTCTCTTCTTTCGACAACCCGTTCTCTTTAATCATCAAACCTACAAATTACCAGTTTATTTTCTTTCCTTTTCTTTTCACAAAAAGTCTACACGGTTTTTTTAAATCTTTGAGAAATCTCAAAAACAATCTTTCTCCAACCAAACAAAACATCTTATTCATTTCTGCTAAGCCCATCGACTTCAACAACCACTCTCCCATCACGGGTAGCACCAAACTCAATCTTGCTGTCTCGTTCATATAGTATAGCTCTAAATGTACCAACTGGCATAAACCATGTGCAAGTGTATTGCAGCAAGGTAGGCTGTGCATGTGAATTTTGTGCAATTAATAACCCCCTGCCCCTTCCCCAAAAATTCCTGCAGATGCCTGTAGTTCCCCTTATGCTTTATGAAACACCCTGCAAAAAGGACAGCATCCTGGTGCTCGCTTCGTAACATAGATCCAAAACCCCGTGGTGCATGCTATGCACATGAGTCTCCCCGGCCCGAGCACTTACTGGCTGGACCAGCACATTGTTCTTTCCGTAGAGCAAGTGCGTCCTTGAATTCTGGTGCAGCGACTCCACGTAATCCCTGGCCGAAGCGGCAAAACGGTCCTCCGACATGCTTCCACTTGAGTGCCGTTTCCTTATCTAGAACACATAAGAACTCAGCATCAGCATCAATGCATAATTGATCACAAATTATATCGATGGCAAGTTTGATGGTTCTGGGCAGAGGTGTATCTAGGATGAGGCAAGTAGGACATGCGCCCTGGGCGCCAACGCCAGGCGGGCACAAAAAAAAAAGCCGTACCTGTAGGGGTAAGAAGGTAGGGGCACAACTTCCATGTTTGCCCTAGGCGCTATTTAGGCTAGATACACCACTGGCTCTGGTAGCCTATATGAATCTCTGGGGTTTCATAGAATCATTGAGTTGGAAAAGACCATAAGGGCCGTTGAGGCCACCCCTGGCCATGAAGGAATACACAATCAAAGCGCGCCTGACAGATGGCCATCCAACCTCTGTTTAAAAAATCCCAGAGAAGGAGACTCCACCACACTCCCAGGCAGCGCATTCCTCTGTAAAATAGCAATTATGGTCAGGAAGTTCTTCCTCATGTTTATGTGGAATCTCTTTTCCACAGGCTGCACCCATGCCCAAAATGTCATCTTGGTAGATGGCAAGCTGAACATGAGTCAGCAGTGTGACACGGCAGCCAAGAAAGCCAATGCGATTCTTGGTTGCATCAATAGGAGTATGGTGTCTAGATTGAGGGAGGTGATGGTACCACTCTATTTTGCATGGGTTAGACCTCATTTGGAATACTGTGTCCAGTTCTGGGCACCCCAATTCAAGAAGGATGTCGACAAGCTGGAACGTGTCGAGAAAAGGGCGACCAAAATGGTGAAGGGTCTGGAAGTCATGCCCTGTGAGGAATGGCTTAGGAAACTGGGTATGTTTAGTCTGCAGAAGAAAAGGTTAAGAGGGGACATGACAGCCATGTTTAAATATTTGAAGGGATGTCATGTTGAGGAGGGAGTGGGCTTGTTTTCTGCTGCTCCAGAGACTGAGACAAGGAGCAATGGATTCAGGCTGCAGGAAAGGAGATTCCAACTGAACCCCGGGAAGCACTTCCTGATGGTCAGAGCTGTCCGGCAGTGGAATCTGCTGCCTCAGAGTGTGGTAGAGTCTCCTTCTTTGGGGGGTTTTAAGCAGAGGCTGGATGGCCATCTGTTGGGAATGCTTTGATGTGTGTTCCTGCATGGCAGGGGGTTGGACTGGATGGCCCCTAGGGGTATCTTCCAACTCTATGATTCTATAATTCTATGTGGGGGTTTTTCTCCCCAAAAAGAAAGTGCCCAGAATTTCACTCCCAGTTTTGGAGATACTCCTCCAAAGAGTGTGTAAGAAGGGTCAGCAGTCAGGTTGTGTACCTTGTAGGCCACATCCAGCCCCTCATAGCCGGTGCTCCACAAGAAAATGTTGGTGGTCCGCAGCCCACAAGGAGGATGAGATCCCCCCCCTTGCACTGAACAGGATTGATTTGATCAGGATCCAGGAGTGGGCTTTCTCTATTGCTGTCATTAGGTTCTGAAATACTGTGCCAGCATAAACAGCAGCTAGGGCAAATGTGAAAGTTGTGCCCCTACTTCTGCGGCCACTTCCTCCTCCTCCTGTGCTGCTTCCGGCACTGCTTTTCTGTGCCCCTCTGGCATTGGCGCCCAGGGCATGTACCCCACTTGCCCCACCCTAGATACATCTAGATAGCCATGTTTAAATATTTGAAGAGATGTCATGTTGAAGATGGAGCAAGCTTGTTTTTTGCCGCTCCAGAAACTAGGACATGGAACAATGGACTCAAACTACAGGAAAAGAGATGTCATCTAAACATCAGGAAGGATTTCCTGGTGGTAAGAGCTGTTTGACAATGGAATATGCTGCCTGGGAATGTGGTGGAGTCTCCTTCGGAAGTTTTTAAGCAGAGGCTAGGTGGCCATTTGCTGGGGAGGCTTTGAGTGAAGTAGAAAGGGGTTGGACTCGATGGCCATTGAGGTCTCTTCCAACTCTATGTTTCTATGATTCTACACTTCTGTACTTTGCCAAAGGATCCTCATCTTTGCCCCTCCCAGTAGGCATCTGACTTGACAAACTCTTAACTTCACGCTGCAATCTATACACATTTACTTGAAAGCAAGCCCCATTGACCTCAATGATACTCACATCTGAACAAACATATATAGGAGTTCGCTGCTAATCTCCCTGACAGAAGCATTTTATCTCCTGCCTCCAATCTCTTTTATTGCTGCATTATATTTTTTTTATTATTATTAATTTTAACACATTGATCCCCTTGTAAGCCATCATGAGTTTTTTGCTATGACAAGCTTTGAGGGGAGCAGAACAAGGAACAAGAATGCAGACATAATATTCATGTGAAAACCTCTGTCCCTTTCAAATCATCAAAAATTTCTGGTAACAGGGGTGGGAGGACATGCTAATTTTTAGTGGGCAATAAACACTCCTCAAAAATAAAGATATGTCACTGAATACCAAAGACAGGATAATCCATGCTATAGTATTTCCAATTTCTACTTACGGTTACAAAAGCAGAACAGTGAAGAAAGCTGATAGGAAAAGAATCAGCTCATTTAAAATGTGATGCTGGAGAAAAGTTCTACAGATGCCACGGACTGCCAAAAAAACAAACCAATGGGCCTTAAAGCAAATCAAGCCTGAACTCTCTCTAGAAGACAAAGTGACCAAACTGAGGCTATTGTACTTTGGCCATGTCGTGAGATAACATGATTCCTTAGAAAAGACAACAGTGCTTAGTAAAGCAGGAGGCAGTAGGAACAAGCAATGCAAGTGAATAGACCCCTTCAAGGAATTTTATCTAAAGTTTTGGCCATTTCCGCACTACCCTGTTATAGTGCTATTACAGTAGAGTCCCGGTTATCCGGCATACGGTTATCCGACCTTCCGGATTAACCAATGTCGCGGCTGCCTGGGGGCGTGGCTGTAGGCATTTCCGCACCCCCAGACATTCCCAGACATGCCCCCAGACACGCCCCTAAAATGGCAGCCGCCACGGGCCTCCGGCTAATCCGACATTTCGGTTATCTGACCCTCCGCCCGCCCATTTAGGTCAGATAACCGAGACTCTACTGTATTCCACTTTCAACATCCTGTGGAATCCTAGGGTTTGTTGTTTGCTGAAGCCAAAGAGCTCTCTGGCTGAGAATTCTCAAGGCCCTTCCCTAAACTGCAAACCCCAGGATCCTATAGGAGGTTGAAAGTGGAATAATAGCACTACAACAGTGTAGTGTGGAAATGGCCTTTATCTCAGATGCCCTGAGGGTCAACATAAGTTGAAGCCAACTTGATGGCAGTCAACAAAAACAACAACTAAATATAATGTTCCCATAAATCCAGTTTTGTTATAGTGGCATTGTCTGAGAGTCTTTCATCACTACAAAGCAAACTTATAAATACTATGAAATAAAATTAATTCAACTCTAAATGAGCTATAGAAGGATAAGAAGTTGACGCACTCCTAGCGCTGGCCGTTTCGACGGCGAGTCTTGCCGACCGTGAGCTCCGTGAATTCGATGCCTTTGGACCAACTCATCTGCCGACGGGTCTGTCCAGAAGTGGTCAGCTGTTTTCAGCTTGGTGTATTCGAGGGCACATGGTCCAACTGAAAACAGAAAAGAGAGAAAGCTACTGGGATGCTCACTATTTGGAGAGCAAGAGGGAAAAATCCACACTTGTTCTAGGCCATTTCTGCACTGGACTGTTATAGTGCTATTATTCCACCTTCAACCTCCTTTGAGGCCCCTCCCTAAACGGCAAACCCCAGGATTCCATAGGACGTTGAAAGTGGAATAATAGCACTATTACGGTCCAGTGTGGAAATGGCCTAGCTGAATTGAAGATAAGGCTCTGTGCTTAGGAAAACCTTCTTTTCATTTCCACCCTCCTCTTTCCTTTGGTAGAATCACGTCAAATTTCTGACTCACATTCATCATTTGTGCAAGCGTCTTTGACAAACCACACGGGTACTGTCAAAACAGAGTTATTCTAAAGCACACAACAACAATGCTTTAAAAAGATGCTTACCCAGGAGGCATGCTAAGATGGGCCCACAAACTGGATCTGCTAATAAAGCCTCTTTTTCATAATATTTGCTGGAAGAGACCAAAGAAAAACAGCAGTGACAAAAATACTTTTCAACTGAAAAAAAAAAAGAAACCTACATCACAATGACATTTTGCAATGTGTGGGAAGCACTGCGATCAACCTCTGGTTGGTGATTTTTTTTCCTCTTGAAAACAAAATAGAAATCACGCTTTGAACGGAGCAGTGCCTCCTGTTCTCATTTGGCCCCATCACGTTGAGGATCCCACTCGGACAGGGGGCAAAAGAGAAGAGCAGGTGGTGCTACAGGAGGTGCCATTCTCTGGCAGTACACTGGAAGTTGGAGCAATGTTGGCAAAATAAGCTGCTACTTAACAGATAAAAGCACTTATGAATATAAAATGAAGAGCCACAGCTGGGGTCTTTTATAGAGGGGTTCCTTTAACCCCACCTCTTTTTTGCTTTCAACCCCTCCTCCTTTTTGCTTTTTTCCTCCTTTACCCGCCTTCTCTCCTGCTGAGGAAGGGAAAAAAAGGGGCATTTGATCATTTCTGGTAGACTGGATGGCTGGAAGAGAGGGGAAGGAGAGAAAGAGAGAAGGGCAAATGCTGCCTGGCTGGTTGGCTCTCTGCATTGCTGTTCAATCCACTCCAGCCTTAAATTGGCGGGAAGAAGCACAGAAAAGTCTTCCCTCTCCCTCTGGTGCTTCTTAGGGAAGTGTATATTTACTTATTTCTCCTTTCTCTTCCAATTTCAAGATCCTTGATGAGCAATTTTACATAAATATTTGATGTTCTGTAGGGTTTTAAATCTTGAGTTAAGTCTTTGGGGTCCTCAGTGTCATGCCCTGCTTCCAGAACATGGACTCTGATCAGAGTCTGAAGCAGGGGACATGCCAGAACAGGGGGCACACCAGGACCTGCTGTACAGGAAGAGGTTACAGTGCCACAAACAGAACAGGGGCAGTGTTGGTTCCAGCAGAGAGCCCTGCCCCTTCAGACACAGAGGATAACTTAACAGTACCTACCTTTGCTGAGCACAGGGAACAAAGAGAGAGCCTATGCCGATCCCAGAGAATATATAACTGGCAACAATTAATCAGGCAACAGCTGCGCTGGGTGGCTAATCTATATAGCTGCCACCCTTCTCTTCCAGGAGTTGTCAGAGTTTCTCTGACATTCTACCCTGCTGGATACCTTGCTGACTACTACAACTGACCTTGGACACTCTCTTGCCTAGGATCCTGTTGGACTTTATTTATGACCCTCTGCTTATTACCATGAAATAAGTAACAAGGTGGGAGCTATTCAGTTTGCTTTGTTTGAATTATCAGCTGTGTCACTGGGAATGAGATAAGACACCCGGCAACAAAAGATATTTAAAAGGGGTCCCTGGTAAAGAAAAGGTTAAGAACCACCGTCTTAAACCATGGAAGATGTGGAAGGATGGGGAGAGCAACCGAGTTAAAGCTGTGCAAGTGGAATGAGTGCACACCAAAGACTCCCTACTTATCTGCTGGTGGGATTGCTAGAAAAGGGATTCATATCTGGGAGGAAGTCTTAGGGGAAGGGTGGTCTCAAATTCAATCCTCCGCATCAGTGGTTAAAGGAAGATCATGCAGCATGAGATAAGGAAGATCACTCGCAGCCTGACACCCTAAAAAGGTACTGCAGTCATTTCAGAGTTTAGATAAGACACACAGCCTGACCTGATACAAGGCAACTTCCAACATCCCCATGAAAATGTGTAGCCTTGAATGGTGGGAATAATGCCACTGCACCACTAGGTGGGGCCAGAGCACTTTCCCTAAGCCACGTGTGTTCAGAAATGCTAATAATGATGTCATTCCCACAGCCCAGAAATATTTTTCTGCTTTGAAAAGAAGCAGGGGCTGCATGTTCAACACGTTGGAGGCCACAAGCCAGAGGAGAGATGACAGCGCTAACATTCACAGAGATGTGTATTTTCTGGTTCGTGATGTAACAAGCAGCTTTCCTGTTTGCAATCCAGCCATGGATTGCATCCCGTGGGAAAAATCCAGTCTCTTTTCTGAACCTCCCTCCTGTGGCAAAGAACCTCCCTCCTCTGGCACAGAATTACTTTTAGGACTGCAGCTCTATGGATCTTCCAGCCAGCAAGTCAGTGGGGATTCTGGGAGATATAAGAGAACATTTCCAAACTCTGGAGTAGGATAGCTTCACATTTCTCCTAGTGAAGCCAGCTACACCAACTACATCGGAGGTTCCTTCACTAAAGATTGAGTTCTCTGTTAGGCAACCAAACTCAGGCAGACAAGAGATCCAGCCAAAATGGAAGCTTTGATACCTCCAGATGTGTTAGATTACAAATTACATTTTCCCTAGCCAGCAGGGATAATGGTTGGGAATGATAGGAGTTGTAGACCAACAGTTCCAGATGGCAGAATTGCTGCAAAATGACCAGCACAGTTGACACCATTCCACCATCTTCAGAATTCCTTCAGGCATCTTTGAAATGTGGTATAAAAGCACTAAGGGGTCATGTTTCACATGGCAGACAGAGACCATTTCTGCACTACACTGTTATAGTGCTATCATTCCACTTCCAACATCCTGTGGAATCCTGGAGTTTGCAGTTTAGTGAGGGGCATCTAGAATTCGCAGCCAGAGAGCTCTTTGGCCTCAGTAAACTACAAACTCCAGAATTCCACAAGAGGTTGAAAGTGGAATAATAGCACTAGAACAGTATAGGGTGGACATGACCAGAAAGGAAAGGGTGGTGACTATTTCAGAACACCTTTCCCTCATCTGCTGCCCTCTGGAGGTGGGGGAGTGCAACTCCTATCATCCCCCACCACTGATTGTTCTAGATGAGGGTAATGAGGATTGCTGTCCAGCACACTTGGGGAGCATGGAGTCGGGAAAGGCACTTGGACGTGTTACCTTTCAGACAACGAATCCCAGAATCCTCCAATCAGCAAAGCCCCTGGCCACAGGGGATTCTGGGAGTTGCAATCCAAAACATTAATTTTGCAAACTCTGCACCTGCTGCCTGAACTTTTTGCAACTAGAGATGTGGAGAACTGAACCTCCTTCAGGCAAAACACATGTGCTTCCCCTACGTACTGTGCCTTTACATTGAGTCAAGCGCACAGGAAGCTTTTCTGACCAACAGCTCCTTCTCGTCCACAAAGCCCCCTTCCGCTATGGCACTCCGTACCTGCAATTGTCCACGATGTACTGCACAATTTTGTCGAGGACTCTCTCCGTCAAAGCGGTGCGCACCCAGATGTGCTTGATGGCTTGCGGGGTCAGGGTGGGGGCTTTGCTTGTGGTAGAGCTTTGCCTCTTAAGTGATTCTTGGCCGGCCGGCTGATACTTCTTGCTGGGAGACAAAAACAAACATACTCAAGACGAGAGCCTTGAAAAAGAGAAACGAAAGCCTAGCGGTAGGTCTTGGCCTCTGTTTTCATATAAACTAACTTCTTTTAAAAAATTGACTCAAGTCATCAGTGCTGCATATAATCTTCCCAGCCTGATACCTACCAGAGGTGATGGATGAAAGTTCCCATCATCCCCAGGGGGTGGTGGGCTGCCTGAGGCTGCAATATACAACATTGCCATTTGTCTGTGGTTTCCTGCCTCCCCAACACAGACACTACACATTCTGTGGCCCCTGAGCAGGCTCAGTCCTCACGGAGCTGTGGTACCAGCCGTGGTTTGGAGGAAAGCCCTTCTGCCTTGAGATTTTTATCCTTCTTCTTTAGTTGAAGCTTTATCTGAAACATTCGCCGACCACTTTGCTGTTCCCAGGGCCCACAAAATGAAGTAAAACATATAAAAATACACTTTTAAACCCATTTTAAAAACCAAATATTGCATGGAGCAATGTGAATTTTGACTGCCTTCCGGAAGGATGGAACACCTTTAATTTCCCTTGGAGGGGGAAATGCCCCAACTGAGATGGCTGCCAGGGAGAAAATCCTGCCTCATCTACATTTCTGCAAGCTTCAACATTCTCCTCGGCCAATTTATACCTCCATCTTGTGTCATTCTGGCCACGTTGAGGATCAACACTCAGGATGTCCACCACGGTACTTTTCTTTCTTGTTTTAATTTATGTTAAACCCATGGTATCTTTCTACTTTAACCTGAGCCTTCTATCTAAATGCCTTCCTGAGTACCGAAAGGTTTTTAGAAAATGCTCAGAAGATGAGTTTGCTATTAGAGAGCAGAACTGGAATCAACAGGTTGACTGGACATATTTGGAAATTTTTAAACAGAGGCCATTTCCGCACTACACTGTAATAGTGCTGTTATTCTACTTTCAACATCCTATGGAATTCTGGGGTGTGCAGTTTACGGAGGGGTATTTAGAATTCTCAGCCAGAGAGCTCTTTGGGCCCAATGAACCACAAACCCCAGAATTCCCCAGGAGGTTGAAAGTGGAAAAATAGCACTATAACAGTGTAGTGCGGAAATGGCCATAGATAGAAGGGGAATATGGTATTTTCTGTGTACAGCTTTTGTGCTGCAGTCCTGAGCTGTCTGACGCTTCCATCTGCCTTTCCACTTCTCTTCTGAGTATTGCCCCTTTCCCAGCACAGAAGTGGATGTGTTGTTTTTCTGGCAGCTGCTTGTTGCCAATCAGATGCATTCACTGTGGCCCTTGGCTGCAGCATTTTCCAAAGCAACAAAAAAGAAAAACTGGAATTATGTCGGGGTTTTAGCTTATCTGATACCTGCACCGTCTCTCTCTTTTGCTCTGTCAGCAACATCTGATCTGCTGGCTTCTTCCAGGCATTGCAATAAATTTTCAAAGGGAGGGGAGGACAGATAACAAGCCTGCCTCTTTTAAGCAGACCTAACAGCTTATTGAACACCTTTCCCCCCTGTGTTTTTCCTTCCTGCAGGCATATGGATACGTTAAAGCTCTGGGGATGATTCAAGAGCTTTTCCGTATGTGATGACAGGCGACAACAAAGAGATGGCTTGCGGGCATGTGAATTCTTACCAAGGCCAAGCAAACCAGCCAATGCAGAAAGACTCAACGGGGAAGGAATGGAGGGCTGCGGACCAGAGATCAGCACGGAGGAGCTTGTTTTCCAAAACAAGAAAGCTTAATTACCTTCTCTGGTTTAACAGCCTTCTGTGAACACCATAGAATCATAGAAGAACTAGAAGAGGCCACAATGGCCATCGAATCCAACCCCCCGCCATGCAGGAACAAACACCCAAAGCACCCCCAAGGAATGCCCATCCAGCCTTTCTTTAAAAACCTCCAAAGGAGACTCCACCACACTCCGAGGCAGCAGATTCCACCCAAATTGCAAGACTCAGCTCTCTGTCTCTCTCTCTGTCCCTCCTTCGTTGGATTAAGCACTCACACAAGTTTCTAGCCCTCAGGGTTCCGGAAGACACACTAGCTCCACTACAGTCCCAAGTGACTGTGGGCAGCGCGGTACAACTTCTGCATTTTGCATAATCCCTCCTTGCTTCTCCCCATAGATATTATTCTCCACATCCTACGCATACCTTCTACGATATCACAGATGAAAACAGGCGTATTTTTGATCCCACAGATCTTTTTGTGAGTCATACCTTACCCCCACTCTCTCTCCGCCTGAGTCTTCACGCATGCATTTACAAAGAGGGGCCCCTAGCAACAACTTGGGTCCCCCCTCACAGATGTAACATCTAGGTTTTACTCATGTATAATGCTGAAATAATGGGTGTATATGGTAAAGGCTGCACGGATATCATATGTCGGGAACTGGAAAGAGAGGGTTAATCCGACTGTCGACGATTGGAACATAAAAATATTTGATAAGTTTCAAATCGATAAGCTCACTTGTATGTTAAATAACCAAAATATGACAAAAACAAATCAGGAATGGGAGCGTATTAAAAAAAAATACGGAGAGAAAAATAAGGAGAGACTGATAGTAATAGATATAGAGACAGAGTAATTTTTTTCCTGTCTTTTCTCTCTTTATATAGACTTGTATGGATTTAGTGTGACCAACTGAATGGAATTTGGAGGTGCTGATAATTTTAATACATAGTGTGAGTTTTGTCAGATTGATAAGGAATTAATTACCTAAGATAATTAAGGAGATGTATTACTCTTATTCCCTCATTATTTTGAATGGATGATCTTTTATTCTGTTTTCGTAATTCTGTATGTATATTTTTCTTCTTCTTTTTCTTTGTTTATATATTTATATAGAGAGTTGTAGAGAGAGTGGAAACCATGTTTTGGAATATAAGTGCATCTTCTGGATAAAATGAAAGAAAGGAAGGAAGAAAGAGAGAGAGAGAAATCCAAATTTATTTATCCTTTTGGACTTTCAGTTTCTACAAACCCCCTGACAACTGGTTGTACTGGGAGGAGGTGATGCTTGATGATTTCAAAGCAGCCAGAGATCTACTTCCTGCCCACTATTGTACAGAGCTTGGAAAAGTTACTTTTTTGGGCTACAACTTTTCAGAATCCCCAGCCAGTATGCCACAAAATAATTAATAACTTTTCCAAGCTCTGTCCCTCAGTTAAAGACAGCTTAGCTCAGCCTTTCCCAATCCGGTACTCTCAAACCATGTCCAATTATAACTTCTATTACCACAGCTAGGATCCTGGTTGCAGAATGATGGGAAATGCAGTCCATCATACCGGGAGGGCCCCAAGTTGGGAAACACTGGTTTAAGATTACATTTCCAGTGGAAACTGAAAAGATGGGGAGAGTTTACCAAAAGGATTCCACCAAAAAAGACTTTACTTCCTCCTAGAATTTACCAGACAAGAGAGAAAGAAAAGAACACACTTCTTTTTATCCTAATGCATCTTATTCTCACTTGACTTAAATCTAATAACCTGAACAGAGATGGAAGTGCTGTCTGCTGGCTGAACCTCCTGCCTATATTCTCCCAGTTTCTTTTAGGCGACCTGAAAAAGTGGGGAAAAAGGGAAAAAATGGGTGCATTTTCTGTTGTGGCTAGCTGAGGACAGAGTCAGGGTGAGATACAGTCTGATCATTGGGCTGGGACCAGGGCCATCTGAAAGGAGTTGCCTAGGAATTCATTATTCCCAAAAGGGAACTAGACCCCTCCCTAAACTGCAAACCTCATGATTCCACAGGATGTTGAAAGTGGAATAACAGCACTATAACAGGCTAGTGCGGAAATGGCCTGAGTTACCTAGTCGGGGAATGAGAGGACGGCGAAGAATGGAGACAACAGTTAGGGCATTTAAATAGCTTGAACCAACCCAACGTAGGCTTATGCTTTCGCACAAGATTCACCATGCAATACATTTTGAAGAAAATGCCATCCATGGAATGAACCACAGCTGCTGCTTTCAGTGCTTTTGAGAAGATCCCAAAGGTATATGTACGGCAGAGAGAGACAGGAGAGATGCTGGTATGCTTGATCCTGGTCTCCTAATATCCCATCGCTCTAAACTAGAGATAAAGTGTCTTTCATTTCTGGCTATACATACCCTGGGGCCTATTCACACCACACAGCTATAGCGCTATTATTCCACTTTAGCTGCCATGGTTCCTCCATGTGGAATGTAGATTTGAAGTTCAGGAAAGAAAATTTAGAATTGTTATTGCTGGAGAGAGTGAGGACTGTTTCACACTACAGAATGATAGTGCTATGATTCCACATTAACTACCATGGCAACATCTCGTGGGATCCTGAGATTTGTAAGTTTGGTGAAGCACTAGAGTTCTCTAAGAATTCTAAATTGCTGATTCTAGACTGTTGTTTGTGTGTGCCTTCCAGTTGTTTCTGACTAAGAGAAACCTATCACAGCGTTTTTCTTGGCAAGATTTGTTCAGAGGGGTTTGCCTTGGCCTTCCTCTGAGGCAGAGAGAGTGTGACTTTCCCAAGGTCACCCAGTGGATTTCTGAGTGTGGATTTACACCTCACTCTAAACTCCAAATTCCTGAATTACACAGGATGTTGCCGTGGAAGTTACAGTGGAATCATCGCACTATACTTCTGTAGTGTGGAAGGACTCTGAAGTTTCCTCAAATGGAGACATATATCCAAATCTCTCTGACAATAATAAAGGAACTGGAATCCATTCTAGCCTTGCTGAAGGAGGCAGAGGAGCTGCAAAAGCAAAGTGCTGTCCAGTATCCAGTGACCCCATCCCCGGGAGCAAGGGAAATAGAATTGTGCAAAATAGCGTCCTCTCCCCTTGGAGATGGACTTTTGCCCTCACCTGCCTTCTACCTGCTGCAGCATCTCCTGTGCTTTCCGGCAGATATCATTCGCCACATCGTACGTCTTGCCAACCTTGGTGAAGAGGGCGGCAATCTTGTCCGTCCGCAGGAAGCCGGCGGCCCGCCGCTTCAGCATATGCAGAAGGCATGCTTCCACGACCCCTGGAGGTGAAGGAAAAACAGAGCACCAGTAAGCAAAACCAACTTAATCCAGATCTGCTTTCTTGGATGAGCACGGATTACTATCCCACAGTATGCACAAGCATGATAGAAACATTGACTCAAAGGCTGTTTCCACACTAGACTGTTATACTGCTATTATTCTACTTTCAACATCCTACAGAATCCTAGGATTTGCAGTTTAGGGAGGGGCATTTAGAATTCTTAGCCAGAGAGCTCTTGGGCCTCAGTAAACTACAAACTCTAGAATTCCACAGGATATTGAAAGTGGAATAAGAGCACTCGAACAGTGTGTACAGAAATGGCCACAGAGCTGGAAGAGACTGCAAGGGCCATTGAGTCCAACTCCCTTTTGCCATGTAGGAATACACAACCAAAGCACTCCCGACAGATGGCCATCCAGCCTCTGTTGAAAACCTTCCAAAGAAGGAGTTTCCACCACACTCCGAGGCAGCGTATTCCACTGTCAAACAGCTCTTACCATCAGGAAGTTCTTCCTAATGTTTAAGTGGAATCTCTTTTCTTGCAGTTTGAAGCCATTGCTCCGTGCCCTAGTCTCTGCAGCAGCAGAAAACAAGCTTGTCCCATCTTCCATATGACATCCCTTCAAATACCTCAACATGGTGATCATGTTGCCTCTTAACCTTCTCTTCTCCAAGCTAAACACATCCAACGCCCTAAGCCTCCCCTCTCACGGCATGGTTTCCAGGCTTTTTACCACTTTGGTCACTCTCCTCTGGACACGATCCAGCTTGTCAATAGGTTTCTTGAACTGTGGTGCCCAGAACTGGACCCAGGATTGCAGGTAGGGTCTGCCCAAACCAGAATAGAGTGGTACTATCAGTCTATTATTCTGTGATCCTATGATTCTATGAAATTTGAACAAGAACAATTAAGCCATTAACGAATGGTCAAGTTTTAAACTTAGGGCTGGAACTAAACTAGCATCAGTGCCAATCTGACCTCCAAGAAAAAGGCATTCCAGAAGTCGGGCTCCACAGCTGAGCAGGTCCTCTTCTGCGTCATCATGCAGTATATTGATGTATAATGCATTTGTAAAACTATTTGAGGTACAATTTAGCTCTTTTTCCTTTACGATCCCTTTGCTCACCACTTCAGCAGATGCCCACTTTTTTAATTTCGTTACTGTCGACTGAACTGAACCACACCGCACACCTCTCCTGGCATTCAACACCTACAGAGGGTTTTCATCCATGAGCAACCCCCGGTTGATCTGCCATTAAAAGAATTACAGAAGGGATCAGAGATTTGGCAGAGCGAAGCAGAAATGCCTCCTGCCGGTCCAGCATGCTGACTTCTCCAATTCATTCCACACCTCCGCAAAGAAAGAGAAGAGAAAGACGCACAAGAGAAAAAGCTGGCCGATTCTTTTCCAGACTGATGTGACCGTTAAGAGTTTGTGTTTGTGTCAATTAACTGCAAGGAACATCCAGGGACGGAAACCAGCTTTTGGCAGCTTTAAAAAAAACGGTAAGGAAGAAACACAATTCAGTGGAAAAGCAAGCTATTCTTTTGCTTTTTAAAAGGCTGAACATTTATCTCGGTGCACACACACACACAAACCAACTCACAGCAATGGAAAAATACCAAGCGCCTTTCTGCCCTACACTGTTACAGTGCTATTATTCCACTTTCGACATCCTGGAGAATTCTGGGGTTTGTCATTTACTGAGGCCAAATTGCTCTCTGGCTGAGAATTTTAAATGCCCCTTCCTAAACCCCAGATCCCAGGATTCCATAGGAGGTTGAAAGTGGAATAATAGCACTATAACAGTCTAGTGCAGAAATGGCCCAAGCAAAGTATAAATAGGAAAAAAAACATACATACAAAGAAAGGCCAATATATATAATATTAAATAATAAGCACCAAATGACAAAATTCTAAACATCAATCAAAACTAGTAATTAGAAACATTTAAAATGGCGTTCCTTCTCTGTTACCAGCAACCCTTAGTAATTCCGCAGAAACACTAATATAATAAATAAATAAATAATCACTGAGTTTAACATTTGTTGCTCAAATTGAATACTATAATATAAAAATAGTGAATCTAATAGATTAAAACATACACATGTCTATATCTATCTTCTCTCTTAACTACCCAAATAAAGAGATTAAGATACTTATGACATTCATATAGCAATCATTCTATTTCTTAATCGATCAGTTCTACATTCTGAAGTACTGACCTGCATATTGTATATATATAAAGAAAAAAAGAGTTTAGTACATTGTATAGCAAAAAATTAAAGTCATCTATAATTTTCTAGAACCTGTTCACATGATATCACAGTCGTTTGACATCTTTGACATCTAATCACTGTAATGTGGTCTTTGGCCATTTCCGCACTAGACTGTTATAGTGCTATTATTCTACGTTCAACATCCTATGGAATCCTGGGGTTTGCCTTTGAGGCCCCTCCCTAAACTGCAATCCCCAGGATTCCATAGGATGTTGAACGTGGAATAATAGCACTATAACAGTCTAATGCAGAAATGGCCCAAGTTTCCAATTAATTTTTATTTCTATGCATTCTGACTGGACTCTTCTATGAAGCAAGACTTCTGATCTTTGGTGGAAGGAGAAAGCATGATTTATTAAACTGTAGACTCTTCAGTGCAGATATAATAATTTACTGTGATACATGGAACTCTCTCCAGCACTGGCTTCTCTCTGAATTAGCTAGCTTGGGCATGTCCCTGGTCTCGATCAATTCTCATCAACGTCCGCACAGCATATAAACAGTAAGTCTGAAAGATAGTAAGTGTACTATCTACCCCTCCTCTGAGCTTTGGCTCTTGCTTGCTTGTCAAGATTTGAGGTTGATTCCAGAATTGTTATACAACATGGAACTGAATGGCTGAAAAGGGTCTTTAGAGGAGATCTAGTCCAAACACTGCCAATTCAGAAATCCACAGCTAAAGTATCAGATGGCCCATCCAGCCTGTTTAAACATCTCCAGCAAAGGAGTGTCCCTTACTTTCTGAGATAGTCTGATTCAGTGCCAAAATAACACCTCTTACCGATGGGAAGTTTTTGTTCATAATCAGTCAAAAGCACAATTTCAATCCACTGGTTTAGGTCCTATCGCCTGGAGTTATAACAACAACAGAATATTGTTCCATCTTGTTTGTGGCAGCACTTCAAATATTTTAAGATGGTTATGAGCACCTTTCTCAATCCAGGTTCCTATGCCCTTTGCCAAAGGCTACATGGTTAAGCTCAGTGATGTATTTAAGTCTTTTACCCCAAGTCTCAAATCAAGGCTCAAGTCTGGCAGCCAACTTTATACCTCAATCTATATTCCAGAATTTCTGGACAGAGTCAAATAAAGTCAGTTTTAACCATTTAAGTAGAGTTGGCCCTCCACATTTGCAATTTTGCCACCTGTGGCTTCAGAAGTGGCTCCTTCTTACTACCCCTTTCCAAAACTGGAGGCCCATGGGCACAGAAGAGTCTGCAGCTTTGGAAGTGGGGAATAGGATCCTTGTTATTTCCCATTATTGAAGCTCAAGGGTTTTAGAAGGAGGAATCCTTCTTCTTCGAGCCCATTGCCTAACGCAGTCGCTGTTCCCTCTGAGGAACACATCCTGCACTGTGGGGGTGAGTCTTGGCTTCTGCTCTTAGGAAAAATTTTAGAAAGCTCCTCCGACATGCAGCAGGGACAGGCTGCTGAGCAGATCTCAACCTCACCTCAGGCCCATTGCCTAACCTGTTTGATGGTCTCCTTTGAGAAACGGCCCAAGATTAGAGCTTGAGACAGATCATCACATCAGCAGTAGGCAAAAAGAGATGGAAGCATTCTTCAAAGTCACCAGGTTTCTGGATGAATGAGTTATTTTACTGAACCAAGGGAAGCAAGTCAGTCACTAAAAGTATACAAGTCACGCGTAGAGTTGAGTTAGTACATCATCTATTGCCAAGTCCAAGTCGAATCCCTGAGTGATTTAAGTCCAGTTGGATCCCAAGTCAATCGACTTGAGTCTACATCACTGGTTATGCTAGCCAGAGCCAAAAGTGGGTGGGACAATTATCCCCTCTATCTGTGATAAGACCATTTCCTTCTTTCCTTACTTATTTAAGAAAAAACTTTCTTCTTTTCCAGGTTTGGAAGCTTCTCTGACATGTGCAAGTAGTGTAGGAACTGGCTGGTTCCCCGAAGCCCTACAAATTGGGCTTTGGGGGCATTTGTACGCTCTTGTCTGAGCTGTGATTAGCATCCAGGACTCGGAGGAATAATTGCAAGCAGCAGTTAAAAGCTGGTCTGGTAGCCCGTATGTACAACTGTTTTGTTCCTCCAAGCCAAAGAAGAATCTTCTCAGGGAAACAGACACTTGATTTGTAATCTCCCAAACATTTCAAATTGAGCAAATTCGACTTCCAAAGAAGGTAATGCCACCCACAGGTGACGCCACTGCTGGAAAACTCAGGAGCAAGCTTTCAACTGCACGCATTTGTTCCGACTTCCTTGTAATACCTACGCCTCCTGCCAGGAACCGTCTGAGCTGCATACATCTTAATTCCGTTTTTGGTTGCACATAGTGTCTGTATGCGGCATCCAGGCCTGCCGGGTGCCAGATTGCAGCCAGCGCCCATGTGGGCGGAAGAAAAGGCCACATAGCTTCTTCACCTTCCAGATTTCCCACACACAGGCTGGCCACGGCTGTGGATGAGTTTAATGGAAAAGAGAAAGAGAAAGAGAGAGAGAACAGCTCCAAAAAGGAGAAAGGGGAAGAACACAGAATGGACAGCTCGTCAATTAAGCAGAGTGACTATCAAATTACTAAGATTATAAAGAAAAGTTTCCCCAATGTGATCAGAATTTTATCTTTTAAATATGGTTAACATCATAGAGCAGGGTTCTCCAAATGGTGCGCCACGACATGTCAGTGTGTCGCTTGCGGTGTGTTGGCTATAATCTTGGAAATGTATGTTATTATTTATAAATCATATATTTTTAAAAGCTATATGAAAGGTTTTCATGAGATATATTGTGTCCCCATACATTTTCTTATTATAATATATGTATGTGTCTGTATCTCTTACAAATCCTCCGGTTTGCTAGTAAAACTTAATTATTGTGTCGCGAAATGGTGCGTGTCTAAAAAGTGTATCACCAACATGAAAAGTCTGGACAGCTCTGCCATAGAGGATTATATTGGGAAACAACATGGAAAAATTTGCTTTATATGGTAACTAAGGAAAGGATACTCAATGCCAGGGAATCGGAAAAAAGAAAAGGTATTAGAAATTGATGAGTGGTTACTAGAAATGCATAATATAATGGAGATCGACAAATTGACAACGTTCTTAAAAGACAAATCTATGAATAATTTCCGGGAACAATGGGAATGCTTAAGTAATTATCTTGAGAGGAAATGGGGAGAATTATCAATAATCACTCTGAAAGAATGAGAGCGTTAGGATCTTAATTTTAAGAAATTAGAAAATAGGGAAAGTATATAAAATATAGGAAGATTTGGGACCACAAATATTATAGGATTATTAAGGGTAAGATCATATGGGAGGAATAGTATAGTAAAAAGTTTTTTGCATTTATATTTTATATAAAGGGCACAAAGTACAAATTCAGGAGACATGCTTGTATGTATAATTTATAACGTATAACTCTGTAAGATTATGTATAAGCACTTTCTTTGCGACAATGTATTTATTTCACAATTTATTTACGATTTCAGACTTGGACATGTATATTTATACATTAATTAAGGGAAACAACATTTTTTAAAAAAAGAATCTATAAGGTTGTCAAGAAATCTTCATGCAGATGTCTTTAGTTCATCTACAGTTCAAAAAAAATACGACAGATTTTTTTCTTCTTTAAAAAAAAAAGGCAGAGTGATTACCAAAGGAGCTGAGTCCACTGATGGAGAAAGTCTCTGTCATGGTGGAAATGAATAGGTGGTAAAACATAGCCTGCGAGGGTGCCTGTGGCCCTGGTTGTAGTCCCCTTGCTGCCTCTGTTGATGTAGAAATAGCAGCTGCCTCCACCATCTACTCCATTTGAAAGTTTGTGGCTTCCTTTTCCTTTTCCTTTTAGGACATCACTCTACCTAGCTGCTTTGCAAGACTCCACGCATGTTCTTGATGGCAACTGGGACACCAACAGCAAATTTGGTAGCTGTTGCCAAATTGTCACATCAACAGCAAACCTGGCAGTGGTATTGCCAGGACTGGGTTTCAGAGGGTCTAATACAACTTGCTAGTCTCAAGAAGTTGCCCACATCGTATCTAAACTTATAGTCTCTGTGCTACTTATCAATTCCAATTCAGTTTGAGGGGAAAAAATTGTTCAGTACATCTAGCTGAAAATTTTATTTCACTGAATAAAATAGCGAGTCTGTGGACACAGGGTGTTTACCATATTTTGTCTTAACTACTTGTACTTGTGACTGAGAAGGAAGAGATTGTGCGAACAGAAGTAAACTTAGCAGTGTGTTCATTTGTTAGCCTGTTCCTTTGTCAACGTTTGTCTCCTTAGAATATCTAGAATTACATACCCTATATATCGCCTCTAACACGACTGACTGCAATACAACAGCTCAGACAACTACACACATACACACACACAGGCCATTTCCACACTACACTGTTATACTGCTATGATTCCACTTTCAACATCCTGTGGAATCCTGGGATTTGTAGTTTACTGCAGCCAATCAGAACTCTCTGGCCAAGAATTCTCTAAGCCCCTCTCTAAACTGCAAACCCCTGGATTCCATAGGATGTTGAAAGTGGAATTATTGCACTATAACTGCATAGTGTGGAAATGGCCACAGATAAACATAATCATACATACAGATAGATACAGATAGATGGATGGATAGACAGACTGACGGAATGGAACATTTTCCATGGGAAAATATAACATTAGAACATTTTCTGGGAATTTTTCCATTCCGCGGAAAATTTTCCACTCCACATTTCTGGCCTGGTTTAATGTATTTTGGAATCACCCCTCGATTCGGTGAGTGCTTGTGGTGAGTTACAATTAAACTTAGTGTATAAAACACAAACAACTGAAAAAGCTAAAAAAAAATAAGACAGCACAGGTACATCACAATAAAAGCAAGGCAGCTTATAAAATCAACGTGTGGGTTTAAATTACAAAAAGCTCAGCGAGGCATATATGAAGTTCAAGAAGAAAAGAGCCAACCTGGTTTTCCCAGGGGAGAGAATTCAAATTCCAAAGCCAAGATATTTTTGCATAACATTCCGCAGCCAAGGGCCTCCCGTACAACACTCAACGAAACCTGAAGCCTCTCTCACAACCTAATCTATCTTAAAGGGCTGTTACGAGAATCGAGAGAGCATCGCCAAGATTTACAGCTGAAAATAATCATAGACAGGAACTTTCTTCCGTTCATGAGAAACATGGCAGAAATATTCCCCCTAAGTTGGGTACCTGCTACACGTCACGTCAGCAAGCAAATATATCCATAGCTGTTCGTTTTTTTTATTCTTTAAACTGCAGTCCAATACATCAGAGACATTGCTTTAAAATCAGCCAGAAGGATCTTTTTAAAAAAAGGTCAATTAATGGAATGTTTCAGCACCAAACATAATCCTGAGTATGGACTTAGATGCTTAGGGCTGCTGTAAATATGTATTTTTTTTTACAGCAAGAGGTTTCTCCCTTTAAAGACCTTGTACTAAACCCTGGAGAAAGACAGCAAAAGAGGCACAACGCTTCAAAGCCTTTCCTGAATATGAAAGGTAGGAAGTAGGATAGACACACAGAATTATACAATTCGACAGGATGCAAGGCTGAAAAAATAAGAGAAAAGACCCAACTGAGTAACTCCCTCACAAAACAAGAAGGAAAAAACTAGAACCACTTCCTTAAAGCAAGAAAATGGGCAAAAAATGGGCAAAAATCCAGTAAGGCCGGAGGAGAGGGGGAGATTCATGCGGACATTAAGCAACAGATCTGGTACATTTTTACATTTAACCCATTACAAAATAATTCTACAGTACTGTCTGATTTTCTCAGAGAGGAGCCTTTTGACTAGTTCATGGATAGGGTAACTTGCCCCTCCGTGTGTAGCCGGACTGCAACACCCATCATCCCTGACAATGCTTCCTGGGGCTCATGGGAGTTAGAGTTCAACAACACTGTACCCTCCAACATTCCACAGATGAAAACTGGGACATGGGTGTCCAAGCAACACCACACTGCATTTCCGCACTAGACTGTTATGGCACTATGATTCCACTTGCAACATCCTCTGGAATCCTGGGGTCCTCCATACCTCTTACCATTCTTTTTTTTTTAATTTTGTTTATGAACTAACAAAAAACCCAACATACATTACACACATAACATAATAGACATATTAGAACAGAACGTACAAATAATCCACATACAACACTATATTTACATAATCTAAACAAAAGATAGAGCACTTCCCCTTTTAGTGAGATACAGCCTTGCAATAATTTCACAAAAAAAATACCTTCCTATATAAGAAAGGGAAACAACTAATATTCTTTTTGTCACACATTGCTTCAGCAATAATTATATATTAACTGAATGTTTACAATACCATTTTGTTCAATAAATCCTTAACTCTGCCGCATAATATTAATGGTATACTTTCACATCCCTATTCTTTCAGAAACATCCTATTACATCAACACTTCTTCTCTTCCTTCTACCTCCCTCCACAATATTACCTATGGATTACCTCTCATTATTTTAGCAGTAAATTATCACTTTCCTACTTAATCTCTATATATAGCATATTATTGGAATCAATACTTTTTTTATATAAAACAATAATAAAATCACATTAACTCCATTTTATATTATTGTTCTTATTAGTTTTTTTGCATATATATCTCATAACTTCCTCTGCCTTGCATCCAAAATCTTTTCAACAATCTTTTAGCATTTCGAAATTCCCCAATCACAATTGTACCAGTAGTCAGTACTTCTCTATCTTTTTCAGTTATTACTCCCCCCCCCTTAACAACACAGATGGTTTTATTTTATACTATGTTCAAAATCTTTTTTCAATAGTTCTATCACTTTGTCTTTACACTGCATGCATTCAAACCAATATCCTTTTTTCCTCATACATTCTGTCACACATTCCCAATCCTTTTCGGTTATTTCTGTGTGCTTCCCTTTTAAATAACAAGAAAATATGTCAAGTTGTTTTAATTCAGCCACTTTCTGCGTCCATTTCTCTATGTCTGGAACCGTTGGCAATTTCCATACTTTTGCAAACTCAATTCTTGCAGCTGTAATCAAATTAAGTATAATCCTTTTGTTCTTCAACTGGAAGGTTTTATCAAACATGAATATCATATTTAACAAATATAGCTCAGGCATCATAGGAAATATTATATTGAATACTTCTTGAATTGTCTCATGTATTTTGACCCAATATTCTTTTGTCCTTGCACAAGTCCACCATATGTGGTAGAATGTGCCCAATTTCTCTTTGCATTTCCAACATTTGTTATTGCCGACTTTGTACATTTTATCAATTCTTTCTGGTGTCAAGTAACACCTATACAACATTTTGAAAACCCTTGGTTAGAATTCCTTTGTTTTCCGGAAACTCTGTAAACGGCTCCCAAGCTTTACAAAATTTACTGTCCATCTCATTGTCCAGAGGTGGACAACCAGATGGACCTCTTACCATCCTTGTTGCCCCACTTTGAACCTGCTCCAACTTCTCTGTACCCTTCCTGAAGAGAGGTGCCCAGAACTGAAAGCAAGATGTCCAGGTGGGTCCCTTTTCCCCCCAATGGGATGGGGAGCTTGGGCGAGTTGCACCAAGGGCTTTGGGCTAGATGCACAATTCCCCCTCCTGTCTTAGGGCCATTTAAGATTTCACCTTCTTTGAAGGTTTTTAAACAGAGGAGGGATGGCCATTTGCTGGGAGTGCTTTGATGGGTGTTCCTGCATAGCAGGGGGTTGGACTGGATGGCCTCTGGGGTCTCTTCCAACTCTATGATTCTAAGACGATTGCAGCACGCCTTGAACCCAAAGAGAGGAAAGCACCAAAGGGGTCTAAACTGACTTCCAAAGTAGGATAATTGGGAACTGCATGCCAAGCAATGCTGCCAGAATTTGCATTTCAGCAAGGCTTTGACTAAATAAAAACCAACGCAAGGCACACCAGCCGCTTCCCAATTCCCCGTGAGGCCTCTGAAAAAGAGGGGGCTCAAGGGCTGGCTGCGTTGCTTAGGAACAGTGTCGTCACTGTTCTGTCCGCTGTGCTGTCCCCTATTTGCATTTTTTTAAAGCATCCCATTAAACTCACAAGGCACAGCAAAACCGATTTTACGCTTTTCATCGTTTTAAAGCGCCTCGGCCAACATTCACGAAAGTATCCCTGACTCTTGCCGCCCAAAGTTGCAGCGACTGCAAAGATGATTTCATGAAAATGCTGGTCCAACAACTGAGGCCGTTTCCTGACTACACTGTTAAAGTGCTATTATTCCACTTTCAGCATCCTGTGGAATTCTGGGGTTTGTAGTTTCCTGGGGCCAAAGAGCTCTCTGGCTGAGAACTACAAACCCCAGGATTCCATAGGATGTTGAAAGTGGAATAATAGCACTATAACACTGTAATCTGGTAAGGCTCCAAGTTATCTTATTGACTGATTGACTGACTCATTGATTGATTGATTGATTGAGCCAGTTTAACATAATGGCTTAACAAAAGGAGGCTATTGACAAACTAAGTTCCTAAGATACCTAAGGTATCAATAACATTATAAAATATTAGTATAATAGATTAACATAATGAAAACAATCTCTTAGGAATAAATGCTATTTGCTATAAATTACACATCCAAGCAAAAAAGTGATAAAATGGAAGACAGATGGGGGAAAGGAGAGGGAAATGTGTGTGTGTGTGTGTGTGTGTGTGTGTGTGTATAAATGAGATTGTTTGTAAAAAATATAACTGAGGTATGTTCATATATTTTGAAGTATATTTCAATAATAAAAAATAAAATAAGTAACAACGGTTTGAGTGCCTGAGTGGGACTTGAAAAATAAATAGTTATTATTTATTTATATTTTTCTTCTATACTATGTAGTGTATGAAATTAGCAATTTGCACACAACTAGTTACTTGTAACTAATTTCTATTTCCATCAAGAAAAGTATAATGAAGTTACATTAGGACTGTAATTCAGCGAGGGATTGTATCACTCCTTTTGCAATGTAACTGTAATGTTTGATTTGATTTTATGTTCTGTGGCCCTGCTAAATGGCAAAGGAGGAATATCATTGGATTCAAGTGGGATATAGGGATTAGACTAGAACTGGGGAGATCCAAGATCTAGTCCCACCTGAGCCATAAAAATGCACTGGGTGAACCTTGGCCGGTCAGTCGCTCTCAGTGTGACCTACCTTTCCGGGCTGTAATTAGAATTAAACGGTATGGAAGACATACCCCATCTAAAGCTCAAGTTAAAAAATGTACTGGAAGGCAGGCATAAGCAGTTTTGCAACACAACACTATCCAGCCTTATTTGCAGTGAGGCAGAGGGGTTAACATGCTATGTTGATGTTATTACAGTAATGGCAGATTTCGAACTCTGCACCCCTAGTAGCCCCCAGGGGACAGGGCTAAAATGCACAGTGACTCTGCTCCTCTCAAACCTCAATTCGAATCACAGGAGCAGTGCCTGGGATCTCCAGGTAGCTACCAACTGTACAACACACTGGCAAGGACAATTGCTTGATACCAGCATTCATTCCCTTTCAGAAAACAAAGGGAAAAAATATTTATTTTCAACACTGCCCACAAAGTTGGCTTGAGCAGGAGGGATTGTCAGGAAGAAGGAAATGGCAGTCTCCTGGCATTGCTGATAAAGCTTCCCAGATCCCTGGGCCTTGACCCGCTTTTCTAGTCTTCAAGGCAACCGGGAGGAATCTCAGGGCGAGAGCACTGCCTTGAAAAGTGCGTGCATAGCTGTCTTCCTCATTTGTTGCTTTTGCTGTTTTACATTTAACTGGCCCATTCTCTGCAACTGTGGGGACCCCCTCCTGTGACACCATCACGAGGGCCAACCCTAGGTCTTAGGCGTTGGCCCTAAGATTTCGAAGACAGTCCTGACCTGGCAACCTAACTGCCAGCAAAACCCTTCCCCGTGGCCACTCTCCAAGTTTAGAGGACCTTACCAATGTCACAGGAGCCCCCTCACACCCAATCTTTGGTGCCACCTGGCTCAGACGGCACCTCCACCCTGGCGCTGGTTACATATTTATTCCTGTACTCCTCCATCACCAAGTCTAAACAGAGCTTGGATCCAGAGGCGTATCTAAGCATAAACAGCGCCTAGGGCGAGCGTGGAAGTTGTACCCCTCCCTACGCGGCTGCTTTCTCCTCCGCCACCGCCACCATCACTAAATCTTCCAGCGCAGCTTTTTTTGTGTCCCCCTGGCACTGGCAACCAGGGCATGTGTCCTCCTTGCCCCACCCTAGATATGCCTCTGCTTGGATCCAGTATGGGGTCAAGAAAGGCCCATAAACCGAGACCTCCTGCAGTGGAAGAGATCACAGCATGAAGGACAAGCAGATCTTGGAGAAACTACCTTTTCCCTACTGGAGCTCCCTGACTTCCGCAGCTGGATTCCAACTCCCAGAATCCCTGACCACCGGGTATGCTAGTGGGCCCTCTTTAACTTGAAATCCAAAACACCTGGAGGGTCAAAGGCTGAGAACCCACTCTGCAAGCAGACCATGGCCTGTTCTACCCATAGAGTGGGAAGAGACCCCAGGGGCCATCCAGTCCAACCCCCTGCTATGCAGGATCACCCATCAAAGCATTCCCAACAGATGGCCATCCAGCCTCTGCTTAAAAGCCTCCAAAGAAGGAGACTCCACCACACTCCATGGAGGCAGCAGATTCCACTGCCGGACAGCTCTGACCGTTAGGAAGGTCTTCCTGAGGTTCAGGTGGAATCTCCTTTCCTGCAGCTTGAATCCATTGCTCCTTGTCCTAGTCTCTGGAGCAGCAGAAAACAAGCCTGCTCCCTCCTCGACATGATATCCTTTCAAATATCTAAACATGGCTATCATGTCCCCTCTTAACCTTCTCTTCTGCAGACCAAACATCCCCAGCTCCCCAAGCCTTTCTTCATTAGGGCTTGGCTTCCAGACCCTTCGCCGTTTTGGTCACCCTCCTCTGGACATGCTCCAGCTCCTTCTTGAATTGAGGTGCCCAGAACTGGACAAAGGATTCCAAATGAGGTCTAACCAATGCAGAATAGAGTGGTGCCATTACCTCCCTTGAGCTACAACCATGCTCCTATTGATGCAACCAAGAATTGTGTTGGCTTTCTTGGCTGCCGCATCACACGGCTGACTCACATTCAGCATGTGGTCCACCAAGACTCCCAGATCCCTTTCACATGCACTGTTATCCAGCCACGTGTCCCCCATCCTATATGGGGGCATTCCATTTTTTCTGCCTAAGTGCAAGAGCTTACATTTCTCTCTGTTGAAATTCATTTTGTTAGCTTTGGCCCAGCTCTCCAAGCTGTCAAGGTCACACTGGCTGGGGGATGCTGGGAGTTGTAGTCCAAAAAATAAAAGCAATTTTGCCAGGTTCTGAATAGGTGCAGGGAGAAATGCAGAATGTCAGTAGAACAGCACAGGGCATGTTCTACCGAATGTTACGGAGAGGTAGGAGCAAACATTATGTGTGCTTCAGCCTTTTGACTGGCAACCCAGCCTCCCACACACAAGTGGTTTTCGAGAGCGAATTGCAGATGGCATCAAATGGCCTCAAGGCAGTTGAGGGCAGGCTTCATTCTCCTTGTTCACTCAGAGGGCCAAGGCCTTTGAGATATGTCGTGATCCACAGCTTGTGCTCCCATCCCCAGCAGCTGTTTCAGGGTCTAGTCATTGATTTTTTGTTGGAAAAAAAATAACTTCCCAGTGAATGGGTATTGCTGTGGACTCTGAAATCTGTCTGGCTCTTTAGCTCTTTCTGCACTAGACAGATGGCTCTGGTTTCTTCTTATTGAAATCCTGAGGCCATTCTAACAAAACACAGACACACACAGTGTTTGAGGCAGAAATGGCTAAAGGGAGAAGAGGAAAAAGAAGCCAGAGGAGGAAAGATTTGGTAGTTACAAAGCTTAGGATCGATCTCCTTACATACAAGACAGACAACATGGCTAACCATCTTGGCCATTTTTGCAGAAGTAAGCCCTGCATATCATGTCAGGTTTGTAAGACCGAATCCTTCCCCACATAAATGTCTTCCCTGCATATAGAAAAGAAGCACACCAGAGAGAAGGATTATGGACAAGGCTTCTTCCTGGATAAGTTGGTCTTCTGTGCAAAAGGTTTGTGGGTTTGAGCCTCAAAATCACCGCAAAGGAACCCCAATGGCTGTCTGCCCATCCTCTCAAACCCTCTTGTGACTGGGCTTGCTTCTTCTCTCCACAGACTGATATGGCAGCTTCCCCAGGGTGTAAAAGCACCCCGTCACTTCACTCCGCTCTGCTTTCCCCCCTAAAACACCACCTTCGTATAAAAAGGGTGAAACCTTTCGATAGTTATTTAACACCCTTTTATAGTTCCAAAGTAGTGTGGTTCTATTTGGTTAATACCACTGTAGATCATTTGGCTGAGTCAATGTTTATAAAAATATACTATAATCTTTATTAAAGTAATAAACAGAACAAAGAATTGAATTCCGTATGTATGTAAAAGCTCAAACAGTTCTTCAGCACACGTTCAGTCCGTTTCATTATAGCTTACACCAGCATATAAGCACAGATATCACAACCAGCCCTTTGGCTACCCTTCCACCAAAAGGTTCGGTTCCCAAATCTAGGTCACACTTTCTGATCAGATTCAAAGTGGATTGACTTCTCTTCTGCTTCTCTCTTAGGCTTTCCTGAGAAAACAAACCCTCCCGCTCAACCCCCCTGGTTGACGGAGGCCATTTCCGCACTGCGGTCCCATCCAAGCAGGGGGACGCATTGAAACCAGTCCGCGAGTCGTGCTACCGCATGACGTCGTCACAGTCCTGCTCCTGTCATGTACCCAGCCATCGCGATCGCGCACTATACCATTACTGGAAAAAGTCTGATAATAGGCTCTTTCACACAACAATCATGTTGGCTGGGGATGTGCAGAAAGAACGGAAGCAGTATCAAGGCACTTCCGTACTCAGTGCAGCACAAGATGTGGCCGGCTGCACTGTGGAAGGAAAGAGAGTGCCCCTTGCACTACCCTTCCACTGGCAGCCGGCCAGTGCAAAGGGCAGCATTTGGGCCCTACTCCCATCCTGGCAACGGCACTGCCGGGACTGCGAAGGGACGTTGCAGGATGGAGGTAAGGTACAAAAAGGGCCTGAGAAACTTTAATCCAGAGCGTTCTCTGGCTGAAAGGACTGACTCCTAGTCCTTGCTCCCTGAAGTCTGACAAAAGCAATTTATATATAAATTCGCCTATCAAGCCTCAGCCCCTCCTTCCCACTACTGGGCTGAGTTTCTCTCTTGAATGGCTATTCTGGTTACATGGCAACCTGTCGTTGGGCGGCTCTGGCACCCAGGATAGCCACTCTCCCAAACTCCGTTACACCTCCCAAAAATATCAAAAATAAAAACAGAAGTGACAGTGGAAGGGTGTGTGAAAAAAAAATACTTCTCACTCCCTGCACAGATGCCCATTCCTGCTCTAGTCCAAACACCTGGGAGCCAGGATTTTTGAAAGGCTGCCTCCTCCTTTATTAGCAGAGTTTAGGATCTTTGGCAGAATTCCTGCGGCTGGCGCCTGAGCAGACAAGACAGGGCCCTCTCTGTAGCAGCCCCTCGGCTGTGGAAATCTCTGCCAAGCAAAGCCAGGCCGGCCCCATCCTTCCTGAGCTTCTGTTGGATACTCAAAACTGTACTACTTCATCTGGCCTTTGGCTTCTAAAACTGATTTTTAGCATTGCCTTCTAGGATTGTTTTCTAAAAATACTTTTACACATTTTGCTGTACATGACTTCAGGGCCCCTGGTGTTCAGAAAAGCAGCTAACAAATCCTTTTAATCATTAATATCCTATTTCCCATGGTGACCAGCTAGATATGCTTGCAAAGCCCACAAGCAGAAAAGAAAGCAATAGGTCCTCTTCCATTTTTGCTCCTGTGTCTTTGAGCACGGTAGAGGGTCCACTTAGCCACTATGGCTAGTAGCCATTGACAATGATTTCTCTGCTGCTTAAGCCCCTTTTCAAGCAATCTAGCCAAGTGGCCGTCACACCATCATGTGGCAGAGAGTCCATGGTTTAAGTATTTTTGTTTGTCATGTCCCTCTGCATCATTTCTGACTTATGGCAACTTCAAAGCAAAACTATCTCACAATTTTCTTGGTAAGAGTTATTCAAGAAGGGTTTGCCATTGCTTTTCTCTGAGGCTGAGAGTGTGACTTGCCCAGGCTCGCCCCATAGACTTCTGTGGCTAAGCCCCTGTATTATTTGACGCTACTTTGTATCTGGGCAAGGGGGAAGAAAATCAGAAGGAGGAATGTGAAAGTATCAGGAAGGTGTTACGAGAACAGGCATTGCAAAGATAAGGAGCCATGAGTTTGTTCTCGCTTCAAGGATGAAAGATATGTAAATAACAAAGGGTCTGGAGAAATGCATGTACCAGTGGGGTGATGTGACATTTATGATTTTCACTGATCACTGCTATGTGCATCTAAATTTGTATTACAAGATATAAAATCTGTAACCATCCAATATGTGGATCAGCATCTTACCAGGAAAGTTGCTGTGTTGCTTGCTCTGCTACAAGCAAACACTTCTGCTCTAATTTTGAGCGAACTTTGCGAGCATAAGTTATTCAGGACATGACAATATTATTCACTTAGTTCATTTACATCTTGCTCTTGGGTGCCAGAGGAATCGTGATCCCAGCTAATGAGATGAGCTATACCCTCATTTCTTCACTCTCTCTTTCAATACTTTTTCCTTTAAATGATCAAGAAAATACCAGAAGAACTGCACACTTCAGACTTCTTTCAGCATTATATCCCCTGAAAACTGTCTGATTGTTTGGAGGAACAAGTTTAGAATTAGATTTAGTCTGCAATCCTATGCATGTGTTTTGACATTACAGCTCCCTCCAGCTCCCACCAGCAGTGCCAACTGCTGGGATGATTGGAGTTGTAGTCCAAACCAGCAGTATGGGTTAAAGGTTAGTGGTCCAGAGGCAAGCAGTGGCAATGCCACCAAGTGCCCCCCCTCCGTCTGTGGCCCAGGAAAGCTTGGTCTTTTAAAATAGCACCCATTATAGTCACTCTTACTGCTGGCACCCCACATGAACATATGTGTGCATAACACAGACACACACACACACATCTCCGCCTATACCTTCACCACCATGGAAGGAGGCAGATAAGATGGCAACCACAGCAGTAGGTTGAGTATACTCATTTTCAGACTCTTGAGAGGGTAGGGATGACATGGAGGTCAGCTAGATTTTTTTAAATGACCACTGGAACTGTGGAGGGAGGAACTGGGAAAATCCCCTGTGATTTTTCCAATCTTCTTCTCACAGTGCCTTTGCTCTAGCAGGCTTTCAAAAAATAGCCAAAGCCCATGTCAGAATCAGAGAGCTGGAAGAGACCGCAAGGGCATCCAATCCAACCACATTCTGCCATGCAGGAATACACAATCAAAGCACTCCCAAAAGATGGCCATCCATCCTCTGTTTAAAAACTTCCAAAGAAAGATATTCCACCACACTCCATTGAGGCAGTGTATTCCACTGTCAAGCTGTTATTACCATCAGGAAGTTCTTTCTAATGTTCAGGCGGGATCTCTTTTCCTGTAGTTTGAAGCCATTGCTCGGTGTCCTAGTCTCTGGAGCAGCAGAAAATGAGCTTGCTCCATCCTCAATATGATATCCATTCAAATATTTAAACATAGTTATCATGTCACCCCTCAACCTTCCCTTCTCCAGGCTAAACATCCCTAGTCCCCTAAACTGCATTTTGTACAGCACAGTTCCCACACCTTTTACCCTTTCGGCTGCCCTCCTCTGGATACGTTCCAGCTTGCCAACATCCTTCTTGAAACGAGGTGCCCAGAACTGGACACAGGATTCCAGGTGAGATCTGACCAAAGCAGAACAGAGTGGTACTATTATGTCCCTTGATCGGGACACAATGCTCCCACTGATGCACTGACTTTTTTAACTGCCACATCACACTGTTGATTCATGTTCAGCTTGCAGTCTACTAAGATTCCGAGATCCCTTTCACATGTACACGGCTACCGTGTCCCCTCTTAACCTTCTCTTCTCCAAGTTAAACATACCCAGCTACCTAAGCTGCTCCTCACAGGGCCTGGTTTCCATGCCTTACTCTAGAATTCAAGGGCTGCTAGACCCACCATCGATGCCTTTTCCTTGTTCTTCCCTCTTTCACCTCCCACAGCAGGGATTGGGCAGTGTCATGTACTAGATAACCCACACTCCACAAAATCCACTCTGAAGTAGACAGTAGGTTATTTTGATGAGATAAACATGAGCAACACAGGCACGCTTCCACAGAAGTTGCTGACACTAAAGCATCCATGCAAGGTTACAGCTATAAAATAAGATCCGTAAAGCAGCAACCGGGGGAAGTCAGAAATCCATACGCTCCATTACCTCTCCAACATTTCCCAGGCCTGTGCCTGCTACAAACCCACCTCCATCCTTGACCAGGGTGATCTGATCGCATGTTTCCTGCTTTTATCGCACAAGCACCTGGTTCTCGAAACAACATGCCTCTCTAGTCTGCACTTTCATTTTCACCCTTATCTGTTCTTCCCCCTCTGACTGGACACACTTCCATGAGCAATTAGCAATCGATACTCTGTAAGAGCAATTAGCAAAGATACTTTGTAACAGTCATAAGCAAAGCCTAAAAGCAATACCAAGTAACTTCTTTCACAATGGTTAAACAGATTTGCCTCAAGACACATTCAGCAGACCATACTCATTTCCTATGGTGCTGGGCTGGAAATTTGGTGCTTGGAAATTTATTGGAGAATTGGTAGTCATTTAATATTGATTGATAGTTTGGACAATTGCAGCATACCAAGCAACCTTGCTTTAGAATTGTTTATTCTGCTTCTTAATCAGTCTGTACAAATGAAGAACACCACTATTGTGAAAGATGTCTTTGGGAATGACCCAGGATGTTACCTGGAACTGCAAGACTTAAGAATGTTAAAGGTCAGACAGAACGTAACACGTGTACAACCTGTTACTCTTGCTCTTGTCTTTTCTGTAAGCATTCTTTAATATAAACATAAAAATAGTATAAAAAGGGAAGCCTGAAAGAATAAATCATTTCTGGGGTCATCACTGTTGGTGATTGCTAGGGGGATCCTTTGGCCAAAGTTATATGTGTGTGTGTGTGTGTGTGTGTGTGTGTGTGTGTGTGTTTTTCTTTCCTTCTCTTTTCTACCTTCCTACCTTGTGTTTGGGAGTTCAAGCCAGCTTCGTGTCCATCTGGGGTATGGTGAGATGTGGTTTGTTCATCCCCCTTAACAATGGCAGGGAGCCTCGCAACCTGACAGGCAGCAGATCAGGAGGCATTCAGCAGCCTTCATAGCCAAAGATACCTGGCTCCCCAGACTGGACCGTGTACTTTTGGAGATGTTTTGGACTATAACTCCTATCAGCTGCTTACAACATGTTAAACAGTGAGGCATGACTGGAGTCATAGTCCAAAACATCTGAAAGGAAACTCACTGGGGAAAGCTGCTCTAACCACTGCACTACATCAGAGGCATATCTAGGGTGGGGCAACCAGGGCATGTGCCCCAGGCGCAAAAAAGCCGAACCCACCCATCCTCCTGCCCAGGCCTGGTCCACCACTGTCCCCCCACCCCCGAGGCCTTCCTGGTCCGGGAGGGGGGATGTGGTGTTGGCGGCAGCCCTCCCGCCCGCTACCCCCCGCCCATTGCCTGCCCCCCAGGTGTGGGGGCAGAGGCAGCAGCAGCCCCTAGGGGCACAATTTCCATGCTTGCCCTAGGCATTGTTGAGCCTAGATATGCGACCGACTACACTGGCACTCGGTCTAAGGCCGTTTCCGCACTAGACTGTTACAGTGCTATTATTCCACTTTCAACATCCTATGCAATCCTGGGATTTGCAAAGGTCCCTCCCTAAACTGCAAACCCCAGGATTCCACAGGATAGTGAAAGTGGAATAATAGCGCTATAATAGTCTAGTGTGGAAATGGCCATAGACTAGGGGAGGACGACAAGGGCCATATAGTCCAACCCGCTGTCATATTCCTATACGCAACCAAATCAGTCCGAAAGTTGGCCATCCAGCCTCTGTTTAAAGAAAGGGGATTAAATTCTCTACATTTATCCTGCATGACTGTCACCACCCTTTTAGAAACCTTCAGAGGCATTGAGGAGACTTCTAACAAGCAATTTTAAAAATGAGCTTTCTCCTTGTTCAGCCAGACACCCCAAGGAATTGAAAAGGGCCCTTGGGATTTTTAGCGCCTCACCAGAGGCAAGGAGGCTGCTGAATATACAGGAGAGCAAACGTCCATGCAATTAGCCAGGGAAGGGACAAAAGCAGCCTAGCACCGGCACCACACGTGGGGAGATCGGAATGGAAACTAATGAAATCGTACATCAACCAACACGTTGCATGTCGGCAGAGATAATAGTGCATGCATCAAAAGGGAAGGTGAGAAAGACACATGAATAAGACCCAGGACTTGGCTAGGAGGCTTTCCTGACAGAACCTAGCTCTGGGTGATGATTATGGAGCAGAGAAATTTAATTGGACTTCTCCTGTTGCAATTTTGCTCAGCTCTCACTTATTGCTTTGGAAAATCATTCAGTCTCCCTCTGCTCAGAGCTGGCCCTGGGGTGCGAATCTACTAGCTTCCTCCTACTCAGCCACCTGAATCAAGAATTCCTAGACCGTGACATGCTGAATGGAGACTAAGCTACTCTCCCTGCCTCAGAATATCTGGAGTTATTTCACTGTTTAATAACATTATTCTGAACCTGTCCTCTTGAGAACATGGCTCTGGGACCAAGCAGGGCCATTTTCGCACTGTTATTCCACTTTCAACCTCCTATGGAATTCTGGGATTTGCAGTTTAGGGAGGGGTATTTAGAATTCTCAGACAGGGAGCCCTTGGGCCAACTATAAACCCCAGAATTCCACAGGAGGCCATCCAGCCTCTGTTTAAAGCAGTGGTTCTCAACCTGTGGGTCCCCAGATGTTTTGGACTTCAGCTCCCAGAAGCCCTGAGCACTGACCATAGTGGCTGGGGCTTCTGGGAGCTGAAGTCCACAAAGATCTGGGGACCCACAGGTTGAGAATCACTGGTTTAAAGAAAACCGAAAGTAGAATAATAGCACTATGACAGTGTAATGCAGAAATGGCCCAGGTTTGGGGCCATCTTGCCCATCTCTTCCAACATACGGTTCTTATTTGGTGCACCTGGCAGTGCATGAGGTAGAGGCTGCCAATGGTACCCTGAACAAGTTATTTGGGTACCTGAGGTAGAAAGCCCATGAGGCACCAAGTCCAGGAAAACTGAGTAATAAATGAAGCAAGCAAATAATCGGCTCCCATTTCATGACACCCGAAATCTGGTGTGGCCCTGAGTCCACTTGGTTTAAAGCAGCAGTTCCCAACCTTTGACCCTTCAGATGTTTTGGACTTCAACTCCCAGAATCCCTTACCATTGTTTATCCTGACTGGGGCTTCTGGAAGCTGAAGTCCAAAATATCTGGAAAGCCAAAGGTTGAGAAATACTGGTTCTGTCTTTTTCCATCAATCCACACACTCACCCATATGCAACACCTGGTTGCTTGTGATGACCAGATGCATGCTTAGATACAGATTTATGCTGGATGCGTTGATTTGGATGCACTGATGGATGGATATGATATCTGAACCATCTGGCCAATGCGTCCCTCTCTCTCTCTCTCTCTCTTCCTCCAGAAGTACAAAACGTGTGTCTCAAAAAGAAGAAACCTCATCCTGATCATTTTTGGATCACATAATCACATTTCTAAGAGAAAAAAATCTACTGATCTTTCCAGAACAATTTCGCTCTCCCATTCTGCAAAAGGCTCATGGAGGCAGATTCAATAGACACAGCAACCTTAAACCTTTATGGATAACTCTTGTGCAACACACAGAAACACCCATGCTTGCAATCCAAAGCATCAAAAGGTAAAAGTACCATATCACATATCATATCCCAGCCCAAGTTGGTTTGTTCTTTAAATTCACACTACTGGTGGAGTTAATGGCCAGATATGTGGTTATTAATCAGCATGTTTCCCTCTTCCATCCCCAAAATCTATACCGTAGTTTGGCAGTAATAAGTTGCAAATCACTACATAATGGTACAGTCATCCCTCCACATTCACGGGTTTGACCTTTGCAAATTTCATTATTCGCGAGGTATGCACATGCCTCCCCTACCCATTCTCCTCCTCCCATTCTCTTGCTTCTTGCCTGGCCATGTGTGACTTCCGCTTCCCTGCCCAGGCAAAAAGGGAGGGTTATGGGAGAGGGGAGCACTGCACACAGAGAAAGAAGGCAAGAGGTGACATGACAGCCTTGTTTAAATATTTGAAAGGATGTCATATGGAGGATGGGGCAAGCTTGTTTTCTGCTGCTCCAGAGACTAGGACACGGAGCAATTGATTCACATCACAGGAGGAAAAAAGATCCCACCTAAACATTAGGAAGAACTTTCTTACAGTGAGAGCAGTTCAATAGTGGCATTCACTGCCTCAGAGTGTGGTGAAGTCTCCTTCTTCAGCAGTTTTTAAACAGTAGCTGGACAGCCATCTATCGAGAGAGCTCTGATGGTGTATTCCTGCATGGCAGAATGGGGTTGGACTAAACGGCCCTTGTGGCTTCTTCCAACTCTATGATTCTATGATAACATATTTGGGGAATAGGATACAGAAATGGATGCTGTTACATGGTTTTCTCCCACTACCCCATCACTCCCAATTAAGCTTGGGTCCTAGACCCAGCAAATGGCCTTCAATTTAGGTAAAGCATTTTGAAATCCTGGAAAGAACATCCACCAGAAATCACACTATCACCAACTCTTGGATCATTTTCTTTTCTTTTTCTTTTCTTCCCCCTGAGCACGACTTGCTGCAATTTTGCCATAGGCTAAACATGATGTTTTTGGAAAGGCTTTTGGATGAGAATCTATTTTCTTCACACACACGTCTGTTATGAGTAATGTATGAACAGCTAAGAGCTGTGCCTAGAAACACAGGAAAATATCAGGTCTGGCAGTTTCTTTTAAAAAAATAGAATCAAGCAATCAGTGAGCTTTTAAAGATATATATCCTGTCACTCAGAGATCTGCTAAACCTTGATGAAGCTTTCAATCTGGTCCTGCATGCACAGCTGAATTATTTATGGGATATTTTATCTTGTTTGAATTTTTGATTTGTCTTTATCATTTGTATGGTTTGTAATTACGCTCTGCAGTACAGATATCCCAATCGACAGTGACCGATTTGTAAATTCTTGATCCTAAAAACATTCTTTACCTTCTTTTAAAGGTACCATTTGCCTGTCATCCCCAGCAAATATTCCTAGCTACAAGATAGGCAAGACTTAAGACTCACTATCGAGCTTTACAAAATTTCAAACAAACCCCAACAACCTGGAAAGGCTTAATATGACAGGGAAAAATCACTTAACCTAATGCAGCAACATTCTTCCTTGAGAGTCCATGTTCTAGCCCAATATTGGTGGTACCTAGCTAGGATTTCAGAAGGGGTCTTTCTAAACCTTAAATCAAATCTGTCAAACACAAGGCTCATAATAATAATAATAATAATAAAATTTATTTCTACCCCGCCTCTCCCAAATGGATCGAGGCTGCATTACAAAACATATAAATTGAAATATCAAAATGTAGCCCACCCTCCCCACTCACCAACCCTACCATCCCCCCAACACACCAACTATTAAAACAGATTAAAATAAAACTAAAACTAAAAGTTAAAAACAAAACAATTAAAAACAATTAAAAACAAAGGGACAATTGATGAGAGGCAGTGGAACACTAGTCTGGGAAGGCCTGTCGGAAGAGAACAGTCTTGACTGCTTTTTTAAAGCAGTCAAGACTGGTAATGTGCCGGGTCTCCTCCGGCAGGCCATTCCATAACCTGGGAGCGACTGAAGAAAAGGTCCTCTGGGTAACCGCAGCCAACCTAGTTCTGATTGGCTGCAGTAGATTCCTCCCAGAGGACCTTAATGTGCGGGGCGGATTATATGGGAGAAGGCGATCCCGCAAGTAGGCTGGCCCCAAGCCATGAAGGGCTTTAAAGGTAAAAACCAACACCTTGTACTGTGCCCGGAAACCAATAGGCAGCCAGTGTAAAGACTTCAATATAGGTGTTATGTGGTCAGTTTTAGATCTTCCGGTGACCAATCTGGCTGCCATATTCCGAATTAATTGAAGTTTCCGGACAAAGCACATGGGTAGCCCTATGTAGAGCGCATTGCAGAAGTCAAGCCGTGAAGTTACCAGCGCATGTACCACTGTTTTTAGGTGTTCCAAGTCCAGGAAGGGGCGCAGCTGGCGTATCAGCCGAAGCTGACAGCAGGCGCTCCTGGTTGCCGCATCAATTTGAGCTGTCATCTGAAGTGCTGAGTCCAGGAGCACCCCCAAGCTGCAGACACAGTCTTTCAGGGGAAGTGTGACCCCGTCTAGAACTGGTTGACAAACCTCCATACCTGGGCTAGGGCCCTTGACAGCAAGTACCTCTGTCTTATCTGGATTCAGCTTCAGTCTGTTTTTCCTCATCCAGTCCATTACTGGTTCAAGGCATTCATTTAGAGGCGAGATGCCACCCTTAGTCGATGCTATTATCCGAGGCATGGAGAGATATATCTGGGTGTCATCAGCGTACTGATAGCACCTTGCTCCATGCCTCCTGATGATCTCTCCCAGCGGTCTCATGTAGATGTTAAATAGCATTGGGGACAGGACGGCGCCCTGAGGGACGCCAGATTTAAGCTCTTTTTTCGAGGAGCAGCTGTCCCCAAACATCACCATCTGGTATCTACCTGAGAGATAGGACCGGAACCACTGAAGTGCAGTGCCCGCGATCCCCAGCCCTCTCAGGCGTTCCAGAAGGATACCATGGTCTACGGTATCGAAAGCCGCTGAGAGGTCCAAGAGTACCAGCAGGGTCACACTTCCCCTGTCGATACCCAGACGTAGAGCATCCACTAAGGCGACCATGGCAGTCTCGACTCCATATCCTGCCCTGAAGCCAGTTTGAAATGGATCTAGATAATCTGTTTCATCCAAGACAGCTTGGAGTTGAAGGGCAACAGCCCTCTCGATCACCTTGCTTAAAAATGGAAGATGGGAAACTGGTCTGTAATTATTCATATCCAGGGGATCTAGGAAGGGCTTTTTTAGAACGTATAATTGCTTCTTTTAAACAAGCTGGAAAATTGCCCTCCCTGAAGGATGCATTAATAACATATCTTAAGTGTGTCTTAATCGCAACTCCTCCCTGGACAACCAGCCATGAAGGGCAGGGATCAAGAGGGCAAGTTGTCCTCCTTACCTTTCCAAGGAGCTTGTCTATGTCCTCGGTACTCACTGACTGAAACTGATCCAGTATAATCCTATTCACGGAGTTGCCGGACACTTCATTTGTAACCTCTCCTATAACACCGGCATCCAAATCGGCTCTTATCTGAGAGATTTTATCTGCGAAATGATTATTCAAAACATCACAGCAAGCTACATTAGGTTCTAACAACGAGTTCAGGGGAGTGGGTAACTGAGTCAAATCCCTTACCACCCTGAACAGCTCTGCTGGATGAGAAATCGCAGACGCAATACGTGCAGAGAAGGAAGTCTTCTTCGCTGCATCTATTGCCACTCCATAGGAATAAAGGAATTCTCTATAGCGTGTCCTGTCAGATAAGAGTCGAGATTTCCGCCAGTTGCGCTCTAGTCGTTGTCCAGCCTGCTTCATATTCCTAAATTCTACTGTATACCAGGGATTACGGTTTAAAGCAGGCTGGAAAGGACGCTTGGGAGCAATCGTGTCGATAGCCCTGGTAAGATCACAATTCCAGGTATTAACCAGGGCTTCGACAGGATCACCGGCGATACCAACCATAAAACCCTCAAGGGCTTTCTGGAATCCAATAGGTTCCATTAACCTTCGAGGGCGGACCATTCTAATAGGTCCACCACCCCTGCAGGGCCGGATAGCAGCCATTAGTCTAACCCTGACCAGGAAATGATCCGTCCATGACAAGGTGGTAGCATTTATTATCTCCACCCACGGCTGTACCTGTTCCGTACTAAAGACCGCATCAAGGGTATGACCGGCACAATGTGTTGGCCCAGAGGCTAATTGGGATAGGCCCATGTTTGTCATGGATGCCATGAACTCCCGAGCTGCACCTGTCAAACTGGTCTCAAATGGGATGTTGAAGTCACACAGAACCAGAAGTCTGGGCGACTCCAACACCAACTCCGACACCAGCTCTGTCAGCTCGGCTAGGGAGTCTGATAGGCAGCGGGGTGGTTGGTACACTAACAGAATCCCCAGACTATCCCTTGCCTTCAGGCTCAGGTATATACACTCAAAGTGGTCTGTTTTCTGGACAGGAATCCTGGTCAGTATAAGATTGTCTTTGTAAACCAAGGCTACTCCGCCCCCCGCCCACTTCCCCTTACCTGCTCACTAACAGAGTATCCGGCTGGCAAGGCCTGGACCCAGGTTGTAGCACTATCGTCTTCCAGCCAGGTCTCTGTAAAGCATGCCAGGTCAGCGTCTTCATCCTTTAAAAGGTCATGGATAATATGCGTTTTCTTTTTCATTGACCTGACATTGCATAGGAGCAAGGAAAGGTTCTGTGGGTGGTTTGGTTCGCTCTCCAGACACCTTGGGGTAGCAGGGCGAACGGAAGGTGGGATAGGTATTAAACATCTATCTCTCCTTCCCCTGTAACGACATTTCGCCATGCTATCACCATATCTCCCTTTGCCCCACACAATACTTATTGTCGCTCCCCATTGTTCATCCATTACATTCAGCCGCCCCTCATCAGAAGAAATATCCCCTACTTACCCACACCCCCCCACTCCTACTTCCCCTTCCTTCCTCCCTCTCCTAATTATAAGGCCAGGCAGGAGGGTGTGGCCAGCAAAAAAAATCCCTCCAGTTCTTCCCCCAGCCTCTTTTCAAAGGCCAGGCAGGAGGGTGTGGCCAGCAGCAAGCCCCTCTAGTTCTTCCCCCAGCTTCTTTTCAAAGGCCAAATCTGGCCCACTAGACCATTTCATGTGGCCCTCGCACCTCCCCTGCAGCTGCAGCACTCCCCCTACCTGGAAAGCCCACTCCCCACATTGCAGGCCCCCCACCGCTGGTATTCTGAAGAGGGGCTCAGCAGCCAGCACTCGCAATCTACTTCAATTTCTGACTGCTCCTCTGTCCAAGTCTCGCCGTCAGAGATTTGCCATGGGTTACCATGGCAATGCTCTGCGCGGCTCCCAAGGGTTGAACAGAGGAGCAGTCAGAAGTAGAAGTAGATTGCGAGTGCTGGCTGCTGGGCCCCTCTTCAGAATACCAGCAGTGGGGGGCCCACAATGTTAGGATCAGGCTCACCAGGTACAGAGACAGGCTGTGAGGCAGAACGAGGCACAGAGAGGGTCTCAACTGGGACCAAAAAGTTAAGCAAAGTTAATGTAATAAACAGTGCTTGGTAATATTTGTCTGATGATTAAAAAAAACTGTTTTCAAAACTCATTTTTCAATAAATTGTACAATAGTTGTACACTTGAATATCCACTTGCCCTTATTTTTCCTAAACTTCTAGTTTCAGAGCTAGTTATTACTAAAATCAGTAATAACCAAATGAAGAGGCAATTATTTAATATGATAAAAGAGTAGATACATTTATAGAGTCTTACAGATACAATCAGCCCTTTGAGGGCAACCACAAGGCTGATGTGGCCCAAGACGGAATTGAGTCTGACGCCCCTGCCCTAAATGGTGGCACATTTATTGGATGCCGCCTTGCTGAGCCTGGAGCTTATGCTCCCTCTTCACAGAGGCCATTTCCGCACTAGCCTGTTATAGCAGTATGATTCCACTTGCAACATCCTCTGGAATCCTGGGGTTTGCAGTTTCGGGAGGGGCCAGCTGGCCCCTCCCGAAACTGCAAACCCCAGGATCCCAGAGGATGTTGCAAGTGGAATCATACTGCTATAACAGGCTAGTGCGGAAATGGCCGGAGTCTAAAAGGGACATGGATACAGGTTATGCAGTCACCAGGGGCTATAAGCCCATTTTTCAAGTATCGAAGCACGACATGGAAGAGAAAGCAAAGCCAACCCGTCAGAGCTCTCCCACAGCGCAGATTGATTATTTGAACTAGCACCCCCTGAATTCTCTAGTTGCCATAGGCTGCATTGCCTTGGGGATTCCAAGCATTACAATAAAAAAAAAAAGTAATTTCTCCAGTCTCTGAGCAGGTACGCGGAGAAACGCAGAGTATCACCATGCTCCACCACAGGGCACATTCTCATGGGGAAAGAGCATGTTATGCGCATTAGCTTTTTAACAGGCAACCGTTTTGCTTCAGTTTTTAGAGTCCAAAAAGGGAACGAGACACATCTCAGGGTGCTCAATTGACAGACTGATGAAGACAGCTCTGCTGAGCACCTGCAGACGCGTCTCCCGTGTCGTCCACACATTTTATCGGGTGCTGCCTAGTTTTTGCCTCCTCCGTCTCCGCTGCAGCACAAGACTCTGCTAATTTCTTTGCTGCAGCCAACAATCACCGGTTCACCCACCCTGGAAAAAATTATGCAACAGATGGCAGTTGCTAAGCGCATGCAATTCAAATAGAAGGCGCAGAACTGCTTTACACTAGTAGCTAAAGAAGAAAGCAGCAACACGCTGTAAATTGCGCTGGTCTTTTTCATCCCCAAGGCCTTGATGAAATGCAACCATTAGTTTCATTTTTTTAATAGGCCAAAAAGATGCGCGAGCCCCCCATCCTTCTTGTAGCTCCGAACTAGGTGGGGCAGAGCATAGATTGTACTAATTGTCTCATCACACTTAGCATCATGATCTGCCATTAGCCCGCTTGGGGAAAAAGGGGCTTGTTGACACACAAAGAATAATTAACTGATAATCAGATCTTCGGTGAAAGAACACAACAAGCAAAGCATCCCCACGTCTTCAGGTTGGGGAGAGGTACCCAGAGCCATCCAGAAAGCAACAGTTGCTACTATGGCAACAAATGAAAGAGGAGCGAGGGAATGTGACACAGCTTCCAGATGTGCTTTGCGCCGCAGAACATGGTACGCTTGGAGCGCAGGGCGGTAATCAATATCCCATGTACACGAACGCATTCACGGTTCACAAAGGGAAGAATTCAGAGACTTGTTAACTTGGACGAGCATGCTAGGGGATCTTGCTGTACCTTTAAGATTAACTGAGGGCCTTTCCACACTACATAACTATTGCACTATGATTCTACTTTAACTGCAATGGCTGCCTCCTATAGAATCCTTGGATTTGTAGTCTTGGGAGATACCAGAGCACTCTGGCTGATAACTCTAAATATCCCATCCTAAACTGCAAATCCCATGATGCCACAGAACAGAACCATGGCAGCTCAAGTGAGATCGCAGTGCAACAGTTATGTAGTGTGGAAAGGCCCTAGAGAAGCTGGTAGCATAAGGTTTTGCAGACTTAAGCCTACCACATCTATCTTAAGTTTGCAAAAGCTTATGCTACCAACTTCTTTCTCTCAGTCTTAAAGGCACTACAAGATCCTTTTGCATGAAAGCAAAAGACAGCCACTTCTTGATTAACTTGAGCGGGCGCTGCTGAGCGGGAAGGATCCGCTGAGGGGGTTGGAGCGAGCCGAAGAGGTTTGCCCAAGCGTCCTTCACAGCCCAAATAACTTTCTTCAATGCCAGTTGAGGACTGGTGGCTACTAAGCTACGACTCAGTACAAATCACTGCAAATAACCCCCTCTGTCTAATAACTACGGTAGAACGACATCATTTCTTTGGCCATGATTCTTTTTCCCTTTTAAAACAATAACTGTAAAGGTGTGAGCCCTCCAAAAGGCAAGAGGAAGAACGGCAACAAGGTTCAAGTCCTGGCTTGTGCCGCGTGCTCTTTGTTCCGTTGCGGATATTGAGACGATAATGAGAAGGACGGGAGGAGAATGTGTTTTATGCAACTGCATTTTTAAAAATGGACTAAAAGTAACTAATTCAGTTGTTACTTTGCAGAACAGGAAAGGAAACACATGGAACCACAACGGCAGCTAAGTACTGCTTCCTCACAACTACGTGTGTGCATTCGCCTCCATGTTGCCTGTCACCTTATGGCGACCCCACAAATTTCACAGGGATTTCTTAGGCAAAGAATACTCAGAGCTGATTTTGCCAGTTCCTTCCTCAAAAATATAGCCCACAGCACCTGGTATTTGTTGACGGCGTCCCATCCAAGTACTAACTAGGGTTGATCCTGCTTAGCTTCCAAGACCAAGCAGGATCTGGTACTTTTAGGGTCTTTAGTACTATAAAGGGAACTAATGACTTTGTTCAGGTATCTTTTGTGCGCTGACTATGACACCACTCATGTGCCCAGGCAGAAAGAAAATATAAGTTGTTGTTGTTGTTGTGAGCCTTCAGGTCATTTCTGATTTATGGCTAGCCTAAGGCCAACCTATCACAAGTTTTCCTGGCAAGATTTGCTCAGAGGAACTTTTGCAACTGCCTTCCTCTGAGGTTGAGAGAGCGTGACCTCCCCAACATCGCCTGGCGGGTTTCCACGGCCAAGGAGGAATCTGGGTCTTAATCTCCTAGAGTCCTAGTCAAAAACTCAAACCACAACAATGCATTGGCTCTCAAACCATTTCCGCAGAGTTAGGAGGCCCTGAACTGGTAAGGAAACAGAGTATGGACTGGTAGTGAGGAATTCACTGAAAATGTCAGGTCACACTCGGGATCATCAGCCAAATGGAGCCAAACAAATAAAACAACTAAGAACAACACTATTGGTGGGGTGAGGGCATTTGGAACACCATGCACAGCCCTGGATGCAGCATTTCAGAGAGGTTTGGTGAGCTCGTAGTCTGCCAGCATCCACTCAACGCAGCATATCTGGCACTATTTCCACACTACCCTCTTATAGCGCGATGATTCCCCTTTCAACATCCTCTGGAATCCTGGGGTTTGCCGTTTCGGGAGGGGCCGGCAAACCCCAGGATTCCAGAGGATGTTGAAAGGGGAATCATCGCGCTATAAGAGGGTAGCACGGAAATGATCTGGGGCTAGAGCATCCCTAGCAGACAACTGTTCGATTTCTGCCTAAAGATTTCCAGAGCAAGTAAGACCACCACCCGTCTAAATCAGTCATTCTTAACCTTTTCTTTTCTGCAGACACCTGTAAATATAATTTGTTGGTGGGGACTCCCAAGACTTAACTCAAGATTTAAATATTTCAAATTAGAATTAAACATTCAAATATTTATTTAAATATTCAAATATGTATTTAGGATTCAAATCCTTGCTCAGACACGGGGTGACCTTGGGCAAGTCACCTTCTCTCAGCCTCGGAGGAGGGCAAAGGCAAACCCCCTCCGAAGAATTCATGCCAAAAAAGCACCTTGTGATAGATGCCCCTTAGGGTTGCCACAAGTCAGACGCGACTGGAAGGCACACAACCACAAAGTGCCGCCGACAAGGGGAGGTTCTTTCCAGCCATCATGTCTCTTCCTTTTGAAAATTGACTTACGGCAACCCTAAGGCGAACCTCAGTTTAAGACCTACCTGTCTACATAACCGGCTGGATAGCTCTGCTATTTTCACATCTCAGGCCCTTTTCACAATGTTCGACCAAAATCTACTCCTCTGCAACTTACACCCATGAGATCTAGCCCTGCCCTCAGGCCCGGCAGAGAACAACATTCTGCCCTCTTCCACATCAGTTCTCAACTTTAGATCTTCCAAATGCTTTGGATTTCAACTCTTCTTTCCCTGCCCTGAGACAGGCTGCAATTTCCAGAAATATAAACAGGATTCTCCTTCTCACAGGTATGCTGCAAAGAATTTCCTCTCTCCTCCTTTCGCTACATAACACATTTCCTCGGGTGAGATTTCAAAACCGCTAAAGCCAATTTTTCTTTTTTTCTTTTTCTGGAGGATCAGCCTTCCAAACAGACAAGAGCATGTGGATTTTTCCATTTGCCCATGATAATTTCTGCATTTCTAAATTAAATCGGTTTAATTGCTGTTAATAGGCTTTTGCACTCAGGCATAAAAGAGATTTTATTTTTTTTGTATAATGAGCCTGATCTCCGCCTTGGAAAGTGACAGGTTTAGAGACCCAAATGTCAGCAACGCAGACCAATTAAAACAGCAATTTAGCTCCAGATATGGTGCAAACTGCATTACATTGTCAAAATGAGATATACACACACACACATGAGAAAACACTGGACCTGTTAATGCCCATTTTTAATCCATTTTTAATCCCATCAAAATAAAGCAAGGAAAAGGGGAATCTAACGGCTCTTGATATGCTGTTGGATTCCAACTCCCATCAGCCCCAGCCAGCACAGGTCAGAGATGACGGGAGGTATAGTCCAATATTATCTGAAGAACAGGTTTCCCATCCCAGCAACAGCTTTTTTTCTTCATGCACGCAGAAGAAAACTAAAGAACAAAATGGGATCACAAAAGAGTTCTAGCTACTGGGAATGAGAGAGTTTGTGGGGACAGACCCCTCTATGGAAGTTGAGCTTTCCTTTGCAGTGGGGAAGAGATGAAGGAAGAACTAGATATATGGCAGAGAGACACAGATGGGTCCAAAGGCTAATTCTGAGGTCGCTGAGTCAGAGGTGAACAAACCACTTACCATAAAATTTCAGTATCAAATTGACAAGCGCACGCAAAGAAATCCTAAAAGCATTATGTGCTTGCTCTAATGGCATTTTCAGGGTTGCCACCAAATTTCAATGGTGTGTTGTGGGAGGGGCTGGGGGGGCTGAGGGTTGCAAAAAATGGCTGGGAGTCGGAATAGCCCACAGACCAAAAGCTGACTCCCCATGCAACCTATGAATCAAAGTAGACCTGCCTAGGCTTGCACAGTAGCTCAGCGGAAGTGCAGAATTCTATCCTATTCTACATAGAATCACCGGAGGAAAAACAAAAACAACATCTTCTGCTTTGGTTAGATCTCATCTGGAACGCTGGGTCCAATTCTGGGCACCACAATTCAAGGAGGATATTGACACGCTGGAATGTGTCCAGAAAAGGGCAACCAAAATGGTGAAGGGTCTGGAAACCAGGTCCTAGGACAGGGCAGTCAAACTCAATTTCATCTTGGGCCACTTCAGTATTATGGTTGCCCTCAAAGGGCTGGTTTTATCTGTAAGACAACATAAATGTATCTACTCTTTTATCATATTAAATAATTGCCTCTGCATTTGATTATTATTGGTTTTAGTAATAACTAGCTCTAAAACCAGAAGTCTAAATAATGGCAAGTAGATATTCAGGTGTACAACTACTGTACAATTTATTGAAAAACGAGTTTTGAAAACAGAAAGCTATTGTTTTAATCATCAGACAAATATTACCTGTGACTCTTTCTGCCCCCCTCCTGTGGCTCTTTCTGCCTCCCTGCCCCTCATTGTACCTTGTGAGCCCAATCCCCACATTGCGGGCCCCTGGCTGCCAGTATTCTGAAGAGTGGCTCAGCAGCTAGCACTCGTGATCTACTTCTACTTCTGACTGCTCCTCTGTCCAACTCTCACGAGCTGTGTACAGAGTTGCCATAGTAAGCTTCAGCAACACTCTGACAGTGAGACTTGGACAGGAGCAGTCAGAAGTAGAAGTAGATCGTGACAGCTGGCTGCTAGGCCCCTCTTCAGAATACTGGCAGCTGGAGGGCCGCAATGTGGGAATTGGACTCATCAGGCAGACGGAGTGCTGCAGCTGCAGGAGAGGTGTGAGGGCCACATGAAAAGGCCTGGTGGGCCAGATTCGGCCTGTGAGCCTTGTGTTTGACACATGTGCCCTGGGAGGAGCGGTTAGGGAGCTGGGTGTGTGTAGCCTGATGGAAAGAAGGTTAAGAGGAGACATGATATCCATGTTTAAATATTTGAAAGGTTGTCATGTTGAAGATGGAGCAAGGTTGTCTTCTCCTGCTCCAGAGACTAGAACATGAACCAGTGGATTAAAATGATAGGAAAAGAGATTCCACTCAAACAGTTTCCAGACGCCCAAGAGCTCTCTGGCTGAGAAGTCTAAATATCGCTCCCTAAACTGGAAACCTCTGGATTCCATAGGATGTTGAAAGTGGAATAATAGCACTATCACAGTGCAGGGCGGAAAGGTTTCCAGATCTTCGACCATCTAAGCTGGACACATTCCATCTTGTCCTTCTTGAAGGACTCCAAACTGCACATGGTATCCTCCATGTTTTCTTGTCGTTTTACTACTGCCCACCATTTTGAGTCAAGTCAAAATGAGATACTCTTGGGGAATTTAAAAACATATCTGTCTTTTAAAGCATCTCTTGCTACTGGAGAAAAAGATGCTGATGACCTTCCAGATCATTGTCGAAAATTTTGATAAGGCTTCAAAGAATGAAGCAAAGTGAGCTGTCACTTTAAAATATTAAACTTCAAAATTATATAGAATTTCTACTGCATATTGTGACTTTTATTTGTAACATTTTTGTACTGACCTCAAGATGTCTAAGATTGGTAATATTTGGAAACTCTTACAAACTGCACCTCCCCTCACTTATTGCTAGTGCATGGAGCATTTAGTCGCAGCCGGGTTGGAAATATACAAAACTGAAAAGTATTAAGTCAAAAACACTAATAAAGGCTACATGTTTAGGCAAATATTTTTAAAAAATCTAACTACCTTTTAAGCCCGGGTTGTTATTTTTTTTCAATTCCAGGTTTGTATTCTGAGACCTGTTATGCAAAAGCCAACTCTTTCCTACTACAGTCTTTCCATATTTCAACAGCCTGGTTTAATTTTCAGGGAGACATTTTGCTTTGCTATTGTTAAACGATCAGGAGTTGAAAATCTTTCGTGATTTGCCAAAAATCACCCAGAGAACCTGACCTACCTTTTGCCCACCTGCGATTTAGGACTTTCAGATTCAATGTGAGAATCCCTAAAACGGAGGTCACCCAAAGCTCAGGTACTGATGACCTTTCAGATAGAAGCCTAAGCTCTTCTGAGCATCATTTGGTAAATTAAATCCATTTATCTATGGCAGCAGGAACAGAAAAAGCTGCCTTAAACCAGAAGGCAACCATTAATCCATCTAGCCCAGCATTGCCTACAGACTTCTGACTTCTAAGCTGCACTTCTAATGCTCTGTCGGAGCAAATCAGTCAACCAGTTCTGGTGGTATTCTTGGAGACAAAAGGTGAATGCTCTCTGTTTACATCTGCCATAGGAGAGGGAGAGAGATTGTCCCCATGCTCTCTTTCTCGCTCTGCAGAACTCACACAAAAATCCAGACATCTGATGCAATTTCCTGATTCCTGCCAGGAATAAATATTTCGCTGCAATTACATGGTACCCTCAGTGGCTATTAATAGTGCCAAATGAACTGATACATAGGAAGGGGCAGCAGCAGCGTTACTAGTGTTTCAATACTCAAAAGCAACGATGGCAGCCATCAGAACGGTGGAGTTGAACTTTGCGGGTTACGCGAAACGACAACTCATGCGGGCGCTGAGACCCCTGCCCGTGTCATCAGCATCTGCCTTCAGTAGCGCCGCAGCTGCAGGTTTAAATCAAACCGGTCTCCTGTTATGACATGCCGGAAAGGCCACGACAATCCCCGTGGTTTCAGTGCAAAATGGCAGCTGGTAGACGGATCGGAAAAGATCACCAGGCAGAGAGAAGAAACTGTAAAGAGTCAGCCATTGCATTTTGGCATTTCCACGCCAACAGAAACACCCAATGGCACACAGGGATGATGGCCAGGTCAGGTCTCTGAACGGATGTATCCAAATGAATAGTGCATCTACATTAAACAATTATAGCACTTTCATTCCAGTTAAACTGCCAGGACTCCACCCTATAGAATCTTGGGATTTGTAATTTAGGGAGAGGTAGTGGGCACTCTCTGCCAAAGAGTTTTAGTTCCGTAATTCAGAGGAGTGCACTGAGGCAGTAATTCTCAATATTTGGTCCTCTAGATATTTTTCACTTCATCTTCCAGAATTTCTGGTCGTTGGCCCTGTGGCTTCGGACTTCTGGGAGTTAAAGTCCAAAACGTTTAGCGGGCCAAAGGTTGAGAACTGCTGGTCTAAAGCTCCTGTCTTTCCTCCACCAGCCACATGCAACATCTATACTAGAGCATTCCAAGTTCCTCACCAAACTATAAATCCCAGAATTCTGCAAGATGGCGTCATGTCAGTTGCAGTGGAGTCAAATTGCTATAATTGCACACTGTGGACACACACTAGGTGTCCATTTGGAAATGGTACGGAATTTGGAAATTGGAAATGGCGTGATAGTTTTCCATGGATTTTTAAGTCTGTCTGGAAAGGGGCAGGGTTATCTTAGACGCGTTGTGGGCAACTGTGAAGCCCTTGCTCGCAGACCCCACCGTTACTCATGTCACAGTTCTTTGGCTGTAAAACAGCTGATTTTCAGGCTTTGGGGGTGGACAGGGAATAGGCTGGGAATGTTTTCTTCCCAACAAATTTTCCATTCCTGTAAACTCTGGGCCAAAAATAAGAACACCATACACAGAGAGTGAAAGACATGCTAAAAACAAACATTAAACACCCTAAATGCAGGATGGGGAATTGGTACACCGACTACAGTCACATTAACAACATCTACAGAAAATGACAGTCCTCTTGAATCAAAGAAAAATTATAATTTAAAAATCCCGCAAAAGTCCTCTCAGTAGGAGCAGAAAATCTTTCGGTAGAACCCAAGCAGATTTTTTTTTTAAACTACAAAGAGGGTCTCAAAATTTTGTTCTTTCTCGTTAAAAGCTGCTCGGGGTCTCTATAGACTCCTTACAGATTCTATATATGAGAAGTGGGCAATTTTGGAGGACTAAGGAACCAAATTCCCACTCTCTGTGTTGCAACGCCACCCCAAAAACAAAGCTTGAAATGGTTAGAAATTCTCTTCCATTTTTTTTCCCTTTTGGACAACCCTCCCCACTGCCAAAAAAAAAAAAAGAAAGTTTGAAACTGCCCAAGACTTTTCATGTCGGTACCAACATGAAAAGCATTTACAATATGAACAATATAAATTTTTATTATCTCTCCTCTTATATTCTCTCTCCTTCCCCTCATACACAAAGAAAGTTGGCATCTACTTGAATTATTTTAACCTATCAACCCATCATATAGGGAAGTTCACATCTTTCTCTCTTTTATATTTTTTCCTTGCTTTCTTTCTTCTTTCCTTTTTTCTTTCCTTTTTTTCCCCTTTTTCTTTCTGCTTTTTTTCTCATTTAATCTTCTTTACTCTACCAGTTCTTTAGTAAGGTATAAGCTTGTTAAGTTAACCAGTACAAGTAACTATCCTTTTTTTTCTTTTTTTTTTCTTTTCCCTTTGTTCATGCTCAATGTACATTGTATACTGTATACTGTAAAATTTGTCTATGCTATATATCATTTTATATCTGGAAAGGAGCTTATGTAAGTATCTCAAGAATCAACCTCTAATAAAAATAATTTACAAACGAAAGAAACTGTCCAAGGCTGCAGACGTTTCTTCCAAACAAGATCAGAAAAGGGTAGCTATAAAAAAGAAGCCATTATTATAGAACATACTCTGGTAACAGAAGGAAAAATTCTGTCCAGATAAAGGAAGGGCAATGCTGAAAGGACTAAGGAAGGGAAATTAATAGAGAAAGACTATTTCAGCACTGCATAGAGTGCCAAGAGACAGCTATCTCTTCTGTATCAAGCGTTTCCAATGCCACGCAAGGCTGTCAGCCCTTAATGAATTTTCAGCAAACAAATTGCAAGGTGAACTGACCACGAAAGGCCGTATCCTGATGATAACCTTGATCAGGCCAATGAAAGGGTACAAAACACACCACTTTAGAAGCCCACAGGGCTTTTCATCGGGCAAAACTAGTTGAAAAATAAAGTATGCAGAGGAAGGAAAGCAACGCGACTGTGGTCACAGCATCTTCATTTCTGCTCTGGAGAAAAGGCATATAGGAGAAAGCACTGGACCGCACACTTCCAGCAGCCATGGGCTGTCTAGGAACAGAAGCAGTAAAGTGAAGGCAATAAAACTTTGCTTCTCTTTTTCAGCTTCCAAAGAATGTGAGCTGAAGAGCCAAGCTGACATCTACTTAGCTAATAATAATAATAAAAATAATAGCTAATATCCCAAAGAACAGAATCAAGATTCCAAACGACCTGTACAGATTGGAGACTTGCGCCACAATTTAACAAAATGAATTTCAACATAGATAAGTGTCAAGATAAATTTCCTGCATTTAGGTTGGAAAACAAAATGTACAAATATAGGATGGGAGACACCTGGCTTCATAACAGTACCTGTGAAAAGAACCACGAGTTAAACATGAGTCAGTAATGTGATGTGGCAGCCAAAGAAGTCAATGTAATTCTAGGTTGCATGAACAGATGTATCATATCCAAATCGAAGGAAGTCATAGCATCACTCTATTCTGATTTTCATCTGATCTAGAATACGGTGTCGATTTCTGGGCACCACACTTCAAGAAAGATATTGACAAGCTGGAATGTGGCCAGAAAGGCACAAAGAACATGATTAAAGGTCTGGAAACCAAGGAATGACTTAAAGAGTCGGGTATGTTTAGCTGGAGAAAAGAAGACTGAGAGATGACAATATAATCATCTTCAAATACTGTATTTGCCGGCATATAAGACTCCCCTTTTCCCCCCCAAAAACTACTGTTTGAAAATGGAGTGCATCTTGTACGCCGGTGTGTCTTATGCGCCAGAAAAATAGCATCTGCCAGTGCATAAATGGGGTGTGTCTTATACACGGGTGTGTCTTATATGCCAGCAAATACAGTACTTGAATGATGTGTCATGTAGAAGATGGAGCAAGCTTGTTTTCTTTGCTCCGGAGATTATAACATGAGCCAACAGAGAGATTCTAGATTGAAATTAGATTCAAATGATAAGAGATTCCACATTAGGAAGAACTTGGTGACTCAAAAGAGCTGTTCTATGAAGACTCTTGTGGTATGTGCCACTCTAAAAGATGAAGAGGGCTAATGTGGCATAAGCTTTCAGAACCACAGTTCTGGCAGAGGGTTCAGGTCCAAGTTTCTGCCACCTTGTACTTGAACCTTCAGTTCGACAATAGCCACCAGCCCCCCTCAAACTCTATGACTTTAGGAAACGCAGCTGGAACACAGAGCTCCACACAGGTAACAGGATGACGTGCCTGACCCTCTCTGGAATAGCCGGATGCAGAAAAAAAAGAAGCCCCCTTGATAAACAAACAGGTTTGCATATCAGTTTAAGTGATGCCACCAAGCCAGAAGAACAGAAACTGTTTAGTACAAAGTGCCGCGCTGGCGGCAAGTGACTCACACTCTGAGTGGGGTGGCTTTCTAAAATAGAAAGGGAACAAGCCTCATAATCAGCCCAAGGAGAGGAAAACAAGAGAGAGAGAGAGCGACGTAGGTTCGCATACCCACACACACATATCTCCAGGAGCCAAGACTGGGGGAAATGCCACCTTTCGAACCTTGCTGAAACTGCTTGTTCTGTGTCAACCGTTGCTACCACGCCGCCCAACCTCACCTCCACCATTTGGAGAGGTCATTCATAGGCACCCCCCTCACATTTCAGGCTGGAGAGTGGGAAGTTTTCCGCAACAAGCCAAGACAGCTTAGCAACAGCTAGCAGACATGCTAACCTGTACCCCTTCGGGGGCTAAGGGGTTGATTTGGCTCTCCCCAGGGGAACTCGGAGGGCCATGCTCCCCCTACTACACACACACACACACACCACTTGCATTTTGCCTCCAACTATCTCCCCAACACTTCCCAGGGGGAGATGAGAGCAACGTTGCCACTTTCTGGGCCCCCCTTTGGGAAAAAGAGCTCTTCCTGGCTGTAAAATGGCCAAAAACAACACAAAATGCCCCTCAACACACTCTCTCCTCACCCCTGCTCTAGGTCAAGCCCATCAACAACCAGTCACTCTGCCAAAGCAAACAAAAATACCACCGCAGGGGAAGAAACTGAGTGCAGTCCAGATGTTTTGGACGACATCCCCCTTAAACTCCATCCAGCAGGCCCAGTGGTCAGGGACTACAGGATTCCAACACATCTGGAAATCGCCATGCTTCTGGCTTGGTAAAAATTTGGCCAAGGCAACTGGGGACAGGAGAAGGGCTAGCTGCTAACTGTTAAAACAAATTAACTCAGTTTTCCCCATTGACTTCGGTGAACAACAGATTTATACAGGTGGTGTGGATTCTTCACCTCCCCCCTCCACAAAAGAGAACCCACAGAGTGTGCCCTAGGCCATTTCCACACTACACTATTATAGTGCCATTATTCCACTTTCGACCTTCTGTGGAATTCTGGGGTTTGTAGTTTCCTGAGGCCAAAGAGCTCTCTGGTTGAGAATTCTAAAGGCCCCTCCCTAAACGGCAAACCCCAGGATTCCATAAGAGGTTGAAAGTGGAATAAGAGCATTATAACAGTGTCGTGCGGAAACGGCCATAGACAGAATACAGGACTAGATCCTATTGACAGTCTCAAATAGAACAAATCCACTGGTTCTATGGAATTTACACCATTCAGCACTTGATTCAGTAGTTCTCCTTCAATTAGACATAACCAATAAAACTCAGACCACAGCCTTTCAGATTCTCTCGAGCCAAACTGGACAGAACTTTTTGCACTGCAGCCAGCACTTTAACTGTGTCCAGAAGCAGACCAGTGCAGCAGAGGGTTTTTTTCCCACCCAGAACTTTGTCCACAATTTATTTAGGCAGAAGCAACAATATAAAGGAGCAAAATATAGCAATTGAAAAGAGCAGAGCACCACAACATACACACGCATGCAAACAAACCTCTAGCAGACGTAATATTCCTTGCTTGCATTCTTAAATCTGCTTAATAACAGGGCATTTTAATTCTAAGTATTGGGGACAGAATCCAAGCACCTCCTAAAGTCACTTAAAGGCTCCTTAACACCAACTGCTTGAAACGGACTAGAAATCACGGTGTTGCAGCCACACTGATTTCTGCCAGCAGGTAGCACAGCTTCGTTCCTTATCAGAACCATGTATTGGCTGCACTTCCCTCGTAAGAGCAGAGAATGGGCTGCTGAGCATAAAATCAAGCTTCTTTTCAATCTCAGGTTTAACTACTTTCTTAAGTGCCTAGCAGGCTGGGTTATTTTAAACCAGGATAATTTTAAAAAAGAAAAGAAGTCGCATTTTAAAATCAATACAAGAGGGAAACCAATTTAGTCTGCAGCCAGGGAGAGCCACTAAAATCACTGGAAAGGCACTATAGTAGAGTAAAAATAGTTTTGTGAGCCATTTGCTTTTGCAGAATCATAGAATCAAAGAGGTGGAAGGGATAACAAGGGACAACCTCCTGCCATGCAGCAATACGCAGGTAAAGCACTCTCAGAAAAAGGCCATTCAACCTCTCTCTAAAGACCCCCAAAGGCAGAGAATCCACTATGGAGGGGTCCAGGACTGTGTTTCTTCCAACAGACTGGAGATGTTAGTTCCTTTGTCCGCCTGCTATAGCCCCCTGCCACCCTACTTATACAACTTTTGCTTTCCCCTTTTAAATCCACCACCTTAGTGAATAAGGAGTAAATTCTCTCTGGTTTTATTCAGAAAGATTTTCTGAGCTGTGGCAGTGTGTTACGAAAGAAAAGTACTCTACTGAGTCAGAAATTGTATTAAAAAAAAACTAGTATATTTACCCAGTGTTGCCCAGGATTTTATTTTCTCATAAGTAACACTTGTTAGAAATACCTTAGGAATTACCTTACATTACCTTAGGAATTAGATGCGGTTGAAATACACAGGTTTGAGATCCTGTGTCTCTAATTCTCCAAACTGTGTTGTCTCGTACCTGTAACTTTTCCCCATATTCTCCAATCCAATCTGTATTCAGCGTTGTTACCATACAGAGGTTTGGTTTCTGAGGGAATACACTGTCCTCCTCTTTCTTGCTGCTAGGCCTCGTCTCCACAGCAACTGGCCAGGCCCAAGAGCTCTCTGGGTGAGAATTCTAAAGGCCTCTCCCTAAAGTGCAAACCCCAGGATTCCACAGAATCTTCACAGGCAGCCTATCATACGAGGTCTTCTCGCCTGACACAGCCAATCATATGAGGTTTTCGCCTGCAGCCAATCATACGAGGTCTTCACCTGACACAGACAAACTCACAAACTTGCCTTTTATATATTAGATACAATGTAATCCTTATTGAAATAACAAACAGGGAAAGGTATTGGGTGTTAAAAATATATTCAGGCAAAACAGAACTTCCAAAAGGCGTCTAACCAGTTTGTTCAGCTTAACACAATAGTCAGGTACAGAGCTTTCATATTCAGACCTTTGGCTTCCCTTGCTCAAAAGCGTAATTCCTAAAATCAAGGTCCCACTTTCTGACCCACTCAGAAGTGATTTGGTCTCTCCCCTGCCTCCCTCTAGGCCACTGAGAAGACCACGCTCTTATTCAACCAGTTCCTGCCTCCTTTTCTCCCTGAAGAATCCAGAATCCAATTTACTCTGCCGTGTTTAGTTGTCTTCTTCTGTCTCACCCACAGCCCTTCCTTCTTACTAGTGGGCTGGGTTTTGCTCAGTCAGAGGCACTCTGGTTACATGGCAACCTGTTGCTAGGGCCACCCTGCCACTCAGGCTAGCCACACCCCCATCACATCCACTGCAACGCAGTCCATCCCACTGCCAAACAGTTCTTCCTAAAATATAGTTGGAATCTTTTCTCTTGTAATTTGAATCTAGGTTTGTGTTCTGGTTTCTGGAGCAGGAGAAAACAAGCTCACTCCATCTTCTACATGACATTCCTTCCGGGCTATAAAGATGGCTGTCGGATCACCTCTCAACCTTCTCTTCTCCAAGCTACCAAAGCCACTCCTCACAGGGTTTTGTTTCTAGACCTTTTACTAGCTTGGCGCCCCTTCTCTGAATACATTCCAGCTTGTCAGTGTTGGAAGTGACTGAAATATCCGTCCACCCTTGTTTCCCAGGTATATAAACATGGAGCTGAGATTGGGCCCGGAATCAGGTTGGCAAGGGGTCACACAAATATCCACACACACATACAATTACTCTTGGCCAAGAGGAAACATCTTCTCAGCCTCTGCCGTCAACTTGGCTGCAACAGTAGTCTGATCAGATGCACAAGCTTTATTGAAACATCAGTATTTTTCATAGAGCTTCCAAAGGAAGAGAAAATACATACAAGTTGCTTATCACAGAGAGCAGATCATTTTAACAATTTTCTGTAAACAAATACATGTTCTCAGTGAGCTATCTTGTTGACTTTTGACATAGTTCTTGCAAGAAGACAGAATGGCATGTTTAGAATTGCGTAGGAAACCAGATACAAAACACTAAATTTTTGGAAAACTTTTTACCCCCAACATCAGTTTCGTTCTTGAACTGCGGTGCCCAGAAGTAAATGCGGTATTCTTGGTGAGATCTGGCCAAAGCATAATAGAGTGGTACTATGACTTCCCTTGGTATGGATTCTGCGCTTTTGTTGCTGTAGCCTAAAACTGCATTGGCTTTTTTGGCTGCTGCATCACACCTCTGGCTCATTTTAACCTGTGGTCTACTAAAAACACTAGCTCCTTTTTACATGTGCTGTTATCAAGCCAGGAATCACTCATACTATAGGCTAGAGGGGGTGACCAAGATCAAAACCAAGCCCTATGAGGAGAAATTGAAGGAACTGAGTATGTTTTAGCAAGCAAAAGAGAAAATCAAGAGGCGAGGGTCATCTTTAAACATCTGCAGGGCGAAACACATAGAAGATGGAGGAAGTCTGTTTTTTGCTGCTAAGACAGAAAGGACCCAAATCAAAGGATTCAAGTGACCAGAAATGTTTTGCCAACTAAACATTAGGAAGAACGGTCTAGCAAGAGAATTGTTCAACAATTGGACAGGTTACATTCTGCTAAAAATGCCTCCTAAAATGCCTTAATTTTTGCAAATGAGCAAAATGAGTGAAAAACCAAACTAGGGAGGAAAAGTGAACAGAAAAAGTTCCGACAAAGTTCCGTGCAAGTCTGTGGAGCGGGGTTAATGAAAGAAAGTGGGCTAAACACACCCTTTCAATTTTCAAGAGTGAAGGCTTCACAACAAGGAGACCAGCTCCCAGTATCAGTATGGCCATCAGCAGCAAAACAGCTGTCAAGAAAACTGCTACCTGCAATAAAGGTAATAACTCTGAAGTCAGCTTTTTCTGCTTGTAAAGATTGCTGCCGGGGATCTGCTTTTATTTTCTTAAACTGGCGAATCAATCAAAAACCACTACCTTTGAACAGTGGGTGTCGATCAAACTTAACAACGCTCAACTCGGCAGCAATCCTAAATTGTCAACTCAAGTACTGGAGAGGGAGGAATGCACCAACCCAGGGACAATATAAGAAACAAATGAAGCCATTTCATGCCATGTCAGAGCATCCAGCCCAGCCGTACAAATGCAGGAGAAACTGGATGGACCACAAGACAAATTCCAAAGTCCATACGGTAGCCACACCTTTCAGGTAGTACCCAAGTTCCTTTCGGATGACAGTGTAAGTCATAGCTACTGGACTCCCATCTGCTAAATATGACAAGTTATCTAAATTACCAACTATCCAAAAAAAAAAAAAAAAAGAATAGCAAAGAGATAGGATTCACAGTAATGGGCAGGGCTGATGTGATTTGGATCAAATTGATTTAAATCTGATCGCTTCTCTGAAGAGCTCAGTTTTCAGATTAAATCACTAGAGAAAAAAGTTCTATTTAATCATCACTTTTTCAGTAAAGTACATTATTGTTTAATATAAACTTAGTAATACTCAGATACAGATTTCATTAGCAGATACAGGTACACACTAAGCAATTATTCTGAACTGTTTTCAGATTCAGTTTAAATTCATCCTAAAATGAGACCCTTTGCATTTATATCCAAGGGCCTTTCTGCATTACATTGTTATAGTGCTATTGTTCCATTTTAAACTTCCCATGGAATCCTGGGGTTTGACGTTTAGGGAGAGGCCTTTAGAATTCTCAGCCAGAGAGCTCTTTGACCTCAGGAAACTACAAATCCCAGAGTTCCACATGATGTTCAAAGTGGAATAACAACACTATAACAGTGTAGTGTGGAAAGGACTCAAGACTCCTCCTTGTTCAAATCTTCTCTGTCACCCTCTCCCCAAATTCTCTGTTCATTGACCTTCTCCATCTTTGCACTTAGAAAGACGCAAGACTCAAAGAGACTGCATATCCCCTGGAGAACTGTACCAACCAGGTCTTCTCCCATCTCCATAAACTGCTGCTTAACATACTCCTAGCATACAATTGGAAGTGGCATACACTTTTGCACTACACTACATACACTACGAGAGCAAGATCCTTGTGAAAGTGGAAAAACTGCGAATTTAAATAAAAATCATGGACACTAATTTTTTTAACCCAAGAGAACACTTCTCTAAGGCCATTTCTGCACTAGACTGTTATAGTGCTATTATTCCACTTCCAACATGCTATGGAATCCTGGGGCTTGCAGATTCCAGTCTAGTGCGGAAATGGCCTAAGAATCTCTGTATCCTCCAGCATGACTCTGTGGTCAAATACCAGTGGAAATGGACCACAGAATCACACTGGAGGACCTAGAGATGCCTGGTCTAGGTCCTACAGGGCAACTCTACGGTCCACGTCTGGCAGAAGTGAACCACAGAATCACGTTGGAGGACTAGAGGCTCCTAGAAAGAACATATTTATCTGTGACACGGGCAAATGAAGTAAAAATATTTTTTAAAAAATAAATAAAATAACCCATAAATAAACAAATCCATGAGAGTCAAACCCACGAAAGTGGGGGGCTGACTACAACTGGTATTCAAGATGACAGCCAAGATTCTATAAAAACATAGGATCATAGAATTGGAAGAGACCCCAGGGGCCATCGAGTTCAACTCCCAGCTACACAGGATCACCCATCAAAACATTCCCAACAGATGGCCATCCAGCCTCTTCTTAAAAGCCTCCAAAGAAGGAGACTCCACCACACTCCATGGAGGCAGCATATTCCACTGCCAGACAGCTCTGACCATCAGGAATTTCAGGTGGAATCTCCTTTCCTGCAGCCAGAATCCATTGCTCCTTGTCCTAGTCTCTGGAGCAGTGGAAAACAAGCCCGCTCCGTCCTCAACATGACATCCTTTCAAATATTTAAACACGGCTATCCTGCCCCCTCTTAGCCTTCTCTTCTGCAGACTAAACATCCCCAGCTCCCTAAGCCACTCCTCATAGGGCTTCATGGCTTCCAGACCCTTCACCATTTTGGTTGCCCTCCTCTGGACACACTTACGCTGCTCAATTGTGTTCCTACTGTCAGTGGGAACCATAAAATAAACCAGGGCTTCAGTCCATGGGCTGTGCATTACGTTATGCCAATGTGAGAAGGTACCCTTTCTCCCATTTCTTTATTCCCCAACAAACCAGAGAAAGAATCCAAGGTCTGTTCTGGTTTACTTTCCAGGTTTGTTGGGAGAGAGACCAATAGTTCCTGCATCCAAGTTCTGTGACTTGTTTAGCCGTTCCCACGCACGGCAGCAGCACTGGGCTGGTACATAGCAAGCCTGCCTTGAATTCATCCACCATGTCAGGAAGCATATTTGGGGCAGCCATGCCAGTCCTGGAGCAAAATACAACAAAACCCAACATCCACAAAAGAACGGCACCTTTATCTTTTGTGGATTTTGGATGTTGTTGTATTCAGCAATGTCAGTAATATTTTATATATTGTCTTGCTGTTCTTTTTATAGTTGATTGATTGTTGTGTGTTTTAGGGGGTTGGTTTGAGGTGGATTGATGGGTGGGGAGGATTGGATATGTTTTTTAATGTATTTAATGTTGTTCGCTGCCTCGATCCACGTGGAGAGGCGGGATAGAAATAATAATAATTATTATTATTATTAATAATAATAATAATAATAATAATAATAAAAAAATGTTTAGGAGGGGATCTTGGCTTGTGGGGACTCTGCTGTTTTTCACTCCAATCCTAAGAGCAACCAGCTGGAGCTAGATGCAGAATAATGGCTCAGAAAGGTGGATGCAGAATTGAAGGACAGGGCAAGAGCCCAGAAGCTAGAAAAGTTACCTCTTTAGATTGCAGCCCCCATGCTGACTGGGAGATCCCAGACCTTGCAACCCAAACTTATCCAAGCTCTGTCCTGAGCGTACGGTCAAAATGTGTTTTTATTTCAGTGCCAGAACTGGAGCTGGCGTATCAATCTTTCCACCTCCACTCCCAAAAATCTTTATTTCCCACTGGATTTAAGAGGGCAAAAGGTTCAGGTGGTCTTTTATTATTTAATATCAGGCAGCCAGAAACCCTTCCTAATCTAATATATAAAAGTCAAACTTTGTTTGTCTGTGGCAATCTCATATGATTGGCTGCCTAAAAAGATTCTATGGAATCCTGGGGTTTGCAGTTTAGAGAGGGGCCTTAGAATTCTCAGCCAGAGAGCTTTTGGGTCTGGCTGCTTGCTATGGAGATGAGGCCTAGCAGCAAGGAGGAGGGCAGTGTATTCCCTCAGGAACCCAACCTCTGTATATGAATAACTCTGGATACAGACTGGATTGGGGAATATGGGGAAATGTTACAGGTACTGGACAAGATAGTTTGGGGAATTAGAGACACAGGATCTCAAATCTTTCTAACAAATATTACCTATGAGAAGATAAAATCCGGGGCAATGCTGGATATATACACTAGTCTAATATAAATCATCCAGAGATCAACCAGCAATCTTATGCCCTTTCCTCCTGCATGAGCTATACGCTCCTGGATAGAACATGCATGCTTTTGCAAGACAGTCTGCCCACAGCAATACAGGAGACCAGGGTGAAATTTTCACCAGTTTCAGCCATACCCCCGGCCCAACCGCTTGTAAACCAGGGATGTCACTAGAATACTCTGCAGGACTATCACAAGCCACAGTGTTTCTGCAGTACACACAGCTATATCAATTTCATATCACTTTAACTATCAAGACTCCATATTATGAAATCCTGGCGTTTGTAGTTTGGTACTTAGAATTCTATGCAAGAGAGCTCTAGTCCACTCCCTGGAACTACAGCAGAGAATTCTAAGTACTTCACCAGGCTACAAATCCCAGGGGACTATTGACACTACAGAATTATGCTGCTATCATTCCATTTTAATGGTCGTGGTTCCATCCTATGCAATCCTGGGGTTTGCATTTTGGTGAAGCACTAGAATTCTCTGGCTGAGAATTCTAAATGCCCATTTCTAAGGCCATTTCCGCACTAGACTGTTATAGTGCACCTATTCCACTTTCAACATCCTATGGAATCCTGGGGTTTGCAGTTTAAGGAGGGGCCTTTGAGGCAGGATTCCATAGGATGTTGAAAGTGGAATAGTAGCACTATGACAGGCTAGTATGGAAGTGGCCTAAATTGTAAATCCTAGAATTCCTTGGACTGTTGTCTTAGCAGTTAAAGTAAAATCGTAGTGCTATAATTTTGCAGTGTCAGTGGGCCCCAGGCTTCCACTGGATGGATCCACGACAGGTAAATTGCTAAGAAGCTGATATAACTCTGTAGAGCAAATACATCACTATTTTTTCTCTCTCATATACACACACATCAGTAGCAGCCACTGGCCCCAGAGGCTCATAATACGCACAAAAACACCACAATCCGAACAACTGTGAACATTAATCTTTGTTGCTGGTTTCGCTTTGCCTTGTTTTTCTTAAAGGAGTGCAGGGAATGGAGACGTACAAAGAAACCAAATCATTGCAATAATAAAGGCCCCTGTTTCTACATTATCCCGCCACGGATAACAGAAAGGGATGGGTTAGTGCTTTATTAACAAGCTATGCTGCGATCTGAGCTTGGAAATGGAAGGTTTCGCTTCCAAATTTAAACAAACCAGAATCATACGTCAAGAAGCCTCCAGGGGATGCAATTCTCCTCTGCAATACAGTCATCCCTCCCCATTCGCTAGGGTTAGGGGCACAGGACCCCTGTGAAAGTGGGGGAAATGTGAATAACTCTCCCAAACCATATTTAACACAAAAAAAAGTATGATGGCCAAATTCACCCCACTGTGAATTTGAGGCATCAGGGTTCCTTCGCAAGGCAAAAGCAGGGGGAAAGTGGGGCTTACGGCCACCCCCACTGCTGCCACCCCACGGCATTTTTAAGAGGGACTTACCAGTCTCATTCGCAGTTTCTCAGTCTCACGAGGCTTGCAGTCCCTATTAAAATATGGCACAGGGAGGCAGCAGGGCTGACAGCAAATAAGCCGTGAATAATCAAATCCAAAAAAGTGAAACCCGCAATGTGAAGGGCTGACTGTACGTTGCCACCCCCAAACTTGAAGTAACTTTCTGGTGTCACCATGACAGGCTGGCACACTTTGCAGCAGGAAACGGTCTCCATGCCCTTTGAAACTGCCCCTCCCTGTGTTAAACTTGGGAGAGGACAAGCTAGGATCAAACCATTGTTTCAGATCCTGGCTTGTTCTTGCTAACCATATCTTAAACCAGAGACAGGCAAATGCAGCAGAATGGAGGCCAATTTTCTAGACTGAAATTTTGTCCCGAAAAGTGGACAAAAGCACTCCAAAAAGTCAAGGAACTATACTTCCGGTTTATTCTTCCATGTTTTCCATGTACAATTTCAGACCATTTGAGTAGGGAGGTGTGCTTGTTGTTTTAAAGGAAATTCATTGCCATAAGTGGCTTTGATTTGGATTGGATGTTACACAGACTATGGTTTGGATTCTTTCCAAATTCTTCCTCTTGGCTGCAAGAGATGAAGAGTAGGGGAAAAACAGGCAAACCCCAAAATCAATTCAGTAGCGAAGAAAGAAGGAAGGAAGGAAGGAAGGAAGGAAGGAAGGAAGGAAGGAAGGAAGGAAGGAAGGGAGAAAGAAAGAATGAAAGAAAGAAGGAAGGAAGGAAGGACGGAAGGACGGAAGGTAGAAAGAAAATTTCTTATTGTGTCTGAACCCCTGCCATTGTCTCCCAAACACAATTGTAGCTACCACCCTGATGAGACACAGCGCCTTTCCGCACTACACTGTTATAGTGCTATTATTCCACTTTCAACATCCTGTGGAATTCCAGGGATCGTCGTTTACTAAGGTCAAACAGCTCTCTGGCTGAGAAGCCTAAATGCCCCTCCCTAAACTGCAAACTCCAGGATTCCATTGGATGTTGAAAGTGGAATAATAGCACTATAACAAGCCAGTGCAAAAACGCCCATAGAGAAACCTTTTTTAAAAAAAAGCGGTAAAAATGTGTCTTGCAGACAAAAGAAATGTGACTTTATCCGTGACGAGCTCCCACTATTGTACCCTTGGCCACATCTTTATCCCTGCTTCCTTTGCTGCCGGTGCAGTTTATAGCACATGTCCAACTCCACAGAAACCCATTTCTCATCTGCCTGAGTGCTACCGTCAGCATGCAGAGGTGGCTATTTGCATCACACCTTTGGAACACAGAATCAAATTTTCCACTGAGCAGCTAAAACCTCTCACCTACCAGGAAGGGAAAAAAAAAGACATTTGCACAACGAGAAAAATGACAAAGGTGAGGTAAGGCAGGAACCCCCGACTGCAGGATTTGTCACTTACCACACAGTGCAATGACGTGGCTGCTGTCTTCGTGTACAAACTTTCGGGTGACAGCTTCTTCCATTATTTGTTTTACCTGAAAGGAAAAATAAAGACGGCTGCTGTTAATGCAAATAGACACTTCAGAGCCATAAGAATGCTGCAGGGCAGAAAACAGGGGCAGTTGTCTTCACCCGGGTCAGCCTTCGCCATTTCCGTACTAGCCTGTTATAGTGCTATTATTCCACTTTCAACCTCCCATGGAATCCTGGGGTTTGCAATTCTCAGCCAGAGAGCTCTTTGACCTCAGGAAACTCCAAAACCCAGAATTCCACAGGATTTTGAAAGAGGAATCATAGCACTATAACAGTGTAGTGTGGAAACAGCCCAAAAGTGCCTCAGGCTATCTGGACATCAAAACTAAGGGCCTTGCACACTACACAACTATTGCACTGTGATCCCACTTTAACTGCCACCATTAATAATAACAATAATAAAATTTATTTATATCCTGCCTCTTTAGGGAGGGAAATTTAGAATTCTCATCAGAGAGCTCCAGTACTTCCCAAGACTACAAATCCCACGATTCTGTAGGTGGCAGCCATGGTAGTTAAAGTGGAATTATAATGCCATAATTGTGTAATGCGGAAAGGCCCTGAGAGAGAACTGCCCCCTAGGTTTTGTTACATCAACCCTCTCCGACCCTCTCCAGATGTGCTGGACTACAATTCCCATAATCCACAGACAGGCCAAGGGGAAGACCACCTCTTAGACTTCAGGCTCTCCAGATATTTGAGTGCCTAGCTCCCCATCTCCAATTACTGGCCAATCTGACTGGGGATGACTGGAGATGCAGTCCAATACACGCAACACAGCATGCAAATCCGTATTAGTTATCAGTTCAAGCCACAAGCTCCCAAAATCTTCAGTGTATCTCTCCGCATTCCTGTGTCAGACCATGAAAGATGGCCATGCTCTAATCCCGTGCTTTCAGCTATTTGCAAGCAACCCACCCACCTACACAGCCCTGATTCCCAGGCCATTTCTGCACTAGACAGTTATAGCACTATATTCCGCTTTCAACATCCTATGGAATCCTGGGGTTTGCAGGCGGCCCCTCCCGAAACTGCAAACCCCAGGATTCCATAGGATGTTGAAAGCGGAATCATAGTGCTATAACTGCCTAGTGCGGAAATGGCCCCAGTTGTAAAACAAGGAAACAGGTTTCTCGAAATATGTTTTGAGGTGACCTTCCTAGCACGTCAGAACAAACAACCATATAAGTCCAGGATCAGACCCACTGAACAGGAGGCTGTGTCAGAAGACATGTTTTGAGGGTTTGTTTTTTTCCTCTGACATTTCACAGCAACAACTCAGAAGCAACATACTCTCTGGCACCATCTTAATTTCCAGCTGCAACAGAACACAAATGGAAAGGATGTCTCTTCGCAAGCGAACAGAGGATACGGGTAGGAATGAGAAAGACAGGGGATGGGCACTATTAGGTGAAACTGGCCTCCACTTACAGCAAAGGAGGAAAATCTTTTCAGGCCTGAGGGCCAAATTCAACTTCAGCAAATATCTCAGGGGACAAGTTCCAGGAGTGGATGAAGCCCAAGGCAAAAGGAAAGAACAAAAATTACCTGCAGGTTTTGGCTTAAAATTCTTACTAGCAATACCTTAAAAGAAGGGTGTCAAACTCAACTTCGTCTTGGGCCACATCAACATGATCTGTAAGACTATATAAATGTATCTACTCTTTTATCATACTAATTAATTGCCTTTGCATTCAATTATTACCAGTTTTTAAACTGCCTTCCCTGTGCATCAAGTTTTCTTTTCTTGGACATTTTGGGGCTATTTGATTGTAGTTTATGGTCCCTATACCTCTGTAGAGTGACATAGAATTGGTCAGTATATCCAAAGTGTGCCACTTTCTGCTCCCCAGACCTTCTCTGTGCCTCTTTCAGCCCGCAACCCTCTCTGTGCCTTTTTTTGCTCCCCCCTCCCCTGTGCCTCTTTCTACCCCCCCCCCCGCGCCTCTGCATCTGGTAAGCCCAATCCCCACATTGCAGGGTTCCCGGCTGCCAGTATTCTGACGAGGGGCACAGCAGCCAGCACTCACGATCTACTTCTACTTCTGACTGCTCCTCTGTCCAACTCTCGGGAGCCAGCATTGCCATGGTAACCCATCGCAACACACTGACAGTGAGACTTGGACAGAAAAGCAGTCAGAAGTAGAAGCAGATTGCAAGTGCTGGCTGCTGGGCTCCTCTTCAGAATATCAGCAGCCGGGGGCCTGCAACATGGGGATCGGGCTTGCCAGGCGGTGGGAGTGCCACAGCTGCAGGAGAGGTGCAAGGGCCACATGAAATGGCCTCGCAGGCCAAATTTGGCTCACAAGCCTGGTGTTTGACACACGTGCCTTAAAAGAATCTTTTTGATCTATTAGAATGGACGCAGGACATAAAAAAAACAGGAAGCCCAAACATTGGTGTCATGATCATCTGGAAACAGCCAAACTAGAATGTTGGTGATGGGGACAGATTTGGCGTTAGGGTTCAAAGGCTCCCATCCCATCTTACAGAAAGAAAACCTATTGGGCGTAACTGCAGTGCTAACATTCACTTTTGGAATCAGGTTTCTGTGGATCTCTGGAGCAAAGCAGGCACGTTCTACAGATCCAAAGGGAAGTCCATCTGTGGTATCATTTCCTCTTTGATGTTCAGACTACGAGCACTGCTGATAATACAGTCAAAGAGCAGGTGTGTACACATGCACACAATATCCTAGGTATCCGCAGGACTGGGAGAATCTTGTTTGCAGAAGTTTGAAAATGCTTTAGAAATAATCCTAAAAGGGTGGTGTGGGAGGACAAAGAACAGGTACAGAGCGGCAAAGACTCTCCAGGTTCTTAGCAGAAATCCGTCCAGCTGCCTGAAATCTTTCCAGCTGGAGATGCTAGGAATTGAACGTAGATCCTGGTACAGGCAAAATACATGCCATGGCCCTGAACAATGTCCTATTCTTTTAGGAGCTGGGGGTCCACACTAGCCCCTCATGGGACCTTGGAGGGTCACATAGTGCCCATCATGCCTGATGGAGCCCTGGTGGTGCAGTGGTTAAATGCCAGTACTGCAACCACAAGGTTGTGAGTTCGATCCTGCCAGGCTCCAAGGTTGACTCAGCCTTCCATCCTTTCGCAGGTCGGTAAAATGAGTACCCAGCTTGTTGGGGGCAATTAGCTAAAATACATTGTAAACCGCTTAGATAACACTAGTTGATAGGCGGTATAGAAATAAATGCTATTGCTATTGCTATTGCTGCTTCCCCCTTTTTTCAAAAAAAGGGAGGCAAAACAGTCCAACCCCCAACCTTCTATAGTATAAGTTCCGATTCCCTTTTTTTTTTTAATGCATCTCTTCATCTTGAAACAACTTGAGGATACAAAGAACATGAAAAAAAATGACTAGGGGGTATGAAGGTTTTTTAGGACCAAAGAAATTAGGGGGCTGGGTGGCCCAGCACTTTTTCCACCCATGTTCCCCAACAAACATAATTACTTTAGCCATATTGTGCTAATACCCCAACGAATGTTCACCATAACGTGCACAAGCTGTTGAGATTTCTAGGGGCCATTTCCACACAACGGCACCATCCCGGCATGTTGCTGCCGATCCACGACACGTACCATTACACAGCGTCATTGCTGTCCCGGCTGCTCTCGCATCCCCAAACATCACAATCACAGAGTATAAGATTACCAAAAAAAAATAAAAAAATCTGGTAATGGCCTCCCATTGCGCAATGAGTGCATCACCGGCTCCAGGCAGGAAGGGCAGAAGCGTGATTGAACACTTCCTTCCTCAGTGCAGCCCAGGAAGAGGCCAGCCGCACTGCGGAAGGATGGAGCATGCCCCAAACACCACCTATCCACCAGTAGCCAGCCAGGTGTGGAGGAGAACGTTTGGGTCCCACTCCCATCCCAGCGGTAGATCGCGATGGAAGGACACGGGATCCAGGTTAAGGTGTGGAAAGGGCCTTCATCTCCTCATTCATCAAGGCTTTACAGAAAATATTGAGGTGGAGAAGAAAGGGCATAGGGAAAATGAGATCTTTAAATCATATTGACTGCATGACATCTTGCAATGTAATTTGAGAGGGAGGGTCTGAGCCTCTCCAAGAGGGAGTCATAAATACCTTTGTCAGTGGAAATCCATTGGTTTCTGACCTTCAGCTATCAGTGCCATGACACATGCAGTCAAATGCAGACAGCATCAGCAAAAAAAAAAAAAAAAAAAAAGGGTTTAGCAGCTTAATTAACTTGTTGGTGAGCTCAATATCTGCCTCAACAACAACCCACTAAACTGTTGACTGTTCATCTCTATGCGTGGATAAAAAGGAAGGATCAGCAACCTTAGGAGAAACCTGGATGGCCACAGACATTAAAAATATATGGGCATTTGACTGAAATATAAATAGGATTTAAATTATTTCTCTGACAGATTCAATTTTAATGATTTTAATCACAGTTTAACTCACTGGAGAGGAAGACTCATACCTTTAGCAGAAGCACATTATTGGTCATTTCTGCACTGGACTGTTACAGTGCTATTATTCCACTTTTAACATCCTATGGTATCCTGGGGTCCCTCCCCAAACTGCAATCCCCAGGATTCCATAGGATGTTCAAAGTGGAATAATGGCACTATAACAGTCTAGTGCGGAAATGGCCTCAGTTTAATATGACCCTTAATACAGTGGCCCTCCACTTTTGGGGTGCAGAAGGAAGGCGTGTGTATCTTCCTTCCCTCTACCCGGACAAAAGGCAAGGGAATGGGGGAGGCATACAAGCCTTCTCTCCCATTCCCTTGCCGTTTGTCCGAATGCAACCTCTCTATGACCAGACAAAAGGCAAGGGAATGAATGCATACCTTCCTCTTCTGTGTGCGGTGCTTCTTTCTCCAATTCCCTTGCCTTTTGCCCAGGTGCACAGAAGGAAGGCATACGTGCCCAGGCAAAAGGCAAGGGAATGGAAGGAGGCGAACGCAGGGAGAAGGAAAGTGCATGCTTCATGGATCATCAAATTCGTGAAAGCCAAACCCACGAGCGTGGAGAGAGGGCTGTACATATTCAGATCCAGATTTCACAAGGAATTAGATCCACAGTAAGAAATTATTCTGAATTGTTTTTAGATTAGTTTTCAGCTCATCAAATAAAAAAAAGAGGAGGTCCTATGCATTATATCCAGGCTGCCCTGTCTTGCTCAAATCCACTTCCAAATTTGCTATTCCATGAACTCTTCTTTCTTCACACTTACACCTCCCTTTCAATATCCTGTGGAATTCTGGGGTTTGTAGTTTCCTGAAGTCAAAGGGCTCTCTGGCTGAGGATTCTAAATGCCCCTCCCTAAACTCCAAAGCCTAGGATTCCATAGGAAGTTGAAAGTGGAATCATAGCACTATAACAGTGTAGTGTGGAAATGGCATAAGATACATTTCATTGGTGGTAACTGATGAAGCAGGTGATTTGCAACAGAGGAAATCGTCCCAGTCTTTCAGCTGATGGTTTCCAGCATTTTCTTTGCAGTAAATCAGGTTCCTAAAGCAACGAATTCCACCCAGACATCCCCAAGGGCAGGCCAATACTCCCAGTTCCCATGACCAGATTAACAAGTAGCCTGGTCTGGAACAGGGAGCAAATGGATGACAGATCCCAAGGTTATACGGCACAGAAATAAAAGATATTGACCTGTGACACATCTCCCACCCTAACAGCTATAAGAACTGTAGAACTCTGTTGGTAGCAGGAAGGCCCACTAAATGCAAATTAATCCTTTCATGTTACTTGGCAGCTGTTAATATTTGGCTATGACACTGACAAGAAAGCCCATCTGCTGAAGGCAGGGACCAGACTGTGGAATAAAACTGACCAGATTATTTCCCATCTTCATAACCGGCTGCTAACTTATTCACAGAACATACCGTAATTACAAATTGCATAATTACTATTCATGATATCTCTGACTTAGGCTGGTTTGTTAATTCAGGATCTTTAGAAGATTTTGAAATCTGATTTATTTTTTATTTTTTTTAAAGAATCTGATTTTTCCATAGAGCCTTAGGAGGAATGATGGAGGAAGCTGGGCAGGTTTAGCCTGCAGAAGAGAAAACTGAGAGGCAACATGACAGCTCTCTTTAAAAACCTCAAGAGGAGTCATGTAGAAGATGGAATGAGCTTGTTTTCTGCTGCGCCAGAAACTAGAAGACAAACCGATGGATTCAAGTGACAAGGAAAGAGATTCTACCTAAATGTAAAGAACTTTTTTTACCATAAGAACTATTAGGCCATTTCTGCACTACACTGTTATAGTGCTATTATTCTGCTTTCAACTTCCTATGCAATCCAGAGGCTTGCAGTTTAGGGAGCGGCATTTAGACTTCTCTTTGGCCTCAGTAAACTACAAACCCCAGAATTCCACAGGATATTAAAAGTGGAATAATAGCACTATAACAGTGTAGTGTGGAAGTCGCTTTACAGTGGACAGACTGTTTCATACGACAGTCGACTCTGCTTTTGGAGCTCTTTAAAGAAAGGCTGGATGGCCGTCTCTCAGGAGTGCTATCCTTGTATATCTCCGCATGGCAGGAGGGTTGGACTAGATGGCCCTCGTGGTTCAAAGATTTTCTGATTTTACATAAAACTGACAACTCCATTTAGGGGTGACTTGAGGGGGAACCTCAAAAACAAGTCATTGTGGACTGAGCATGCAGGATGGCCCCAAAATGCTGAGACAGAGCGAGGAGCAGAATGCCAGATGGTGGGAAGTAGGAAGCTGGATGCAGGACAAATAGTGACAGTGCTGGGCAGCAATTTGAATGTTGGATTAAGCCTCCAGGAGAGCAGGGCTCGAATCCTTGCTCAGCCTTGGAAACCCGATGGGTGGCCTTGGGCAATTCACACACCCTCTGCAAACCCACTCTAAAAAAATCTTGCAAAAAAAAAAACACCCTGTGATAGGTTCATCTTAGGGTTCCCCTAAGTCAGAAGTGAGTTGAAGCCCCAGGGCAATAAAGAAGTGCTGACAGGGGGAGGTTCTTTCTAGCCGCCACGTCTCTCCCCTTTAGAAACTGGCTTATCGGGATCCTAAGGTGAACCTATCACGAGGGTTTTCTTTGCAAGATTTGTTGCCTTTGCTTTTCTGTGAGGCTGAGAGACTGTGGCCTGCTTGAGGTCATCCACTGGCTTTCCATGGCCAAGTGGGGATTCAGATTTGGGCACAGGCCCACACCTGCCATTGTGTCCCTTTCACCAGGGATGCAGCAGCAGGGGAATTATAGGTACACACACCCAAACCTCTCCCTCATTTGCAAACAAGGGAGTAATTCAGAATCCACAACCCTGCTGCCCCATCCCTATTCTCTGCTGGTGGTGGTGGTGTCCAGCGACAGGGTTTTGCAGACCCCTGCAAGGGTTCCACAGACCCCTAGGGTTCCCCAGACTCCAGGTTAAGAAACATAGCCTAGAGAGATGGAGAGATGGCTTTCTCTGGAGCCTGAACAATCACCTGGTAGAGATGCTTTAGCTGGCGCTCCTGCATTGAGCACCAGATGGCCATCAATTCCCTTCCAACTCCACGATTCTATGATTTTAAGCCAGACAGGCATCCATCAAGAATCTCATGAATGCAGTTCTCCTGCCTTGGCAACATGACCCTTTGGGTCCCTACCGAATCTGCAATTCCATGAGTCTCTGATCATAAACCAACCTAGGTCCAGGTACTCTTCTGCAGTGCCATAATTTAACTGCTAATTCTGCTCCAGGTGGGAGAAAGGAAGCATCGACAAAAAGCACACCCCTTCTGAATTCAAAGCAACAATGGCACAATATTTGCCAACATTCTATCTCCACCTGCACAGCAAGAGTGCTGATGCATTGCCAAAGAAACAAAGCCACAACAAGGCAATCTTGGAAGGGAAGCTCGTTGATGCCGAATATAGCCTGGCACGACCAACTCACAACAAGAAAGGTGGAGCTAGGGAAGGAGGAGGCAGCCGTGCGCGCTGGAGTCACAAGTGGCTGGTGGCATGAGCGCAGCCGGCCACAGGGGTCAATTCCAACATGCAACAAGAAGCAGGAAGAGAAACCTCACTGCTGAGCAGAAGGGAAACACCAGTGATGTTTATTTTCCACTTTTATTTATTTTCCACTTTTTTTAAAAAAGGGGACTTTTGTGGGGCCTCAAACTCATGGGCCCTTCAGATTCCTTCAAAGCAAAGCACACTCAGAGGAGGGCGACCAAAATGGCGAAGGGTCTGGAAGCCATGCCCCATGAGGAACAGCTTAGGGAGCTGGGGATGTTTAGTTTGCAGAAGGGAAGGTTAAGAGGGGACATGAGAGCCATGTTTAAATATTTGAAGGGATGTCATGTTAAGGGCTTGTTTTCCGCTGCCCCAGAGACTGGGACAAGGAGCAATGGATTCAAGCTGCAGGAAAGGAGATTCCACCTGAACCTCAGGGAGAACTTCCTGTTGGTCAGAATTGTACAGCAGTGGAATATGCTGCCTCAAAAAGCATTTCTGCACTACACTCTTATAGTGCTATTATTCCACTTTCAACATCCCATGGAATCCTGGGGTTTGCAGTTTAGGGAGGGGCATTTAGAATTCTCAGCCAGAGAGCTCTTTGGCTCAGCAAACTGCAAACCCCAGAATTCCACAGGATGTTGAAAGTGGAATAATAGCACTATAACAGTGTAGTGCGGAAATGGCCAGAGTGTGGTGGAGTCTCCTTCTTCGGAGGTTTCTAAGTGGAGGCTGGATGGCCATCCGTTGGAAATGCTTTGATGTGTGTTTCTGCATAGCAGGGGGTTGGACTTGATGGGGTCTCTTCCAACTCTATGATTCTATGCAAACTTTTCTTTGGCTTCAGAGATGCATATTCACTTTGCAAATTATTATTGGTAGTAGTAGTTTTGCTCCACCAAGAAGAATGATCTCAGACTGTTTGTCACACAACCCTGCCATGCCGTCTCAGAAGGGGTGTGTGTTCCCGCTGGACACAAGCCAATCCAGAGAGAAATGGCAGGAGAAGACGGTTGGCCTATGACCAAACAGGAAGCATTAGTGACCAGAAATTGGCCTGTTAGACATCATTGCTACGGCAACACCTGGGCACCCTTGTTGAACTTACAGGGCGTCTCCCTGGCTGATCACTTGAACAAGAGTGTTGATTTAACCAGCTCCGTTCGTTGTTTGTCTCGGCAGGAGAATCCCAAGCATCTGTTCCTACAACAGTTTGCACTGAGAACAATCCAGATCCAGAGAGGAGCAGGAAGAGGGCATCAGTTGGTTCTATCATGTGACAAGAAGTTCCAAGGGCACATTTACCTGGACCAGTGGCCAAATGTGGCACAAGGTAGCTTTTTAAAGAGAAGCAGATGCTTTGCACCAACGCCCCACAAAGGATAACGTTTACCTAATGGATGATTAGCATACCATTTACATTTCCAGAGGGCGAGATTACGGATACTAGTACGGATTTATATTCAACCAAAGGGTGCATTAGTGTGGCCGAAGCAATTTGCTTCAAGATTTCTTGGCAGCTTAAAATAAAAAGCATAAAGAAATCTAATCAGCCACTTCCTTCACTGTTTTCCCAGTTTAGCAGCCAGACGCCAAAAAACCCACACCCAAACAAGATCCGTCTTCTGATGCAATACAGGCGAGCAAAATCCATCTTCGGAGGAAATTGCAAAGCTCCTATTAGGAGCTATTTTTTAGGGAGGGGGAAAGAAAGAAGTACAATCCTAATTCCAGCTTTGGAAATGTACTATCCATTAAAAGTGCCAAGTTCTCCAAAATGCCCAGAGAAGCAACAGAGAAGCAACAGAATCATTAAGACGTTGATGGCTGCTATTGTTTGTTTGTTTTTCTATTGTTGGGTTTCGGGGAGAACTGGATACATTTTCTAGCTGGAGAATTGTGGTTTTCTCCTCTGAAAAACTGGCACAACTGCAGACCTTGAAAAAGTGGCATTTGGACTAAAATAAAAAGCATAAAAAAATCTAATCAGTTCCTACAACTCCCAGAATCCATCCAACACAAAGGAGTCTGAGAGTTGCCATCCAAAAAGGAAATAGTAAGGTTAGACCAGAAATCTTTTCCATACCATTTTGATGCCCATATAGGCTAGTCTTAAGCTAAGCCTTCCCCGGAGATAACAAATCCCCTCCAGATCAAAGTCCGTTTAATCCAGTTACTGTGCCAGCTCATTAGGCAGATCGGTCCCTACCCTCCAAAATTATTTTTCATGCACCTTATTTAGGAGGATAAAAGCTTTTCTAGTACAGTAGTTGCTTCACATATGACCTTGTAAAAACACTGCAAAACTGTCTAGCAACTATCCATCAGCCCCAGTCAATACTGCGGCATTGCATTTTATAAGCAGTCTTTCAGCACCTTAAAGGTGGAGCAAAAATGGGATCAAAATGGAATAAGTGGTAACAGTTCGCAGAACCATGGAAGAGACCACAAGGACCATCCAGGCCAACTCCATTCTGCAATGCAGGAATACATCATCAAAGCATTCCTGACAGATGGCCATCCAGCCTTGCTTTTAAAAAACTTCCAAAGGAGGAGACTCCACCACACTCCAAGGCAGCGTATTCCACTGTCAAACTGCTCTTACCATCAGGAAGTTCTTCCTAATGATAAGGTCGAATCTATCTTCCTGTCCTTTGAATCCATTGCTCCACGTCCTAGTCTCTGACGCAGCAGAAAACAAACTTGCTCCATATGACATCCTTTGAAAAATATTTAAAGATGGCTATTATGTCACCTCTCAACCTTCTTTTCATCAGGCGAAACATATTTAGCTCCCTAAACCACTCCTCACAGGGCCTGGTTTCCAGACCTTTTATCATTTTGGTCCCTCTCTTCTGGACACATTTCATCTTATCAATACCCTTCTTGAACTGTGGTGCCCAGAACTGGACACAGTATTCCAAATGAGGTCTAACCAAAGCATAAGAGAGTGGTACTGTTGCTTCCCTCAGTCTAGATACTATACTCCTGTTGATGCCGCCTAGCATCCCATTGGCCTTTTCATTTTTTCTGCCCAAGTGTAGCACCTTACATTTTTCCCTGTTGAGATTAATTTTGTTAGTTTTGGCCCTGCTCTCTAATCTGTTACGGTCATTTTGAACTGTGATCCTGTCCTCTGGCAAGATCCTAACTGAATCCTCAACAGCCAGATCCAAATTTAAGACCAGCATTCAGGAGGAAATGTCTATGGAATCAACAAACTCAGGGCCAAAAATTCACCCTGTTAGAGTTGATTCTAACTGGTACATCTCGAATTGTTAACCCAAATAGATTCATTGGCTATCCAACTATCAAGAGTTGGACAGTTTGCTCCCAAGTCCCCGGATCCCACTTTTTCAGCCACCAACACACCCTGCCAGTCCATCAGAGCTTCCCAAACCCTCATTTAAAAAAAGATGCAATTTTCAGGTGAAAATGACTCAACAGTTGCATCCAAAGCCCCCCAAAGGCGCATAGAATCGTATCCTCAACTCCCTCCCAAACCCACTGCCAGTTTGTTTTCCCTCCACCTCAAAAATGGCAGCAGGTAAGTGATGCAACTTGGAAAGAAAAGCCCATTTTCCATCTCCACCGTTCTCTGTTCTGTGGATCTCTCAGTGTGGAGGCCATCAGGAGAAAAACTAGATCACCAACGGCAAGCTGGTTCAAATACGTGGACACCCAACTCGGCTCCAATAGGTCAAGAAACCAACACAGGACTGCCAGATTGAGAACTGGAGATGGTTGTGTGGATGAGGGAATTTCAGCAAGTGTGGCTTGTTACACAACCAAGTAACAAGCAATACGTGAAATTCCCGCATTTACACATTCATTAAAGGTATAGCACCCTCTCCAGTTTTCCATCTGGCAACCCTAAGAGAATCCATCTCTCTGACGCTCCTTGTCAAGGTCTATTTTCCTGCGGAGAACGGAAATATTGCACAAGCCAGCTCCGAGGCAATCAAAATAGGGACCCAGTCGAGTCAACATGTTCAAAGCCCATTACTTGTTTGCTTTTTTATTAGAGCCAAAGAAATAAATCCCCTACCAGTAGGAACAGCAAGAGTGGGGGATGTCAAAAGCCAATGAAGTTCTGAAGCGTTTCCCAAGGGCAACATGTGAAAATATTTGCCTGGTTTTGATAGTTCGGGAGCAAAGAAACAGCTTCTGGTACAATCAGGACATGCTTTCAAAACCCAGCGTTATAATAGAAACAGCGTCCTAAAAATGGTGGAGGCATTTTTGCAAACTCAAGGTCTCATTTACTGTTTCAGCGGTACTGCGTCTGAGAATAAGCAGAGCAAAGTAAGCAGGAGAAGAAAAGTAATGTAAGAACAAACCCAAATACTTCTAACAAGAGGTGAAACGGGTTAAGAGAACTCAAGTGGATTCTTCCTCTATTTTGTTTATTCATCTAATGTATATTTTGAATTGCATCTTCATCTCTATAAGGGTTGAGGGCAACCTGCAATAAAACCATAAAAAGAATAAAGGCAAGCCATATTGGAAGGTGAGAGCAACGTCTAGAAACTTAAGCCACTTCCGCACTAGACTGTTATAGCGCTATTATTCACTTTCAACATCCTACGGAATCCTGGGGGTTTGCAGTTTAGGGAGGGACCTTTAAAAGTGGAATAATAGCGTTATAATAAGCTAGTGCAGAGATGGCCTTCCTTCCTGTCCTTCAACCAGCAAGTGAAAACTTCTCTTTTCCGGCAGAGTTGTAGGAAGCATTTGCAAGGGCTTTTAACGGTGTGCTGCTCTATTGATTTTCATCTTTGCTTTAAAAGGTTTTAATTCTCCAGACAGTTAAATTGTATTTTAACAACGACCTTTTGTCTGTTTTTACTTATGTCTTTTGTGTGAGCTTTGTTTTAATATAGGAAAGCTGTCTGGAGTCTTGGAGAAAGACAGGATATAAGGGAACAAATTGTACCGCATTGCTACCACAACTGGGTCTTATCTTCCATTATTTGTTAGTTTTAACACAAACAATCTAATACACAATCAAAGAGTAATTTGGAAAAAGAAGGAAAAGCAGAAAGAAAAATAAACTGAAATACAATACTAACACACTGAACTAAACCACTCTACACTAAATAACTAAAACATTAAATACTAACGAATTAAAATACAAAAGGGCTCTGCCCCCCCACCAAATTGTAATGAGAGAAAAAAATTAAAAAGAAAAATTATATTATTCTACCATTACAGACCCAACTAAGTAATCTGATTAGAATTTCTGTAACCATAGCCACATAAATTATTGCATCATTAGATTTCTTCTTGCTCAAAAAATCCATAAACCATTTCTAACATTTCAAAAAACAATCTTCTGTTGACTTATCCTTTAAAACCCACATTACTTTGGCGATTTGGGCCTCCTCAGCAACCTTACCAATCTCTTCTCCGCTTTCCAGGTTTGAGCAAACAATATTTTTGCTGCCACTATCATGTTTTGAGGATGTAATCCATATTTACTTTATATTTACTTTATCCTTAACACTCAGCAAAAACATTTCTGGTGGCATTACAAAATTCTTTTTAACATGAATCCTGGAGTTTGCAGTTTAGGGAGAGGCATTTAGGATGCTCAGCCAGAGAGGTCCTGGGCCTCAGTAAACTACAAACCCCAGAATTCCACAAGATGTTGAAAGTGGAATCAAAGCGCTATAACAGTGTAGTGCGGAAGTGGTCTTGGTGAATGTCCAAACCAGACCAGGGACTCAAATTCTGATTTCCCAGAGCCTTGGTCCTATAACGAAAACCACGATAACCACAGTGGCTCATAAGCCAGAACACATTGGTACCTTTCACTCCACCATTTTGCATCCCCCCATGCTCCAGTATTGCAAACTCCTTCCCCCCAAACTTCCCCCAAAAAACTTTTCAGAAATGGAATTCAGACCTCGGGTTGAAAGATTGTCCCTAGCAGTGGTAGCTTCCTGTGTTCTGAAGATTTTCCTCAGAGTCTTTGGCAAGATTACAGAGGCCAACAGATTGCCAAATTCTTAGAATAAAGTCTCCAATGTTACACACACACAGGCAATACCTTTCCAGCTGGCAAACCATCACCTTTGTTCGCTTACATTTTGAATATCATACCTTCCAGTAAAGATCACTCTTAAAGTTAGCCTTTCCCAACCTGGGCCATTTCCGCACAAGACTGTTATAGCGCTTTGATTCCACTTTCAACATCCTATGGAATCTGGCGGTTTGCAGTTTCGGGAGGGGCCAGCTGGCCCTTCCCGAAACTGCAAATCCCCAGATTCCATAGGATGTTGAAAGTGGAATCAAAGCACTATAACAGTCTCATGCGGAAACGGTCCTGATGCCCTCTGGACATCTCTCTCTTCTCCTGCTTCTACAGCAGCCTTTCATGAAACAACAAATGCGATCTGCAACAAAATGTTGCAGCACAGAATGTCGAATGTTATGACTTCTCCTTTTCATGTCCCTTTGCTTCCCCCCTGCGCGCACACACGAACAATCAAGTCAGCATTGCTTGGCTACTGAACGTGCTGAATCCTAACTGTATGGCTTATGTCTCCCTGTTTTTTTGTACTTGTTCTCCTCCTTCGTGCCATTTTGGCTACACACAATCAACACCCACAGCTTGAACACTGGAAATAGAGGGAATCTCTGGTGGAACTGGTTACAGGAGGAAAGGAAGGTGGGATTTCACCGAAGGAAAGATCTCCTCAAGAAAGTACCCAATGGTGTATCCAGGCAAGCAGGGCAGATGCCCGGGGGCACAAAAAAGCCGTGCCGGAAGATTTAGCAGAGGAGGAGGAAGAGGAAGACGCAGCCCCAGATGTAGAGGGACGACTTCCATGCTTGCGCTTAGTGCTGTTTCTGCTAGATACGCCTCTGAAAGTACCCATGTACACAGACGGTGTGTTATCTCCACTATTAGAACCTTCCATCCATACAGTCAATTTGTAGAGATGACTTAGCTGACTTATCCTTGCTTGAAAGAAAAGATTCTTTGACATCTAGCCTCTCAGCCCAGATGGCTGGGGCTCAGTATGGTTACACAGCAGCGTAAGCACATGCACTATGGATGCTTGAGGAAGATTTCTGCATCTCTCTAAGCCACGCGTGTCAAACACAAGGCCCGCGGGCCAAATCTGGCCCACCAGGCCATTTCATATGTCCCCACACTTCTCCTGCAGCTGCAGCACTCCCCCACCTGGGGAACCCGATCCCCACACTGTGGGACCCCGGCTGCTGGCATTCTGAAGAGGGGCCCTGCTGCCAGCACTCATGATTTACTTCTACTTCTGACTGCTCCTCTGTCCAAGTTTCGCCATCAGAGCATTGCCGCAGGTTACCATGGCATGGTTACCATGCCTCTTTCTGCTCCCCTGCCCCTTTCTGGAGCTGGTGAGCCCAATCTCCATATTGCAGGCCCCCGGCTGCAGGTATTCTGAAGAGAGGCCCAGCAGCCAGTACTTGTGATCTACTTCTACTTGTGACTGCTCCTCTGTCCAAATCTCGTGAGCTGTGGAGCGTTGCCATGGTAACCTGCAGTAATGTTCTGACGGTGAGACTTGGACAGAGGAGCAGTCAGAAGTACAAGTAGATCACAAGTGCTAGCTGCTGGGCCCCTCTTCAAATACCAGCAGCCGGGAGCCTAAAATGTGGAGATCAAGTTTGCCAGACAGAGGGAGCGCCACAGCTGCAGGAGAGGTGCAAGGGCCACATGAAATGGCCTGGTGGGCCAGCTTTGGCCTCCAGGCCTTGTGTTTGACACATGTGATATAGATCTTCTCTCTTCTAACCTCAGTCCCTCCTCTCACCAATGGGCTGGGTTTCTCTCATACAGAGCCACTTTGGTTACATGGCAACCCATTGGTGGGGCTGCCCTGCCTCTCAGGTTAGGCTCCATCACAATGACTCTCTGCAAGTCCCTAAAATTAGGGCTGCCACATTCAACCATTCAGAATAATTTTATAAAAATTTTAAAACTCCACATAAACCAGGCTGTGGAGTTCGTTCGAGGAGCATTTTTGGGTGGAATCAGTAGAAACGCACCGACTCTGACTTCAAAATGAAAACGTACAGTATTGTAATAACACGTGGTAAATGTGTTGTGGTGTGCCTCCAAGTCATTCTCAGCTTAGGGCAACCCTATGGTGAACCTATCAGGACGTTTTCTTGGCAAGATTAATTGAAAGGGGGTTTGTCATTGCCTTCCTCTGAGGCTGAGAGAATGTGACATGCCCAAGGTCACCCAGTGGGTTTCTACGGCCAAACGGGGATTCCAACCCTGGTCTCCAGAATCAAAGTGTGATGCTCAAACCCCGACACCAAGCCAGTTCTCACATTTGGTAAATATGTCATAGGAATTTAGGAAAGCTTTCTCATCTAGAAATTTTAATGAAATGAATATATTTTACGTTCTGCCTGTCTCAGTAGCCTGATGATTCATACAGTGATGAAATGCCTTGTGCTATAATTTCACCACGGTAAATTTGGTATCACTAATTAACACACATTTGCCATTTATGAAGACGTTGGAGTCGGAAAATAGGAGGACTTAGAGCCAAAAGTTTGGCATATTGATTCCACAGCCACGCTCATGCTATTTTAAAAAAATCCAGTTGTAGCACAGAATTCTAAAAGCATATACAATTATAACTCCATTAACAGAGATGTGTTCCTAGGAAGTCCTTCTGCCTAGGAATTTGGTACCAGAGGCAGAAATAACAAAAATAGGAGCACAATCGGATCCTACACTGCAAAAAGAGAACAGCAGTTGAACATGTTGCAACAGAACTAACAATATTTTCTAGTGAAATGAAACAAACAGATAAGGTCAGCCCTGTGTAACAAAAACATTCTGAACCTTCTACAGATCACTTGAAAGTGATCACTTGAAAGGCATCCATGGATTATTATTTTTTCTCCACCAGCCTTCGCTTTTCTTATTATTTTCATTCTGGCGGCCACACTTAGGACCTTTCTGCCCTATACTTTATAGTGGTATGATTCCACTTTCAATTTCCTGTGGAATTCTGATCATAGTAGGGCTCAGCCAAAGCAAAGCCGTCTTTTTTCCCAGCTCAACCTTTACTGCATTGTTCACCACAGACAAGCTTCCAACACTAGTAGTTTATGCTTCTCCAGCCCTAGTTTACCACTCTTCTAATGCTGATCCTGCTAAAAAAAGTTCCAGTTAGACAGAGGATGAGGAAGAAACTGGTTGTAAAAAGACTTTGGCCATTTCTGCACCACACTGTTGTAGTGCTATTATTCCACTTCCAACATCCTATGGAATTCGGGGTTTGCAGTTTAGGGAGGGGCCTCAAAGGCCCCTCCCTAAACTGCAAAGCCCAGGATTCCATAGGATGTTGGAAGTGGAATAATACCACTATAACAGTCCAGTGTGGAAACAGCCACACGCACACACAGAGCTCAACAAAGGAAAGGCCTCCTTTGACCAGTGCTTCCAGGGGCACATTTATGTACCATCTTTAAAAACTGCAGACAAAAGAAACAGGGCTTAGCTGATCCTCTTCAACTAATCGTTATCAAAAAACCATATGCAAATCCATGCAGCTTTTTCCACAAACTAACCAAGGGCTTCACATTCACGTAGGTTAATGAAGAAAGATGTCTTTAATTCAGCAAACAGCGTGACTCAAAATGCATCAGTAGTAGAGAACAGCACAGAGCCGTCCTTGTTTTTGAATGAATTCTCATGCTCTCCCGCCCCCCCCAACACACAGAGAAAAGGAAGCAGGCAGCAGCATCTGCGTCATTAAGTGCGTTGCAACTCACAGGCTCATGGGGGGAGGAAAGACAGCAGTGAGATGGCTCTAGATCCCCCCTCCCCGAGACAGGGTGCCCTTGGCCTGAAAAGATGCAGAAGACCAGATGTTTATCCGGGTTTAAAATCATTAAAAAAGGAGCTGAGGAGGAGAGAGGAGAAAATTTTCAAGAGAAATAACGGCCAGTGCCGCTTAGCCCCAATATGTGCATTCCTTGCCCCATGTCTCCAAATCAGTAGTGGGAATCATGCAGCCCTCACCAGTGGCTGCAAACTACAGCTCCCAGCATTCTGCACCACTATGATCATCAGAGCTCCTGGGAGTTGCAGTCCAGCAGCATCTGGAAGGCCACATGATACCCAACCCTGCCCTAAGCGTATAACCTTCCGGCAGCTGAGGATGTTTCCAAATGCATCTCACAGAGCCAGCTCCTGGATGAAGCTTAGGCTCAACAGAATTGACTTTAGGGTTTGTAAAATAAAGATCCACCTACTGGAGGCTAGAGCAAAAAAAAACCCCATACATTTAAAAGTAATTCGGAGCCAAGGATTTTGTTCTGAGTACAAAAACGGAACAGGGAGTGCAGCCTATGCTGGGTTGCCCCACGTTTTCCTTCCCTCCGAGGCACCCAGCGTCCAAAAATTCTCTTTGCAATTCCAATTCTGCACGAAGCAGAAACTATAAGGGTAATTTTCAGGCACCCAGTAGAGTTGGAGGTCTTTTTGCTGCAATTGTTAAACCACGGGGTATCTTTCCCAATCTCCAGCAAATCACCCCAGGGATCTACCGGCAGATCCAGATCAGCTGGAAAAATCTTCTGAAGCGATGCATCTCATAGCCTTTAAATCCCAATAGTCCTCTTCTTGTGATGCTCAGGGACTGAGCAGCCACTTTGCCCTGCAGGTAGCCCAAGGCTCACTTTTGCAGGGAAGACCTTCCCCTGCCCGCAGCTCTGGAGAAATGCTGCCAGCCAGAGCAGACAGTATAGGGTTGGATGAGTCTCATCAGCCAGAAAGAAATCCTATTAATTTCTCATCAAATAGGATAGGGGTATTCTTTGTCGATGGGGCCCGACAGGCTGCTTAAAAACACACACACCCCAGTTTGGGAATGGCCAAGCCAACCGTCCAACAAACCACTGACCACAGGAGTCTAGACTTCTGCACATGGCCAGAGACAATAACGCTTACATCAGGAAGATCTGTATATCAGTCCAGACTATTTGTACATCCAACCTGTATTGCCTACTCTAGCTGGCAGTAATTCTTCACAGCTGCAATTTGGGGGGAATCTTTGCCTGTTACCTGTTCCTTCTTTTTAGCTGAAGATGCTGGAACTGTCTGTGTATTCTCTGTCACCAGGGGATGACTCCCTTCTCCACACACCCCACGCTCAAATCATAACAGCAATGCACTGGGAATCTAAGCGTTCCTAAACCAATGACTTAAAAAAGCAGCAATAGGTGCAACAGACCAGCTGTGGAAAGCACTTTGCACATGCCCCAGATACTCTAGCTACTTCTCATATATTCTAAGGGAGAAGGAAAGGGTCTCAGATCTGGATTAAGCCTGTGCACTTTATTCAAGAAAGGGTTCCCATCGAAACCAAAACTCCTAAGCAAATACCACAAGGTTTCCAAGGGTAGGTTGGGAGTAGTTGTGTTAGTCTGTGGTCAGGTTTTTTTCAAAAGAGTCCAACAGCATCTCCGAGGCTCACAAGTGTTGTTTGGCACAAGCCTTGGGGGGAATCATGGTCCACAAATGCAGTTGCCCCAAACAGAACCTGAACGTCTTCGTGTGCCACTGGGCACTCGGTTATGGGAATAAGGGCCATTTCCGCACTAGGCGGTTGTAGCGTTATCGTTCCACTTTCAATATCCTACAGAATCCTGGAGTTTGCAGTTTAGGGAGGGGTCTTTGAGCAATAATATACCGTAGCCTTTGAGGCCGCTCTCTAAACTGCAAACCCCAGGATTCCATCGGATGTTGAAAGTGGAATAAAAGCACTATAACAGCCTAGTGTGGAAATGGCCAAGGTAAAGGGCTCAGCTTTTTGGACGCACGCACATGGGGAGCCCGGGCAAGCCACGTTCTGGGGCTGCATTCAGAGCCTGACAGCCTTGTCTCTCTCTGGAAAAACATGGGAGGGACAGAGCACAACGAGAACAGGGTGCCTCTGAGCTTACCCAGAGCGCCTTTTCGTTCCCCCTGTACAGAGATCCACGCAGAAATCTCCCTTAATTCTAGGATGACAAAAGAAATCGCTCTTTTTTTTTCGCCTCTTGCCTAGCAGAGAGGGAGTTTTAAACCAAGGCAAGCCCCAACATCTTTGGAGTTGGGAGGGAAAAAAACTCTTAAGCATCTCCAGCCTCGGGGGGGGGGTGAATATATATATATTTTGTCCCCCTGAATCTCTCTCTCTCTGTCTCTTCCACGCGCCCACCACCACAATACCGTGTCCCAGGGAGGACATAACTCCGCAGCAGGGGAAAAATAAAAGACTCGGCAGCCAGGAGCGGAACTGGAAACCCCGGCTGGCAGGCTCGCGTGTTCCAGCTCTCTTTTCTTGCAACGCGAACGGTGCAAAAAGGGAGAGGAGGGGAGAAAGCGCCAGCCTTACCTCCTTCTTGACGTTCCAGAGCAATTTCTCCTTCGCGGCATCTTCGGAGGAGCTCATGGTGCGGCCAGGCGAGGAGCAAGCCAAAAAAGGGGGGATCCGCACTGAAAATTAATGCGGAACGAACCCGCGCTTTCTCCGGAGCGTGCGGACGGAGGCGCCCAGCCCCGCGCCGGCTCTGCGGGCTCTCGGGAGAGGCTCCGCGGCCCCCCTCGGCTCCCGCCCGCCCCGCCGCCCCCAGCCTCCCTCCGGCTCCGGCGGCAGCGGCGGCGGCGGCGGCAGCCACGGCCCGGGCCCGCCCCCGCATTGACGTCACACCGCCTGGCCCCGCCCCCGAGGGAGGGGGAGCCGGGGAGCGGGGAGATTATTTGGTAACAATCCCCTCTTGTGATGGGGGGCGCAAAAGGGGGCTGGGGGGGCTTTATTTAAAAAACGCCACCAAATAAACCCTGGGGCTCGTTTTCCACGAAAGGAAAAGGTTAATCCTTTGGAAAGCACAACCTGGGGAGGCTCCAGAGCATGTGCAGAGTGCTTTTCGAACGCGGCGCCTCGATGCCAGCGGCATCCATGTCTTTTCTTTCCTTGTTTCGCTACAGAGCCCGGGCGGCTGAACAAACCTCTCCTTCCACCTTCCTAACAGGTAGAAAACGCCGCACCATTTAAGCCACTTCCGCACTACGCTCTTATAGCGCTATGATTCCACTTTCAACCTCCCACGGAATCCTGGGGCTTGGAGTTTAGGGAGAGGCATTTGGAACTCTCAACCAGAGAACTCTTTCGCCTTTGGAAACTATAAATCCCAGAACTCCAAAGGAAGTTGGAAGTGGAATCATAGCGCTATAACAGGGTAGGGCGGAAATGGTTCGTAGAAGTTCCCCTTCCTGAAAAGCTAGCCTTCAGAAGTAGGGGTCGCAGAGGAGAGTGAGGGGGGTGATAATATTTCTGCAAACTATAAAGATTTATTTGAAAATAGTTACATACAATTTAAGATAAAATAGCAATGCGGAAATGAAAGAGAAGATCTGAATGAAGTAGTAGTGCAGCAAAATGGTAAAATATATAGTAGAATCCAGGTGGTTTAATGTATTTAAAGGTTAATATAAAATGCAAGATAGGATGATTGAAGGATGATAATGTAAAAATAGAAAAATGTAATGATCTACATGACTGTTGAGACAATGGACAATCATAGGGCCTTTCCGCACTACACTGTTATAGTGCTCTTATTCCACTTCCAATGGCTTATGGAATTCTGGGGTTTGTAGTTTCCTGAGGCCAAAGAGCTTACTGGCTGAGAATCCTAAATGCCCCTCTCTAAACTGCAAATCCCAGGATTCCATAGGAGGTTGGAAGTAGAATAATAGCACTATAACAGTGTCGTGTGGAAATGGCCATAGATTAATGAAGATAGCGATGGCTGTTGTTTTTTTTAATTTGCTATTCTATATTCATGCTTTATTTGATATACACTGTAATATGTTAAAAATTACTTTAAAAGCAATAAAAACTATTGCGGGGGAAAGGTTAGATGGCTCACCAAATCTGGAGTGACCAAGCATGTGGATTTGGATAGGGCAACAGAGAGACAAACACTTGGATTTACAATACATTTAAATCAATAAAAAAAGAAGTAAGGGTTCCAGAATCCCGAAACAGCTAGACTGCTGGGTATGCCCCTGGCTGGGATGGCCATGGGATTCTAAGACCGGTAATCCAAAAAAAAAAAAAAAAAAATTTAAATGTTTCCAGGCTCTGGAAACAAGCATGTATAAATTGGTACATATTCCTTTCTCTTTGGGCGATTTCATGGGACAGTGATCTGCACATGGCTGCTAATGATAGAACCTCCATGTTCAGGAGCAGCACATCTGAATATGGTGCAACTCCTGGGCCATTTCCGCACGAGTCTGTTGTAGCGCGATGCTTCCACTTTCAACCTCCTATGGAATCCTGGGGTTTGCAGTTTCGGGAGGGGCCAGCCGGCCCCTCCCGAAACTGCAAACCCCGGGATTCCATAGGAGGCTGAAAGTGGAAGCATCGCGCTACAACAGACTCGTGCGGAAATGGCCCTGAATTTGTTAGCGAGATTTGCAAGTGGAGAAAGGAGTCCCTCTGGTGTACTTTCTGGAGGCGTTTGGACAGAGATTTGGGGAAAATGTTTTTTTTAAGATTACCAACATAACAACACCAGACCCAACACAGTGTGGCCATTTCTGCACTACACTGTTATAGTGCTATTATTCCACTTTCAACACCCTGTGAAATTCTGGGGTTTGCGGTTTACTGGGGCCAAAGAGCTCTCTGGCTGAGAATTCTAAACTGCAAAACCCAGGATTCCACAGGATGTTGGAAGTGGAATAATAGCACTATAATAGTGTAGGGTTGTATCAATAGGAGTCTGGTGTCTTGATCAAGAGAAGTAAGGGTACCACTCTATTCTGCATTGGTTACTCATTTGGAGTACTGTGTCCAGTTCTGGGCACCTCAATTCAAGGAGAAGCTGGAGCGTGTCCAGAAACACACAGAATCACAGAGTCGGAAGAGACCCCAAGGGCCATCCAGTCCAACCCCATTCAGGAATACATCATCAAAGCACTCCCAACAGATATGGCCATCCAGCCGCTGTTTAAAAACCTCCAAAGGAGGAGATTCCACCACAGTCCCAGGTAGCACATCCCACTGTTAAATAGCAATTACTGTCAGGAAGTTCTTCCTAATATTTAGGTGGAATCTCTTTTCCTATAGTTTGAATCCATTACTCCATGTCCTAGTCTCGAAGCAACAGAAAACATGCTTGTTCCATCTGCGATATGACATCCTTTCAAATATTTAAACACAGCTAGCACGTCACTTCTTAACCTTCTCTTCTCCAGGCTAACCATACCCAGATCTCTAAGCCACTCCTCATAGGGGATGGTTCCCAGGCCATTTATAATTTTGGTTGCCATACTTTGGATACCTTCCAGTTTCTCAATATCCTTCTTGAATTGTGATGCCCAGAAGTGGACACAGCGCTGCAGGTGAGGTCCATCCAAAGCAGGACAGAGCATTTCTATTACTTCTCTCGACTGAGACACAATATTCCTATTGATGCAGCCTAGAAGAAGAGAGCGACCAAAATAGTGAAGGGTCTGGAAGCCATGCTCTATGAAGAACGGCTTGGGGAGCTGGGGATGTTTGGTCTGCAGAAGAGAAGGTTAAGAGGGGACACGAGAGCCATGTTTAGATATTTGAAAGGATGTCATGTTGGGGAGGGAGCGGGCTTGTTTTCTGCTGCTCCAGACACTAGGACAAGGAGCAATGGATTCAAGCTGCAGGAAAGGAGATTCCACCTGAACCTCAGGAAGAACTCCCTGACAGCCAGAGCTGTCCAGCGGTGGAATACGTTGCCTGAATGGAGTGTGGTGGAGTCTCCTTCTTTGGAGGTGTTTCAGCAGAGGCTGGATGGCCATCTGTTGGGAATGCTTTGATGGGTGTTCCTGCATGGCAGAGGTTGGACTGGATGGCCCCTGGGGTCTCTTCCACCTCTAGGATTCTACCTCTTTTGAAAGAATATCATGGGGGACCTTGTCAAAGACCTTACTGAAATCAAGATATGCTACGTTCACAGCATTCCCCTCATCCAACAAACTTGTAACTTTATCAAAAGAAGAGATCAAATTAGTCTGGCATGACTTGTTTTTGAGCAACCCATGTTGACATTTAGCGATCGCAGTATTCCTTTCCGTCTCTTATAACAATCACCCCCAACCTGGCTCCTTCCAGATGTCTTGCCCTACAGCTCCCATCAGTCTGGACCCTGACCGTTGCTCCGGTTGGCTCCTTCTGATTGGGCTTGTAGTCCAAAACATCTTGAAGGACCCAGATTGAGCAAGGCTCTTTTAGGTGATGAGTTCATTCGGTATAAGAGGGATCATTTTGGAAAAAGCATTTCACCAAGAAGGGCTACCACTTATCCTTTTATAAGTACTTGCATTCAAATTAATTGTAAGAGGTTTAATCATGGGGATCTTAGTAAGCCAAGCAAAATGTTGTTAATTGATCTAATTCACTCACTAGCTTAGAAATATGAAGACGCAGAAGGAAAAACATTTTCCTTTTTTCCTCCCACCGAAGTCTTATTTTGTGGTGAGAGACACAAATGGATTATGGCATATTTTCTTTAGAACACATGTGTCAAACACAAGGCCTGGGGGCCAAATCTGGCCCACCAGGCCACTTCACGTGGCTCTCGCACCTCTCTTGTAGCTGCGACACTCCCCCCACCCAGCAAGCCCAATCCCCGCATTGTGGGTCCCCAGCTGCTGATATTCTGAAGAGGGGCCTAGCAGCCAGTGCTCGTAATCTACTTCTGACCGCTCCTCTGTGCAAATCTCGCCGTCAGAGCATTGCTGCAGGTTACCATGGCAATGCTGCTTGCGGCTTGCAAGAATTGGACAGAGGAGCAGTCAGGAAGTAGAAGTAGATTGCAGACTATGAAATCTGCAATGATTTTGTGGGCACAGAATATTGGACATTCAATCCAATTAGACAAATGGGAACAGAGTTGGAGAAGGACACAAAAATTTACAATGGCTCAGAATCTTAAAGAGAACTATTTCAAATTGTTTCATAGATGGTATATGACATCAGATAAGTTAAAAAAGATTTACAATACAGGTACAGGAATGTGTTGGAAATGTCAGAAAGAGGTGGGAACAATATTCCATATGTGATGGTCATGTCCCAAGGCAAAGAAATATTGGAGTGAAATACATAAAAAGATGTGTGAAATACTGAAGGTTCAATTTGTAAAAAAACCTGAACTTTATCTATTAAACATGACAAATGTTCTTGAGAATACTAGTATTAAGAGACACTGGAGATTAATATTGTACATGATAATGACAGCTCGAATGGAATATGCCAAAACGTGGAAGTCTCAGCAAATACCCACAATTGAACAATGAGAATAGAAATGCAGATATTGTCTCTCAGAGATTAAAGGGGAAATCGGATGATCAGATAAAAACAGAATGGCAAATTCTAATGGGTAATTGCTGGGGAACTGCCAAATGAAAATGTCTGAATTATGGTTGAAATTAAAGTGGAATAGCTGTAACACAACAGGAGTGGACAGAGAAATCCAAGATCAAGCATGTAAGATGAACAGAATTGCGATGCATAATTTTTACATGTGAATAGAAATTCAGAAAATGAAAACTAGATCAGAGTGGAAGAACAAAAACATTACATGTAAAAGTACAACTTAATATGATGTGTTTTATTTGTGAAACTTAATAAAAAATTATATATATATATATATATATATATAAAAAGAAGTAGAAGTAGATTGCGAGTGCTGGCTGCTGGGCCCCTCTTCAGAGTATGGTAGTCGGGGGCCTGCAATGTGGGGATCGGGCTCACCAGGTACGGAGAGGGGCAGGGGAGCAAAAGAGCCATGGGAGGGGGGAGCAGAAAGAGGCACAGAGAGGGTCTGGGGGCAGAAAGAGGCACCCTTTGGATATACTGACTCAATCTACGTCACTTTACAGAGGTATAGGGACATAAGCTACGATCAAATTGCCCCAAAATATCCAAGAAAAGAAAAGTTGATGCACAGGGAAGGCAATTTAAAAACCAGTAATAATCGAATGCAGAGGCAATTATTTAATATGATGAAGGGGTAGATACATATATATAGTCTTACAGATACAACCGGCCCTTTGAGAGCAACCATAACGCTGATGCAGCCCAAGATGAAATTGAGTTTGACACCCCTGCTTTAGAATGATGACTAAAACATTTAAGAGAAAGCGTTCGCATGTTTATTCCACCAACATTATCTCTGGATACTATACAGCCGGTAGAGTTTTGTGTAAGACAGCAGTGTTATTCAAAGCGGTGGTCTGTAGACCGGTGCCATTGCTGCCTGTATGTAAGTGAATTTCCAGGAAAGAAATGTCAGTTTTAGCCAACGGGCACAAACATGGCACTGGTCCGTGGCCCATCAGAAACAAAAAGCTAGTTCCCCGACATCAGATAGCTTGAGAAGTGCTGATGCCCAATATCAAATCAGTGCGATTCCAGTTCTTGGCTGATTTTTCTCATTTCTTTTTATTGAACCGAGTGCTTTGTGTCTGTTTTACACTAAAGGGAGAAAATAATTTCCTTTGTCTTCCTAACTTTCTTTTTATAATTTCATATGATATTTACCTAACACAAATATAGCAAAATAAAACAAACAAACAAAAACCATCTTGAGTTCGTTGTATATAGACCATAGGGATAATGTTGACAATCTACCAATGGAATTATATACTTACAAGATTCGTAAACTTAAGATTGAAGCTAAAGCTATAAATATATCAACAACTTATATAAAAATAAATCTATAAAATCCCTAGCAATAATATAGTGTCTTCTTCCCTTCCCTCCTACCCTAGATTGGAAGGTTTCCTTACATTAAAAACCTTAAATTCCATAAATAAAGGATTATGATTTAGAGTAAATTTTTGCACTGATTGCAATTCCTCATAAGGAAACATTGGACGATTTTATTATATATGACCTAAGCTGCTAGATTACTGCTTGCTAGGTTCTGGAAGAATTCCAGGATATCAGAAGTCGAAGAACGGTTGTACAAATTACTCGAAATGAAAGAAATGGATCTCCTGAGAAAAAGGAAGTCCCATAGAGTTAAACAAGAGTGGGAATCTGTAATAACGTTGCTCAGACAAAAATGGGTGTAATCTGATAATATTACCATATATATATATATTTGTTTTCAGGAACATTAATATTAGAGATATAATTATGTTCTTAGGCCTTTCTTGAATTTTACTTTCTTAATATGTAAAATGAGGAATTTCCTAACTTTTCTGGTTCCTTCTGCTCTGACTCATTTTTTTAAAAAAACTTGATTCTCATAACTTGTCAAAATCGAAGAGGTTCCTTCCAGTTCAGGATCTTGTAGCTCCACTTGTAAAGAAAGATTAAAATGGGAAAAGGAAATTCCATTTGTACTTATTTTCGGAACAAACTTCACTTTCGGTATACCAAATATGATAATTTTACGCTAAACCGACACAGAACACCTTGTATGTTCCTAATGCAACCAAGTGGCTTCCAGTCTATTAAGGATGCTAATTTTTTTCAAGTTTTCTGAAAATATTTGTTTTTCTCCAAAATGTACGAGAGGAAAAAAAAGGTTTCAAAAATTCTAGGAATTTTACATCTCAGAACTGGCTGGCAGCCCAATATTAGGTGTTCTTTCAGAAGTAAGAGCCATTGTCTTAGATGTGTTTACTCTTTGATAAATCCTGTTTAGGGCTGTTTAGTCTTAAAGTTTAATCCAAAAGTATTATCTAAGGGAAAATGAGGGTGAATCAATGCCTTTAGGGTTTTGAACTTGCATATTACTGTTTCTTATAATCTTTAATTTCCATTGTTATCATGAGAAAGATATTAGGAAAATTAAAGATTATTGCTTTAATGTTTAATGCTATTTTAATGCTACTTTAAATAGAAGTAATAGACATACTGAGGATTAATCAATGGCTTACAGAATAAAATAATATCTTGTAGTGGCTAACAACATTGACATTTAATATAAAATAGACAACTAAGAAATGTAGAATTTAAAATAGTCAATGAGTACAATTATAATGAGCAACAAGTTTAATAGTAATTTTAAGTAATGATTTTAAGTTACGTACAATTATACAAGCAGGAGCTATTTGCAACAAGGGTGGAAACTATTGTTAATTAGTTATAGTCTTTTGTTTAGTTCAGTTTAGCTCGTCTTGTTGGTTGACTTTAAATATGTTTTTTGCTCAGCAATTGCAAGATCGTATGTCATTGCGTGTAACTTTTAGTTTAATCATGTTTCTTTTGCTATTTTGTTCTGTTTGGATATACTGTTTCAGTTGGTGTTGGTGTTTCTTGGGTTTGTGTTTAAAACTTTTAAACTGTTAATAATAATAATATCTTCAACTCTGTAGCCCATGAGTCAATCAGGTTGCAGCAGAGGAGAAAGGGAGATAAAGTTCCCTCTCTTTGCAGTCCTGAAATACCAGCTCCCTTTTGCTCTCCTTCAGCCTGAAATGTTGCTTTTTAAAAGAAATTCATTATATAACTCATTACAAAGCATACTGCTCTCCTCAACTCGTTGCCACAAACATTACGGAAACCCTTGGAGTGAGTTGTTCTGTTCCTTGCTACTTTTCAGCTCTTTCTTGAGGGGGTAAAAAATATGTCATAAAATTTAAGAAATCAGCATTACATTTGAAAGAGCCATTAAGCATAATCCATAAGCCATAACGTGGCCATAGGCCATCCAATAAGGCACAAAAAAAAAAATCTGTGCAGCTTTTCAAGATCTTTTTGGGGCAAGATGTTCGAAAAATCAGGTGGGGAAGGGAGAGGAATCTCTTAAAGTCATGCTGCCTACACGTTGGTTGAGGTTTTATACTAAGGAAAATCTTGCAAATTCTTGTATTGAATCTATTAGATATTAGTTTTCCTCCCAAAGTGGCCCAAGAAGGCATTTTTGCCCCCTTCCAAAACATTAAAAGAATGCATAAATGTTGCTTGCCACATGAGAAAAGGCAAGGCCATTACCAGTTGTTAACCCCATTTGCAAATGGAGTATTTCTTCCACATGTATCACAAGCCTTTGGTATGTGGAGGATGTGTTCCATAACTCCACCGGCAGATATTTAGGCCACTGAAGCAATGTCAGAGCTAGCACGGTGTAGCGGTTTGAGCATTAAACTGGGACTCTGAGAAACTGGAATTCAAATCCCTTCTCAGCCTTGGAAACCCACTGGGTGACCTTGGGCAAGTCACAGTCTCTCAGCCAAATCTTGCCATAGGTTTGCTTCCAGGTCATCGTAAGTCAGAAATGACTTCAAGGGACACAACTATAACAAACGAAGCAATGTCGGATCTTAGCCGTTCTCATTGTACATTTTGCATTGCTTTCAAGCTCTGGCTATCATTCTGTCCTCAAGCCACCTGGCCTGTTTGTAGCCAGTCCTTATACACAAAATGACCCTGACAAATTGGAGAGTTGGGCCAAAGCTAACAAAATGAATTTCAACAGAGAGAAATGTAAGGTCCTACACTCAGGCAGAAAAAATGGAATGCACAGATATAGGATGGGGGACACCTGGCTGGATAACAGTACATGTGAAAGGGACCTAGGAGTCTTGGTGGACCATAAGCTGAACGTGAGTCAGCAGTGTGATGCGGCAGCCAAGAAAGCCAAGGCGATTCTTGGTTGCATCAATAGGAGCATGGTGTCTAGATCGAGGGAGGTAATGGTACCACTCTATTCTACTTTGGTTAGACCTCATGTGGAATACTGCGTCCAGTTCTGGGCACCTCATTTCAAGAAGGATATCGACAAGCTGGAACGTGTCCAGAGAAGGGCGACCAAAATGGTGAAGGGTCTGGAAGCCATGAAGCCCTATGAGGTGCAGCTTAGGGGCTGGGTATGTTTAGTCTGCAGAAGAAAAGGTTAAGAGGGGACATGATAGCCATGTTTAAATATTTGAAGGGATGTCATGTTGAAGAGGGAGCGGGCTTGTTTTTCGCTGCCCCAGAAACTAGGACAAGGAGCAATGGATTCAAGCTGCAGGAAAGGAGATTCCACCTGAACTGCAGGGAGAACTTCCTGATGGTCAGAGCTGTTTAGCAGTGGAATATGCGGCCTCAATGGGGTGTGGAGGAGTCTCCTTCTTTGGAGGTTTTTAAGCGGAGGCTGGATGGCCATTTGCAGGTGGTGCTCTGAATGTTTGTTCTTGCATGGCCGGGGATCAGACTGGATGGCCCCTGTGGTCTCTTCGAACCCTATGATTCTATGACCAGTTTTTTTAAAAAGGCGTTCTCTTTTTTCAGCTTCCTGTCCTATCTGTTCTCCTTTACAGTCCTGTCTGACTAGATTGCAAGCTGGGAAAGTGTCTGCCAGGGTTTTTTAAGTGATCTTTGTCTTGGGGCAAATCTTGAGTCATTTCCTCACTAGCTGTTAAAGTGCTAATATTCCAGAAAAGCCCCTCCCTAAACTGCAAACCCCAGGATTCCACAAGATGATAAAAGTGGAATAATAGCGCTATGACAGTCTAGTGTGGAAATGCTATCCTTGTAGGAGGTGAGAGTCCTTTTGTGGTTACTATCAGATTTGTGACCCCTACATCGCACATAAAACAGCTTTGTTTGCTAAGGCTCCAAAAATATTTGTGCCATCACTCTGAACTGTGGAATACCCAGGGGACTCTCTAACCCCTCTTTGCATGAATTTTATTATCGTAAAATATACTTTCTTAGGCAGCTTTTTATGCCTTTTAGTCAAATACAATAAAAGGTTGACTGACTAAGGTGCTCTGGGAGCCTTTTCCGCTGAAGAGTGGAGTACAAATGCTCCTTATAAATCGATTTACAGTGTAGAAGCAAACAACTTCATTGAGTCAGAGGTGGGGGGAGTTTTCTGCCCCAGGAACATCTTGGGGCCACAAAAACTGCCAGCAATGCCAAAAAAACAGCAGACAGAGGAGATGGAAATGGTTGGTTTCCTAGTTTTTAATTTACTACTCACATGTCGAAATATTTCGACCTTGCCTTACGTGACAAGATCTCAAGACGATGAACAAGATCAATACCAATTCCTGGAGGTTTCAAGAAAGGCTGTTCTTGCTGCCGCTGTTGTATGCCTTCAAGCCAATACTGACTTATGATGGCCCTAAAGCCCTATCAAAGCCCTACCATGGAAATTTCTGGGACTGAGAATGTGTGAAGGTCGCCCACTGAGTTTCCAGTGGCGTATCTTGCATAAGCAGTGCCTATGGCAAGTGTAAAAGTTGAGCCCCTACTTTCTTACTCCCACCCCTATGTGCATGGCTTTTTCGCACCCTGCTGGCATTGGTGCCCGGGGCATATACCCTACTTGCCCCACCCTAGATCTGCCTCTGCCAAATAGGGAATCGAACCGTACTCTCTAGGGTCGTAGTCCAATGCTCAAACCACAAAAATCATGCTGGCTATTAAAAGGAAGCAATTCAAGTCCAAGGAAGTCTTGGAGGGGAGTCACAGGGGCTGCAAAAAAATGCCTTGGGGGACCACTTTTTCAACCATGGTCCAAAATGAGGAACCTCTTCCGTGCAAGAGAGGCAGCGAATTCTCACATGGGCCATTTCCGCACTACAATGTTATACCGCTATTATTCCACTTTCAACATCCTGTGGAATTCTGGGGTTTGTAATTTACTGAGTGTAGTGTGGAAATGGCCGTGATGCCTGTCCTGACAGAGAAGTCATTGAAGAAGCAATAGCTCTTCTTTCAGCTCTTAGGCGACTGCCTCCTCTAAGACCATTCCTGCTACAACACAGGTGTGCACTGTCATTAAAAAAGGGTGCGTTGTCATAAAAAAAGAAGCATGCCTTTTTCTTTGCAACGCTCGTCGTCTCCCTTTTGATGCAAAGCTGATTGATCAGTCCATTAATAGAGAGAATCAATTGTGATTTTATTTAGAAGGTGATGATGACCCCAGTTCATACGCCTTCTGTCTCTGCTGGCTCCTGTTATGCATTTTAATAGGTTATAACCTGCCTAAAGGCTTTCAGGATCCAGTCAAGTGAATACAGAGGAGGGAAATAAACAAACTGGGGCGAGATGGAGGTAAACGTTGCTTTTCAATTCTGGGAAATTAGACCCGTATCAAATGTTTTTTCATCATCCAGCTCTCATGAGAATGCAGCGTCTTTTTTTAGAGGCTCGCCCATAACGTTAGAGTATATATATATATATAAAGTGTCATCTCCCTTGGAGATGAAGGTGGAAGGTTACCACATGGGTGGAATGCTCAGGTGGTGCACGCTCCATTGGTAACTGTGGCAACCAATTATTTTCCCCCTGAGCTGTCCAGTGTGAAATTGACAAACTGTGCATGTGTTTTTCTCCATCTGAGTCCCTCTCGTTCTCAAGGGATCCAATGAAAGCAGGGGGAACATGTCGCCACTAATTAAATTTTATCCATACTGATTTGCTATACAAGATTTTTAAAAAAATCTGAAAGAAAGACTGATATAATTCCTTATTTCATATGCTTTTCTCCTGCTGGAGAAATCAACTTGTCCGTCATCAGGGGAAGTATGGCCATTTCCGCACTAGACTGTTATAGTGCTGTTATTCCACTTTCAGCATCCTATGGAATCCTGAGGTTTGCAGTTTAGGGAGGGGCCTTTAGAAACCAGAGAGTTCTTTGCCCTCAGTAAACTATAAACCCCAGAATTCTACAGGATGTTGAAAGTGGAATAATAGCAGTACAACAGTGTCGTATGGAAATGACCTATCAAAACAGAGACATTGCCTAGTCTTTAGAAACCAGTGGTCTTCTGCACTGGGACTCTACTTTTAGCCTGGTTTCTGAAGCCCCCTCCCCAAAGAAACAGCTCCAAAGCCCCCAGACACCCACTCCCATACGTTTGAAAAATTATTGCCTTAAAAACATCCAACTGTCAAAAACCAACCAACCAACCTTCCCACAGATTTTCAAAGCTGCAATGTGGCAGTTTCCATCTGAAAAATACTTCCCTCCCTCTCATTTGCCTTAACAAAGAAAAGAAAAGAAAAGAAAAGAAAAGAAAAGAAAAGAAAAGAAAAGAAAAGAAAAGAAAAGAAAAGAAAAGAAAAGAAAAGAAAAGAGATAACAAGCATATTTTCAGTGGCAGCCAGTCAGTTTGTGGCAGGCTTACTTACAGAATCACAGAGTTGGAAAGGGTCCCGAGCATCATCTAGCATCATCGTGTCAAACGCCTTGCCGGTGCAGGAGTCGAGTGCCAAAGCCGCTTGTAGAAGTGGGCATCTGACTTTTGCTTAAAAACCTCCAATAAAGAAGAGTCTCAGCCTGTGTGGTCAGGAAGTGTCAGGACATAAGCTCCTGTCATAAGTATATTTCCTGGGTGTGTACAAGAATAGGTATTAGAATAGATCGGCTAGTTTAGGCATTGCTAGAGTGCGAGACAGTGCTACCAAGTATCAATTGCCAATTGTTGATTGCAGTTATGTATGCAAGGTATTCCAGGGCACCAAATGGTTAATTGCTTAATTGTTTGCTGATACAATGTATTTGGCAAGGGGGAGAAGAGAGCGGGGAATAAAACTATGCGGACGGTGTTATGGGAACCAGCAATGCTCAAGATAAGAAGAAAGGAACTGGTTCCTGCCTCAAGGATGAACAATACCTAAACAACTGAGGGTCTGGGAAAATGTCTAAACTAGTGGGATGAAGTGAGATTTATGGTTTTCTCCAATCACCGCCTAAATTTGGATGACAAGGTAGAAAATCTGTAACCACCATATATGCTGTAGTCTCAGCAACTCTGAATGAAGTGTGTTGTGTTGCTTGCTTTGCTGCAAATAAACACAGCTGTTTAACTCTGAATAAAGTTTGTGCGGTGCAAGTCATCCAGGACGTGACAGGAAGTTCTCTGTAACCTTTAGTTGGGGTCTCCCTTCTTATAATTTGAACCCACTGGTTTGGGTCCAACCCACCATGGTAGCACAAAACAAAATCATTCCACTTTCCCACTTGGCAGATCTTCAGATATTTGAAGGAACAAAACCACATCTTCACATCTTCCAACGGTCCCAGTTTGGCAGGAACAACCTCAATTAGCCCTCTTGCCCCATTTTTTGAGCTGCTCGTAAAATGTACCACTTTCTCTCTCTTCCTCCAGGTCCTGCAATGCAGTATCTTGGCTGCATTAACAGGAGTATATCTGGATCAAGGAAAATAGTAGCACACTCTCTTCTGCTTTGGGCAGAGCTGGCCTGGAATGCTGTGTCCAGTTCTGGGCAGCACAGTTCGAGGAGGACATGGACAAGCTGGAATGTGTCCTGAGACGGGCCATCAAGAAGTCACCTTGTGAGGAACAACAGAGGGACTTGGGCACATTTAGCCCAGAGAAGAGAAGTCTGAGCGGTGACATAACTGTCTTTAAATATCTGAAGGGATGTTACATAAAAGATAGAGCAAACTTGTTTGCTGTTGGAAAAATTCCAGCATTGCCTCTCCCCTTTCCCATCTTGTTTTAGGGCAAATGGAGACAGCAGAGGGATTTTTTTCTTCTGCATGCCAAAGCCTTTTCTCTTCTCACCGCTTGTCTTTATGCCATTTAAATGCACAATCGTAAATAACTTTGGTGTTCAGATGACCAGGTCATGCAACCCACAGTGGCGTGCCGACTCTTAACAGTGCCCAGGGCAAGGGGGTGGAGTGAGAGGAGGTGGGCGGGGTGAGTGGCGGGCAGAAGTGGGCGGGGTGAGTGGCAGAAGTGGGTGGGGCGAGTGGCGGCGGGTGGGGAGAAACGAGTGCAGCTGGGCAGGGTGAGCAGTGGGCAGAAGTGAGTGAGGCAAGTGGCACTAGAGGTGGGGCAAGTGGCGGCAGGCAGGGGAGGGGCGAGTGGAGGTGAGCAGGGTCGAGTGGCAAGTGGAAGTGAGTGTGGCGAGTGGCAGTGGGTAGGGAGGGGCAAATGGAGGAGGGTGGGTGAGCAGCGGAAGTGTGAAGGGTGAACAGTGGTGAGCAGGGGAGGGGCGAGTGGAGGTAGGTGGGATGAGTGGCAGTGGGGGTGGGCAAGTGGAGGATGGCAGGGCGAGTGGTAGCAGGCAGGGCAAGTGACGGGCGGAAGTGAGCAGGGCAAGTGGCAGTGGGGGCAAAGTGAACAGTGGGCAGAGGTGGGGGGGCGAGCAGCGGTGGGGGGTGCCCCCCAATATTGGCGCCCGGGGCATGGGCCTCAGGTTGCCCCACCTAGATCAGCCTCTGGCAACCCAGGATTGTTTCTAGGGTCATCAGTCTTATAAAAGAGGCTCCTTCTCAGATCTGTCTCCTCTTCTTCTCCATTTTTGCTTCCTCTTCCTCCTCTCCAGCCATGCTTTGCATCTCCATTAAGAAGATGGTGACTTAAGAATGAAGCTGCTACCTTATCTGATCTATTCATTAGCTACTTAGGATGTAGGTTTCCCGATGCATATGTAAATTTAAAAACCATTAGTAAACTTTTCTAAGTTTGTAACTTGAAATTGTCTGCCTTATTTTGTTCTCTTAGTCAGTTTCAGATCAGGGAAGCCACACAGAAATCTGGGCATGCTTTTACTGCTACTCTGCTAAAGGAAGGCTGATTCCTTATAGTTTTTAGCTTTCATAGAATTCCCCAAAAAGGGCTAACACCCTGGGAAAACTCTAACTCCCAACATTTTCTGCTGCTCCAGAGACTTGAACATGAACCAGTGGATACCTGTTACAGGAGAAGAGATTCCACCTAAACATTAGGATGAATGTCTTTACCGTAAAAGCCAATTGAAAGTGGAATAATAGACTGCCTATGTTTTTTTCTTTTGGATGGGCATCTTTCAGGAGTGCTTTATAGTTGCGTCTTTCTGCATAGAAGCAGGTTGGACTAGATAGTCTTTGTGACCTCAGCCAGCTCTAAGAATTCTATGGACTTCCTGGGAATCTGTGAAGGAACTTGGGAGTCGTGGCTCTAAAAGCCACCAGTGACCTATGGTGGGATGTCACCATTTGGTTCCATCAACTTCCTGGGAGGAAAGCAGAGGTGAGGTTCTCTTGTCTGTTGCATGCTCAACCAGCCGCCTCTTTTCTAAGGCTGGCTGGGCCATCTGTTTCCTATAAACTTTCTTTACAGCTTGAAAACAAACCAGGGAGCTTGCAAATTCTTCTTCCAAGAAGCCGTTGACACTTCCTTTTCTGCCAAAAGACATTATCACTAGCTAATTGCGAGCTAAAAGGCAGAAAAGCAGCTAGTGGGAAGCAAGCAAACAGACTCTGAACTTCTACATTCCACTTGTGAAAACAGCCAAATGTTTACTATTGAGAAATATGTACTAAACTATGCTAAGCAAACAAAAAAGAAAAAAAAAATCCCAATGTACAAACTATTTCCTAAAACAGCAAATGAAATCCCAGCGACTCTCAAAGCCGAAAGCTAGGGAAATGCTAGGAAAAAAGACTAGCACAAAATAAATATGCCCTGCTTCATTAAGAGAATTTTACACGGTGATGGCGGCAGGAAGATATTGCCATCTTCCACTGTTTCTTCCACCTGTTTGTTCACTACATCCAGGCCATTACAGAGAGAAAGACTAAATATTGCATAGCCCTTTTTTGTTTCCCATAGTTGTTGACAGATTTTAGTTAGAACTAGAGTAGATTCTGTCTCTGTAAATTGAAGCAGCTTTATCAGTCTGCCATTTCTTCCCAGTGATTCATTTCTCCCAAGGGCTCTGAGTGCAGTGTTCATGTCACTTTCTAAAATTGGCAGTTCATCTTCATATACATTCAATATGCCTTCCAATCCTCAAGAAAGGGGAAACCAGGGAGTGCAGTAACTACAGGAACAGTGAATTAATTTTCCGTGCAAGCAAAGTCATGCTAAAAACTTAGCGACAAAGACGTCTACAGTACACGGGGAGAGAAATGTCATATGTCCAAGCTGGGCTCAGGAAAGGAAAAAGCATTAGAGATCATATGGCAAACATACTTTGGATAATGGTGCACACCAAAGAATTTCAAAAGAAAATCAGGCTGTGCTCTATAGATTATAGCAAAGCTGTTGACTGTTTAGATCACTGAAAACTACGGATCACTATTAAAGAAATGAGTGTGCCACAGCATTTGATTCTTCTGATGAGTAACTTGTACTCAGGACAAGAGGTTACTGTTAGTATGGAATGCAGAATAACAGAATGGTTTCCAGTTGGCAAGAGGGTCAGGAAAGGCTGGATTTTTTCTGTTTAACTTGTATGCTGAACATATTATACAGAAAACAGGATTAGACTCAGAGGAAAGAGGTGTGAAAATTGGAGGAAGGAACATCAACAATTTAAGATTTGCGGATGACACTATGCTATTAGCAGAAGACAGCAAAGTCTTGGAACAATTACTTAAGAATGTCAGGGAAGAAAGTGCAAAGGCAGGTCTGCAGCTGAACCTTAAGAAAACAAAAAGATGAGTTATATGACCTCAAAATAGGTGATGAAGACATTGGAATGGTTCAAGATTTTCCATACCTTGGCTCAGTTATTAATCAGAATGGAGACTGCAGTCAAGAAATCAGAAGAAGACTAGGACTTGGAAGAGTAGCTATGAAAGAACTAGACAAGATCCTGAACTGTGAAGATCATTGAATGCTAAAGTCCATGCCATTGTATTGCCAGTATGTGTGTATGGGTGCAAAAGATGGAGAGTGAAGAAAGCTGATAGGAAGAAAACCAACTCCTTTGAAAAGTGGTGCTGGAAGAGAGTTCTACGGATACCTTGGACTGCTAAAAGGACAAATGGGTCCTAGAGAAAATCGAGCCTGAAGTCTCCCTTGAACCCAAGATGACTAAACTGAGGCTGTTGTACTTTGGACATATCATGAGAAGACATGACTCGCCAGAAAAGACAATAATGCTTGGTAGGGTGTAAGGCAGTAGGAAAAGAGTGAGACTGCATTATAGATGAGAAGCCAGAGCCCTGAATATGCAAGACCCTAGCAGGGTAGCTTGGGCCATTTCCACACTACGCTGTGATAGTGCTATTATTCCACTTTCAACCTCCTGTGGAATTCTGGAGTTTGTAGTTTACTGGGGCCAAAGAGCTCCCTGGTTGAGAATTTTTAATGCCCCTCCCTCAACTGCAAATCCCAGGAATCCATAGGATGTTGAAAGTGGAATAATAGCACTATAACAGTGTAGTGTGGAAATGGCCTGAGTTCCTCAGCAAACTACAGATCCTAGGATTCCATTGTGTAGTCTGGATGCACTCTGTGCCTCAAGGGAGGCATTTCAGAAGGGGGAAACATAAAACATACATGGCTGGAGAACCACGGCACGCAAGTCTCTTGGAGAGGGTGGATTCAGCCCCACGGCTTGAGGTTCCCACCTTGTGCCAGGAGGAGCTGGTCTTGATATTCTCATTTCTGCTGAAATGCCAGTCACAGAATCTTCACCATACCACAAAGTGAGGGCAACCTCTGGCCCAAGTCAGATCACAAAACTGCCCCACTCAACTCAGCAGGGCTCCTTCTGCTCTTATCTCCAATCAGTAGTCAGTGATAGGAGATAAGAAGCTACAGAGATGCTGTCTCCCTCAATTCCATACAACAGGGAGACTGTCCCCTTAGCCCTCCATTTTTGCTACGGTTAGGTGACATGGAAAAATTGCAAACATCAAAATGTGTGTGAGAGGGTGTCTGTGGGAAGAGGGCCAAAGCATTGTGGAGAGAAAGGGCGTCCAGGGTTCAAACCAGGTCAGGGAAACAAGAAGGAAAGGGGCTCAGCTTGGCTATCTACTTCCTCTCTCCGTCCAGTTCCTTCCTTGGGTGTGGAAGGGGCATTTTGGAAAGGGATCATGGTGCTGACAATGTGGGCTGCGAGCCATCCTTTGCTGGTGGAGGAGGAAGAGGACTGGAGGTGGGTTTTTAAAGGGCAGCACAGCCTGATCATAGCTGCTGAGAGGAAAAGTTCTCCTGGAAAAGAGGCACTTGAGGAAATGGGCAGGGGCTGGGGAAACTCACAGATAATCAAATCCACGAAAGTCAAACCATGCAGAAGGCCAACGGTGCTGTCATCTCTGGCCCTTCAGCTTCCGGATCCACCTGCTGCCTTCTGTTGGAAAGGCAATTGTGAGGTCAGAGAGGCCTACAGTCTCGTCCAGCAAGGCAGTTCCCATGCTCTTAGTTTCTTAACTGGGGGTGGAAATAATGACCATTCTCCATTTTCTCATTTGGAAACCACAGCTCTGCAATTGTGCCATGCACCTGCTAATGTACCCAGAGCAAGGCACGCACATCCAGCTTACTCACAAGTAAAATCCCATTAAAGGACTACAATGTGATTTGTTCCAGGGCGGAGGATGAGGCAATGGCATTTCAGTATGCTCGCTGCTGCTTTGCTTTAATAAATAAATTGCATTTCCCGTCAACATCCTTTCCAAACGCCATAATCAAGGAGATACTAGAAGCAATCCACTGTTGCTAGAAATGCAGACAGATGGCTGAGAGCTTAGAAAGAGAAAAAAGAATACAAAAGCAGCAGCTTTCTGGGGTTTAGGGAGAAGCAACACCAGAGTGTTTCCAGGGCAGCACAACTGATTAATGAGGAGGAAAACACAAACTAGGAGAGACTGCAGTAGTTTGCTTTTGCCTGACCCTACTGGGAGGGACAAGATTCTGCTCCTGTCTCTCACCACTGCTGAATGAATTGTGTTCAAGCGACTCTTGCAATTTGAACTCAAGTTTGCAGTAACTGAAGTTAAGCTGAGGACATGCTTTTCAAACTTACAGATTACACCAAATTGGGGGGAAGAAGGAAATAGCAAGTGTGATGTGACAGCTAAAAAAGCCAATGCAATTCTAGGCTGCATCAATAAGAGTATTAGGAGTGCTTCTTGATATTCTTGCAAACAAGGTAGTAAAATGTGGGCTAGACAGTGCTACTGTTAGGTGGACTGGTCACTGGTCGACTGACCGAACCCAAAAGGTGCTCACCAATGGCTTTGTTTCATCCTGGAGAGATGGGGTGCTACATGGTTCTATCCTGGGCCCAGTGCTTTTCAACATCTTTATCCACAATTTGGATGAGGGAATAGAAGGCATTCTTATCAATTCTGCAGATGACACCAAATTCGGAGGGATAGCTAATACCCCAGAGAACAGGATCAGAATTCAAAATGGCCTTGACAGATTAGAGAGCTGGGCCAAAACTAACAAAATGAATTTCAGCAGGGAAAAATGTAAGGTACTATGCTTACGCGGGAAAAATGAAAATGTGATGCTAGGCTGCGTCAATAGGAGTAGAGTGCCTAGACTGAGAGAAGTAACAGTACCACTCTCCACTCCATTCTGCTTTGGTCAGACCTCATCTGAAATACTGTGTCCAATTCTGGGCACCACAGTGCAGGAAGGATGTTGACAAACTGGAAGGTGTCCAGAGGAGGGCCACCAAAATGATAAAAGCCCTGGGAACCATGACCTATGGCTTGGGCATCTGGGTATGTTTAGTCTGGAAAGAAGTTTAAAAGGTGACATGACACCCATATTTAAATATTTGAAAGGATGTCATATGGAGGATGAAGCAAGCTTGTTTTCTGCTGCTCTTAGGGCTGCTGAAGGAATCTGGGAGATATAGTAATAAAAAAGCACCTTTTCCAAGCTCTGATTTTGTGGAGATGTTAATTGTTTCGGCGTTTGTATGTTTTTGCCACAAATGGGTTGTGCTAACTGGGAAATTCCGAGATTTGTGGTCTAAATTTACTTTCCCAAGCTCTACACTAAATAGCCATCGCTTTGAGATGGCTTTAAAATTAGATTGAGGCAAACGAGTTCCAAGTTTTTATGCTGTTTACTGGACGGTGTGCTCTTTGCTTTTTACCAGACCACATCGTCCTCTTACTCAGGACTGGGTACAAAACACCAGCTTAGGGAGGCATGGACTAAGAGATAAGAATCAAGGTACTTCCAAGCACATGCTAGGTGCCTATGAGTTTGTCGTCCGTTCCAAAACCAAGCTCAGAATCTTTGCTTACGTAAATCTACTGTTTTCTCCCATTACATCTAAACATCTAAATCTAAACATTAGATTTAGGAAGAAGTTCCTAATGGTAAATGCTATCTGAAAGTGGAATATGCTGCTGCCTCGGAGTGTGGTGGAGTCTCCTTCTTTGGAGGTTTTTAAACAGATGCTGGATGGCCATCGGTCAGAAATGCTTTGAGGTTGCATTCCTCATGGCAAGGGGTTGAACTGGTCTCTTCCAACATTTTAATTTGCCGTGGGGGATCTTTTCAGAACCACTTAGTGATCTGCTGCAGGAGACTTAGGCCATTTCCACACTACACTGATATAGTGCTATTATTCCACTTTCCACCTCCTGAGGAATTCTGGTTTGTAGTTTGTAGTTTCCTGAGGCCAAAGAGCTCTCTGGCTGAGAATCCTCAAGGCCCCTCCCTCAACTACAAACCCCAGGATGCCACAGGAGGTTGAAAGTGGAATAATAGCACTATAACTTTGATGGGTGTTTTTGCAGGACTGTGGGGCTGAGTTTGTTTGCTTATTTCTCTGTGTTGTTTTTTTTGTTTTGTTTTTTGCTTGCGCTGGCCGTGTGCTCTCCCTGAGCTCACAGCCTATTGTCAGCTAATTGTTTGTTAGTTAGTCAGTTAACTGTCAATCAAACTAGGGAGAGTTAATCAAGCTAGGGGGAGGAGCCAGCTAGGGGAAGGAGGCTTTATTAGGAACTCCCAGTTTCATTCATCTACTTCAGTCCTTCAAGTTCAACCATTCAAGTTTAGGAACAATCGATCCTTATAGCGACTGAACAAATTTAGGAAGAGTTCAACTGAGCTTGGGAGTTAGCTGAGCAGACATAGCTTATACAGCTCAAATTCAGAAAGGAGGCCCAGTTTTTGTTTTTGTTTTCTTGTTCTATTCTCTGTATTATCAAGTATGGAAGGGGAGGGAGCTGCTGCTGTCACCTGTAGCACTTGTGGCATGTTCCTTTTCTTGCCACAAGATGTGGTCGGGTACACCTGCAGCAAGTGCAAGCTGGTCACTTCTTAGAGGTCAAGGTGCAGCAGCTGGAGGCACAGGTTTCTAATCTTCGTCTTATTAGGGAAGGTGAGGACTTCTTGGATAGGGCAGAGAGGACCTTCCTGAAGACCGGATATGCGGAGGAGCTGCCTGATGAGGAAATTAGTTCCGTGAGCCAGGAAAGCGATGCAAGAAGGAATCCAACTTCGGCAACTGGAACTTCAACACCAACAGGACAGCATCCAACATCGGGAAGTCCAGCACTCCCGGCCTCAACACAATGCCCAGGCAATCCTGGAGGAATCTGCTTGTCGAAGAACCCCGGACAGGCCTCAGAGGAGGCGAGTTCTGGTGGTTGGGGACTCCTTGCTCAGAGGAACCGAACCGGCAGTTTGCAAACCGGACAAGCTCAATCGAGAGGTCTGCTGTCTTCCTGGGGCCAGGATAAACCACGTAACAGAGAGGCTAGCCAGGCTGGTCAAGCCCACTGTCCGTAAGCCCCTCGTTTTGGTTCACGTTGGAACCAACGACACGGTGAAGCGCAGCTTTCACCACATCACAAAGGACTGCGAGCTTATGGGGAGAGAGCTTAAGGACCTTGGTGCGCAGGTGGTCGTTTCATCAATCCTCCCTGTTCAAGGATATGGTGCACGAAGGGAAAGGACAATAGTAGAGGTCAACAGCTGGCTCCGCACATTTTGCCACCGCCAACAGTTTGGCTTTTTGGATCATGGCTTGAAATTCCAGGAACATGGGCTTCTGGCAAGGGATGGGCTGCACCTCACGAAACTTGGCAGGAACGTTTTTGCAAACAGTCTCACAAGGAGGATTAGGAGGGCTTTAAACTGAGTACAACTGGGGAGGGAGACAAGATTATTCAGGACAAGGACTCGGCAAGTGCAGGGGAAAAAGGCCCAAATGATATTGGCCAAGTAGGAATAGCATCCAATCGTGGGAGGGGTGGAAACAATGCTATGGGACTTGCAGGAAGGGCACGGGGACTTAAGTGTCTCTACACTAATGCACGGAGTATGGGAAACAAACAAGATGAATTTGAACTCCTAGTACAGCAAAATAAATATGATTTGATAGGGATCACTGAGACCTGGTGGGATGAGTCTCACGATTGGAATATAGGAATAGAGGGGTATAGCCTATTTTGTAGAAATAGACCAAATAAGAAAGGAGGAGGAGTAGCCTTATATGTCGAGGATGTTTTCACCTGTGAAGAGATCCATGACTTGAACACCGGAAGCCAGGTCGAGAGCATCTGGGTAAGAATTAAGGGAGCGAGAAACAATAGGGATATTATAGTGGGGGTTTACTACAGACCTCCAGGCCAGACTGAGGACCTCGATGGCGCTTTCATAGACCAAATGACTGCACATTCAAAAAGGAGAGATACAGTAAAAAAAGGGAGATTTCAACTACCCGGATATATGTTGGCAGTCAAACTCTGCAAAGGCGGCAAGGTCCAGCAAGTTTCTTGCTTGTCTTGCAGACAATTTCATGGTCCAGAAGGTGGAAGAGGCGACAAGGGGATCAAATATTCTGGATCTGATCCTGACCAACAGGGAAGACCTTGTTAATGACGTAGAACTGGTTGGCTCTTTAGGAGAGAGTGACCATGCCCTATTAGAATTTGGCATTCAGTGGGGAAGAGAAGGCAAGTGTAGCCAGGCATTCGTCTTAGATTTTAAAAAAGCAGACTTCTGTAAACTGAAGGAGCTGCTGGCTGAAATCCCGTGGTAAAGAACAGTCAATGAGAAAGGAGTTCAGGATGCATGGGAGTTCTTTAAAAGGGAGGTACTGAAGGCACAGGCTAAAACTGTGCCATTAAGGAGGAAAAATGGAAGGCATCTGAACAAACCGAAATGGTTGACTAAAGACCTCTCAGCTGAGCTAAGTGTTAAGAAAAACATGTACAGGAAATGGAAGAAGGGGGAAATCACCAAAGAAGATTATAAGCAAGTAGCCAGGAGATGTAGGGAGAAGGTCAGAAAGGCTAAAGCACAGAACGAACTTAGGCTGGCCAGAGACATTAAAAACAATAAAAAGGGCTTTTTTAAATACGTCCGCAGCAAAAGGAAAAAGAAGGAGACGATAGGGTCACTGCGCAAGGAAGATGGTGAATTAATAACAGGAGGAAGAAAAAAGGCAGAACTCCTCAACACCTTCTTCGCCTCAGTTTTTTCCCAAAAGGATAAAAACACTCAACCTGGCGGTTGGGGAGCAGGTGAGGAAGTGGGGGAAATGCAGCACATATTAGGTAGAGAGGTAGTACAGGAATACCTGGCCACACTGGATGAATTCAAGTCTCCAGGGCCAGATGAATTGCATCCTAGGATTTTAAAAGAACTAGCAGAGGTCATTGCGGAACCTCTTGCTATAATCTTTGAAAACTCTTGGCGGACCGGAGAAGTTCCGGCAGACTGGAGGAGGGCAAATGTTGTCCCCATCTTCAAGAAGGGAAAAAAAGAGGACCCAAATAATTATCGCCCAGTCAGCCTGACATCAGTACCCGGAAAGATCCTGGAGCGGATCATCAAACAGTCAGTTTCTAATCACTTAGAAAACAATGCCGTAATTACGAAAAGTCAACATGGATTTCTCAAAAATAGGTCATGCCAGACTAATCTTATCTCTTTTTATGATAGAGTTCCTTGCTTGATAGATGAAGGGAATGCCGTGGACGTAGTATATCTTCATTTCAGTAAGGCCTTTGACAAAGTTCCCCATGACATTCTTGCAAAGAAGCTAGTAAGATGTGGGCTGGACAGGGCTACTGTCAGGTGGATTTGTAGCTGGTTGACTGACCGTACCCAAAGGGTGGTCTCCAATGGCAGATTCTCATCCTGGAGAGAAGTGACTAGCGGGGTGCCACAGGGTTCTGTCCTGGGCCCGGTGCTGTTCAATATCTTCATTAATGACTTGGACGAAGGAATAGAGGGCACACTGATCAAATTTGCAGATGACACCAAATTGGGAGGGGTTGCTAATACGCCAGAGGACAGGATCAAAATTCAAAAGGACCTGGACAGATTGGAGAGCTGGGCCAAGGCTAACAAAATGAATTTCAACAGAGAGAAATGTAAGGTCCTACACTTAGGCAGAAAAAATGGTATGCAGAAATATAGGATGGGGGACACGTGGCTGGCTAACAGTACGTGTGAAAGGGATTTAGGAGTCTTCATAGACCACAAGCTGAACATGAGTCAGCAGTGTGATGCGGCAGCCAAGAAGGCCAACGCAATTCTTGGTTGCATCAATAGGAGTATGGTGTCTAGATCGAGGGAGGTATTGGTACCACTTTATTCTGCATTGGTTAGACCTCATCTTGAATACTGTGTCCAGTTCTGGGCACCCCAATTCAAGAAGGATATGGATAAACTGGAGCAGGTCCAGAGGAGGGCAACCAAAATGGTGAGGGGCCTGGAAGCCATGCCCTATGAGGACAGACTTAGAGAGCTGGGTATGTTTAGTCTGCAGAAGAGAAGGTTGAGAGGGGACATGATAGCCATGTTTAAATATTTGAAGGGATGTCATGTCGAGGAAGGACTGGGCTTGTTTTCTCCTGCTCTTGAGACCAGGACAAGGAGCAATGGATGCAAGCTGCAGGAGGGAAGATTCCGCCTAAACCTAAGGAGGAATTTCCTGACAGTCAGGGCTGTCCGACAGTGGAATGTGCTGCCACAGAGTGTGGTGGAGTCTCCTTCTTTGGAGGTTTTTAAGCGGAGGCTGGATGGCCACTTGTCAGGAGTGCTTTGAGGGTTTTCCTGCATGGCACGGGGTTGGACTGGATGGCCCTTGTGGTCTCTTCCAACTCTACATTTCTATGATTCTATGATTCTATAACAGTGTGGTGCGGAAAGACTTGTAGAAGTTAGCAGATCACATCTGATTTTTCTACCTATTCAATGAACTTTTCTCTACAGCAGTGGTTCTCAACCTGTGGGTCCCCAGATGTTCGTGGACTTCAGCTCCCAGAAGCCCTGAGCATTGACCATAGTGGCTGGGGCTTCTGGGAGCTGAAGTCCATGAACATCTGGGGACCCACAGGTTGAGAACCACTGCTCTACAGCAAGAGTCATGGCATCCTCTGCTGGAGTGCCAGAGAAATGCACCTCTACTCATAGCTTGGAAAAGTTACTTTGAAGGCACGCTGGCTGGAGGATTCTGGGAGCCCGGGGCCAAATGTGTAACTTTTCCAAGGGTTTACTAGAACCTTGAAACCCACTGAGTGGGTAAATGGAAAAGTATGGCAGACATAATTGAGGATTACCTGGAATGGAGTCTTTCTTGCTTTGGGTAATCTATTTCTGGCTTCCAGGGTCTGCCTTGCTTTTACTAGAAACCAGAGCCTTTGTTCTTAATACAGGAAAGACCATGATATCGAATAAAGTCCTGAATCCCATGGATTAGAGTGTTTTTTTAATTACTCGTAATACTTGTAAATGGGTGCAAAAGACAAATACAGTCAGCCCTCCACACTTGCGGGTTTGACTTTCATGGATTTGATTATTTGAGAGTTTCTTCAACCCCTGCCCCAACCATCCTCAGGTATTCTTTTCCAGGGAAGCCTCCCTCTCGGTGGTTCGGATCAGTTCGCACAGCCCATACAATCATAGGGTTGGAAGAGACCCCAGAGGCCATCCAGTCCAACCCCATTCTGCCATGCAGGAACAAACACTCAAAGCACCTCCTGACAGACGGCCATCCAGCCCCTGCTTAAAAACCTCCAAAGAAGGAGATTCCACCACACTCCACGGAGGCAGCATCTTCCACTGCTGGACAGCTCGGACTGCCAGGAAGTTCTTCCTGAGGTTCAGGTGGAATCTCTTTTCCTGTAGTTTGAATCCATTGCTCCGTGTCCTAGTTTCTGGAGCAGCAGAAAACAAGCTTCTCCATCTTCAACTTGACATCCTTTCAGACATTTAAACATGGCTATCATGTTTATCAGAGCTCTCCGGCTGAGAATTCTAAAGGCCCCTCCCTAAACTGCAAACCCCACGATTCCAGAGGAGGTTGAAAGTGGAATAATAGCACTATAATGGTGCAGTGTGGAAAGGCCTATGATTCCACTTTAACTGCCATGGCTGCATTCTGTGGAATCCTAGGAATTAGGGAAGGGATATAGAATCCTGAGCTAGAGAGTTCTAGTGTCTCACCAAACTACAAATCCCAAGATCCCATCGGATTCCGCCATGGCAGTTAAAGTGTTAAAACTATATATCATGAAAGGACTGTGGACTAGGGAGGCCTTTTGACTCCATCTCGAATAGTTTTCTTGGTCATGAGACTTTTAGTGAGCCGGGGAGCCCAAGAAAGGTATATAGAGAGAAAGAAGACGAGAATGGAAAAGCTCTTTATAAAGACTTCCATTCAAGAAATGCAACGACACTTCCCCCTTGGCCATACCCTTTGACATTTCACAGACAAAAACTGGGACAGCATTTTGGCACAGACAGTTCTGACTAATTGCCTGTCAGTCCGCCTTTTCAGCTGCTTTTAAAACGTCCCAGTTTCTCTTTCCTCCCGCTTTTGTCCTCGGCTTCCTTTAGTTGCTGCAAACTGAGTTCCCAGTGTGAAAATAGCTTGCCTTTAGCTAACTCACCAGGAGGAGAAGAGGAGGAAAGAATCTTGCCCTTGCCAGGAAGCGCAGGAAAAAGCAAACCGCTGTCGCCTCTCCTAGCTAATCTGTTCTTCCTTATTAACAGCCTTTTGCCATTTTGATCACACTTCCCTGTTGCCTGGCTGTACATGACCCAGTTTTCATGTGCCAAATGTTGGAAGGTGTGTCATTTTGCATGGCCTTCTGCGTGTTAGAGCCCCACGGCAATGGCGTTGTTCTCCAGACATGGCTGAACTTCCCTTTCCAGCCTTCTCTACCATTGCTTATGCTGGCAAAGATTTCTGGGAATGGCACTTACGGATGGCCGCACCATTCCTACCCCCATATCACCTGGTTGATTTGAAACTGTAGCTTGCCATTCCTGGGGGACCCTCTTGCTTCTCTCGCCGAGAGGGTCGCTGGCCATCCACCTCACAATCCTGCTTTGTCAGTAGCACTTCTACCAGCTCGTATTGTGCTGACTCTGGATTTGACCATCCCATGGAAAAAGCCACCCCGAAGCCTCCATTTTAGCTGCTTCTCGACTTTCCCAGCCCTCGTTTTTCGACTGGGAGATTCATGTGTCCAAGCAGGACTAGCCGAGAAGGATCTTCCTGTCCTGCAGCTTGATAAATGTCAAGTCAAAATCAGAATGTTTTAACCTTCACCCTGACATTTACATTTCTGCAACTGGGACATTTATCTGTCTGTAACATTCTGTTCTACCCTTTTTTTAAAAATCCGTTTGTACCATAACGATAATGATAAATTAAAGGGGGGATTGTGGGGGAGCGAACTGCTGACTTGTGTTTGGTCTTCCTTGGGCCAGCACTGCTAACAGAAAAGGCCGCTGGATTTGCTTAAAAATGCAGAATGATGTAAGATGTACATTCAAAGCTTGGATGGGTTGAGTCCCGCATACCTGGCTATAAACTCAGATTATGGAGGTCTTAGAGATCTCCTACAAATCCTTCCACCGAAAGGTTGGGTTTGCTGGGAGTATACACCAGGGTCTTCTCCGTGGCAGCCCCCTATTTGGGGGAATGTGGTATTTGTCTATGATTCTCTGTTTTTAAAATATCAGCGTCATGCTAACTAATTGTCCTTTCAATTTGTTATTCTTGTAGCGAGGGTGCTGTATTTTTATATGAGATATACAATAGGCATTGTTGCATTTTTAACACTGGCATATTTTAACTGTCCTCAGATACCCTGAGTCTTTTCTTTAGAAAAAAAGACAACAAAGAATAATTTTAAAACGACTAAATCAAACCAAACTGCTGAAAAACATTAATAGTTTTAATATAGGGTGGAAACCGTTAGCTCTCTCCTCCTTTTGGAATTCAGAGTTTCATTGTTGTTCTTACATCTGGTTTTGTCTTCTGATCTTTCATGTAAACCACTTTGAGCGTCCTTCCCAAAAACAAGGATCTAGGAGTCTTGATAGATCACAAGCTGAACATGAGTCAGCAGTGTGACGCGGCAGCCAAGAAAGCCAATGCGATTCTTGGTTGCATCAATAGGAGTACAGTGTCTAGATCGAAGGAGGTAATGGTACCACTTTATTCTGCTTTGGTTAGACCTCATCTGGAATACTGTGTCCATTCTGGGCACCTCAATTCAAGAAGGATGTCGACAAGCTGGAACGTGTCCAGAGGAGGGCGACCGAAATGGTGAAGGATCTGGAAGCCATGAAGCCCTATGAAGAACGGCTTAGGGAGCTGGGAATGTTTAGTCTGCAGAAGAGAAGGTTAAGAGGGGACATGATAGCCATGTTTAAATATTTGAAGGGATGTCATATTGAGGAGGGAGCAGGCTTGTTTTTTTCTGCTCCAGAGACCAGGACAAGGAGCAATGGATTCAAACTGCAGGAAAGGAGATTCCACTTGAACCTTAGGAAGAACTTCCTGACGGTCAGGGCTGTCTGGCAGTGGAATATGCTGCCTCGGAGTGTGGTAGAGTCTCCTTCTTTGGAGGTTTTTAAGCAGAGGCTGGATGGCCATCTGTCGGGAGAGCTTTGATGGGAGTTCCTGCATAGCAGGGGGTTGGACTGGATGGCCCCTGGGGTCTCTTCCAACTCTAGGATTCTATGAAAGGCCAGTATAAATTTGCCTGCATTGAGAAACCTTTAAATTTGATTGGATTTGCACGTAGTTATGAGCAAAGAAAGAGCCAGGGGGATGTAGTGGTTTGAGCACTGGACTATAATGCCAGGGACTGGGGATCAAATCCCTATTTTGCCATGGAAACCCACTGGTAACCTTGTGCAGGCCACACTCTCTCAGCCTCAGGGGAAGACCATAGCAAACCCACTCTGAAAAGATCTTGCTGAAAAAATCTCATGAAATGGTCACTTTAGGGTCGTTGTAAGTTGGAAATGACTTGAAGGTATACGGCAACAAGTGAACATCTTCTTGAAAATTAATGGGATGTTAGCTGTGATTAACTGCAGTCCCATTTCGGTTATTTCAATGGGTCTACCTTAAGAATGACTAACTCTTAAACAGAACAGTTACCTTTATAAACTCCAGCTCTGAGAATCTCCCCAGTTATTATGAGTAGTGGCTATGTTGGCTGGAAGCTTCAGAGAACAGTCTCCAAAAGTGAGTTTTCTGAGCTCCACTCCTAATAGAACAAAACCACCTCCGGTTAAGATCTACACTGTCTTAATGGTAGGAAACAAATTGCATAAGATAATCTCATCCCCTCTCTTTGAACTATGAGTAAGCAAAGTTACGTTCAGCCCAGATGAATCAGTTTCAAACCTCCATGCTGGTACCGCGTTTTCTCATTACACAATGATGCAAAAAGAAACAATCCACACAATATGACAGATGATGAGCTTGTCAGATGTAATTTTACACAAGCTAAAAATGCGCCCCTTGTTTTCACAGAATCATCGAGCTGGAAGGGCCTGCAAAGGCCGTCCAGTCCAACCCTATTCTGACATGCGGGAATATATATAAGCAAAGCACTCCTGTTGGATGGCCATCCAGATACTTGTTTAAAAACTTCCAAAGAAGGAGACCCCACCACACTCCAAGGTAGCGTATTCTACTGTTGAGCAGCTCTTACCATTAGGAAGTTTCCTCTAAAGTTTAGGTGGAGTCTCTTTTCCAGTAGTTTGAAGCCATTGCTCCATGTTCTAGTCTCCAGAGCAGCAGAAAACGGGCTTGCTCCATCCTCCATATCACATCCTTTCAAATACTTAAACATGGCTATCATGCCTTCTCTTTTCCAGGCAAAAAATACCGACCTGGTCCTCATAGGACGTGGTTTTCAGACCTTTTACCATTTTGGTTGCCCTCATCTAGACATGTTCCAGCTTGTCAATATCCTTCTTGAATTATGGTGCCCAGACCTAGACACAGTATTCCAGGTGAGGTCTGACCAAAGCGAAACAGAGTGGTACTATTACTTCCTTTAACTAGACACTATACTGTTACTGATGTTTTGTTGGACTAGTATTCTATTATTTTTCAGCAAATGATTTCTTGTATTTTTTTTTTACTGCTGTGTTTTTCAAAATGTAATGCAGTAGAAAATGTCCTTAAATGATAACATTTTTCAAACCCAGACTAAATAAATGGCACACACTGTGCAACTGTAAGATATAGTACTTACAGACGTAAGAATCTCTTTTATTTTTTAAAAAAGCCTGTTGTTGCAGTGAATATCTCGTAAGCCTGTAAGTGATGTGAATGCAACTTTGCAAATCAGAATGTGCAGATAAATGTACAAGAAGCCACTCTGAGTTTCAGGATCTTGAGAGTCTGGTTTGGTTGAAAAAGAAAAATCTTAAACTCAGGTTTCTAGCCCTCGTGGGTCCAATGAACTCTTGATTTTCTCAATGTTCTCCTGTCAAGTTGCCCAGCAGCTGATTCCAGAGAGAAGGACCAGCAGCAGGATTCTGTGGCTGTACTTTGCATCTTGTACCTTCCCACAAATATGCACACATGTCTGCAAATCAACTCTTTGAATAATTGTTATGATTTATACAATTTGAAAGAACAGATGCTGCTTGTTAGAATGTTATTTTATTCATTCAGTGTCAGGTACATACAGAAGTCAAGTTCAGACTGACCAAAAGTACAGAACTCAGTGCACTGAGATAGAAGAGGCTAACCGAAGGCAGGAATTCTCTCTGGGGGAAAACTTAACTGGCTTCCAACCCCAGAAAGCTATTGCCAGTAACTTGCAAACATTCCCAGAGCCCATACCTTGGTGCTAGCAACCCGTGTCTCACGGAGGAGTTGGAACCTGCCGTCCACCATCCGTTTCAAAAATAGAAAAAATTGTGAGCCAGGCAGTGCACAATGATGCCCAACTGTGCATCACACAGACTGTCTGGCTCCATCCAGGGGTGCTATGGCTGAAAACAACTCCCAAACCAAGTGCAACCACATTGGCTACCAAAGGAGGAACAAGGGCTTCTTGCACTCTCCCTCTCCAATCTTCGTTTCCTTCCCCCCCATGCTCCAAGGCAGACCGTCTTTATATGCCAAGGTTCTTCACCACAGCTTGCATGTTATTTTGGACTACAAATCCCCAAATCCACAGCAAGCACCTCCACCGGTCGGATTCTGGTACTTGCAGACATGGAGGAGCCAACTGCTTTTTTGTCCAGCAGAAGCAATAAGCATTCCAGCACCGGAGAGGAGGCGATGCTCCTGCCCTTTCCTTTTGCCATGCTAACAGCTTTCTGTCCCAGTCTTTTCATCAAAGCAGGGACTTCTCTACGGATCATCACAGATTTCTTCTCAGCCACACTAATATAAGAGGTCTGGTTGGATCAGATTCTTAATCCATAGTCTTGGCTCAAACGGGAGAAGGGTAGGAGAAGATATTCTTCCCCTGTTCCTTGCGCCCAGCATTAGGTACTACTCTGAGATGTAGTGCTTCCATTTAGCTACCGTAATTGTCAATGCCTACCCACTACACTGAAGATGTGCTACCATTTGGTGGTGTAAGATTTCTCTGATACAGTCCTCATCCAAACAGCAGAATGGAGAGGCTCCCAGGCTACACATTCTATTCTAAGATTATATCTCAGTCCTTCCGCAGGCCTAAACATGGAAGGGATGGCTACCTCTCCACATGTTGCACAAGGTTGAGTTCGTACAACTGGCAGCAGAAAAATGCTGAGGACAGAGCCTATCATGGGCCGCCACTCATGATTTCATCCACACATCTGGAATGGGCACCAAAGGGCAAACTTTCACCTTGGCTGGGAATTCACCAGCCCTTTGCCTTTGGGTTAACTCTCTCTAACCTGGTGCCCTCCAGGTATGTTGGACTGCAAGCTCTATCATTGCCATGATGGGACTTGTCATCCAACACATTAGAGGGATCCTGGATAAGAAAGAGCAGCTGCAGATGATAGACCATTGTCCCTGATTAGCAAGGCTGTCAGCACAAACTAGAAGAATCAGCACCTTTCCTAAAAGTTCCTCAAGGAGTGGCACCCTTCTCCCCACAAAAAAACCCAAAAACATGGCAGCAGCAGCAACTTCTGGAAATTCCCTCAATAGAAGAAGGTTGGGATCTTGCTTTTGATGCACTCCACACATCTCCACAGCACAGTGAGAAGTCACAGATGACTATTAACCCCCACAACGAAAACAGGCGCCTCAAACAAGTCCAACGTGACCTATATAAACTTCCTGTTCTCTTGCTGAACTCCAAGCTTCTACCATCACCACTATGGAGAGATGTGTGGGACATACTTCACCATGGAGACACTCACCAAGGGGATTAGATTTACAGGGCTCCATGCACAAACTCCTCAGCTGACAGAAAAGAGGATCAGAAATAACATTATTCTGAATTATTCCAGTATATTCCAGGTTCAACCTATTCACGTGCCTCCCAGCCTCTTATCTAACAGCTGCTCCTGTTCAGAGACGATTTTACACACGCTCCTCTGCTTCTTCAGCCCTTGCTTCTTAGTGTTTTTCCCCTTCTTGCCTTAAGCAAATGGGGTTAAAAAAAATGAAAGGCCCAAGATGGCTCGACACAAGCTGACCACATGATAACCGTCCCCGTTCACAATACAGAAACAGCCAAATGTGCAACTGGGTGGGTGAAAAGATCCAGAAAGGGAATTTTGGGGCTCAAGCCATGGTTCCTTTCAACTCCAATCTTCCCTCAGATACAAATGGAGGAAACAGAGGGTTGGTTGGCAGAGGCACAGATAACCTCACAGCCTACCAGAGGCTTGCCAGTTCTCCAGCACCAAGCTGCTAATATGCCACCAAGGGATGCTTCAACTTCTCCCAGCTTCAGGATGCACCGACCCAGTATCACATCCATTTGAGAGAAGAAGAGAAGAAGCCACCACACAAGGAGAGACTGGGAGCAAAAGGACACACGGCTACTGAGCTGTAGTGTTTGGTATACTTTCATTGTCCTCAGCATCTAGATTTTAAAAAGTACAATGAAACAGAGACTTCTCCAAGCAGAGTCTGAGGCACTCTGCCTGAGAAAGTTCCACCACAAGCACCAATCTCAAATCTGGGGAGTGAGGGGTGGAGAACAGGAATTCATGGCCCCTTCCTCAAGGTGCCAGCTTCCAGAAGAGATGCACCTCTTTTAAAAAAGAAAGAAACAATGCCTAAAACTAACCGTGGTTTATAATGGCTGGCCCTGTGCGTTGCAGGCCTTCTATGACGAAGTGGAAGTCTCGCTGAAATGAAAGCACAGTTGCCATTTGACCGCCCGACCCTCAGCCTGCGTGAGGGAATACCAGCACAGACCCAGCGCTGTGGGCAGAGGAGGCCTGTGCGCCAAAGCCAGAACAACTCCCAGGCAGAAAGACCCCACACGCCGCTCCCTGCGGTCCCTAGTGGCCCATCTGGCGGTCGTCATAAGTGCTGTATCGCTTCACGTGGATGCGCCGGACGCGGTCCCGCAGCTCAAAGCTGCCATCCTCATCCTCGCTTCGGGAAGCTTGGCTTCGGCTCCGGCTTGTCGCTTCCAAGAGGGAGTTATCAGGTACCCTAGGGGTCTCGTACAGCAAAACGTTGAGTGTCTCCTCATAGATACGGGCCTCGGGGAATTCAACCTGGGAGACAGTGGAGAAAAAAGCAGGCATGCGCAAATGCGTCAGAGAAGGGGACGCCCTCCAAACACTCTTGTTTACTGGCATTCCGTCTAGAGATCTGAGGGATTGCTCTCTCCCTTTCACCCCCTCTATCTCCAGGGTCTTCCTGCTAGAGAGAACAGCTGCCAAAGACCCAACTGGTTTATTCAGCATCTTCTAGCCAGAGCTTGGAATTAAAATTTTACTGCCCATAATTTATTATATTTTTTTAACAATAATGTAAAAGTACCATTATTTTACTCATTTTATTGCCAAACACACAGCCTGAGTAATGATTTGTGCTTTACATGCTTTTAATTTGTTGCTTTGGGGCATTTTTACTAATTCCAACTTTTCTTTTTTTCCCCCAGACCCTAAAAATAGCATGTTTCTAATGTGCTGCTAATGATTAATGTATCAAATTAATGTTATAATATCTAGAATGATTAACACTAATGAATCATTATTATAATAGACTGCACACTAATATTTCTGAGCTCTGCTTCCCATCTTTCTTCTCAAAAGACCAGGCAGCCGGGGGGGGGGGCAGCTGAATTTCACAGTTTTATGGCTTCTACCTCTGGCATCGCTCTTTGCACTGAGCGCATAACTAGAGAGAAATCATAGAATCATAGAGTTGGAAGAGACCCCAGGGGCCATCGAGTCCAACCCCCTGCTATGCAGGAACACCCATCAGAGCATTCCTAACAGATGGCCATCCAGCCTCTGCTTAAAAACTTCCAAAGAAGGAGACTCCACCACACTCCATGGAGGCAGCAGCATATTCCACTGCCAGACAGCTCTGACCATCAGGAATTTCTTCCTGAGGTTCAAGTGGAATCTCCTTTCCTGCAGCTTGAATCCATTGCTCCTTGTCCTAGTCTCTGGAGCAGCAGAGAACAAGCCAGCGCCCTCATCATACCACATGCACGGGGAAAAAGAGATGCTTCCCACTTGCTTACTTGGAAAAATTGACCTTTGCTATTCAAAGTTCTGCTCTGTTATCACTTGGCTCTCCCTGCAACCTGCGGGCTGTTTGTGGACCCAACATAGGCCAAGCAGAGAGCCATCCCCAACAAGGGCAAAGTCCCCTATCTCCTCCGCTACTCCATTCCTCCCCCTGGAAGCTTTGCAAAGCAGCCCTGCAGCTGGCTGTTACATCCAGCAGAGGTCCACCACCACCCCGGGCAAAATCTGGGAGCTTCACTCAAGCAGCTCTCCTGGAGAGCTGTGCTTCTGACAGAAGACTTTGGCCATCTGAGCTGCTCTGCTTGATCAGCCCACTATCCCTGCAAGAAAGCCCTGCTTGCTGGATTTCCTTCAGGGACAGCAGTGAGGGTCTCTTCATTTTGGCTCTCTTGTGCTTCTCTGATTGACACTGATGTCTTGGGCCATTTCTGCATTAAACTGTTATAGTGCTGTTGTTCCACTTTCAACATCCTATGGAATCCTGGGGTTTGCAGTTTAGGGAGGGGCCTTTGAGGCCCCTCCCTAAACTGCAAACCCTAGATTCCATAGGATGTTGAAAGTGGAACAATAGCACTATAACAGTCTAGTGAGGAAATGGTCTTGGTTTTACTACCTGTGTCAGAATGTGTCTATTTTCTATTTGTGTGTATTACAACAACAACAACTGCCGCAGCACTCCTGCTCATTCTTTTCTCATCTTCAGTCTCTCTCTCTGTTTGCTGCCGGTCGCGCACTTCTGCCTTCAAGAAGACGGCTGCAGCATTCCTCAAAGGTGGAAGCGGGAGTCTGGCAGCAAAAAGAGAGAGGTTGAGGATTTGCGAAATGACAGTACGCTTGGATCTCGTCCATTTCACAGATCCTCAGTCCCTCTCCAGCCTCGTGCATAAGAAGTGAACAAAAAAAGACGCGAGACTATTCCAACAAAGGTACTGTATTCCAAAATCTGAAAAAAAAAACCCAAACTATGGAACACTTCTGGTCCCAAGCATTTTAGACAAGGGATACTCAACTGGTAGTAGTAGCGGCAATATCTGGTTGTGCAGCAATGGTGGTATTGCAAGTGCCTCCATCAAAGTGATTGTGGTTAGAGGGAGATTTGGCCAGGGGATGCAAGAGGATCACTCTGAAGGCCAGGGATGCAGATATTTCCACACTGCTTCCTCCCTCAGCCTTTGGGCTGCTCTTCCGCTACAGCCTCTAGCATGACAGTGTTGGTGCTTAATCCCAGGTCAGTTCACAGTAAATTGCTCACAATTTAATCATGGATGAGGGATCTGACCTGGTGTGCATTACAGAAACATAGGTGGACAAGCTGGGTGGAGCTGTTCTTATCCAGCTTTGCCACCTGGATGCTCAGTGGTGCATAAACTTGGGCGGGAGGCTTCAGGGTGGAGTGGTGAGATTGCTTTGCTCTCCCATAGGATGGCCATCTCCATCACTAGGAAAACTCTCCATCCTGGAACTGGCTTGGAGGGCCTTTATGTGGTTTGGGGCTGTAGAGACAGACTGGGGGGTGCTCCTGGTATACCACCTATTCCTTTGCCCATTCACCTCCACATCTTGGCTGACAAAAGTAGTCTCTGCTCAGATGTGCAGTGACCTGGGGGGAATTCAACATTCATGTTGACACTGCCTTTAGTGGATTGGCATAGGAATTCATCTTCTCTACGGCAACCGTGGGACTGTCTCAAATTGTCATCCACTCGACTCACAGAAAGCAGGCTGTACCCTTGATTTACAAGGACTGTTGTCCCATGTTGTGAGATGGATGGTCTAAAGATCTGGCAGATCCAAGCAAACCCAATGTCACGCCCAAACTACTTCCTGGTGAAGTCTGGCTCTAGAATTGGTTTCCAGGGACTAAGCTTCCAAACTTCTGCTTGAAAGATTTAAAACAGAATTGGGCAATGTAAAAAAGCAATAACTAAATAGCTGGAACTGCAACTGCTTGTCAGTGTGGTGCAGTCATGTGAGTACTGACCTAGAATTCCAGGAGACCAGTGTCTGAATCCCCACTAACTATGAAAACCCACTGGTTAACCCTAATCACACTCTCTCAGCCTCAGAGAAAGGCAAAGAAAAATTTCTTGTGAGCAAATCTTGGCAGAAAAACCTCACTGATAGGTTCAACTTAGGGCTGCCGTAAGTCAGAAAAGTCTTAAAGGTGCACACCATACCACAACTGGACTGCACATGTGCTGGCAGAACAATATGTTTGGTCAACCAGGAAACAGCTGACCTAGTCGTGGGACTGTCTCTTCTGCAACAGCCGCTCCTGTTCCTTTGCTGTCAACACCTCTTTGACAGAGTCCCTGTAACTTCCTTCCCTTCCCCTAGTTACGGAGCCTCTGCAAAATCATCAACCGGGAGTGTGGAAGTTGCCTGGAAGCAACAAGCCATGCGTAAAGGAATGTCTGCGTCAAACAGTTCCCCAAGAAGGCCAAAGTCCTCTTACCTTGGTCTGCTTCTTCTCTGTAGCATAAACGATGGAGGTGCAGCAAACTTCAGCCAGTTTGCGCCCTTGGCCATAGAAGGACCAGCAACAGATCTCATCCCCAATGACATCTTTGATGAAGAGGACCCTCCCGTTGAAGCGGAGGGAGAGCTTGTCAAACAGTTCTATGTTCTTCAATAAATTGTCATCGGAGTTGCTGAAATAACAGGGAGGAAGAGGGAGAAAAGCTGACATGAAATTTGGGGAATGCAAGGTGTCCATTTTAACTTTTCATTCCCGGCTTCCAGAAAGTACAGGATGGCTCCCCGTTTCATCCAGGCAACAAGACCTCTCCGGTCTGATGCTCTTGCTTTCGGCATCAGTGTGCCACAATCTTTGACCCACTGGATGTTCTGAACTTCAACTCCCAGAATCCCAGGCCAGCACTGCCAACAATCAAGAATTCTAGGAGACATCTAAAACATCCAGAGCACTAGAGGTTGAGAACCACTGTATTATACCATATTCATCCTCACATTCTGAACAGCCTGACATCTGTAGGCACAGCCTCACCTCCTATTCCTCAGGCTGAGTTAACAGGATTGCACTGCTACTTCTGCCTGCCCTGGGTGGGTTGGCAGAAGGACCCAACAGGCTCTTTGCTGACCCAAATGGAGATTTCTAGAATTTGTATAAGTGACCGTGATGCAATCAGTTTCCTCAGTCATGCATACTGACCCTACAAATAGCCTGTAGTCACCCTCCTGGTGCTTTGTACCTTATACTTTCAGTACAATCTTTTAAAGAAAACTTTGAAAACCTGTTTGTTCACACTGGCTTTTCCTGTATACATTGCTAACATATGTCCTCTGTTCTCAACCACCTCAGAGTTGGTTTGACTGCCTGGATGTAAACTGGGATGGGCCATGTATTACTGGTTTCTAGAATCCCTACCCACTGGTTATGGTAGGCCAGGGATGATGTGAGTTGCAGTGTAACAACCTCCAGAGGGTCACACATTGGTCACCCTGACAGTGCTGTTTTTGGTACATGTACACACCTACAAGTACTTTAGTATTTGCAAGCTGCTTTGGAAGCAAATCCTTATACAAAGCGGAATATAAATGCATCAGATGAAAAAATAAAAACTCCAGTGATCAGAACACTTCATGCATTCTAGATCCTACTTTTTTCCCACTAGAATCCTGAAATCTACCAGCTCAAGTCACAGGCAAAAGACATAAAAAGACAATCCAAATAATTCTGAGCCCAGGAATTTGTTCTGAGTGTCAAAACTGGATGGAGATCACACTCTGGTTGCCCCAAGCTTTCATCTTGATTTCAGGCAGCATACTTTTGGGTGAAGAGGCCATTTTGTTGCTATTATTACTATTTAACTAAGAGTCAGAAATTCATATCTATCTGCTACAGATCTACCAAGGATTTATGAATAGATTTAGATCTACTTTCTCTTCACCTACAGCTTTATTTTAGTATATGTGCTGCCAAAGCGAACAGTTTGATTATTTTGACTGGTAGGTACCCTCCTCTCCCCAAAATTGTTCCTTTTTTAAACAGAGATGCCGGAGTGGAATCTGGGACCTTCTAGATATAAACTACATGCTGTATCGCTGCCCTACAGGGACTCAAAGTGGGGTGCTTGGCACAAGAATACTAGAGACATTCCCTCCCAGTACCAGTGGGAGGAAGTTATTGCGCTCAAGTCCTGTCCATGGGCTAGCCAGAGACACTGCAGGGACAGAATCCGGACGAGATAGGCATTTTGGAATGATCAAGCAGGGCTCTTCTTGCATTCTTAAAGGTACAGTCAACATAGAGAGCAGAGATATTACCTGGTGTATGAATATTTGTTGTTACTCCTGTTATAAAGCAGCTTCACCACAGGCTGGGAAGAGGGAAGAAAAGTGACATGTCACTTCGAGAGAAGAGAAAAATGTGATGTCAAACTGTAACCTTGCTGGCTACGGGGAGTCTGGGAGCCATACTCTAAACCCTTCCATGGTCTTACATTAGTGAAATCTATGCAGGTTACCGTGTAAAATATGGAAGCGCTCAGACTGCAGCTGCACAAATTATATTAGCCCAGAAATGGAAACAAAATACACTCCCAACGACAAACGACTGGGTGATAAAATTGATTGAAATGATGTCGATGGATAAACTATAATGCCTAATTAAAGTTAAGACTGTAAATAAATTTGAGAAAGACTGGGATATGGTAATATCTAATTTGAAGAATGAATGGGATAAATTGGTGACAACAATGTTAAAGAAATGCAATGGTTGTGGAACTGGGCAAGTACTTTAGGAACAAGCAGGTCTGCCTCTAATTCCAAGGCAGCATAATTCTGAAAAATGGACAGATGCTAACTACTTCCGTAACGTTGCTTCCCAGTTTCCTAGAGAAATATGTTTGGCCTCTACCGGACACTGCAGATACCAGTGCTGGAAAACCTGTTGTCTCCAGATGCTGATGGACTAAAACCGCAACCAGGACCGCAATCAGCTGCAACCAGAATGGCCAATGATTTGTGGATGACTGAAGCCAGAAAGCAAGAATATCTGGGAAGGCAATGGGTTCCCTACCTTGTTCTGATACCTTTGAATGATCCAATAAGGCAGTAACACAATTCTCTTAGTTTATACATTCAGCACAATCACATGGCAAAGCTCTTCCTGGATTGCACCATTCCAGGCTAGGGGGTGGCAAGGAGGTAGAAGAAAAAGAAGGGAATTCAGCTGCTCTTTTACGTCTATTTCCTACATGTACAAAAATTGGTGAAGCTGGGAGATGGATTCAGTTTAACAATGCCAATTTTCCTCTATGCAGCAAAATAACTATACAGGGCATTCAAACACAGAATCTCCCCTTCTGGAAGTGGTACACTTCAGAGAAAAATTGCTACCCAGCTCTTCCAGACGGTGTATTTTTCATTTACTAGCTAGCTGGCATACGGCCCTCGCATTCTGAGGGTAAAATAGGGACAAGTATCCCCTCACGACGACTCCCGCAAGCCTGACAAAGCCTCCAGCCCCCTCCAGCAGACATCCGATGAGCCGTGTTAGCTTGGCAACAGCCCTTCGACTACTGAGGAAAGGCTGCCTCAGCCAAGTGGAGAGAGCCCGGCTTCATCTCTTCAACATGTGTGGGTGACAGCTGGTCTTTGGTGAGCATGTTAATAATTTATTGGTCTGAAAATATAACAAGAGGCTTACGGCAAATGGCGTCCAAGAAACAAGCGCCTACAAAAGATGGGTTGACAACCTGTGGCCCTTGGTCTGATTTGGAAACAACCCTGCAAGTGATCAGCAAAAGCCTTTAACAAGGGTCCCTGACCCTCCCTGGTCTGCTCACTGCATGGGGAAAGTAGGTAAAAAGGGGGAACAAGAAAGGAAAGGAGGAAGAAACATATAGGCAAACAGAGACAGATGGGAACAGCAGAGGCTGAGATCCAACACTGTGTACTGGTATCTAATGCCAGCAGAACTGGGGTTTTCCTCCCCATCTCCTTCTGACTTTTGTGACATCTAAACCTGTTCCCTCCCAGCCAGCAGGAGAAGTTTTTAGGGGTGCATGGGGGCTGTGGGAGAGAAGAGGGATTGCTGATTTAAGGGGGCACAGGGGCATTCAAGCTGAAATACATCTTTAGGTTTCAGCCACAGAAGGAGAGAAAAGAGATTGCAGAGAGAGAGAGTGGATGACAGAGAGAAGAAAAAAGGGAGAGAGAGTGGGACAGGGGTGAGCTTATAGAATCATAGAGCTGGAAGAGACCCCAGCAGCCATCAAGTCCAACCCCCTGCAATGCAGGAATATCCATCAAAGCATTCCCAACAGATCTGCTGAAAAACCTTCAAAGAAGGAGACTCCATCACACTCCAAGGCAGCCTATTCCACTGCCGGACAGCTCTGACCGTCAGGAAGTTCTTCCTGAGGTTCAGGTGGAATCTCCTTTCCTGCAGCTTGAATCCATTGCTCCTTGTCCTAGTCTCTGGAGCAGCAGAAACCAAGCCCGCTCCCTCCTCGACATGACATCCCTTCAAATATTTAAGCATGGCTATTATGTCCCCTCTTAACCTTCTCTGCTGCAGACTAAACATCCCCAGCTCCCTAAGCCGCTCGTCATAGGGCATGGCTTCCAGACCCTTCCACCATCTTGGTCATCCTCTAAAACAGCTTGCCCTGTTTTGGCTTTGGCCAGCTGGCTCTTCCATGACCAGCAAGCAGACCCCCTACAGATTACTTTTTGAGGGATGTGACTCAAAAAAAAAAAAAGAAGAATTTCTTCCCACACCCCTGTTATTTGATTTGAAAGGGTCCCTGAAAAGGCAAGTGGGACTTGGCTTTCTTAATACGGGAGATGTGGCTGAGCAGCTTCACCTTCATGGCAGATTCGATGAGTCTCTCCTCTTCTTTGGGGGATGTGATGACGGGGATGTTGCAGACAGGCTTGTAAGACTCCTTCTTGTCCTGTGGAAAGGAATCACACCAACAAAGGGATAGCCACCTTCCCTGTCTTATGATGTTAAAGATCGGTTCTCTCAGGGTCCATGCTGAGCCCAGCTATGGGCAAGCCAGGGTCAGCATTTAAGACCATTAAATAAAGAGATCAGTCATGAGGTTTAAGGGTTGTCCACAGGTTCACAACATGTGCACAAGAAAGGACAGCAAAGAGTGGCATGGTTAATATTCATCAGAAAGAAATTCCCTTACAGTTCATTGTAAGAGAGTCAGGCAAGTGAATGCAATTTCAGAGCCTGCATCAACTAGGGAGTCTCTCTCTACATCACAAGATTGTCTAAAATATGGGCGTGCGGAATCTCAGACTCTGCGGTCAAACCTGGCCTCGTTGGTTCCCGAGATGTCCACACCCACTTTCCCATGACACCATCATTTAATGGTTTCCAAGCTTTTGTACACATTTCTCCCTCAATCTAGAAAGCTGAAATGCCTGCTCTGTTAACTTAGTAACTGGCAGGAGGAGCTTTAAGCGACAACACACCAGTATTTCCAGAGTCCTACCTCTCTGCCTTTGGCACATCCTGTCACTGGAATGAGACCCCTAGAACTTTTCTTAAATCGCATCTGGCCCAGGACTGAAAGAGATTCCCCATCACTGCTCCATGACTATCTGCTCTCTGGGGAGCAGCCCAGGGGGAGAGAGTGAGGTGGGCAAAGGTCACCCCAGGCTCCTGTGGTATCTGGGCCTGACCCCCATAAACACAGACAAGGTCAGCTACCACCATCTGCTCTGTAAAAAGGATCTCAATCAATTTAAACCACCTTGGCTGCAGTCCTTTAGAGACACACACGTATTTCATGCTATTATGTCTTACTCTGAAGCTTCCTGTACTCTGATCAAGGCTGCCGCCTTTCCAGCAGCTTCCAAGCCTGTTTCTGTGGTGGAACATGTGGAGGAGAGGTCACTGAGTAGCAGGGACTACCTCTTGAACTCCCTGCAGTTTGCAAGAGACAGACAGAGAGGTGGGGGTACAAGGCCCTTGTTCCTCTTCCTCTACAAACTGCAGAGGGAGACAAGAGGCAGTCCCCACTGCTCAGTTGCCTGCCTGCAGCCATTTAACAGTTGAGAGCTGGCTGCCACCAGAGAAAGGAGGCACATTGCTGGGCATGGAGAGCCATTGCATTCCATGTACACCATGCACGAGCTCACTCCTTGTTCACTGAGATTTTACTGACAATTGTTGATTTTACCTGCAAGCCAAACCGAAAGGATTCATATCCTCAAAGACAGATGTAATAAAGAAATAAATACCAAACAGCTCAAAACACTGGAAGAAACAATACCCTTTACTGGATGTGTTTAAGCTGGGGTGAGGCACAGTGTGCTCAGTCCACGTGTGGCCTCAGAAGCCCCCCCAAATATTCCTCCAAAGCCCAATTTAAAAAATGGCATGCTGTTTTGCAAGTTTTGCCCCCAAACTATACAGAAAGCTCCCTCAAATGTGTCTAAACACAGATAAATACCCCCATTCCACTTGACACACATCCTAGAGCACCACACTGCCCCCAAATACCTGCCTTCTTTTGTGGTTCTTCTCAAAATGGTGACAGAAAGTGATGCTATGTCCCTCTCCCTTGCAGTCCCTCTCAAAATGATAACAACACATCACTTCGTGTTGCCATTTTGAGAAGGCCTGCAGAAGAAAACAGAGGCACTGGGCTTGCTTTGGGGGTGTTGCGCCTTCTCAAAATGGTGACAGATAGTGATGAGATATCCCTCTCAAAACAGCAATCCCCGCAGTCCCTCTGAAAATGAAGACTCCACATAACTTCGTGTTGCCATTTTGAGAAGGACCGCAGAAAAAAACAAAGGCATTTGGGCTTGCTTTGGGGATTTTATGGCTTTGGAGGTCACTGGGGGGAACTGGGCCCTGCACGTGCCCATCTTTGCTTTAAGCAGATGCTCAACAGCTCTGTCAGGAATGCTAGACTTCTCTGGCACTGAGCCAGAAGCTGGGATGGATTCTTTGACCTTGTACAAGTGTTCAGCTCCCAGCATTCCTGACCACTGGCAATGTTGGCTGGGGGATTCTGAGAGCTGGAGTCCCAAATGGGTAGGGAGGAGGAAGTTGAGAAGCACAGTGCCATTTGACCTCCATCATGCTTTTGAGCACTTACCTGCAGGGCCGCCTGACAGAGGTCAACCAGGCCCTGGATGAGGTAGTACTTGGCTTCAGCCATCAGCTCTTTGATCTCTTGCCGGTTCTTCGGCAGGGCAACTGTGTTGTCTCGTAGATAATTCAGAATAGTCCCAAAGTGTTTTCCGCAGCGGTCAATGAGGATCCAGCCTGAGGGGGATTGAAAAAACCACAGAGTTTCAAGTGGAATTGGTGTAGTTAGAGCACTATCAATTGCCAATTATTGGCTGCAACTATGCATCTGGTTGAAGTTAGTTTGTGTATTCCAGTGCATCAAATAGTTAATTGCTTTATTGCTCACTGCTGCAAAGTAGCTGGTCAAAGGTGAGAAGATCAGAGGGAGGGAAATGAAAGTACGGAAAGGTGTTGTAAGAACTTGAAATGCTCAAAGGTAAGGAGGCAGGAACATATTCAGCCTTGATGTTGCAGAACAGGATTTAATTCCCTGTTTGGCCATGAAAACTCACTGGGCGACCTTGGGCACGTGACACACTCTCAGCCTCAAAAAACTCGACTGATACATTCACCTTAGGGCCACCATAAGTGAGAAACAATTTATGACATACAACAACATTGTTTTAAGCAATGTGTGAAGCAATCCTTAGGTACCTGAGGTGGCAATGATAAACAATAAGCACACCAACAGAAGCATCCAGACCCAATCGCTCAGACACATGCTGCACATAATGTGTAGAAGAAGCCGGCAGTGGTTCTTCCACTGCCCAGCAGTGGAATCTGCTGCCTTGCAGTGTGGTGGAGTCTCCTTCTTTGGAGGTTTTTAAGCAGAGCCTGGATGGCCATCTTTTGGGAATGCTTTGATGTGGGTTCCTGCATGGCAGAGGGTTCGACTAGATGTCCCTGTGGTCTCTTCCAACTCTATGATTCTATGTACAGCTCAGTTTTCTTCCTCCCAAGGTAGGTTGCTCTCTTGACTTGTACTGAAAAGTATGTAAACAACTGAGAGACTGGGAAAATGTCTAGTATGGTGGGGTGATGTGGGATTTATGATCCTTACCCAGTCACAGCTGTGCATGCCTAAATTTGTAGCGAAAGGTGTAAATCCTGTAACAATTACGTATGCCTTTAGTCTCAGCAACTTTGAAGGGAGTGTGCCGAGTTGTTTGCTTTGCTACAAATAAATACTGCTGTTCAAGTTTGTGGAGCGGAAGTTATCCAGAGCAGGACACAGTTTCAGGGGGTGCCGCAGCCCATGGCAGGTCTTGGGTAGGAATTTGGGTCCTGGGATCTATAGAACATGCTCTTGTTCTCTATTGAGGCGAGGAGAAATGGAGAAAGAACAACATCCTTCTCTCTACCTGAGGTCTAAGGCTGCAGTTCCTCTTTCTCACCAAGCCACTCCCTTCAGCATCAGTGATCAGCACCTACCGTCCTTGTCCGATAGCACCTCCATCCTGCCGCTGAACATGGCCTTCAGCATGGTGTCGTGCCGCGTCAGCACCTGCACTGTGGTGTAGTACAGGGAGCCGCCGACATTGAGCCGCACGTACTTGTTGCCAAGGGCGCCTGCTTTGAAGCCGCAGCCCTTGGGCTTGGCTCCCGGTGTGGGGCAGAGGGCCGTCAGGCAGGTGTCCCCGGACATCTCCTTCTGCAAGTAGATGATGACTCTGCAGAGAGTGGGCTTGACCGACTCCGCCGTGGTGAGAGGGTGGGAGGCTTCAGGGACACCAGCCAGACCGGAGGAGAGAAGGGATCTTTGCTGGGCCTTCAGCTAAAAAATAAAAAGGCAAGGAAGAGAGGAGGAGGTTAGAAACAAGGTCAGTTGGAAGAGCATAAATTCTCAGTCATCGTCAAAATCAGAGCAGAATAATTCTGATCGTTCAGAGATGCACCACCCCTACAGCTCAGGTCTGGCCAGCACATCATGTTCACTATCTCATCTTTTGGGCAGGTGAGGGGAAAAATGGAGATGTTATGGTGGCCCAAACCTCCAAAACACCCCTATTGATGAAGGAAGGCTAGGATTAGATTCATAGAATCACAGAACTGAAAGAGACCTCAAGGGCCATTGAGTCCAACCCCATTCTGCCTTGCAGGAATACACCATCAAGGCACTCCCAACAGATCGCCATCCAGACTCTGCTTAAAAACTTCCAAAGAAGGAGACTCCACCACACTTCACTAAGGCAGCAGATTCCCCTATCGAATTGCTCTTACTGGCGATTTCCGCACTAGACTGTTATAGCGCTATTATTCCACTTGCAACATCCTATGGAATCCTGGGGTTTGCAGTTTCGAGAGGGGCCAAGTGGCCCCTCCTAGAACTGCAAACCCCAGGATTCCATAGGATGTTGCAAGTGGAATAATAGCGCTATAACAGTCTAGTGCGGAAATGGCCACTGTCAGGGATCTCGTTCTAATGTTCATCAACCTCTTTTCCTGAAGTCTGAAGCCACTGCTTCTTGTTCCAATCTCTGGAGCAAACAGGAAACAGGTTTGCTCCATCCTCCGTATGACATGGATTTGGCTCCAACTCCTATCAGCACAGCCACTGGTTAAAAATGCTGACTGTGACAGTCCAATATTTTCTGGACAGCCACATGTTCCCAACTCTTAGGTTACAAAATCTATCCCTTTATTAGGGTTTTGGAGAGGTTGTAGGATGAGGTGAAAAACTGAGGACCACAACTCCCATAATACTTCGCCACCTGCTATGCTGGCTAAGGCTGAAGTTTTTAGGATTTCTCCTTTTTAGCTCACAACATGTGTTCAGCCTCTCTTTGGCCCAACTCAAATCTTCAGGCGCTAGTCTTATTTGGCCTTTTATTTTCAGTAGCCATGAAGATTACATGCTTGTCTGATGGAGAAAAACCCCAATCAAGGAAAAAAACAGAGATTCTCTGGATTTCAACTGCAATTCCACCTAGAATTCTTTCAACCCTCACACAAAGGAACACACACAGAGCATCTCTGAAGATTCCATGCTAACCCTCAGCAAACAGGAACTACAGAAACATATAGGTACGCCTCAGTTAAAGAAACAGCTGTATTCTTGGGCATTCTTTTTTTGACAAAAAATGGCATTAGAGGCAGAAAAAAACATGGAAAGAATAGGGACAGGTTCTGGTACCACAAAAAAGAAGAGTAGTTCAACAACACACTTTACTCAAACTAGTAAATGCACGTGTGAAATGAAACAACTAGGCCAGGTAAGCTTTACATAAGGGGAAAAAAATATTTTAGCCTTCTAGAGACTCCATGAAAGCTTTTTCCAAAATGTACCCAGAATTTTTTTTCTTTCATCAGTCCCCACTACTCTTATGATTCCCATTTTTGTGGCCAAACTTCAGTTCTATGCTTTTTAAAAACATGTTACAGGGAGCTGGTAAGTTAGGTTCACCTGTTTTCCTCCGTTCTCTCTGTTTTCCTGTTTGTGCACACTCAATATGGCATTCTGGAGGCAGCTGCTGTTTACCTTGCCTGTTGTAGGTAGATGCACACAGCTACAATAAGAAGGTCTAGAGTAGAATCCCATTCTTTCCCAGCTCAAGCTTTATTGCACTGCTTAATACAAACGCACCGCTGCAACCTGTCACAAAGTCTATGCTTCCCCAGCCCTCCTTTACCTGTCAATACTGATGTAGCTAAAAATGTTTCAGCTAGACAGAAAAGGAAGAAAAGGTAGAGGCACGGTAGGCATCAAAAGACTTTATAAAAAGGAGATTCTTTGTGAACTGAAGTATGCTTGTGCTGCTGTTTTGTTTGTGAAGAGGAAGAATACAAGCCGGTCCTGTCAAAGGCAAGATCTATCACAGACGCTTTCCTATAGCATTTGCAAAACCACCCTTCCAGCAACCCTTGCAAAAGCAAGCTGGTATCCATTATTGAACACAAGGTTGACCCTAGAAAGATCTCTAAAGCAAAAGCAAGGCTCACAGAACTTTCCTAGAGCGGATGGCGAATGCTGCTACTCTGTGTTTCTCAAGAAAACACACATATACTTTCCATTATGTTTCTTGGAACATAAGAGGTTAGTTAACAACTTGCTGCAGGTGTTAATAACCTTCATTACTCATCTGGTTATATAGTAAAACATACTAATTCATTACCATCCATGCATGATGCCCACTGCTGGTTTTTACAGGTTCCTGCCCCTCCTAACGTCCAGGTTGTATTCTTTTGTAAAAATACCCCTCTCCCTAAGTTACTTTGATCCTTTGGATTTCCTGCTGTGTCCTTTGATATCCTAACTACATTCCCTACCCTAGAAACCTACTGGCTAATCCTAGTAAACCACCCATTGATTGTTATCCTCAAACACAAACATTCCTTAGCTTGGTCAACTAAATGCCATTTGCTGCCCCAGCCAGTAAACAATGCCGACCATTTGGTAACATCTTGTGTCTATAAGAACTTTCTGTTTGTATTCCTATTCATCCCTGTCATACTCAGAACAACCCACATACAATCACATCGCATGGAGAGGGCACGACACAACAGCTGAGAAGGAACAAATCTACCTAGTTAGCTTATTAGCATTTTTTTAGTCACTCCAAAGAGCTGTACATTCCTCCCTCCACACTCGTGGGTTTGATCACTGCAAACTTGATAATTTGCGAGGTGCCAGTTTGCCTCCCTTCCATTCTCCCCATTTCCCTGCCTTCTGCCCAGGTGTGCATGTCTTCCTCCCACAGATCTGCGCAAAATTCACTTGCCTATTGCCCAGGCACTGGAAGGCGAAACATTCCAGGTGAAATGCAAGCAAATTGGGATGTGGGGGGAAGAATGGAAAAGGGAGAGCTCACCTGGGCGAGGGTGAAGTTATTCACCTTTTTTTTTTCACTTTCCCAAAGGTTCTGTGTCCTGAATCCTTGTGAAAGTCAAAGCTGTAATGGAGCTATCTGTTAAATGCTCCAGTTCTGTACGTACCTGTGTATGCGCCTTAAAGCCACCTGTAGACTTAAGGCAACTCCATGAATTTCACAGGGTTTTCTTAGGCAAAGAATACTCAGACTGCCAGCTTTCTCCTCTAAAATATAGCCTACAGCATCTGGTATTAACTGAACACTCGAAAAAATAAAGGGAAGGAGGAAGTGATGGGAGCAAAGATGAAAAGAGAAAAGAGATACCTGCGCTTTCCAGCTTGTAATTCTGCAGTGTGACACTCCAGTTGACTGAACTGCCTTTCAAATGAGACCAAAGTCCATCACTCAGTCACTGCATCTCCATGTAGGAGAGGCAGGAACCTGGGGGAAGGGGGCTCTCCAGCCCTCCCGGATATTGTGATGGGCCTGACTCAGCCTGTCCCACACAATAGGAATGCTTCCTCCGCTTCCCCTGTGCTGGAGTTCAGTCCTGGCATTTTTTGCTTTATATGTTTGTTTAAACACGCACTGGAAATACCCAAAGGCTTAACGTGCTCCGGCTTCCAACAGTACTTGCGCTGATCTCCTCACCAGGCAATGCCACTGGTATTCGGAAAGGGCGTGCACCCTCTGCTAGGCTGACTGAGTGGCTGTGGAAATGCCAGAGTTTATGGGAAAGCAGGAAGAACCAAACTCAGTAGAGCTTTGAGCAATAATACAACCTGGCTGGACCACTGACAGTAAGCGAGCTGTGACTTTGCAAGTGAATTAAAACCCAAATAAACCAGCAGCAAGGGATCTCAGGGCCTGGGCTCTAAATCCAGGCCTCCTGGTGTCAGAATCTGGCCCTCAAAGCATCTCCAGATGGAAGGTCAAATCCTTTTCTGAATAACACCATCTTTTGACGGATTGCTCAGCTTTTCTGTAAGTCCATTTCCACTCCATTCTGGAAGGCTTATTTATTGGCAGTAAGGGTTTTAAGCTAAAAATAGGCTGGTATTTTAGGTCCCACCCTTTTGCTTTTGGGCCTCCGCATCACAGCAATACAACTGTGAAAAATTCTCTAAAATGGAATTTGGCCCTTGGGCCAAAAAGAGGTTGTCCTCCCTTGATAGAGATTCCTGCAATTACGTGGCCAATAAACAGCAGAAATATGGGGATCCACCAGCAAATTGTTTTTCCACCTACCCTAATACTGTCTGCTTTGACTGGCAATGACAACAAGAATTTATATACCATTTTCTCGCAAAACTGGAATTCTAAGCGGCTCACAATTTAAAAGAACAATCTCTTATGTTTGTGTTCTGTTAATGCTTGGATGTTTGGTAATATACTGGTTTTTTTCCCTTTTTCTCTATACTGTTTTATTTTGTATGATGTGCTTTTCTTTTTGTAGTTTTTATAAAAGTATTAATAAAAAAGAGAAGTGTCTGTGATTATTACTAACTACAATAATCCCCTCTGCTTATCTGAGGGGGATACATTCGAAGCCCCATGGATGCCTGAAACTGCAGATAGATCGGTTTTCCCCTGCTCTCATTTTATTCTCACAACAACCCTATGAGGGAGACTCAGCAGAACTGTTAACCCTGGTCTGTCCAGGCTCTCATCTATCAATGGCTCTCAACTGCATTAACAGATGCAAAAAAAAAAAAAAAAAAAGCCCCAGAAAATTAGGAGGAGTGTTTACAATCCTAGCTGTGTAGACAAAATCATCACTGTGCTTCAAACACCAGTTTTGCTTCAGGGAAAACTGCTTCATAAGTAAGTGAAACTGCAGGATCGCCTCGCCCACTTGACAGAATCATCTTCTCAAACAGAGGCAAGACCCTGGGTCTCTTTGAACAACAATATCTGCCGGAACACAGCAAAAAACTGGGAAACAGCTACAACGGAAAAGCAGCATTTTCCCTTGTGGAAAAACTAGGGACTCAAAACATGCTGGCAGTTGAAAAGGTCCTTTTGTTTCTACAAAATTAGTATTGTCATTGTTTTATCTGTCACCCCAGCTTAGCAAAGAAGTTCAGAACAGTTTCAAGCCTCCCTGCTCGTAACTACATCAGGCAACATCAGCAATGGGGGGACATAGACAGATTCTTCTACAATTCCTTCCTCCTCCCAGCACAAATGGCTGTCAGTGGGGGGCTTCTGCAGCTGACAGGGGTACATGGTTAAGCGTAGTATAGTTCCATGTTCAGAACTGCTACACTGAGCCCTGCAGCCTCCTTGTGAAAGTAAGAATGGCATCTCAAAGGATTACCCTAAGTGAGCTCCCTGGCCCAATTCAGTGCTCCCCAGATGTTTTGTACTACAATTCCTATCATTCCCTGCCATGCCAGCTAATGAGGATGGCATCTGTAACCTTAATACCTCTGATCAGGCTGGCCTAACCCATCACCATTTTTGAGTACCTTGCCTTTTTGAGCTATGATGCCCACTGGCTGTGCTGGCTATAGAATTTTGGGAGTTGCAGTCCAAAAAAGGGAGTGTTTCTAAACTCTGCTATTTAATCCCAGGGGAGGCAGTGGACCCTTGATTCCAGTAAGGATAACATACGGCCAGCCTCTACCTCCTCTTTACAACAGCCCCGCAGTGTAAATCTTACATCTGCTCCAGAGCGATTCTCCCTGGGTGCAGTGGGACTTGCTGTTTAAGGAATGAGAAGGCTTCTTCTGGGACAGGAACAAACCTTCTGTGGCTCCAGTAACCGAAGCACCCTCTGGAAAGTCTCTTTTCCCCTTCTCTTTGAAAAAAAGAAAAGAAAGCATACTGACATAAATCAAACGGATCTCTACTCCCCCAGCATACGCGCAGAGAAAAATCTGGTCCGTGAGAGGCATTTCAAGACAAAACACGAAAGGGCACTGCCGACAAAGAAGAACCATCATCAGTCCAATTCAGGAGTCTTTCTTTCTCTCCAACGTGTCACTTGGAAGAATCTGTCCTAAGGCTGTGGTAAAACAACTGCTGATTTAATTTTGGGCCGGGCCAAACCGAAAGAGACTAGTGTGGGAACCCCCCTGCCTATTTTTAACTTACTACATTTTTAGCCTGCCTGCAGAGTCCATGGCTACTGTTGTGCCTTTAGAACAGCTCAACTGAGCAACAGCAAACAATCCAAGGCCACCCACAGAAAGCTTTTTAAGACCCAGTGGGGTTTAAGGGTTAGCGTACCATACCAGGACACAGGAGATCCAAGTTCAAATTCCTGCTGAGCCACAAAGCTCATGGGCTGACTATGGGCTGGTCACAATCTCTCCCAGCCCAATCTACCTTGCAGGGTTGCTATGAGGATAAAATGGGAACAAGGAGAGTCGTATCTCCTGCCCTGAGCCAAGTGGAAGGAAGGCAGAATATAAATGTAGCTACTAAAGAAACTCACCTCAAATGAAGAATTTGAACCTGATTCTCCCCATCCTACCTAGGTCCTGCCAATAAATTAGAGATGAACATCACACAGCCTCCCAGGTGCTGTTGAACTGCAACCTCCAGCACGCCCCCCCTTGGCTATGCTGCTAGGGCTGATGGGAGTTGCAGTCCAACAACATCTGGAGGACACATGATGCCCATCACAAAGCTACATGCCTGTGCCAACTGGGGATGGTGGGATTTACAGTCCATATCTGGAAGGCATTCATCCAAGGATAGCCACATTACACCACCTGGAGCATCTGATAGTCTAGGGAGAGATGTACAAAAACACTGTCACTCCTGTACTCCCATGAGCATGATACTCTGCTTTTAGTCTCATAAAATATTGTTCCGTTCCCTCCAAATACAGCTGTAGTACTACCCTGCTGCCAGGCAGCCTTTGTGCCAAGGTTTTAATTTCCCACGAGTTTAAAAACAGTTTGAAGCTGATACAAACTACCATCCTTTTTATGGCAGTGTTTTATCTGCTAAATTCACATTGCCTTTGTACAGAATTCTACTGCAATACCCGACGGTACTATTATTTGTTACAGGATTTTGAGCTTTGATTGCAAGCTGCCCTAACAACCCCAATAGATGTTGGAAACAAATAAATACACACTGGCCAGACACTTGTTGTGACCTCCCAGAGACATTACCAGCCAGGAGTTCCAACCAAGCAAAGCATTCCAGTACTCTACCCTCCCTTCTTCTATTCGCTTTTCTTCTCCAAATATCATCAACGGACTTTTTGGGCTTCACCACTCTCAATTTTGAATCCCTCCTGCTTTTTACAAGCCCTGTTTTGGGTATACAACTATCAACACCTAACACTTGATTTTGCTACTAGAAAGAGTAGACATTTTGATCTGGGCATTTTGTAAAATTACACAGCCTTTTGTAAAATTACACAGTTCACCTTGGGCATGATACGTGCACAAACACACTGTCTCTCTCTCTCATTCTCCCTATGGGTTGACCGTTCTTGGGGCGTTACACCAGTGTAACTCCTGCTTACAATGACAATGACATTCTAGGAGCTAACGTCCAATATATGCAGAGGACCAAAAGTTGAGAACCACTGACTTGCTAAAAAAACCTTGCAACCTCCTTATGCAATTTGCCTGCACCACGCTGGTACAGGACAGTCGTTCTTAAACTTTTTCTTTACTGGACACCTCATGTAAATACCATTTATTGCTGAGGATCCCCAAGACTCAACTCAAGATCTAAATATTCAAATATTTATTTATTTATTAAAGGGTTCTGGAGATCAGGATTCAAATCTCTGCACAGACACTGGGTGACCTTGGATAAATCGCATTCTTTAAGCCTCAGAGGAAGGCAAGCCCCCTCTTAAGAAATTTTGCCAAGAAAAACCTGTGATAGGGTTACCTTAGGGTTGCCATAAGACAGAAATGATTCAAAGGCCTGCAACCACCACCACCACCCGCTCCCTCGCCCCACAACCAGAACAGCCACCAGAATTGCTGGAAAGCTACCAGGTACACCAAATTCCAGGACCATCACCTCCATCTGAATAAACACAGCACTGGGCCTGTATGCTCTGCCAGCATAGAACAGTATCTATGAGTGTGACCTAAATTCTCTCTTTAGTCCTGATCACAGCAGACCCATTCAATCCACTGGGTTTATTTATAAAATGACTCACCATTCTACAACTGATTGAATGGGTCCACTTTAGTTGGGACTAATAACAGGATGCCAACCCGCATCTACACTACATAGTTACAGCAGTTTGATACCACTTTATCTGGCATGGTTCCATCCTAAGCAATCCTTGGGCTTGTGGTATGGTGAATTAGAGTTCTCTGCTGTAGTTCAGGGAACTGATCTAGTACAGTGATTCTCAGCCTTCGGCCCTCTAGGCGTTAAGGACATCAACTTCCAGAATGCCTAATCACTAGCCAAGCTGGCTGGGTCTTCTAGGAGCCCAAGCCCAAAATATTTGGATGACCAAAGATTGAAAACCACTGCACTACAAATCCCAGGATTCTGTTAGACAGAGCCATGAAAGTTAAAGTGACCTCAAATAGCTACTAATTCTATAGTGCAGATATACTCTACATGATTGTTTAGCATTTCAGTTATTTACAGAATCCATTTTGGATGTGTATGGCCATTTTTGCACTACACTGTTATACTGCTACTATTCAACTGTCAACATCCTATGGGATTCTGGGGTTTGTAGCTTGGGGAGGGACATTTAGAATTCTCAGCTCTTTGGCCTCAGTAAACTAAAAACCCAGAATTCCACAGGATGTTGAAAGTGGAATAATAATACTAGAAAAGTGTAGTGTGGCAACGGCCTATGTTTCAAGCCATAGCTGGCATGTTGTAGCGGTTTGAGTTTTGGACGACAACTCTGGAGACCAGGATTCGATTCTCTGCTTGGCCACGGAAACCCACTGGGTGACCTTGGGCACATCATGCACTCTCAGCCTCAAAACACTCCACTGATAGATTCACCTAAGGGTCACCATAAGTTAGAAACAATTTATGGCATGCAACAACAACACTGTTTTAAGCAATGTGTGAAGCAATCCTTGAGTAGCTGGAGAGTGAGGTGGCAATGATAAGTAATAAGCACGGAAACAGAAGCATCCAGATACAAATCACTCGGACACATGCTGCACGTGACGTGTGGTACAACCCTCAGATGTACAGCTCAGTTTCTTTCCTCCCTCTTGACTGGCAGTGGAATACCACACCTCTCATTTCTCCCCCACTCAACACTCACCTCCCATAAGACAGAGCGAAGCAGCTGCCTCAACTGGCAGATGAAGAGTTGCAAAGCAGCCCTCTCGCAGCCAAATACGGAAATAAATTTCTCTCCCACGTTCTCAGCTCTGAATTGCCACTTTCTCCCTGTTCCACCAGATCGCAAGGAATCCACCCAGCTGCTTTGGCTTAACACGCTGCAGAAATTCAACTTCCCCATCACTATACACTGGGATAAAGCATACCTGTTATACATCTACCCAGCAGATAAATGGCCAGGCAGGATTGGGTGGGGGGTGATGGTAGTGAGACACCCACTTCTCTGTAAACAAAGAAAAAAATTATTTACTTAATTAAAATATTTTAAGCAGCTTTCAGGAAGTCAATAGAAATATTATCCTACATTAGAAAGCCTAACTGGCAGTATTTCCATCCATACCGGTAGAATTTCTGTGGTCCAGATTTACTTCTCCACCTGATCATTTATATTTACGAGACCTACTTATTGCACTACTACAGCAACCAGCAGGTATTCATCTGGTGTAGTCTACTGCGCCTCTATGGGCCTTTCCGCACTGCACAATTATTGCACTATAATTCCACTTTAACTGCCATGGCTGCCTCCTAGGGTTGGTAAGTCTTGAGAGGTCCTGGAGCTCTCTGGCTGAGCATTCTAAATATCGCTCCCTAATCTACAAATCCCACGATTCTATAGAACAGAACAATGAGAGTCAAAGCGGAACCATAGTGCAATAGCTGTGCAGTGCAGAAAAGGCCTTTTGTTGGGGACAAAGCATCACCTGTGGAATTTCAATGGGCTCCATCTCCCCCCATCCACCTGCCCCTCTTCTGGCGTTTTACACCAGCATTCCACAGGGGCAGCCTATTTCCTATTATCACACTACCCTGGAGGAACTCAAGCTCTACCTGTTGGATGTCCACCTACCCCTGATGTCAAGATTCCCCAACACAGGTAGAAAGGGGAGTGCCCGTGATACTTCCCGCCCTCATTTCTTTTCCTTTCTGCCCCCCTCCCCAGTTCAACAGTCATTCTTCCCCCTCCCGCCCCGTTTCCATTCAGAGCGCTGACCCCCCAAACACAAAACCAACCCCATCCTTTCATTCACTCCCCACCCCGCCCGGGCCCGCCCGCCTCGGTTTTTTCCTCCTCCCGACCCCGGGCTGTTTACTCACTCGCCCGGGGCTCCGGCTCCTTCCGGCCTCCGCCTCGGACCTCGAAACTTCTGACGGCCACAGCGCAAAGCCCGACCTGCAGCGACGGCTCCCGGACGGGCGGGCGGGCGGGCGAGCGAGGCGGCGCGCCCTAAGCCTCCCCAGCCCAGCCGAAGGGCGGACCTCCCGGCCGGGCTCCAGCAACAGGCCGCCGTTTCCCGTCAGCGGCCTCGGCCTACAAATCCCGGCATGCAGAGCGCCCTGGCAATGCAATCATTGGGCGACGGGGGCGGGGACCGCGGCCGATGCGGATGCGGCAGCCGTCGCCGTGGCAGCCGAGGGCGCGCGGGGCGGGAGGGAGGAGGCGGCGGGGCCCACCTGGCCGGGAAAGACGGGCAGGTAAGCAGGCGACCTGGGATGGATCCCGGGGGGGGGGATCTCGTAGAACCGCCATCGGTAGGGGCAGTCTATCCCCGGATACAAGTTGCTGGGGAGGGAGAGCAGGGAAGGGCGCCCGCTGGCTTCCTCGGGGGTGCTGTGAAAAGGAGATCCTGGGCTAGGTTTCAATTTTCCCCAAACTGGCTTCTCCTAGGCCTTTCCGACTCGCCGGCCCCAGTGGTCTGGGGATGATGGGTGTTGTAGTAGAACGCCTGGGGAGGGGCCATGTTGGGGAAGGTGGGCCCCGCGCTCTTTGGCCCTGCAGGGTACTGCTGAACCCCCATGGCTAGGAATAGATCTTCCAGCTGCAAAGGCCGCCTGCCTCTCAGGTGGTAGGGAGTGGTGGTGAGGATGAGGATGAGGATGGAATCATACAATCACAGAATCATAGAGTTGGAAGAGACCCCAGGGGCCATCCAGTCCAACCCCCTGTCATTCAGGAACACCCATCAAAGCACTCCCGGCAGATGGCCATCCAGCCTCTGCTTAGAAACCTCCAAAGAAGGAGACTCCACCACACTCCATGGAGGCAGCAGATTCCGCTCCCAGACAGCCCTGACCATCAGGAAGTTCTTCCTGAGGCTCAAGTGGAATCCCCTTTCTTGCAGCTTGAAGCCATTGCTCCTTGTCCTGGTCTCTGGAGCAGCAGAAAACAAGTCCACTCCCTCCTTGACATGACATCCCTTCAGATATTTAAACACGGCTCTCAAGCCCCCTCTTAGCCTTCTCTTCTGCAGACAAAGCATCCCCAGTTCCCTAAGCCGCTCCTCATAGGGCTTCATTGCTTCCAGACCCTTCACCATTTTGCTCGCCCTCCTTGGGACATGTTCCAGCTTGTTGATATCCTTCTTGAATTGTATAGGCTTGGTATCCCTTATCCACAGAATCATGGAATTCTAGAGTTGGAAGACACCCCAGGGGCCATCGAGTCCAACCTCCTGCCATGCAGGAACACCCATCAAAGCACTCCCGACAGATGGCCATCCAGCCTCTGTTACTTTTTCATCATCATCATTGTCATCATCGTCTTTTTATTTGTCACCTGCCTCTCCCCAAGGCTTGAGGTGGGTTACCACATAGATACGACTAAAATTATGGCTGAAATACACCAAAAACACAAAACCATTTAAAACAGAAATATAATTGAAATTTATCACAATTAAAAGTAATCAAATAATAGATTCTTACCATGGTATGACTGTAGAAGAGTATGATGGGGACGGGCGCTGTCAAACACTCACAGCGTGCCGATAGACTTCCTATTAAACCAGCGTGTCTATAGACTTCCTATTTAGTGCCCCCCCCAAGGGAGCCAGGTGTCAGACTAGAGGGGGCCTTTATGCCACTCCAGCAAGGCGATCAGACCAACTGGGATGCCTGGGGTGGGGAGAGAAGCGGCAGGCTCTCATTTCAGGGTTTTTTCATAGAGTCTTCATAGTTAAAGGCAGTCTACCTTGGGGCACAAGTTGCTGAGAAGGAACGGCAGGTAAGGATGGCTGCTGGCTTTCTTGGGGATGCTGTGAAAGCAAGACCCTGGGCTAGATTTCAGTCTTTCCAGCCTAGCTTCTTGTAGGGTGTTTTGACTCATTGGCCCTCATGGTCTGGGGATGATGAGTGTTGTGGTACAACGCCTGGAGGGACCTGTATTGGGGAAGGTGGGCCCCACACTCTTTGGCTCTGCAGAGTACTTCTTAACCCCCATAGCTAGGAATAGATTTTGCAGTTACAAAGGCAATCTGCCTCTCAGTTGATAGTAGTAGTAACAGTAAAATAATAATAATAGTAGTAGTAGTAGTAATAATAATAATAATATTAGAATCATAGAGTTGGAAGACCCCAGGGGCCATCCAGTCCAACCCCCTGCTATGCAGGAACCCACATCAAAGCATTCCCAACAAATGGCCATCCAGCCTCTGTTTAATAATAATAATAATAATGACAACAATAATAACAATAACAATAATAATATATTTTTATTTGTTACCCACCTCTCCCCAAGGCTTGAGGCAGTCTACAACATAGATACACTTTTTAAAAACAAATTATGGCTAAAATATACTAAAGGCAGGAGCAGGAACAAATACTGGAAAGCGTGTTTCTGAATCAACAGAGGAGATGGAGACTAGGCCCCACTTGCTTGTAGATGGTTGTCTGTTATGGGAAATAGGGAGGGCTTTACTCATCATTCTAAGCAACATAGGAATTACAATTGCTCTTCATTTCAAATTTTGCTTTAGAATTTAAACCAAACATTTGTATTAAAAAAGTATTGGGAAGTAAGAATTCATGTCTTGCAGCAAAGCTAACAGCTATCCAGGCATCATGTTTTCAGGCGTGTGTTCTTCCAGCACACACACACACATCTTCCTATCTTCCGTCCCCTTAAATATGTGCCTGATGTTTTCTCCTGCCTGGTTGTCTTGTACAGGAGACTGAAAAGGAGTCGTAATGGCCAGAGACATCCTGGGGGAAGCAGGACTTCACTTTGATGAGCTGAACAAACTGCGGGTTTTGGACCCAGAGGTCTCTCAGCAAACGGTTGAGCTGAAAGAGGAGTGCAAAGTATTTGTAGACAGTAAGTTCTCTTTACAGAACTCAAGCCTGCACCTCCCACACTGATGTTAACGTTGCGGGCCTGGTTCAGTCAGGTGTGTTGGGAGAGTTTCCCATAGTGTTAGCCCTTTGGGGAAATTCTGCAAAAGCTAAAACTGTTATGAATCAGCCTTCTTTTCAAAGAGTTGCAGAAAAAGCATGTCCCAATCTCTGTGTGGCTTCCCTGAACTGAGACTGACTTAGAAAGCAAAACAAGGCAGGCAGTTTCTGCTTACAAACTTAGAAAAGTTTACTAATAAAAAAGTTTACTAATGCATTGGAGAGCTTAGATCCTAAATAACTAACGAAAGAATTTGCCAGAAGTTGCCAGAATTTTCCAACAAGGTGTTACAGAATTGCAGAGTTGGAAGGGGCCTCCTTGCCCATTGAGTCCAACCCTCTGCTCAGTGGAGGATCTCCAGCAGAAGCATCCGGAGCCTGGTCTCATTATGAAGATGTCTGGAGAAGGAGACCTCTCAAAAGCTGTGTATTCCTGCTTGGCAGAGGGCTGGGCTGAATGGCCCTTGCTGTCCCTTCTAACTCTGTGAATCATGATCCCCAGCCAACGTGGGGAGTTGCCATCCGAAACATCTGGAGGGCACCCAGTTGGGAAAATCTTGTCTGATCCTTCTCCTGCTGTTTCTTTTAACCTGACCACCTCTCAGGCAAATGGAGCTGATGGATAAACAGATTGGAGAAGAAACCCGTGTGAGAACTGGGAATCATCTCTGGCCAAAACAGAACGCAGCGAGTAAAAGGCCTAAAGTGGATGGACCAAGCCGTAGAAGCTCTGTTTTTTTTTTAAATATAATTTTTATTGAGTTTCCACGTAAAGTATATGAACGTATCGATTCTCCTCCAGCGAACAAAGAAAAAGGAGTTCAACAACAGTAACAGAGAAGGAAAAAATATACTGTACAGAACATAGAGGAAAAAAATTTTAAAAAGCAAAAGAAGAAAAAGAACACTAAACTAGAAGAAGTCAAGAAAGGAAAAGTAGAAAAGGTGGAGGAAGGTCCGAAAGTTAAGAGCTGAGAAGAAAAGCAGAGAAAAGAGACTGAAAAGAAAAGAAGGAAAAGAAAAGGAGAAAAAAGTCTGTTAAAAAGGGAAGACAAATGTTTCTCTTTGTCTTCCCTTAAAAGCTCCATTTAGTGATGCCAGTGGTCAGATATTTTGGGAGCTTTTACTCCAGTAATATCTGGGAACCCAAGATTGGCAACTATTGGTCTATAACAGTAGACTGTTGGAGGAAATACTTTATGTGGTCCTGTGAAAATAGCTAGAGAAATGTCACTGTAGCACCAAAACAGGTATTGTTGTGATTTTGTTTTCTCATTTACAGGAATTGAAGAATTTAAAAAAATAGTGGGCAGCCTTATTGAGCTCGTCGATCAGCTAGCGAAAGCAACTGAAAACGAGAAAATTAAGGTAATTTGCCACTACCAAATAGCACACGTATTCTGTTTTTTTTTTTTTTAGCCTTCAAAATACAGAACAGCCTTTCCTTTGGGCCCAAGATAACCAGCAGGTGAGGTTTGCAACAAAACTATTGTGGTGTGGATGCTGCTCTTCTGGCCAGCCACGAGTTCTCTCTTGCTTCCATTCTCTCCATCTTCTGTCCAGGGCAGAGACTCACCATGCCGTGGCCACTGAGGGTGCTCTGTATTCACAGGCCTCCTCTTGAGTGGGGTTATTTTGTACTTTTGCAAACCTTTGAGTTCCTCCGCCTTGTTGAGCCCGTTCGCTGCCTCGAGATTGCTGCCTGAGAGTGAATTCTTTACTCCATTATAGGATCTGTTGGCTGACTGTTGTCATTGCCTGTGTTTTGCTTTGGTTTGGATTATTTTTTTTATTTTGCTGTCCATCTGTTTTAGCTTTCAGTGTGTGTATGTATGTGTGGCTAAATTCTAAATCTTCCTCAAGTGTCTCAAACTCTAAAACCAGTGTGGACTTTCACAGAGGATATCCAAGCCATTTTTGGGCTTTCCAGACCCAGCAGGCTGCATGCTGCCATTTTTATAGAACCAGAAGTGGTGCTTTGATCACTTTGGCTTACTGTGGTGAGTCCCAGCTAGAGCAGATCCACTGAATCAGTTCTTAAATAGTGAGTCAATGCATAGATGGATCCCATTTTTTTCAGTGGTCTATTCTGGTTGGCACTAACAAAAGGATTCTGGTATGGTTTTGTTTCAGATTGGGTCTCACTCCCAAAGTAGAAATGAAATGCCAAAGTGCAGCCCCGAAGGTACTTGCAGCCAAAAGCCATTTTTACATCTCGGGAGTCTTGCGTGGGTAACCACTGAATGTGAGCCCTCCACGGAAAGATCCCAGACTTTGTCTGGCCCTGGTCAGTAGAGTTCCCAGCCCTGCTCTAAAACCGTTAATATTGTGAGGTCTTTTTTTTTTTTTAGAATATTCCCTTTTTGGGCCAGAGTCCTACTGAGAGTCCATCCAGCAAAAAGCTCTGCCAGCATACTTTTTCTGCATTATGCAGATGTCTTAGGAGTGGCAAGCTAGACAGCAGTGAAGGTAGTCCCAGCATCCATTTGGAAGCTTTCTGGTGCATTCTGTGGCCAATCAGTAGCCATTTGGGTTGGGAGGCCATCAACAACTCTTCCTCAAATCTTTCTGTTCAGCTGGTTGTAGCATTTACTGCGGCCCTGGGAGGGAGGGTTCATGCTCTGGGATCATGGATCATGTTGCACTGCCAGGTGAACCACTTGCACAAGGAGGTGCTGGATACCTCCTCAAACACTTGGAAAGAGTAGACATACTAATGCACCCTCCAGTCATGCTAGTGTAGTGGTCCTGTGGAATTTCAGCTGTGGACTACAACTCCCAGAATCCTTCTAGGTTTTTAGAATCATAGAATCATAGAGCTGAAAGAGACCTCGGGCCATTCAATCCAACCCCATTCTGCCATGCAAGAACCCACATCAAAGCTCTCCCAACAGATGGCCATCCAGCTTCTGTTTAAAAACTTCCAAAGAAGGAGACTCCACCACACTCCATGGACGCAGCAGATTCCACTGCCGGACAGCTCTGACCATCAGGAGGTTCTTCGTGAGGTTCATCTCCTTTCCTGCAGCTTGAATCCATTGCTCCTTGTCCTAGTCTCTGGAGCAGCGGAAAACAAGCCCACTCCCTCCTCGACATGACATCCCTTCAAATATTTAAACATTGCTCTCATGTCCCCTCTTAACCTCTCTTCTGCAGACTAAACATCCCCAGCTCCCTAAGCCACTCCTCATAGGGTTTCATGGCTTCCAGACCTTCACCGTTTTGGTCGCCCTCCTCTGGATACGCTCCAGCTTGTCGATATCCTTCTTGAATTGAGGCACCCAGAGTATGTCCACACTATTCCAAATAAGTTTAATTTTTAATCAGTTTTTAACAAGACTAAATAGTAGCTGAAATCCTAAACCAGTCTTTTTTCAAAAATGCTGGTTTTTCCAGGGTTGGATTCAAGCACTTGTAGGAAAAAGCAAAAAGGAGATTGCCAAAACCAAACACCTCCTCTTCCCCATTTTTTGTAGGCCATAGGAGCTCGCAACTTGTTGAAGTCGATAGCAAAGCAGAGGGAAGCTCAGCAGCAGCAGCTCCAGGCGCTAATAGCTGAGAAGACCACACAACTTGAAAGGTACGGCAAAATTTTGTAGCCTCATGGCAGCAGGTGTATTGATCACCCCTTTTGTGGATCAGAGCCAGTGAGGTCCAGTACATAAAGTGGATCTCAACCCATGGGAACTGATACCACAATGTACTGGTCTTTCATTTCCTGTGTCCCATCACTTCCTCTGTCAGAGCACTTGGGTTCCACTATGCTAGAAACAGGAAGCCCATTTCCAATTTCTGTTTATCAGTGTTTATCTCTGACATTTATCATTTGCAGTAATTGGGAGTAAACACAAGCAAACAAAAGTAATTGAAGTAGTTGTGGAAAGCTGTCACAATATTCTTGAATATAATTTTTGCTGCCACTGGAAAAACCAGAGAAAACAGTCAGCTCTCCACATTTGCGAGTTTCACTTTTGCGGATTTCATTATTCACAGCTTATTTGCTGTCACCTCACCTGCCTCCCTGCGCCATTTTCAATAGGGACTGCGAGCCTCGTGAGACTGAGAAACTGCAAACGAGGCTTGTAAATCCCTATTAAAAATGGTGTCAAACAGCAGTGGAGGTGGCAGAAAGCCCCACCAGCCTCCCACTTCTGCCTAGTGAAGGAACCCCCTGAGGCCTCAAAGAAATCCATGGCGGGTTGATTATGGTGACCATTGCTTTTTGTGTGTTAAATATGGTTTGAAAGGGCCTAGAATTATTTACATTTTTTTTCACTTTCGTGGGAATCCTGTGCCCCTAACCCTAGCGAATGTGGAGGAATGACTGTATTATATTTTTCTAAGTAATGCAGTAATATTGAGTATGCAACTTCTGAAAGCTGAACATTGTACTTTTCTGAACTTCTCCCAAAATTTGCTAATAAGCTTTGACAGTGGATGGGGATTCTGGGGGTGATTGTGCTCCAAATTTCTTTTGCCAAGCCGCATCCTTCTGATTGGATGCTCTGCTAGATCCATGGACCATATGTATGGATCAAGGAGAGATTTGTCTCCTTCCGGGGAGGGGGAAAAATCTTCTCTTTGAATCTCTGTTGCTACATGAAGATGTGTTCAGCATTGTTTATTAATGTTTCCCTTCCCCTCTCTTCAGGTATCGGGTGGAATATGAAATGCTGTGTAAAATAGAAGCGGACCAAAATGAGTTCATCGACCAATTCATTTTCCAGAAATAGGCGAGAACTTAAGACCAGCGGCACAAACAGACCGGGAGACCTCAAGCCATTCCAGTAGCCCAAGCAATTCAGCAATGGCTCGCTTTGAAACCTTGCACAGAACTTGACCAAACAGGCAGAAAGAAAAGGGTTCGGAGCCACTTCCCCTGAACTGGCACCCTTGGGAAGATGGAATGTAGTTCCCATCGTCCCCTGCCAGTATGGCTCTTAGCTGGGGTGCTGGGAGCTATGGTCTAAAGCCATCCAGAGGGCACTGGGTTTGAGGAAGGCTGTTTTAGACCTTCATTTTTGAATAGGTGTTAAATTTGCTGTAGAACCAATAACATTTAGCAGGAGTGTGTGGGCAGAAGCACCTTGTGTATTTTTAAATATTTTTTAAAAATTGTCCAGCAGTGTATAGCAAAAATTTGAACCACCAGACTGTTCTGTATTTATGCAGTCCCCCTTCCCTACTTTTTTAAAAAGAAAAAAAAGTGCTTTCAAGTAAATCAGGAAATAAACATTTCTTTTTTTGAAACTTCGTTTCCATTTCAGATTGTGGTTAGTACATGTTGGGGCCTGTGAAGTGAGGACTAAGGAGTGAATCCATGCACCAAAAGATCTTGCAATCCCTGCGACAGAAACCCCTGGTGAAGACAGGGGTCATGGTGGGCGGGACCCACGGAAGGAAGGGCAGCCATCTGACAGTCTGTCTTTATGGGGCAATTGCACATGCTCGAGAATGACCCATAGGAAAGGGGATTTGTGGCTTTTGGGTGCCAGGAAGTCATTTCCAACACTATCATAGGAGTTTCTGGGCAAGATTTGTTCAGATATTTGCCACTGCCTTCCTCTGAGGCTGAGAGAATGTGACTTGCCTAAGGACACCCAGTGGGTTTCCATAGTGGAGCAGCGATTTGAACCCTGGTCTTAATTCACGACCTAGACCATCACCAGTCCATAAAGTGGATCTCAATCCATGGGAGCTGATATCACAGAGAAACCGGTGGCTGTTGTTAAATAGGCTCATTCCAACATTGCCTAGCACACGGGAGGTTGCCTGTCGCTCAGGATGCTGCTGGACTACCATTCCTGTCATCCACAGAGCACAGTGACTAGGGATGATGGGGATTAGAGTCCAGCATCAGGAAGACTGCAGTTTCTTTACTGTAAACCTCTTGGGGCTTAGACTGTTTTCTCTTACCTGACAAAGGACCATGTATATGGATAGCTCAGCATGCATCCTCAAGCTTTTCCACACAAGCATCAGTTGAAGTGAAACAGGCCATGTTGTTTGTCTACCGCAGTGTTTCTCAACCTGTGGGTCCCCAGATGTTCATGGACTTCAGCTCCCAGAAGCCCCAGCCACTATGGTCAATGCTCAGGGCTTCTGGGAGCTGAAGTCCATGAACATCTGGGGACCCACAGGTTGAGAACCACTGGTCTACTGCATGGAGCTCGTGTGGAAATAGAGAAATCCTTTGAGCAAGGAAAGAAACTCACCTTAACATCCATTTTTCACACCGAACTTTCCTGAGGAAAAGCAGGGGGAGGTCACCTTTCTCCTTGAAACATTTTCTAAGAGATGTTCTAGCTGATCTGTCAATAACCAAGACATTTTTTGGCATCCAGTGGAGACAAATTGACACATACAATTTAAATCAAGAACTGCACTGTTCCCACCCATCTTTTAATGCTTTCTGCATGTCATAACAAACCAAAAATAATCTCCAAATTGTTATCTTGAAACCTCAAATCAGTTGTGCTTTTTAACCGATCTTCTAAACATTGATAAAGAGTTTTTAATTCAGGTATTTTCTGGTGGGGGGCAGGATAATAAAAATTGCTAGGATTTTGATGTATGTAAATGTCTTTGCAGCTTTGTACAGACTTCCTCCTTTTTGGAAAAGAAAAAGAAAATTGCTTTCAACACAATTCGAATGCCAGGATTAAATGCAGTGAAGCTTCCATTCATGAACCTACTGTTTGAATGGGAAAACGGGCACCCAGCAACAATTAAAAAAAAGTGCCCAGAACTGGCTCACTCCTCTCCCCAAATCTCTGACGCATGCAAAATAAGGTTACCTCTTTTATTAGATTTACAGGCTGTTTTTAACAAAATAGACCTTTCTGAATGCTTTTTTCCAAAACCCCTTTAAAGAGAGCAAAGTCCCACATTCCTTTCAATAGACAGGTGGAAGATTTAGGCACATCTTTGTCTTAGACAGAGATAACACACGTCCATCACTCAGTAAACTAGAGATGGGAGAACATACAGTATTCCCAATGCAGCTGGACTACAACTTCTACATCATTCACGTTGCTGGTAAGAGCTTATGGGACTTGCGGCAAGACCTTGGAAGTGACTTGTTCCCAAAAATGGAAGTTTTCATCAACTAAAGCCTTCTTCCAATAATAAAGGTACAATAGCTGCCCTCCCCACACTTATCCATACAATCTTCCATTTAATATTTTGGGACTGCAGTGGACTGTGGATAAGGGAAACCACAGAAGGCAAGACTGCAGAGAAGTGGGGATTTCTATTTAACTAGCTCCACTCCTGCAGTGTAGCGGTATCTTCTAAATCAGGGTGAGCAAAGCATGCCCACGGGCCACATCCTGCCCCTTGGGGTCAAATCATTTGCCCCAAATGCCCTCCAGAATGAGGTCTTCCTGTTGTAAAAAAAAAAAAGGCTTGAAATGGCCAGGAGATAGGAATGTGTAGTGGAAATGCCCCTGAATCTCCAAGAGAACATTTTTGGGCAAAACCTAGATTTTTTCTCAAGCCCTATGCAACCCCCTAAAGCACCCAACAGTTCCCCGCCTCGGTTCAAAATCTTTCTTTTTATAGTTGGGGATGGGGTGGTGGAGGATACACCCTCCAGCACTGCACAGATGAGAACTGGGGTGCATGTGACTGAGTCTGCTCAAAATGGCAAAAGTTATTAAGCCGGAAGAACAGTCAAGCTAGAAGCTGGAACAGCCTGCTTTTGCCTGAGCCTCCGGGGACGGGCGTGATTTTGCCTCCTCTGCTCCACTGCAAGCGAACTACAGCCGGCCCTCCACATTTGCAGGTTTGACTTCCCACGGATTTGATTATCTGCAAGTTCCTCCAACCTCTGCCCCTCACCTCAGGCGCTGCTTTTCTGGGGGAACCTTCTCTCCTGGTGTCTCCAACCAGGCTATGCAGCCCTTTAAAACCCACCTCTGGTCCTCCTCCTCTTCCACCAGCCACTGCCTGCCCAGTTAAGGATGGCTAACAGCTCAATTTCTCAGCACCACAAACCCTCTCCGAAGGTCACCCAAGAAACGACATGGGTGAAAGAGAGGACTATATACCAACCCACCCCTTCTCCCGACCTGGTTTGGACTGCTCTCACCACCCTGCCTCAGCCCCATTCCCCCCACACACATTTTGATATTTAGTTTTTCCACTTTTGTGCGGGTCCTGGAGCCCCTAACTCTAGCAAACGTGGAGGGCTGACGGTAGTTTTGCACTGGAAGTCAGGTTGCAGCAGTTTACGGAAGCTGTGGACGAAGGAGGGAAGTGGACGGACGACAGAGAAACTGGGACCTTTTACAAGCAGATGAAAAATGTGGGACAAGAAGGGATGAATTGGGATTGTCTCTACCACACTCGGACAGTTGGACGGCATGGGAACCTGTGCACGCCTAAGTCTCAAACAGGATGAACGACTCTTTCAATCACATGTGACAATGTGAGGATCAAGAAAGCTAAGGCGGTTTTTAAAGGGAAAAATAAAAATATCTACAGCGCACCTTCTGCTGGCATGACCTCCACATACACAAAGCAGAAGTCACACAAAGCCTCGTCCCATTATAGTCAAGGGGCACACCAGGCGCTAGAGTGACAATAATGGGGTAGAGCATTTCCACTTTTTTGTTTTCAATGAGGGTTCCTGGAATGGAACCCCTGCATATACAGAGGGCACACTATTATTTTAGAGGTAACTATCAACTTTTAGAAATACAACTCATTTTATAATGTTAACCTTCCAAGTTCAGGTTTCTGCCCTGCAACATCTATCTATTTTCTAGTCCTGAAATTAGCCTTTCTTTTATCAAGCCAGTGGCTGAACTCCCAAAGCCAGGGCTCGTTCCTTTCCACCGGAGAAGCTCCCACCAGTTTATTTCTTTTTCCTTTTTTCCACCTGGTTGTACGACGGGCTGAGCAGCATTGAAAAAAGAATCAGGAGGGGGATCAGAAGGTAGGGAAAATAGAAGGACACCAGGGTCAAGCGTTCCGAGAGCGTCTGCGGACCAGGATGTTGGGACTTGGAGAAATCGTTGAAGAGGATGTGTGGCAAGATGGCCATCAGGGTGGTAGCCACATGGGTCGCATAGATGATAGCTGGGGTCCGGATCCACTTGCAGTTACCTGGGCAAAAGGCAGAACGAAAGAACTATTTCTCAAACATCTCTCAATTCATTTTTGCAGCTCTGTGCACAGGTGAATCCATACTCCCTAATCCGTAAATGTTATGAAGATAAAGGTATTTTTTAAAATATATTACCGTTGGAAAACAAGAAAATGTATTACCCCATTTAACACTAGTTTCCCTCACCATTTATTTATTTATTAAACTATTTACATCCCATCCTACACCCTAGGGTCTCAGGTCAGCGTCAGGATAAAATCAACCAAACTAAAATCATGCAAAATGGTAAAAGGTCTGGAAACTATGAAGCCATCTGAGAAGTGACTTAGGGACTTAGGTATGTTTAGCCTGATGAAAAGAAGGTTAAGAGGGGACATGATAGCCATGTTTAAGTATTTGAAGGAATGTCATGTTGAAGATGGAGCAAGTTTGTTTTCTGTTGCTCCAGAGACCAAGTCATAGAGTCATAGAATCATAGAATCATAGAGATGTAGAGTTGGAAGAGACCCCAAGGGCCATCCAGTTCAACCCCCTGCCATGCAGGAACACCCTCAAAGCACTCCCGACAGATGGCCATCCAGCCTCCGCTTAAAAGCCTCCAAGGAAGGAGACTCCACTACACTCCGAGGCAGCATCTTCCACTGCCGGACAGCCCTGACCGTCAGGAAGTTCTTCCTGAGGTTCAGGTGGAATCTCCTTTCCTGCAGCTTGAATCCGTTGCTCCTTGTCCTGGTCTCTGGAGCAGCAGAAAACAAGCCCTCTCCAACCTCTGCCCCTCACCTCAGGCGTCCCTTCAAATATTTAAACATGGCTATCATGTCCCCTCTTAACCTTCTCTTCTGCAGACTAAACGTCCCCAGCTCGTTAAGTCTATCCTCATAGGGCATGGCTTCCAGGCTCCTCACCATTTTGGTCACCCTCCTCTGGACTTGCTCCAGCTTGACCAGGTCCTTCTTAAACTGGGGTGCCCAGAACTGGACACAGTATTCAAGATGAGGTCTAACCAAAGCAGAGTAGCAATGGATTCAAACTGCAGGAGAAAAGATTCCACCTAGACATCAGAAAAAACTTCCTGATGGTAAGAGGGGTTTGACAGTGGAATATACTGCCTGGGAGTGTGGTGGGGTCTCCTCCTTTTTTAAAGAGAGGCTGGATGGCCATTTGCTGGGGGTGCTTTGGGTGTGAGTTCCTGCATGGCAGGGGGTTGGACTCGATGGCCGTTGTGGTCTCTTCCAGCTCTTATGATTCTACGAAAATCAGTTAAACAGCTTTAAGCAATTTAAGCTTTCAAAACATTAAAAAGAATTAAATAGACTAAATGTATGTTAAACAGTGTAACAGATTAAAACAGGTTTAAAAAGTTAAAACAGTTTGAAACCATGTGCATTTGGGAATAAATCAGTTAGACTCTAAAGGCATCGATAAAAAAGCCACGTGGCTGTCAAAATGAAGCCAGCACTGGTACCAGTCTGGTCTCCAAAGGGAAGGCACACTATCACCAGGGTGGCACAGAAGAAAGGCCCTCTCCCATGTCCTGCCATATTGTTTCCCACTGGTGGGAGACACAGGAGCCCTCCCGCCTGGGCAGATCTCTGTCTTCAGGCTGGCACGTATAGGGGGAGAGGTGCTTCCTCAAGTACAGAGGAAGTTTAGGTTTAGTTTAGGGCTTTGAACTGCAGCCAGAGCAATCCCCTGTACGACCGTACGTAGGATGTCTAAATGGAACTCCCATCAGCAAGCCAGCTGCTGCATTTTGCAATAACTGCTCTTTCCGAGGCTGCTTCTGCCCTACGCTGTTATAGTGCTATTATTCCACTTTCAACATCCTGTGGAATTCTGAGGTCTGTAGTTTCCTGAGACCCAAGAGCTCTCTGGCGGAGAATTCTCAACGCCCTTCCCTAAACTGCAAATCCCAGGATTCCCCAGGATGTTAAAAGCAAAATAATAGCGCTAGGACAGCGTAGGGAGGAAATGGCCCAAATCATTTTCAAGGGCAGAACCACACAGAGCACGCTACAGCAGTGGGGAGGCGACCCGTGAACTCCTGTGGCTCTGTTCTCCCTATCCAGGAAAAGCTGCAGTTGGCAGACTGGTAAACGTTAGTCCCAAGCGTTCCAAACCACTGAATCTAACTGGGCTTCCAGGGACAAAGACGGATCCAGCTCCCAGCTCCACGCCTCCTCTTTCAGAGAGAGGGCAACCTATTTGCGATTAGCCGTATACCCAATTCCTAGACCCTCTAATCCAAAGAGCCTCTATCTACTTTGGCTGTTATCTCTTCAGAGCATCAGGGTGAGGTCTTTCTTAGACCTGCCTGTAAATGCCCGGCAATGAACTTGGGACTCTTGCGTTCAAAGCCATCGTGCCACCACAGTTGGAAAAATATTATGAATGCTTCTCAAACGCTGGGCTTCACTGTCATGCCCTGGATAACCTGCAATACACAAAATTCAACTGGAAGCAGTCAGCAGTGTTTATTTGTGACAAGCAAGCAACACAGCACACTTCATCTGAAGTTGCTGAGCCTGAAGCATAAAGGATGGCTACAGGTTTTATACCTTTCCATTCAAGTTTAGGAGTGCAAAGGAGAGGATCATAAATAGAACACCACTCTGCCATTCTAGACATTTCCCAGACCCGCAGGTATTCACCCATCTTTCATCCTTGAGGCTGGAACATGTTTCCTGCCTCCTCATCTCTGAACGCTCCCAGTTCCCACAACACTTTTTGGTACTTTTATTTTTTTTCCCCTGCTCTGATCTTCATCTCCTCTCCCGTATACATTGTAGCAGTGGGCAATAAAGTAATTAACCATTCGTTATATTGTAATACACAAACAAGCTTCAAACAGACAATCAATAATTGGTATTTGATACTTTGTAGTACTCTAGCTAATTCTAACAATGCCTAAGCCGGCTACCCAATCTATTCTAATACACATCTACCAAATACCTAACGATAGGAGCCACGCATCCTGACATTCATTAGCCATTATTTAAGTCTGCAAAGTTTTGTCCTTGTTTATTCTTGCTGTTGTTAATGATGCTCGAAGGATCATTTGCCAACAATTCTTCCATCCCAAATGGCCACGCTTACCTTTCCAGAATGCATAGGCTGCAACAGGGAAAAATGGCAGCTGTAGGAAGGCTTCTGAGTATACGAACGCCTGGAACCAGGCTGGGGGGTTTGCCATCATGGGGTCTTTAAATGTAGTTGTGTACCAGGTTAGCAATTCTGTCAACTGGAGGAGAAAAAACAACAAGCAATTTCATTTTTTAAAAAGGCTAACTGTATGTAAAGGAGTAAATGGTACAGTCCTCCCTCCACATTTGTGGGTTCGACCTTTGCGGATTTGATTATTTGCAAGATTATTTGCAATTTGATTATTTGCTCACCTTCCTCCCCACCACCATTTTCTTCCTCCCATTTCCTTTCATTCCCTACCCCAAGCTTGGGAGGTTTGTGTCTAAAATGGCCTTTTTTCCCCCTTCCTTTTGGGTGAGCAAAGCCCCCTCTCACTGCTGGAGGCATGTCCTCTCTGACCTGTGGTTGCACATTCTGCTGCATAATGGCTGCTGATTGGTCGGGTGCTCTCTTTGCCCGTACCCCTCCTCTCTTAAGATGGTGACCAGAAGTAGCTAGAACTGCAGGATTCTGCTCTTCTCTGTCCAAGGGGAAAGTACCAGAAAGCCTTTTACCATGTCTTTTTGATTCCCCCTGGGAATGCCGGGGCCAGAAGCAAAGGAATAGGAGGAGGGAAGCTCCAGATGGGAATGGGGTTAATTGCGTGGCGGGGGAGTTATTCATGGTTTTTCCACTTTTGTGAGGGTTCTGTGCTCCAAACCCTCATAAATGTGGAGGGGCCACTGTATATCATTTGTTGCTGCTGCTGCTGCATGCCTTCAACTCATTTCCCATTTACAGCAATCCTCAGGGGAATCTATTATGGGTTTTCTTGGCAAAATTTATTCAGAATAAGTTTGCCATTTGACAGAGGATTGAATAGTTCAGAGGCTGCTGAACTATTTTCCGAATGGCCAAATTAACATGGGTTTTACGAGACAAACCAGCTGAAGATTTCTTGAAAAACTGGAAAGCATTTCTGGACTTTTTGAGCTCTAAGAATCCAAATGATGCAGTAAATTTGTGGGTCCAGTTATTAGTAGTTTTTTTAGCTGGATCTGTAGTGATAGAACAAGATTAACTTTTTTCTTTAATTCTCTTTTTCTCATTACAGTTTGCTGCTGGGTGATGGTGGCAGAGCCCTTTTGTGTATTAGTATTATAATGTTCAGTTGTTAGTTTTGTTAGTAAATGCTTAGTGATTTTTTAAAGTTTATTTCTTCAGTATTTTATGCCATTTTTAACAGGGACTGCAAGCCTCATGAGACTGAGAAACTGTGAATGAGGCTTGCAAGTCCCTCTAAAAATGGTGTGGGGCAGCAGCGGAGATGGCAGGAAGCCCCCCAGCCCCCCACTTCTGCCTTGGGAAGGAGCCCTGACGCCTCAAAGGAATCCACAGTGGGTCAAATACGGTGATCATACTTTTTTTGTGTGTTAAACACGGTTTGAGAGGGCCTAGAGTTATTCATGTTTTTTTTACTTTCACAGGGGTCCTGTGCCCCTAACCCTAGTGGATACGGAGGGAGGACTGTAATTAGATAAAAAGCACGGAGGCCCTGGGCTCACCCATTCTGCAAGAGTCCGTGAGTTCTTTAAACCCCAAGTCAAAAGTGAGAGAAGAGGCTCCGTGCTCATGAAATGATGGATGCACAAGGCATCACACTCACGCAACCTCTGAAAGAGAGGTTGGGTCTGGGTTAGGTGGGTTCATTTGCACAACTGTTTTCATGACCGTCTCTGCAGGGTTCGGTCCCAAATCTGACCCAGAGTTATTAAGCAGCATCAGAACAATTTAATACCATCGGTATTAGAGCTTGGGAAATTTGTTTTAGGGACTACCAACGTCGGTGAAGCCTGGCAACTGGTAATTATCAAAAAGGGAAGCAAGGCCTTATATAATATTTACAATATTATACTTTTTTTTAAAAAAAAGACAGACTTAATTTTAGGTGGCACATGCCAATTTTCCATTTGTTACGTAAGTATAGTTTGACATGTTTTATGGTTAAATGCAGTATCCTTGCTCAGTCACAGAAACCAAATGGGTGGATCTGGGCAAGTCCCACTCTCTCAGCCCCAGAGGAAGGCAAAGGCAAATCCCCTCTGTACATATCTTGTCAAGAAAACTCTGTGATATTGGAACTGAGACCCCCATAGGGTCATCGCATGTCAGAAATGAAGGCACAGGACAAGAATAAGCGTGTACATACGTATGTGCTCACGGACTCCTGCCAATTTATGGAGAGCCCATGAATTTCACAGTGTTTTCTCAGGCAAGGAATACTAGAGGTGGTTTGGCCAGTTCCTTCCTCTGAAATAGAGCCTACAGCACATGATATTCATCAGTGGTCTCTCATCCAAGGACTAACCAGGGCTGACCCTGCTTAGCTCCCAAGATCAGAAAGGATCTGGTGCCTTTCGTTACATCTTAATTGATATATTTTATATATAATTCAATATCAGGCATATATGTAATATCTTTCTTTAACTGTTTCATTATACACCTTGTCTGTAATTGTTATTACAAAAGTTCTGCCCCTCCTCTTGTTCGTTAACAAGCTGCACAAATATTTCCTAGCTGAAGCACACTGGACTATTTCGAGAAATAAAATCTTTACACACACACACATACACAGAATCTTGTCTCTCTTGTTCACAATGGATTCATTAAACATCTTCTGATCCCTTCTCCTCTTCTCTTGCCCACTGTGTGCCTTAGGGAAGAATTCTACCTATATCAATCAATGAATATTTTTAATGGTTAAATATCAACTGCCTAGTGTCAGAGGTCTTTCTTTAGAAACTTTCTGACCTTGAAGCTATGCGATAAGAGCTACGGTGAATCAACACAAGGGGCAAAGGGCGAAAATATACTGTAAATTTTGAGGCCCCTCCCTAAACGGCAAACCCCAGGATTCCATAGGAGGCTGAAAGTGGAATAATAGCACTATAACAGCCTAGTGCGGAAATGGCCAGAGTGACCTGCAGCTCTCTCCTTCATAGGGTTGAAGCTGATTAAGTTGAAGCTGATTTGATGGCAGTTAAGTTAACATGAGCATCTCTGCTACTACAGTCTGTAGACTATAGTCTGACACCACTTATTGCAGTTCATGGCAAGGAATCCTGAAAATGGTCCTTGGGCGAGGCTACTCTGCTAGCGTTCTACTGGCGCAGTTTGGAGAAATGCGCAACAACAGTAGTTTTCAACCGTGGGCCCATCAGTTTTGGAGTTGCTTCCTGAACTGCAGAGGTTGGAATGCTGCTTTCTAAAACAGAAATAATTACATTACTCACTACTTTGATCACCCATTACTTGTTACTTTTGCTGCAGTTTACAAAGCAACTCACTGGATTACTAACACATCACCATTGCAGTAACAAGCGTGGCACTGAGAAATAAAAGGAGTTTCCCCCAGGTTCTCCTCAATGCCTCTTTGCAGTTTGGGGGGGGGACCTTTAGGGTTCCCAGCCAGAGAGCTCTTTGGCCTCAGGAAACTACCAACTCCAAAACTCCCCCAAGGATGTTGAAAGTGAAATAATAGCGCTAGAACAGTGAAGGGCAGAAATGGCCTTGGTAAGGTAGAAGGTGGGGGCCTAAAAGCACCAGATGCCATCGCATCTTGGAAGCTAAGCAGGGCCAGCCCTGGTTAGGACTTGGATGGGAGACCGCCAACGAGCACCTCGTGCTGTAGGCTATATTTCAGGGGAAGGATGTGGCCAAACCACCTCTGAGTATTCCTTGCCTAAGAAAACCCTATGAAATTCATGGGGAGGAGACTGGCAAAGCACAGTCACCATCTAGGCTGCAAATCCTATGCATTTTTTTTTTTCCAGATGAGCATAAATCTTTTTTGGACTGAAACCCCCCCAGATTCCAAAAGGGTAAGGGGTCCGAGCAGCCGCAGTCCAAAGGGCTAACTTTTCATAGAGTCAATGCTCGGTCAAAAAAACCAAAAAACAAAAAAACCAAACAAAAAGCATGCATAGCAGGATAGCAACGACCAGCTGTCAGTTGCACGTATTTCTTCTCATTACTTACTTGGAGAGGGTAAAATCCAGGGAAAAGAGGCTGCAAGTCTACCAGCAACGTGATCGGGATGTGAGTGAAGAAGTAAAAGGCAAAGACCCACTCCAGCACGCGCGCGGCAGCCATCGCCGCCTCTCTTTTGCAAGCAAGGAACTCCTTTTTCCTTCGCCGTTTCCACCCCTGAACGGACCACTTTTCCCCAGCATCCATTGGCTCCTCCGAAGGAGGAGGAGACTTCTCGCCTTGCCCTCCCCACCTGTTAAAGGGCCCATCTCTTTTGGAGGTCCTTGTGCAAAGGAAAATAGTCGCGCAATGCGCCAGCTTGCAAAATCACAGCTCTGAATATAACGTTTTCCCTTTGCATTTTTCAGAAAATTGCTCTGTGCACCCTTAGAAGCTAGCTGGTTGAAACTTAAGTCTATCCTATCGTATGTCATATTTTATCGAAATTTAGGAAATCAAACCGAGCAAAATTAGAAGGAACAGTAAGAAGTGGAAACGTGGATCTACGAACACAGACCATAAAAACATACAATACGTAGAACTATACGAAGGAAGATACAAGGAAATGTAGCTTGTGTTCTCTGACACTTACTTGCATTTTGTGTTTACAAATTTTACTTAACAGTACACTTGTTATTTTGGAAATGCTTCTGGATTTTTGCTTTTAAAAATAAAGCTAAAAAAAAAAAAGTTAGCAGGTTTTGTGATAAACCTCCCACTGCCTGGAGTGGACCACTGCAAGATAATTTTACCTGTTCAAATTTTTCCTGTTTGCAATTTTGCTTACCTGCCAAACATTTAAGGAGGACTCCAAAGCTTCAGCAGCCTGCTGTGACTTTGGATTGAGATGAATTGCGGCCGGTGCTCCAGTTTTTCTATTTTTTCATCCAAAGCCATTTCGGAAGAGAGTGCAATTTGGTATGAACCAAGGCTATTGCCACACTCCACTCTTGCCGTGCTATTCTTCCACTTTCAACCTCCTATGGAATGGTGGGATTTGCAGTTTAAGGAGGGCTTTTAGAATTCTCAGCCAGAGAGCTCTTGGGCCTCAGGAAACTACAAACCCCAGAATTCCACACTGTTAATAAAAAAAACCAACCACACGCTGCTCTATTGCCAAAAAAGAAAAAGAAAAGTTTTGGTCAGCAGATAGAGGACTGTTCGGGTTAGGGAGAAGAATGGAAAATAAGAGTTTTGGGGTGGTCACAAAGCCCCTAAAATAGCTTGTGATATGCAGATTCTAGGCCGTAAGTTCTCCGTCTCCATCTCCATAAAGAATAATAAGCTGGAAGAAGAGGAAAATGGATGCTGGGAATTCACACCACTTTCCCCCTCCAGTAGGCTCCTCTGCTCCACAATGTGCTGCTTCAGTTTAGGGACGTGTAAACAGCTTCCATGGAGCCGGAATAAGGCCATTTCCGCACGAGTCTGTTATAGCGCGATGATTCCACTTTCAACCTCCTCTGGAATCCTGGGGTTTGCAGTTTCGGGAGGGGCCAACTGGCCCCTCCCGAAACTGCAAACCCCAGGATTCCAGAGGAGGTTGAAAGTGGAATTATCGCGCTATAACCATCTAGTGCGGAAATGGCCTGAGTTTGCCTTAGGGTCACTGTAAGTCAGAAAAAACCGGAAGGCACAGAGGAACAACCACAAAGAGCTATAGAGGCAAATGCACGCACAGAGAGGTCAGCAGTTCCTTGCAGTAGCAGACACGCTATGCCTTCAACACTGCGTTCTTTGACATACTATATCGAATTTGCAGATGACACCAAATTAACTAAAACCGCAGAGGACGGGATCAGAATTCAAGAGGACCCTAACAGATTAGAAAGCTGGGCCAAAACTAACAAAATGAATCTCACTAGGGAATAAATCATAGAATCATAGAGTTGGAAGAGACCCCAGGGGCCATCCAGTCCAACCCCCTGCCATGTAGGGACCCACATCAAAACACTCCCAACAGATGGCCTCTGCTTAGAGGAGGCTTCACCACACTCCATGGAGGCAGCCTATTCCACTGCCGTCAGGAAGCTTTTCCTTTCCTGCAGCTTGAATCCATTGCTCCTTGTCCTAGTCTCTGGAGCAGCGGAAAATAAGCCTGCTCCCTCCTCAACATGACATCCCTTCAAATATTTAAACATGGCTATCATGTCCCCTCTTAACCTTCTCTTCTGCAGACTAAACATCCCCAGCTCCCTAAGCCGCTTCTCATAGGGTTTCATGGCTTCCAGACTCTTCATCATTTTGGTCGCCCTCCTCTAGACACAGTCCAGCTTGTCGATATCCTTTTTGAAATGAGGTGCCCGGAACTGGACACAATATTCCAAACAAGGTCTAACCAGTGCAGAATAGAGTGGCACTACTAGTCTCTTTGATCTAGACACTGTACTCGGCTGATGCAACCTAGAATTGCATTGACTTTCTTGGCTGCTGCATCACACTTGTGGTCCACTGAGACTCCTAGATCCCTTTCACACATACTGTTATCATGTGAAGGTACTATACCTGGGCAGAAAAAATGAAATGCACAGATATAAGACAGGTGGTGACACCTGACTTGACTACAGGACACATGAAAGCAATCTAGGAGTCTTAGTAGACCACAAGCTGAAGATGAGTCAGCAGTGTGATGCGGCAGCTAAAAAAGCCAATGCAATTCTAGGCTGCATCAATAGGAGTATAGTGTCAAGGGAAGGGATAGTACCACTGTATTCTACTTTGGTCAGACCTCATTTGGAATACTGTGACCAGTTCTGAGCACCACAGTTCAGGAAGAATGTCAACAAGCTGAAGCATGTCCTGAAAGCCACCAAAATGGTAAAAGGTGTGGGAACCATGACCTATGAGGAGCAAGTGAGGGAGCTGTGTACTTTTAGCCAGGAAAAGAGGTTAAGAGGCGACATGATAGCTATATTTAAATATTTGAAGGGATGTCATGTGGAGGATGGGGCAAACTTGTTTTCTCCTGCTCCAGAGACTAGGACGCAGAGCAATGGGAAAAGAGTTTCCATCTAAACATTAGGAAGAACTTCCTGACAGTAAGGAAAAGGTCTCTTCCAGCTTGATGATTATTCTATACTGCTAGTCCTCCTGAGATTCAGGATGAGAAGGGCAGGAAACTACTCAGAGTAGCCACAAAGCCCAGCACTTTAAATCAAGAGTGCAGAGGAAGGCAAGTACAAAGGCTAATTTTTGAGCCAGCAGAGATTTCAAAATATTGCATTGTAGCCTGGCTTCACCAGCAGTTAACAAGAACAGAGCAGCCACACACAGAGTTTATCTGAAGAGCTGGAACACTCTGTTTATAGCAGCCCTTCATTATCACCGTTAAACTTCATTAGACCTCTTTCTTGGCAAAATCTGCATGTATTTCCTCATGATTAAAAAAAATGTTGGGAAAAACACACACCTGGTTTTTCAAGTGGTGCATCTAAATGTCAGAGCAGGTACTATATTGAAAGATGAAAGCTACAGGGAGATCAAGTCTGTGATGCTTTGAGTCTTTTTACTGTAGCCCCGAGAAAGGACCTACTGTATATATTGGGCCAAAAGACACGAAGTTTATTCTCATTTTATAGGCCTTAAGTATTTGTCTTCCAGCATTTTGCAACCTGCTCTCCCTGTATTGGCATGTGTTGGGCAGATGCTGGTCAATTCTTTCTTGCTGTACTGTCTTAGGAGAAGCATTTCACCCTTGTAGGAGAATCAAGGTAAGTTCTTCCTTTGAGATGGTGCCAGGCTTTGTGCAACCACTTCTAGTTTTAGACGGCCTGTTGCCTTTTAGCTCCACAAGGCTTTCAGGGGTTTTTAAATGAGTTAGATTCACCAATCGAGTACCCTGGTATTCAACATTAGCAGAACTGGGGAAAAACTTTCCTTCTGTCTCACTTAGAATCATAAGAGTTGAAAGAGACCCCAGGGGCCATCCAGTCCAACCCCCTGCCATGCAGGAACAAACACTCAAAGCTCTCCCGACAGATGGCCATCCAGCCTCTGCTTAAAAACCTCCAAAGAAGGAGACTCTACCACACTCCAGTGAGGCAGCGTATTCCACTACTGGACAGCTCTGACCGTCGGGAAGTTCTTCCTGAGGTTCTGGTGGAATCTCCTTTCCTGCAGCTTGAATCCATTGCTCCTTGTCCTAGTCTCTGGGGCAGCAGAAAACAAGCCCGTTCCCTCCTCAACATGACATCCCTTCAAATCTTTAAACATGGCTATCTTGTCCCCTCTTAACCTTCTCTTCTGCAGACTAAACATCCCCAGCTCCCTAAGCCGCTGTTCAGAGGGTCTCATGGCTTCCAGACCCTTCACTATCTTGGTCGCCCTCCTCTGGACATGTTCCAGCTTGTCTATATCCTTCTTGAAATGAGGTGCCCAGAACTGGACACAGTATTCTAGATGAGGTCTGACCAAAGCAAAATAGAGTGGCACTACTGCTTCCCTTGATCTGGACACCATCCTCCTATTGATGCAACCAAGAACGGCGTTGGCTTTCTTGGCTGCTGCATCACACTGCTGACTCATGTTCAGCTTGTGATCTACTAAGACTCCAGATCCCTTTCACACGTACTGCTATCTAGCCACGTGTTCCCCCATCCTGTATTTCATTTTTCTGCCCAAGTGCAGGACCTTGCATTTCTCTCTGCTGAAATTCATTTTGTTAGCTTTGACCCAGCTCTCCAATCTGTCAAGGTCATTTTGAATTTTGATCCTGTCCTCTGACCTATTAGCAACCCCTCCCAATTTAGTGTCATCTGGAAATTTGATCAGCATGCTTTCTGTTCCTTCACCCAACTCATTGATGAAGATGTTGACTAGCCCTGGGCCCAGGACAGAACCCTGTGGCACCCCACAAGTCACTCCTCTCCAGGATGAGAAGCAACCATTGGTGAGCACCCTTTGGGTTCGGTCGGTCAACCAACTACACATCCACCCAACGGCAGCCCCGCCCAGCCCGCATTTTACTAGCCACATTTTACTTCAGCTCCATTGTTGTTGCCATGCGCCTCAAATCGCTTCTGACTTCAGGCGACCCTATCATGGGTTTTTACCTTGGCAAGATTTGTTCAGAGGGGGCTTGCCTTTGCCTTCCTCTGAGGCTGAGAGAGTGGGACTTGTCCAAGGTTTCTGAGTGGTTTCCACGGGTGAGTGAGGGTTCAAAGCTTGCTCATTTCATCCTTGTGAGATATCGAAACCCTGCTCCAGGCTTCTTTCTGGGCAGTTCCTTTTAGGGTGGCCCCCCATCCCAAAGTTCCTAATTGTGCTACATGGCTTAATAGTTCTAAGTTTAACTGTTTAGAAGTTCAACTTATAACTGAAAACAAATAAGTTGGAATAAAACCCTTAACATTTCAACAGTGTGTTTGGGGATTAAATAGATTTTCTTTACAAAGTTACTTTAGATGGTTAAAACTTCACATGTACTCTTTTAAAAAAATACTTTCATTTTATACATATATTCAAACAATGTGTCTATGTATGCATTTAATATACTCTTAAATATTATTAAATATTGTAATAATATATATTTAATATACATATTAAATATTATTTATACTATTAATATATTAAATAATATATTTAATATAAATATATTAAATATTATTTTACGGTTGGAACATTTAATTGAAATGGCACCAAGGATACTACTATTGGTGTATTTGCCGTAAGAATCAAAAGAAAATGAAGTTTTGAGATAAGATTATATAAATTAATTTTCTAAATTGACAGCAAACAAATTATTTCAGAATCCTATACACATTCACAATTAAATGTACAAAAGTTGATGTGATATTAATTTGCACATGTAAATTCCAGAATCCTAAAAAAGGGAGTTTATGTTCGTTCTTGCCTCCTGTATACCATCAACTATTTAATCTTAATTTCATAATGAGCAATTTGTTAATTTTCTAGTATGGCTGGCTAATGTTTTGCTGTAACAATTAAGTACCATTATTTGGTGTTTTGGCAACACATAAGGATCTAATACATTCAGGAAGAAAATGTACAGTTCTAAGGACACTCCATGAAGAAGTAAATCTTTGATTCTTGCATCATCATCTTTCCCATCATATATATTTAAATGAACCAGCCCACATCTATAGTGCCAGCATATTGCATTTGAACTCCAAATAATTTTATTCATGTGGGCTACTGTATAATATCATCTGTATATTATTTTCTGCTGGTTTCCTCTTGATCTAACATCTATAGACATTGTACTGATATTATCAAGTATTTTATTCCAGTGTGCAGATATTAAATGGATATCCTAAATCTTACTTCCACTTTTGAATGTGTTGTTGTTATTTCCCATGTTTTCTGAATTTGGCTCTCAAAATGGCTTACAACAGTTAAGCAAACACAGTTAAAAATTCACGATGTACAAAAGTTAAAAAGCAACTAAAGCATCGTAAAATTAAAACCAGTTACAAACAAGGTATTAAAAAAACAACAACAAAAAAGCCCCACACTTTATACAAGACCTGTTTCCCCTTATGGAAAATCAATCTTCAACGGCTGGCTGGAATAAAAAGGGCTTTTGCTGCTTGCAGGAAGCAAGTCTGTACAGGAGAATATGGTCCTCCAGTTAATGTGGATCTGAGACATGGGGCTTTTGTGGGTCATCAGCAGCATTTCAAATTGTGTCTGGAAACAGATGGGCAAGCAGGGGAGCTTTTGCAACCAGGGAATTATTTGCTCCCTCTGGTCATTTAGCAATCAGGCGGCAGGCGGTTCTTTGGGCCCACTGAAGTTTCCTAACACTCTTTCAAGACAGCTCGACACAGCACGCATCACAGTTGTTTAACAGGAGGTAACTAAGGTGAGTGGTACCATGGCCAAATCGGACATCTCAATATTGGTGCAAAGCGAGATTAACATTGTGGTTGTTGTTGCCAATTGATCTTACCTCTCCTCTTATTCCATCATACAATTTAATAATACAATTTTGAAAAATGCACCCAAAATGAACCATCTTGTCACTACGAACAGCCAGTATTGCTATCACCCATGTTGTAGTTGGGGCCTCTGAAGATGGAAGAGAAAGAGTGCAACTTACCTCATTCCTGAGTCATCACTTAATCTCTCAGCCATCACTCAACGATAATTCTAGAATAACGTAACCCAGAGCTTTCCATACTTTTCATGTTGGTGGCACACTTTTTTAGACATGCATCATTTTGCAACACAGTAATTCAGTTTTACTAGCAAACTGGAGGTTAAACTGACCCCTGATAAGAGATACAGACATGTACATAAATTGCAATAAGAAAATGAATGGGGACACATCTACAGATAGTGCAGACTAGGCGGCTTTTCGTTGAACAGCCATGCTTAACTTTTCACATTCACTTCCGCTGTTTTGACCCAATTACTCATACCACGCACGCACAGTGCCTGTATGATGCCGCGACCGGGGTGTGCATACACAGATATGATGGAAGGGGAATATGCTAGTGCGCCATACTAATCGGCACCTTTGCTGTGTAAAAATCGTGCAAGTTGGTATTGCTTATTTCACATAGACCTGGGCTTCTCGTTACATTTGCAGGACACACCAACACACTGCAGCCTACACATGAATGTGTCACGACACACAGTTTGGAAAGCTCTGACGTAACCCATTTAATCAATTTATTATTTGTACTTGTAGCCTGACAATACCCCTCACTTTACCTTCTGAGTTCTTTGCAAGTAGAAAACCAGTATAGCCAGTGGTGTGGCTAGGACTTGTCACTGAGAACCTTTTCTGGCATGCTGATTTTCCATATGCAGATTTTTTTTTTTTCAGGGGCATGTGAGAAACATTCTGTGCCACTTCTAACTCACACTACTCCTACCTCACAACCCAGACTGGTGCAGCCCACTTGGTTCTTTTATTCAAATAAACTGGCCCTTGACTAGGTTGAATTAGAATTGTTTTACAATTCTCAGATTACTTAAGTCTGTAGGGGTAAAACCTCCAGCACAATCTGGATACAGAAAGCATGAGTTTTATTTGGGCTCCACAGAAATCTGCCTTTGGTTCGAGCTTTCACCACATGAATTTCAATTTTTGTTTAATTCAAAGACAACTCAAGCAGTGAATACTGTAGAAGTTGCAAGTTCAAAATTTGCTAAGATTTCAGTCACCAAGGAAATCCATGACCACCGAAGTCAGATGGAGAGTAGAACAAAAAACACTGAGCCACAGGGAGTTTGCTTGTTTCAAATGTCACATTTAATGTTTCCACCACTGTACTTCAAAATCTACATTGTACAAAGTGACCCGCAAGTGTGCCACATTTAACAGACCAACCTCTGAGATTTTACCTTTCATACCAGTGTCTTCTTGGGCTCGTTTTAAGTTAAGAACATGTTTCTCATTCAAGTGAATTGAAATGCTTCAGTTGGTTTTGTATCTTTTTAAAAATTCCTCAGGAGCCACACAAAAAACAAAGATATTTCAGCATCTTTGTTTGAGAAATTCAACGTTTGTCTCTTTCACATCAAAATAATTACTTCATTGAAGTTAAAACTTCCAAAAAACATAACTTAACTAAAGGTTCAGTTCCAGCTCAGATCACTCTTCTTGAAAATACTCTGCTAAATACAGATAACTTACAATAACTTTAACAGTTAATTGTCCATGACAAACACCAAGGTTTCAATCTCTCTCAATCGCTCTCATTTTTTTTTTTAAATATCCCAGACCAATGTCCAAAATTTAAGACCATTCATTCGTTATTTTCTTTGTACAGGTGAAAAAACAGTCTTCAATTTTCTTGCCTTTTTTAATATAAAAGTTGGAAGGGACATTCAAGTTTCAAGTCTCCACACTGGACTTAAAAAAAAAAATCATGTGGAGGTAAACAAACCAAGTTGTATACTCCAGGAGGTAGAGGCCTTTAATTTGTGTTCATATATATATATACATATGCACAGAATAATTCAGTGTTTGAACAGAACACACACACAAAAAGAAATTAGCAAAAAAGTAATAAAAGTTATTTACTACTCTGACATTTCAAGACTTCCACGGCTTTGCCTAATGACACAAATACAATTAACATAATTCCCTATGTGCTTTTCTCCACTTTTCTTTTTCACCCAACTGTCCAGTGCAGGATTAAAAAATAAAATAAAATCACAAAGTTTCACAGATCTAAAAAAAATGTGCAAGCTACTTTCTCGCTCTCTCACTCTCAGTCTCTCTATACACAGCAATGAATATCAAGATTCTTTGAAATATTAGCCCGGAAATGGATTTATTTACACACATTTGCAGGTGCATGCGGGCAGGGCAGGGAGGGGATGGTTTATGTAAGAAAAGAGCAGAAAAAACTTCTAATAAAAATAGATTAAATATATATATATTTATATATATTTATTTATAGCAGGTGGTGGTTAAAAAGAAAGACGTCTCATCTTTCCTAGTCACAACTCATTCGTTCTACTCACAACACGTGATTGGAAAATAGCACACAAGCACCACCACAGTGCTAGTGAGAAGCTACGTGTAGAGCTGTGACCACCAGATAACACTGCCCAGTGAAGCATAGCCAGTGCCATCTGATGGGGCTTCATGATTGGTCACGGTTGATTTTTGTACCCCTCACCTTTTTTTTTTTTGGTAAAAAAAAAAAAAACCCAAATCTTCAGGAATGGATCAATATCAAAACATCTTACGTTTTTACACAATCTCACTCTTAAGCTGAAGGGTGGAAAAAGAAAGAAAAACAAACCCCAGAAACTCCAAACAAACAAACAAACAAAAATACCCCAGCAACTTTCCCATAAATTTGGTTCAATCTTCTTTTTGTTCAGAGCCAAGCAAGGTCACAGCTGCACTACAATTCATGGGGAAAAAAACAACATGTGCAACTCTGGATAGAATATTTTTCTTCTAAAAGCACAACCCCAACCTTGACAAGATTTAAAAGCCTAGTTAACATTTTTTTTTCCTACCTCTTATTCATATATCATACAAGGATAGTGGTTGTTAATTTAAAACTTCATTAGTAAAAGTACAGTACAAGCATGATTAAACCTCCAGAATTGCAAATCCCAGAATCCAGTGGAAAGCTACATTATGTCTTCAGTAGTACATTATATCGTCCACGCTTACTCCCAGACCAGTGGAGATGGCGGCATCTCAGACGGCTGAGCGACAGTGGAACTGGAAGGCAAAAAAGCACACAAGATCAGCGTTCACTTGCAAGAGATCACTGGAACACAGAAAAACCTAAAGATGTAGCCTAGCATTAAGAAGTCACTCCCTCACCCCTCTGGGGGCAAGGCTCTCTTAGCAAAAGGGACCCAGAGGGGCTAAAATCCACAGACTGCCAGAGAAAGCGCTGCTCCCGAAACCCAGAAGTACAAGTATGGTTGTTCAGAGAGAGTAACACACTCTGTTACTTCCGCCCTTTGGCTAAAACTCTGCCCATCTTCCAGCCACTCAGCTATGGCTCTGAATCAATCTCTCTAGTCTTCTCTCGACATCTCAGTCCTCTCATTTCCCTCTTCCAATTTTGCTGCCAGCCATTTGTTCGCTCAGAGCATAACCTTTCCGCATCCAGCAAATTCCTTCCTTTTCCCTTCAAGTTCTTCCTGACCTCCCACTCCTCCTCATTTCTCTGCTCTCAGCCCAGCTATGTTCCTTTCCTGCCTCCGATTCTATCACTCCTCGGCAAGGAGGAACACATCAAGCTGTCTTATATTAGGCCAGTCTACTAATCTGTCCAGCCCAGTATTCTCCACACTGAATGGGACCAGCTTTCCAGTGCCTCAAGCATAGGAGTGTCATTTCCGTGTCCTGAGAGTTGCTCCTTTTCACAGAAGGTGCCAAGGACTGAGTATGGTTGAGATCCAGGTTACCAGAAGGACTGTATCCTTCCATATGAGCCTGTCCAAGTCTTGAGATCTTTGAAGGGGGGACTTCTCTCTTTGCCACCATCCTCACATTTCATGGAAGCATGGGAGAAGGCCTTCTTGGGGGCTGCTCCCAAGCTCTAGAAAGGTTAGACTGGCTCCCCTTGCTATCCTTCCACAGGGAGGTGAAAACCTTTTGTTTCAGTAGGTCTTACAGAGATGACTGTTCAGGGGGAAAGGGCCTTTTAGAATGTGCTAAATTGTTTATATTTGTCCATTTTCCTTTTATGGCCATGCTTTCAATGGCTTTTAATTCTATTGATAGTTTAATTATATATTTAACTTCTCTAAGATGTGGATTTTTAGATGTATCAATTTTAATTTTTACAGTCAGCTGTCCACTTTCACAAGGGTTAGGGGTGCAAGACCCCTGCAAAATTGGAAAAACCGTGAATAAAAATAAAAATCACAAATGTTATTTAAACTGAGGACATTTCTCTATGTCCTCCAGTGCAACTCTATGGTCAACTTCAGTTGGAAATGGGCTGCAGAGTCATGCTGGAGGACCCAGCAATGCCTAGAGCAATGTTCTCTCTAGGAATCTCTCGGTCCTCCAACGTGACCCTATGGCCATTTCTGCACCAGACTGTTCTAGTGCTATTAGTCCACTTTCAACATCCTGTGAAGTTCTGGGGTTTGTAGTTTCCTGAGGCCAAAGAGCTCTCTGGCTGAGAATTCTAAAGGCCCCTCCTTAAACTGCAAACCCTAGGATTCCACAGGGTGTTGAAAGTAATACCATTTTAACAGTGTAGTGCGGAAATGGTCTATAGTCCACTTCCAGCTCTTGGAGAGAGGAATGCTAGGTCAGAGGTCTGTCCTCCTAAGACTTTCCAGTTCGTGAGAATGCATGGGGCTTTTTAAGAAAGTGCCTTCAGTCTGGTCTCAGATCTAGCTGGGATATGTGGCTTTCCTAGAGGTGTAACCTTCAACCTGCCTGGCCACCCTAAAGCCCTACTGGCTCTTGTTTTAGCAGAGAAGCTCTTTCTCAGCCTGCCTCCTATCATGCTTTTTTAATTAGAAAGAAACTTAAAAATATATATAGGACTCGCACTTAACATCATCATGACCTGTAACCTGAAATGGGCACAGTCCACTCTACCAACTTACTGTATAATACAGGTCCAGCAGAACTTATTCTCTCTGGATAAGTAACTAATTGGGCAACAGAGTGATGGACAGCCGATCTACCAAACACTCACCCCATCTTATCTGGCCTTTAACCATGAAATTACCACCTTATGGACATTAGCACCAAGTCAGCCCCAAAGAAATAGAGTCTTGTAACAAGCTCTAAAGCAACAAACTGCCAAATGTTCATTATTTTTTGTCAGTGAGTTTTTCACAGGACAGCAGCTCTTGGTTAACAAAACCTATCACAGTAAAAATTAAGGCCCTAATAAGAATAAATCAGGCATGTCAATAAAGGTGTTGCAAAGCCCTTATAAGACTCTTTTTAAAACAGTTGTCATACCGCTAAAGAAAAAGGTAAATGAATATCAGATGTGATTACATACAGTTACCTAATAAAGCTCTTAAAAGCAGCAGATTGTGGGTTGATGCACAGAGGTACTCTGCTTCCTTTCTGCTGTTCCAAAATGAACTGATGAATTATTTCTGAAAAATAAAAAGGAAATGCAGAGGAAGGAAGTGAACACAGCTCTATACAAGCAGAGGGAAACTGAACAGAATATACTACCTACTGGGGAAAACATGCCTGTAATAAATTTGGATAAATAGATGTGAAAATGATACCCATTCCATCAGAGCTGGATGCAGCTGTCAACTGCAGGTGGTCCAAAGCCCCTTAGCTTATTTCTCTTTGAATTTTCCCCAAACGTACACAGAAGTATATTTCAAGTTGTGATAAAACTATAAACTGCAACTAATGATCACATGCAATGCACACTTAAGAGTACTATCCAGTTAAAGAAATATTGATTAGGCATATTACTTTTAGTCGTTATATTTGCCTAACTTTTGCAATGCAGGTAAATGTATCATTCTAAAGCAAACATCATACTCTAATTTTAGATGATGCATGCCTGATATCAGCAATGGTGCAAAAATGCTAATTTGCCTAACCACAAGCAAAACAGGACAATTGGGCATTCCGGGAGGTAGGCTGAAACTGAAAGACCAATTTAAGGAATGCTGTTAGATTCAGCCTTCTTTTTGGGCACGCAAGCAGTGCTGATGGCAACAAGTACTTTTCACCAGCTAAGATTCTCCTAGTCAAAGGCGGCTTGGTCTTTGGTCTCTGACAGGACCCTTATTTGGATTACTGAAATTTGTTGCAGGTGGGGCTGCCCTTGAAGACTGCTCAGAACCTGTAGCTAAATTCAAATGCAGCAGATGGGCTGCTGACTGGGATGAGGTACACAGAACATATTTAACCAAAGTTAACGTGGCTGTGCCAGCTAAGGCTGGTTTTAATTTTTAAAACACTAAACAAGACCACTTTGTCCCACTGAATAGGATGCTATATTTTGCCATTTATGTAATTGAGAACAGATAACAAAACATACTAAAACAATGTACACTAAACAGAAATCCACAACCCAGTGAATTCATGAGTGCTGGGCCTCTATAGCTTTGGTGAGGAGCCAAGTTTTAACTTGGTGCCAAAGCAAAAGAAGTGTTGGCAGCAGAGAAGCCTCTGTTTGCTTTAATGTTTAGCATGAGCTACTTTGGGCTCCATCTATTACGGAAAAGCACAATCTATTTAAACTAAATGTGCGCAGTGAGACAGAGATTTCTAAGAGGAACATTCTCACACTGAGAGCTAGCTATTCTTCCTGCTCAAACACACAGAATGAGTCTACCATGATAATTTAAAACAACCACAACAAAAACATTATGCTCCAACAAGTCTGGAAAAAACATCTACAACTCATGGGAAACACTGGAAACTTTCCATTCCATAGATATCTTACAGTTCACAAATAAAAGCAAGCACCTTCCATTCTAATTCTGGGGGAAAAACATGTTCTGCATATTTAAATATTTACGCACATTATATCTAAGCACATTACATCTTGGCAAACACATTCTTTGTTTCATGTGCACGTTTTCTATTCTACTGAGAGATAAAAAGCAGCAACAAACAAGGCCAAGTTTGAAACATCCTCACTCAAAATACTGACCTTTAACCTGCCGGACAGAACTGAGGTTCTTTTCAAAAGTATCATCAAATTTGGGATTCGTGATGGGTTCAAAATCACTGGTGTAAACGCGTCCAGTAGAGGTGGAGAAACAACATTTACACATGCAGGTGTGATATCGTAAACGCCCTTCATCAAGATATGGATGAGCTAAGGCATCCTTAGCAGATATTCTTTTGGACTGGAATTTGAGGAAAGACAACACATAAAAAACACAGATTTTAAACTTGCAAATGCAATTTCTGTTACTATTTTTTCTCGCTTGCATGTTGTACTACCAGTACCGCTAGGAGGCAGTGTTTTCTTGAAAAAGCCAACATTGCTAATAACCTCTTCACTAGGAACTTTTTTCTACTTGGCACCAGCAGGGTATGTTATGCGCCATACTTTCTCAATCAACAAATGCCTTCTCTAATGCGTTTCCAACACTTTCAAACTGCTCTGCTGCAAATTAAAGCTTGCACAAATAACCTCTAGGACTTTAAAATTGCATTACTGGTCCAACAGGGCAGCTTAGTGAGACACTGACTGAATATATTTTCAGTCTTTTAAAATTATTGTTATTGTTTTAAATTGTTCTAAGTTGATTTTATCCCGTGACGTCCTGAGATCCTCAGACATAGGGTGGGATATGAATAATTTAATAAATAAATACTTAAGTCTATGCTGGATTTTTAAAAAAAACACATTTATTTCAGTAAGATAATACAAGGTATATACATCATATTGGTCAGAAGCCATTCAAGAGTAAAGCTATTTCAGCCTTCCTCAATCTGGTGCACTCCAGGTATTTTGGATAATGATTCCCATCAGTCCCATAAAACATTACCAATGATCAGGATGGCACCATGTGGTGCCATCCTGACCATTGGTAATGTTTTATGGGACTGATGGGGATCGTTATCCAAAATACCTGGAGTACACCAGGTTATTTATTATATTTAATATGCTGGATCCTATTGTTAAAAAACAAGAAATATTTCAGAACCTAAGAAGCTGCCAGATTATTTGTCCATCTAGTATAGGCATTTAGAATCTTAAGCAGAATTCTCTCACACCATCTCCTACTTAATCCTGCATGAAATTATTAATTCCACTGAAAGCTAGGAAGGCATTTCTGAAAAGAGGGACTGGTTTTATAAGCTCCAGTGAGCTCTGTATCATAATATGGATATATTATGTCATTTTCCAGCTGCTTCCAGGTCCTGTTACTGTGTGGAATTGTGGATTCAAAAGGTCAAGAGGGGCACAAAGGATTTCCAAGTTACACTTTCTGGTTGGGTGGGTGGGCAAACTGTGGCCAGTGGGCTGCCTCTAGTCCAAATGTACAGCCCAAATTTACAGGAAATGATCAGAGCAAGAAGCCCAATCTCTTCAGGCTGTAGATAAAGTGAGGTATGGACCTGCAAGTGTGGCAAAAAAACCAGTAGCAGCACAGAGGTGTGGGGAGTGCTACTGACCACTTGGGAGCAAAATAATTATTTTGGCAACTTAAATCTGAGAGTGGAGGAAATAGGAGGCATTACACAGGCCTCCAAAGTCTTACGGTGAGCCTAGGCAGCTCTCCAACCCCTGGCAATTGCCTATACCTGCTCTAGGGTGTTTCTGTCATACTCTCCTCCCATTAAGGTGCCCAAGGAGTAAAAAAAATACCCTGGACTAATTATACTCTTCCTTCCAGGAAGGTCTGTGAGATGAGATGGGTCTGTCCCAGAAAAAGAGAAAGGAAAATGTCCAATCCCCAAGCAAAGGACTTGGAACCAGGTACAAAGGCTCTGAGCTTCCACCAAAAATGGGGGGAGCAGAAGAGAAACTGCATTTGTTAACAGAATGGTAAGTGCCCACTTGCTGCCAATCAAGTCTGAGGTGCGCCAACAGTTCTGCTACCTACAGCTAGATGATGAAGGGAGCACGAGATGAGTCACCAAACACCTTTGTATGAATGGCTCCCACCTCCCCACAGCAGGTAGCAGGTTGGAAAGGGAGAAAACCCGCAGCTGGGTAGGAGAGCTTAGAAGGACGCTCTGATGTGTTTGGTCCACAGCATCATTTTAAAGCAGGATCTGCCTGAGATGTACAGATGAACAAGTGGAGGGCTGCACAAATTCACTTTGAAAATGAAGTGAAAGGATGTTCCGAAGGTGAAAGTTTGGGGGACAGACTGAGGCCATTTCTGCATTAGACTGTTACAGTGCTATTATTCCACTTTCTGGCCCCTCCTGAAACTGCAAACTCCAGGATTCCATAGGATGTTGAAAGTGGAATCACAGCGCTATAGCAGTCTAGTGCGGAAATGGCTTCAGTCCCTTCAGCTTCTTTTGGAAGAGGAGTTAACAAGATGTGGATTTGGCTCCAAGGAAACATTTCCTCTAAGATCATTCCACTACTAGAGCAGTCACTGGCCAAAGTGTTAGGAACCAGATCCTTTATTCCAGGAGTGGCCTTTCAGATACTGTTGGACTGCAATTTCCAGCACTGTTCACCCCTGGCCATGCTAGACAGGCTGCTGAGATTTGCATCAAACAACATTGGAGAGGCACACCACCTGCACACTATTGCTTCACACAACCCCTTCTTTGCCTCTGGAGGTGAAAACCAAGTATTTTGTACCACCTGTACTGCTCAAAATAGATACAGGCTGCAAGGGAAGCTGTACACATCTGCAGTCTTTGCCTCTGCAATAAGTGTGTGTGTGTGTGTGTGTGATGGTGTGTCAACCCCCTATGCTTCCCCTGCAAAGGTAGCCAGACTCCAGAACGGCTGAAGATTCCACATTTGCCTGGACCAATTCCTCAGCTTGCATTAAACCCTGGACTTGCCAACAGTTAAGTAACATATTACCCTTGTATGTATTTATACAAAAATTGATTTGCTTCCATTCTTTTTCTCATATTTTAAACACAAAACACCAACTCACTGGATCAAAGACCAACATCCTACAAAGGAGATGAACGGCTTCATGTGTAGCTTGACTGGATAATGTATACAGGACAGGAAGGGATGGCTAGGAAAGAAGAGAAAAAGCACTGAGACTTATGAATCGTTTTGTATATATACATCCAACTCGGTCTCCCGAAAAAGATGTAACGCTCTGTTAAGCGTTATATCCATGATGAACTCCAACAAACTTTCGGCTTTTCAACTATAGTTTCAAAAACTCCGCTCTAGATTATACCATGCAGAATTATGTATATGTAGCCAAGTTCAAAGTAAGCCAGCGTGGTGTAGTGATTTGAGTCTTGGGGCCTTTCTGCACTACACTGTTACAGTGCTCTTATTCCACATTCAACCTCCTATGGAATCCTGGGGTTTGCAGTTGAGGGAGGAGCATTTAGAACTCTCAGCCAGAGAGCTCTTTGGCCTCAGGAGACTCCAAACCCCAGAATTCCACAGGACGTTGAAAATGCAATAATAGCACTGTAACAGTGTAGTGCGGAAAGGCCTTTGAAGTCTCTGAAGACCAGGATCTGAATCTCCGCTCAGCCATGGAAGCCCACTGGGCAAGTCACACTCTCTTAGGCTCAGAGGAAGCAAAGGAAAACCCCTTTCGAAAAAATCTTGCCAAGAACACCCCATGACAAGTTTCCTTTACGGTTGCCATAAATTAGAAATGCCTTGAAGGCACACAACAACAAACCAAGCATACAAATGCAGTTTCGAAATATTAAATCAAATGTCCATTTCAAAATTCATCAGTCCAATCCCACTTTCATAGCAGGAAGCATTTGTTGTGTGACATATCTGACATTTTTTAAAGGTTAAATCACTAGAGCTAAGATTCCTCAACTGATAACAGATCATCACAGGGATGCCAGAAGGTTCAACTTCAATTTTCTTAAATGAAGCCAGGCAGAGAAATATAGGGGATGATTCTAGTAAAACTAGAAAACAGGAAATGTTCTTCTAATGTATTTTTCTTTTCAACATACAAGCAGATTATCCCCAGCATATCCTGTCTTGTTACTCCCAAAGAAATCATGATTCAAAAACTTGATCAAATTCTAGTTTGCAGTCCTGATTTGTAAAGGAGCAACAAACCTAATTTGAACGACAGGTTAAAGAAATTGTTCATGCGAAACAAAATGGTCTTAGTGATGACCTGTTTGCTCTACTTTTGCTTCTTCCCATTAGTGGTAAGAGCAAATGGACTGACACTAGCACACAATTCACTTCTGAGAAGCAAAAGTTGTCCAGAATCCTGGCTTGTTATCCTGTGTAAACACAGTCAAGAAGGAGTTAAGAAGACATAACCACGGCAGATTGTGCTGATGACAAAATTAACTCAATGAAAATGCACTTCTCACAGAATTGTGGAAATTATCTAAAATGAAGAAATGGGTAATGTACATTTGGTGGATACATAAAGCTAAATCCTAACAAAATGACCCTATTCCTATAAAAATTACATGGAAGGAAGGTATCACCCAGAAGAGTTTCTTGGGGAATAGATGAGTGGCAGGCTATAGCATGATTTTAGTGAGCTGCAAATCTGGGGTCTCTCAATTCGTGCACCCTAGAAACTTCTCAGGTACAAAGCAAATCTTCCTGCATTTTTGTTCAGCCAGGATTCTTAAAATTTGGCAACCATGCAAAGATTCATACATATCACCATCTTGGAGGTCACCTGAGATTCTGCTGAAGAATTGTACATGACCGGTAAACTGTGATCCTGGCTTGCTTTCCTGGTTTATTATGCAATATTATTCCAGAGTTCTCACTGGGGAACTCAGGCTCAATACAAGCCAGGATGTTCGGATAGCACTGGAGTGCAAAGGAGAGAAGAGGTGACCGGAGGAGTGCTCAGATTTTACACTCACCACTTGTTAATGATGTTTTATGAAGACTTAAACCATAATCTGAAGTGGTTCAAAAAAATTGTACGGGAAAAGTTTGTGGTAGACTCAGACCAAATCCAGTATCCATTCCAAGACCATCCAATTATTATGGGATAGAGTATAATTCCGCTGCTAAAATCATTCTAATAGTTTTACATTACTTGGTACAACATTATTCAGATGTGTTTTTGTGCACACAACTTAACATGTGCAATCACATCACTTGAAGTGCTTGTCCCACACACACAGGCAATCTGACGTCAGTAAACCTGATTTCTGAAGTATGCCAAACTAAGGTTGACAACATTTCAGTCATCAGTTCCAAGAGATTATATACAGTAAAGTGACCTGTAGTAGAGCGGAGGTAAGTACCTGCTAAACAGACTGCTGATACAATGACATATAACCACAAAGGCCACATAATAATCCTGTAAGTGCAGCAGACTTTTTTTTTTTCTAGCAATATGCTCACAAATAATTCAGTCTTTGAAAAACAGAAGTTAGCCACTAGAGCCTGGGAACCTGAATAAAGCCTGAAGATCAACATCACCACCAGGAATTAAGGGGAGAAGTTCAGATGAGGGAACTGGGCATGCATAAATGCTTCTGCACAGGAAGATGTGTTCTCACAGTGAGAAAAACAATACAATGCAGGTACATGGCTGGCGTGTAGCAGAGAGAAAGATCATGTGTTGCCATTTCAAAGTTTGGGATTTCACATCATCCTGGGTGAGGTATCATTTGGAGCTCCTGATCCAGACAGTGCCACAGCCATGAACCTGCTAGGTGGCTTTTGCTGTAAATTCTCTCTCAGCCCCACATTTACAGTAGGGAATAATCCTGGCCTACTTTATCCAGTACTGTTCCTCACTCTGTCATCATTATTTCCATACTCCACCACCAAATAAACACAAACGTTCTTATTTACCATAATCCCTTCTCTCACGATTCCAAGGGACATGATATTTAACATATACAGTCCCTGAAAACCTATTTTGTTTTCATTTATTATAATTCTAAGCACATTAGTAATTCATAAGGTTCTTCGGAATATATTCTGGTGCCTTTTTATTACAAATTTAAGTGATAGCTCCTGAAACCAAGTGTCCTATTGCTTTTCTTAGATCTCCGGGAAAGATCTAACATGCTTTGAGAAAAATGTGCATAGTCAAATTAATCCCCCCTCTCCCTAACATATATTAAATTTATCTGAGCAAGCAACTAGCACCCCCTTTGCTCATTAGACTGCTTTAAGTCATCACTGATTAAAGAGTTCCAAATATGCTTCTTTCTTTCTTGGCTTTAACATGTAGAAAGACTATTTGGAATGTAAAATCTCTCATCTCTATGCACAGCTCCCTGCTATTTTGACCCATTTCAAACCCGCTCCAGAGCAGGATGTGGAGTCGAGACTGTGATGGTTGCCTCACTGGATGATCTCCATCTTAGCATTCCGGCAAAGTACAAAGTGTTGGGTATCACTTTGAAAGCCCTACATGGTTTGGGTCCAAGTTACCTGCAGGATCTCCTCCTCTCATACAATCTGCCCTGTACACTCAGGTCCTCTGGGGGCCATTTACTTAAACCAGCCAGGACTAGACTGGCAACGGTCACCCAGACAGACATCCTTCTTGTTGGCCACTGACCTGCCGGAAGAGATTTGACAGCAAAATGCGCCCTCCAAATTAAAAAAAGTACTAAAGACCTACCAGCAGGTCTACCTAGTCTATTTTTATATTTGTATTTTAAGTAGCTTTCTGTATTTTTAGTGCATTTTAACTTATGATGTGTTTTTAATGGTATTTTAATTTATGCTATACCCTGCCTCGAGCCTTGGGGAGAGGCAGAAAAGAAATAAAAAAAATATTGTTATTATTGGGCTACATGAAGGAGGCATATTTTATTGCATTTTATATCCCACCCTTCTTCGATGGACGGAACTCAGGGGATATATGGGAGCACAAGCGGCTTCCCATCCAGGGGCTGAACAAGGCCAGACCTGCTTTGCTTCAGCCAGTTTGCTGTACTGTGGGACTGAGTTAACAACTCAAGTTGTGGTGTGCTCACAATTGCAACTCTAGACGTTGAGATGCAGAATTCAGGAGCCTGAAAATGTTTCATTCAAAAAAAAGAAATAGTCCTATAGCCAGTCCTATAAGCCTTTGGTGTATACCAGCAAACTTACAGAGCCTCATTCATTCAAGGCCAACTTAAGAAACACCAGGAGCATCTTCCAAGCAATGCAAAAGACTCCCGTTGCTTCTTACTCTGTCTTCCTATTTAATAAGACTTTTGAGAAGGGAGATCTGTGTGCGAGGAGGCTAGAGCCCTTTGGCCCAGCGTTCTGTGAAAACATCTATATATGTGGTAGGGAGAGGAAACGAGAAAGAGCAAATACACAATACCCAATGGTGGAACTTTGCAGGATGAAGGATGGGATTAAGAGGAATTTAGGAGTGGGGAGATTCCTTCCAGACTTAATCCTCCCTGGGGCAGCCCCACAGCTGACTGGAGGGCTAGGAAACTGTCTGGTGCCTTTTGGATCGCATGGAGGGCTGGGCTGGGGGAAGAGAGGAGGAAGCAAGTTCTGTTGTAATTGCCACAGCAGTCTGTGGATTTGGCCAGCAGTTTGCGGCTCACCATTCCAGCCTCCTATTTGTTTGTTGTTTCCCCCTTCTTCTATTCTGATTGCTCTTGCCACAACTTCTTGACTGGGTTATTCCTTCTGTGCATTTTGAATGAAAGCCAGTGACTAAACCTGATAATACATACTCATCCGCACACGTGCACATGCACGCACACACACACACTCAATACTGTGATGACTATTTAAGAGATAAAGCGCTCTCTTTTTCTATACAATGAAGTATAGAATGAGAGGAGGAAAACTCCCAATTAAAAGTAATTTTCACAGATAAAAATAGCCCTGACCTCTTTATGCAAATCCAAAAAGCTGCTGCTTTTTTTCAGGAAAAGTATATTGCCTAAAATTCTGGTTTTAGAAGCTGTTTGTTCTCAAGCATTTCTTTCACTATCATTTCCTTAGCATGGCACTTAAAAAAAAAACTGCTTTCTTATGCAAATGTAAAAAAACAAAGCTGATCACAGAAATCCTAGGATATGCAGGTCTTGAGGAGAAAAAAAAATTAACAGCAGAGAAGGAGAGATTATATAAGAATTTTCCTATTAGTGGTGGATGATTAATTGCTATTGGTATGTGGGAGGAACATGCTATATGCCAACCAAGGACTAACGCACACTATGCCTGAAATATAATGAAGCAATCAAGCTTTTACTGCATCTATTTATGGGATAGTATTAATAGAAAAGGTTAAATACTACAGCAGCTTTACAGAATCTGGCAAAATGGGATGCTTCCTATGCTGCAAGCTTGCTTTTCTTTTTTGGAAAAAATAAAGTGAAAATGAGGGTGTTGCAAGTTTCCAAAGGTGATTGACTACTGACTTAATAGTAAACATTCTAGCTGTTCTACGTTGGGTCACTCCTGTGTGAAGCTGCCATACATCCAGTCAAAGTGAAGTTCCACCTAGCCCAGAACTGTTTAATCCGGCTGGCAGGGGTTCTCCAACAATTCAGGGCTTTCCTCAATCTCATACTGGGGATCTTTTGAACTGGAGATACTGAGGATTGAATCTGGGATGCTCTGAGTGCAAGGACTCAGGTATATTATCGATCTACCACGTCTCAGGGTTTGGGGTACTGAAAGTGTGACCTCCCTAAACACAAGGGTTAGCAAGATCTGTGGGAACAGATTCTAAATATCAAGATACTCTGAAGAATGCAAACTTCCCTCCCTTCCATGCCCAGTTTCTTACCCCTCAACTGTATTTATATACCCAATAAGTGATTCAATAGAGTTTATACCGAGAAAACTGATCCTTTGTCTACAACACGGTGGGCAACTTGTGATCCTCCATATTTGGCTGGACTGCAATACAGCCAACATAGACAAATGATGAGAAATTATGGAAGTGGCAGTCCAGCATGTATGGAAGATCTAAATTTGCTCACCTCAGTTCTATAAAGAGGTTTCCAACTCTCTTTCTTCAAAGGCTTTAATAAAATATGCTTCTACCCCTGCCCAAGTTTGTATTATTTATGTATGCAGAAAGTCGTAGTTCTCCAAAAGAGTTTAAACTTTATCAGCATTTCACAGTGGAACAAAGGGCACACAATTCTCTCTTTCAGCAGTAATTTTTTTCAGTAGACACATACCAGACCATTATGCAAAAAAACCAAAACCAAAACCAAAACAAACAAAAAACCCAGAAGCAGGCACAGTGCTGTTTATGAACTGAGGACGTTTCTTTTCAATTTCAAATACCAGAAATCATTCGTGCAAGTCACTTTCCCTACTGAGTCTGGTATTAGAAATGTATCTCCCTCAAATAAGTCATATGATATTCTACAGATTTACAACTCAGCTTTACAGTCTCCAAGCATTACATTTAATTTCCCCATATCTTCTGCTGATGTATCATGGCATAGATGGTAAACCCAATTGAAGTTAAGTGGCTTGCTTAAGTAATTGGATTGCATCCACTCTAATTTTGTCTGAGTGTTGTTGCTCATATATGTTGTCAATGCCCATGAACTCAGAATTTTTCTCCCCCATTAACTTTGCTTACATCCACACCTCAGACCAACCACTCCTGCCTGCTCTTGTCAAAAGAGTGTTAACTGTGATAGCCAACTGTATCTTGAATAGAGGAATGGAGCATGACACATCTATATCTCTCTTTTTTTAGAAAAAAGGAGGACTGTTTGACTCTTCAACTACCATGCTGTCCGAAGAAATATAAATCGCCAGAACACAGAATTGAAAGGACTTGAATCATTTAATTCTCTTGGTTGGAATCAGTTCTACTTGTCATAAATATTTTATTATCAGGGATGGGCTGTGAAACACCTAGCTCCCTGTGATGTACATGGTTGGAAGGTAGATGGGATGACAACCTTGCTGATATGAAGCAAATGTCTAGATGGAAAACCACCTGGTTTCAATCCATGTATTACTTCTTCTGTGCTCACTTCTCTGACAAGAAAAGCAAGAAAACATAACAATGGAAACAGATGACTTGGGTTTCTTAAAGGGATTTAAAGGGCTTCTTTTTCAGCCTACCTGTTTATGAGGACCCCTGAGTATGTGTGCCTTGGCGCCTTCACAAGCTGTCCTCATTGCTTCCAGTGACGGTGTTCCCAAAAGATCTGTGATCAAATCCAACTGTGGAAACAGAAAACAACAAATTATCCCCAATGTTAAACCCAGACTGGGGTCAATTCTGTTGAAACACATATACAGGTACAGATGTGATACTTGAATAGTTTTCTTCCCTAATATCTCCCACTATTCTGAACTCTTTAAAACTGGGCAAAGTGTATACACTTATGCATATGTAGGATTCTACTTCACCTTCTTCATACAGAAGGTAACTTATAAACTAACAATACAAAAGCAGCAAAATACATTTAACTCACAAATATAAAAACAAGCCCAGTAGACATTACCCTGGAATGCCAGAGGGACATTCCTTATGGCAAGATTGGGAAAACTGCAGTCCTCCATGTATTGCTGGGCTACCACTAAGCAAGTTTTTCATATTAAATATTTAGGTATACAGAGGCCATATACAAGAGCCAGTGTAGTGTAGTGATTTGAGTGTTGGACTAGAATTATGGAGACCAGGGTTCGAATCCCTGCTCAGCCATGAAAACTAAGAGGGTGATCTCAGGCAAGTCACACTCTCTCAGTTTCAGAGGAAGACAAAGGCAAATCTCAGCTGAAGAAATCCTGCCAAGAAAATCCCGTGACCAGTTACCATAAGTCAGAATGACGTGAAGGTGGCACCACCACAACAGATGCAAAATACTAGTTGAAGCAGAAGAAGCAAGCAACGGATCCAGCTAATTTTAGACAATAACCTATTTTCAGATTTTTTTTAACACAAGGTGGTCAATTAATTCCTTATGCTACTCAAGCATATAAAGCTAAGACACTGGCCCAGCTCACATAGTACACCCTGATTTGTATGGCAGGTTTAACTCACAAGTGGAAAGAATTCAGTCAGGTTTTCTCAGATAATTACTGGGCTTATACTTACATATTATCAATGCAGCTAATTATCTGGAAGCTGGTATTCAATCAACTGAACATAAGGCTTGGACTGATGTCCTAAAACAGTGGTTGCAATTACATTTTTTTAAAAAAACTGAATCCAGACATTACCCTTTTCTAATGTTAAGACTCTTCTACTGGTCACTCATGAAGATGAGGGAGGAAAAGATTTCCAACTTGGGTTTTTCTGCTGGAGTTCTAGGCAACTGTAGGCTACGGAAAGCACTATTTTGTGGGGTCTAAAGATTAGTTGACCTAGACTTGAAGTGGGTGGCCAGGGGTTCGTTTCAGGCTTCCAAGATCAGATGGGATCGGGTGCCTTTGGAGTATTTAGGCCTTTGTATTCATTAACAACTTCTAAACAGACAAAGGCATTCTCTCTTGCCCGCTTCAATTTATTGCCATCAACACTACTAGAAGGTCAATTTAATAAAACCACATTTAACAACTGAACATGTCTTTTTATGGAGCAGAAATATTAGAAACGGTTGACCATATTCTTCCGCGCTGCGTTCTGTATAGAGACTGCAGAAAAAGGTTAACCTTTTCTCTGCTAACAACCTTTTCTGGTATTTGTTTTGCCTTAGAGGTTCACCACCCTTTATTTCTGAAAAAGTGGCCAGGTTTTTCTCAATTTCAGTGCACATTACGATTAAGAAAAGTAAAGACTTCAATTAAGCATGAAATTGCACCAATTGTTTAATTCATCTCACTTTTTATTCCTTTTAAATTTTTGTAGTATATTTCTTGGTCTGTAACTGTAATAACAACAACAACAAAAACCTGTTGTTAGTGTTGGATTTCAGCTTTCATAAAACCTAGTCATCACAGCCAATGATGAAAAATGCTGAGTTTCAGCGATGTGTGGAGGGCTGCATTTTGCCCACCCTGCCTTAGGAAAAGAGAAGATTTGAGTGGGTAGCAACAGTGCAGAACAGTGCATTTAAAGTGCAAGGCAAGCTTCACGGTCTGCCTTTGCAACATTATCTGGGCATCTTGGAAGGCTGAAATTAAAATTATGAAGTCTCCAAATGTTGTGTGAAGTTTCTTCTCCATGTCAGGGTGGGGGAAACAGCCTCATGAACATAAGTAAGGTTGTTGTGGGTTTTCCGGGCTTTGAGGCTGTGTTCTATTAGTATTTTCTCCTGATGTTTCGCCTGCATCTGTGGCTGGCATCTTCAGAAGATCTGGTGGCATGGAAGTGAGACAGAGTAGTTGTGTAGTCCCCGGGTGGGAGAGAGCAATTCGCATGTGTTACAGTTGGCCAGAGTGATGGCCTATTGTTAAATGGGACTGACTGACTACACAATTCTGGGGGATATCCCATTTAACAACAGGCCATCACACAGGCCAACTGTAACATATGCAGATTGCTCCCTCCCACCCAGGGACTACACAAGTATATATACTCTGTCTCACTTCCATGCCACCAGATCCTCTGAAGATGCCAGCCACAGATGCAGGTGAAACGTTAGGAGAAAATACTAATAGAACACGGCCTTAAAGCCCGGAAAACCCACAACAACCTATGGATTCAGGCCGCAAAAGCCTTAGACTTTACATAAGTAAGGATTGATCCACATGGTACACTTCAGGGTTTGAAGAAAAGTATGTTTTTTGTGCTTTCAAGTTCCCACAACCAATGTTTGAAGTAGGACCCAACAAATCTCAGTCTTCAACCCTAGCTTTAAAAATCAGTTGAACTGCAGCAACACAAAAACAAACAACATTTCCAAGTTTTAAGTCACTAAAAGAGTATGAGTTTCAATTTGCTCTAAAAGGAGAGACAAAATGCAGTGCTAGTCTGGAGATTCACGCTGTAGGAACTGCAAAGGAAAAAAAAGTCTTGAAAAGGTTTATTTTGCTCCTTCCCTAGCATGACCACAGCACAGAGATTGCTGGATCCACACATTTAAATTCAAAGGAACCCAACAGAATCCATTCAGGATATGTCAGAGGAACAGGCCTATTGCTTTACCAATACTTTAATCCTGAAATGAAGGACATTTACTTATGTAGAACCCCTTTAAAATCCTCAGGCAACCTAACTATAAAATACAGGATCAGAAAAGCGTGTTTCTAAACCTGAAAATCCATGCAGCCACAGTATCATCTTCCTTAGTTAACTGGGCAAATACCATTCTTGATTAGATTCTGTTTACCTTGATCCACTCTCAAGTAAACTGTCATACCTTAAGCTCTTGAGATAATGGAATTATAATGAAAAGCACTTTTAAAAGAATAACCACCAGAATACTGTGACATTGTCAGGGACTGCTGAATACAACGTAAATATACTAAGGAAAATTTCAGGATAACACTTTACCTTTCTTACTAATCATCCTTTTTTAAAAAGCACTATTAGAATGCAAATGACTAGCCACCCACACTTATCCTCGCAGCTCCTGGACGAGATGGGCGGCCTTGGGCAAGCTTTTCTGTCAACCTCCATTCCCCATCTGTCATACAGAAAGAATGACAATCTACCTCATAAGGTTGCTGCGAGTGTGAATCAGAGAAGCAAGCTGCAATCTTGTTATTCCTAAACAAGTGATAAGGGCTCATGGAAAAATAAAGTCAAGGCTGCCAGTCCAATACATAACCACGGAAAAATATCCACATAACCACGGAAAAATATACTCAGGGATCCTCACTTAAAACATTTATATTCCATCCTTCCACCAATGTCAGTTAAACATAGTTTGTTAGTATTAAGAAAGTGAAAACAGAAGAAAAAGCCATTAGGCCCACCAATATCTATCTATCTATTACATTTCTATGCTGCCTTTTCTCCCAGAATGGAACCCAAGGCAGCTGCCAAAAGTAAGTCAAAAACACTGAAAACATGAACATTAAAATATATGAAATTATGAAAACCTGAAACAATGTACAACTTTAAAACAAGTTAATAAATAAATAAAAAGCTCCCCGGCTCACATAAAATCCTGTTTGGAGAGAAATGTTTTGGTCTGCCAGCAAAAGCAAAGCAGAAAGGGGGCAAGCCTAGCCTCTCATGGAAGAGAGAGTTCCACAGGATGGGAGCAGCCGCCGAGAAGGCTCTCTCCCGTGTCTTCACCAGGTCAGCCTGGGACGGTGGCAGGACCAAGAGAAAGCCTTCCCCTGAAGATCTTAGGACTCTAGCAGGTTTGTATAGGGAGATATGGTGTCTCAAACAGTCCGGACGTAAGCTGTATAGGGCTTTATAGGACATAACCAGCAGTTTGAATGATGCCCGGAAACAAACAGGTAGCCAAGTAAAGCTGTTTCAACAAGGGAGTTATGTGCTCCCTGTAACTAACTAACTAACTAACTCTCTCTCTCTCTTTCTCTTACATCGTAAAGGAAAAACATAAATAATATGATGCCAAAATGCTGGACAAATATACAGAAATATTTTTAAGGCAGGAACAAAGGAAATTGGCCCAGTAGCATCTACTACACTGATTGGCAATAGCGATTCAAGGTTTTCAGAAGGCAAGATTTTTCCCAGCCTGACATGTGAGAGATTGAAATAGGCATCTTTTGCATGCAGTGCAGATAAATGAGCTAAAGTTCTTGGTGGCTAAAGAGAATATAGTCAGAAAGAGTGTATTCCCCAGTCTGGGTGCTCTCACAAAAAAGGCAGAGATTGGTTTTTTTTTTTTTTACTAAAATTTATGGTTTAGGAATACTTTTACTGAATCACTAAGATGTCACAATCAAGGCTGGCTTTTTTTTAATCTCTAATAAGCAATAGTTAAGTGGAGGGTGACCAAAATGGTGAAGGGTCTGGAAGCCATGAGGCCCTATGAGGACTGGCTTAGGGAGCTAGGTGTGTTTTGCATTCACAAGAGAAGGTTAAGAGGGGACATGATAGCCATGTTTAAATATCTGAAGGGATGTCATGTCAAGGAGGGAGCAGGCTTGTTTTCTGCTGCCCCAGAGACTAGGACATGTAGCAAAGTATTCAAGCTGCAGGAAAGGAAGTTCCACCTGAACCTCAAGAAGAACTTCCTGACGGTCAGAGCTGTCTGGCAGTGGAAGATGCTGCCTCAATGGAGTGTGGTGGAGTCTCCTTCTTTGGAGGTTTTTAAGCAGAGGTTGGATGGCCATCTGTTGCGAGTGCTTTGATGTGGGTTCCTGCATGGTAGGAGGTTGGACTGGATGGCCCCTGGAGTCTCTTCCAACTCTATGATTCTAGTTATAATAGTTAATTTTGTTGTGATTATCCAAATTGCAATTCATTGATAGTAACTGAAATAAAATAAAATTCCACTGAATTAATTAACATTAAAGGTTCTATATGTAACAGTGTGTTGCCATTGTACTTAATACTATTACAGGATGTTCAATAGGCTACAATCAAGGCAAGCTTCTGAGTTCACCAAAATTCTTCCCCAGGCTTAGAAGTACGATAGTTTGAGCAATGTGTGTATGTGTGTGGGGGGGATAAAGAGTCCAAAAATCTGATCAGACGTAGCACCTATTGCCTTGGTAGGCAAACTATTTTGCAAGACAGAGTTTAAGAAATAAATGACTGCATCCTTTTGGAGCACGAGAGGGCAAAGTATAGGCCCCCTACTGCCCCCCTAGGGCTATAGCTCTTCAAGGCTGCTTGAAGCTGTCTGCTTTCAAGTGGAGAGAAAAGTGTTTTTTCCCTCATTTTTGAGCCACTGTTGGCCACTGCATATGAACAGTCACAAGGTGTTTAAGACAGTATAAATTTGTTCACATAAATGGCTACTCCCCACGAGATTTCTTGAGCATTCCTAAGGATCAATTTGTCAGACTGCTAGTTCCATCAACTAGAAGATAAAGACAGCTGACTATCAATCATTAATCCACTGTTAAAACTCAAACAACTTTATACCTGCTGAATGGGACTCTGAGCCTGAAACAGTATTCTTCGCCCTAACAGTTCAGCAAATATACAGCCTACAGACCAAATGTCAATAGCATTGCTGTAGTGACGGCTGCCCATCAGGATTTCGGGTGCTCGATAATACTGAGTGACAACTTCCTGAGTCATGTGACGAGATTCATCCAACTCTTCCACCCTGGCCAAGCCAAAATCACAGATCTGAAAAGAGAAGGGGAAAAAAAGGTAAAATTTGATAGATTTGTATAGAAATAAAATTTCTATCTTGCTGCCAATTTCAAACCTTTGGTTCCTGAACATAGATTACATAGAACATGTTTTGGGCCAATATCATGGGTTTATTCATGCTCAGCAACACATAGAAGCCAGGCATTGTACAAATTAATTTACATGTGATCTGCTACATTTCTGTAATCTTCTCTGCCATCATCAGAGATGGAAAAGAACTAGGCAAAATGTGTGCAAATCTGAATAGACAAGAGTCCAGAATAAATGTAGATTCTCGCACAAGAAGCAAGTATAGTCACCACACCAAGGGGACTGAAGAGATGTAAAATATTCCAGTAAATGCATTGCTGAAGGAGAGCAAACTTTCAAACCGCAAACGTTCTGCTTGTATTCACCCTGGAGTCATATGCTCAGCACTGGAGTGGAATTTTTTCTCTGATTTGCAACTCAGTTTTCTATTCAGATCAGGCCATGCTAGCAGGGGAAGTCTGAGAGTTTAGTTCAAGGAAGAAATTTCTCCAGGGATAGTTCAGTTGTCTCTGTAAAGACTTCTGAAGGGTGGGCGGAGTAGATGGTGTGCGTATGTGTGCAATTAACAAGAGACTGCCTTATGAAAGGCACTACCTGAACCACCTTCAATCCCATTTTGGGGGCAAGACCAGGATATATGTCAAATAAACATTCTGAACAATTTTTATCTTACCTACAGGTATTTTTCCAATGCCAAAGTTCAGAAAGCCATTTAAAAAGTTTATACTAGTGTAGCAGTGCTACTGTATTCTTTTTGAAAAAAACTCTGGAGAGGTTAGAATGAAGATAATACTAGTTTCTTCCAAGGTGCACTTTGTGCACCCTTTTAAATACACTTTTTATTCTGCAAGCAAGAATGAGTACAACATACATATGAGTACACATATACAACCAGAAGCTAAGCAAGTAAACAAAAGGAAGGCAAGTTCAAAAGCCTAACGTTATACTATCTTCCCATGCAGCAGCTGACCTTCTGGATCTGTTATGCTTGTAAATACTGTAAGTTGCTTTGAGGACACCAGGTGAAAAGAGAGATATAAATTTACTAAATAAATACATATTCTAGGACATTAGTCTTCTTTGTGCCATGAGTTTTGTTCTTCGTGTTAGGACAGTAGCCTTTCAGTCACACCAGCTTACACCAGCAGTTACAAAATAGATTAACACAGACAAGAGCGTATCACTTCACTTGTGATTGGTTAAGAATCAAGGCTTGTGGAAGGCTATGTGGAGAGCAAGCCACTATGTAGACAATGGATCATAGAAATGCAAGCATTTATGGATTAAGGGAAATCATCAGACAGTAATTGGCTTCATACTCAGTTTTGCCTTTTATGCTGGACAGGAAGAAGAGACTGGACCCCTGCCCTGACCGGACTCCCTAGCCGCAAGCCTTGAGCTGCGCTGTTAAATTTGTTGGCAGGAGGATAGTTTCTCCTCAACCTTCCCATTCGATCTAAGTGGCATGCTTGAGTCAAAGCAAGCTACTGTCATCTGGCAATATTCCACAAATATGTGTGGCTAACAAGTCTAATTTCAGTGCTTTATTCAGAATGGCAACAATGCACTGGCATTAAAGAAATATACTTTCTATAGTGGAAGGAGCGACTTCAACATTGCCAGTGCCACCTTAATATTTAGGATTCTTCTCCTGGTTTTGTTTTAAGCATATTAGGAATACATGGAATAGAGAGGACAATACATTCAACTCCTTTGTTTTCTCTCTTTTCTTTTTCTAAAAGAAACTATAAAACAATTTTCAGCACGAAATTTGGCAAGTGCATTGTATTTTAAACTCACCTTAAGAACACAGTTGCTGTTCACAAGCAAGTTCCCTGGTTTAATGTCTCGATGCAAAATACCAGCCGAATGTAGGTATTTCAGACCTGTAAGCCCACACACACAGAAAAAAGGTTAATATAAAAACAGCAACAACACTATGAACAGAAAGAGATAATGACATGTTAAAGTTTATACATACACAATGTGTATGTGGTATACCAATGTGGTATGATCCAGAAATATTACCAAAATAATGATATTATATTCACAATGTTTTCTCATAAGATGCTGAGCACTCTCTTATCCTTCTGTAAAAAGTAAATAAGCCATTTTTTTCCAAGTACACACAGATGTCTGGAAGATTCTCTTTTGGCCAATAGCCTACACTGAAGGAATGAAGTATGAAGGAACACAGTTGATGCTCCAGCTGTTTCCCCATATCAACCTGCTAAATTTTGTTTCTTTAAGAATTCCATGTTTTTATTTTTCTAAAGCCTTCTTATTTACAAAAACCAAGTTGTTAGGTGTGTATGACACATAGTAACGGGTATGCTTAGATTGACCGCATAACCGAAGAGCTGAAAAGAACAGGTTGCCTATCTGTAACTGTGGTTCTTTTGAGTGTTCATCCACACAATCACATATATGGACCATTCTGCACCCACACAAAGATCTTTGGAAGCTTTTGGAGCTGAGTTTTGGCAGTAGCCCTGTCTCCTCACTCTCACGGATATAACCTGTGTGTTCCTTCCAAAGCCCAGTTCCACGTCTGCCAATGTGACGCTTGGAGTAGAGAGAAGGCATAAAGAGTGGGGGGGGGGTTGTATGAGTGCACAGACGACCACTTAAAGAACCACAATTACAGATAGCCAACCTGTTCTTCATGGTCATGCTAGCTCACTGAGGATGGTGGGGCATGCCAGCACTGATGACAGAACTGAAAAGCTGAATTGGACCAGGACTGTAATGAGACAGGAACATAGATGGTTGTGAATATGCAGCTGTGTGGCAGAGTTCCAGGAGAGGAAACCCTCTGAGATATGTCCATGAGATGGCCGTTGCTCAAGTCAAATAAGCCTTAACCTCTTGTGGAACTAGTTTCCCAGCAAGCGAAAAAGCAAGGTGGATCACATTCACCGCACAATGTGATAGACGCTGTGAAGGGATTACCTTTCCCTTCTTACATGTGCCATAGGTGACAAAAGATGAGGAGTCTTCTGGAATGGCCACAGAGACATAAACAAAGGATCTGTTTAAGGGAGAAGCTATTTGGAGTAAATCCATTTGGACACATAAGAGCATTTCACTGACTGCTTGCAGGCAGTCTTGAATATCTGTAAGAGTAGAAAGGAACATCTAGCCTGGTGGACAATTTGGCTGGTGCTCCACAGAAGACGATGGGTGGGAAGATAGCCACCAAGGTCATATGGAGTGGCTTTTTACGAGCTATAAGGGCTACAGTCTGGAGGGCTCCTTGTCATTGAAGAGGCTTAAGGTGAGATGCTCTATTATGCCTCACTTGTCAAGCAGAGGTCTGGAAATACAGGCATGAGTTAACCACGCGGTCCTCCACCAGACAGAGGAGACAATATGCGTAATCATCTGAATACAGGATCTTCATCTCACAGGCTAAACACTTCCTGAAGAAAACTTGGAAGCCATAAGCCCATGATGAGGAGAACTAATAATACGAAGAACAGAAACGCCAAAATACTGAGACTTCATAACGATCCTACCATGATGGTAGACAAAAAAGGAACTGGGCTTTGGCAGGAACGCACAGCTTGCATCCGTACAAGTGAGGAGACAGAGTTACTGCCAAAACACAACTCTAGAAGCTTCCAAAGATCTCTGCACAAGTGCAGAATGACCAATGTGTGTGAGTCACAGAGCTCACAAAGAAGGGTCCCCCACCAAACTAGCTATAATTCTTTACTAAATATATACAGCTAAAATCAAACTACCTTTTTTTTCCTGACTATGTTGAGGCTTGGTGGATTTTGCAAACGTTTGAACAGAATAAGGCCTGGACATAAACAGATTCAATATTATTTTTCATTTGAATGTCCAAGCCAGGGCTTGTTTCTAATAATGTATTTTGGCTATTAAAAAAAAACTCCTTTAAAACTAAGCTAAAATTCAAATGAGAAGTGTACAATTTTACAAAATTTAAATCATAGTCAGGGGAGGTTAACCATAGGAAATAAATTAACACATTCAAAAATGAAATTGGACTAATTGATAAAGTAGTTCAGAAACAATAAGTTCCCTTTGTCATTTTAAAGATGATATTTCCCTGTTTCAATTTTCTTCTACCTCCCCAAGTTTATGGTCCGTGATGGAAGCCAGGGTTTACATTATATTGGTAAGAACTGGAAAGTAGGTTTCTCTGATGCAGTGAGTGGTAAATAGGATGACAGAATCCAAAACATTTATTTTGCTTTAAAAACCAAAATAAAAAGTTACCTCTTAAAATCTGGTAAAGAAAAACTTTGACATGATCCGAGCTGAGTGGTTGAGGAGAGACAATAATCTTATGAAGGTCACTCTGCATCAATTCTGTAACAACATATCTTCAATTGCATTCGTTAAGGAAAGTACAGTTTGACAAACACATTAAAAAATTTTCTGCTCTTATATCCACAAATTGGTACAAGAGATGTTCTAAAATCTCCTTCTTGTTGAGTTTTTAAAGTCTTCATGGTATTTACAGCTTACAGTGTTAACAAACACCTAAGCAGTTGTTAATACTATGCTCACCATCAGACAGTACTACTCCACTGTTCACAGAATCATAGAGTTGGAAGAGACCCCAGGGGCCATCCAGTCCAACCCCATTCTGCCATGCAGGAACCCACATCAAAGCACTCCTGACAGATGGCCATCCAGCCTCTGCTTAAAAACCTCCAAAGAAGGAGATTCCACCACACTCCGAGGCAGCAGATTCCACTGCCAGACAGCTCTGACCATCAGGAAGTTCTTCCTGAGGTTCAGGTGGAATCTTCTCTCTTGCAGCTTGAATCCATTATTCCTTGTCCTAGTCTCTGGAATAGCAGAAAACAAGCCCGCTCCCTCCTCAATGTGACATCCCTTCAAATATTTAAATGGGGCTAATATCCCCCTCTTAACCTTCTCTTCTGCAGACTAAACATCCCCAGTTTCCTATGCCGCTCCTCGTAGGGCATGGCTTTCAGACCCTTCACCATTTTGGTTGCCCTCCTCTGGAGACGCTCCAGCTTGTTGATATCCTTCTTGAATTGAGATGCCCAGAATGGACACAGTATTCCAGATGAGGTCTGACCAATGCAGAATTAGAGAATAGCACCACCTCCTGTTGTCTGACAATTTGAGGCAGGTTTTCTGCCTAGAGGGCCATACAGAAATTTTCTCTGTTTGGGACAACAATATAGCATCTTTGCTTATTCCTAAGGTATATAACCCACATTTTTGAAGTTCCAGAGTGGTTTTTTTTTTCATATGGAGAGGAAACACGAAGAAAAGGTGCCAGTTCAGAGACTGGTACTCAGAGAAAACACAACTGCTTGCTGAGGAAGCCTTAGTTGTGTTATTGTTATTTGCATGATACCTCTATTACAACTTTTTACCTACAGGAAGCCTAGAAAGAAAGAAAGAAAGAAAGAAAGAAAGAAAGAAAGAAAGAAAGAAAGAAAGAAAGCTGTTTCAACACACACCTCCAGAACAGGAACTGCAGTACTCTGTACTTTATTGTGGTACACACAACTTCCTTGTTTGGCTCTCCCACCTAAATCCTCCTCAACCTCAATCCCGAGCATAATGTCTCCCAGATGTCTCAACTAGTTGCCATGCCAACTAAAGCAGCTTAAATTAAGCGAGGGACTGGAATGGCACCTGCACTGCTCCAGGTCTGCTGTGCATTAAAGAAGAACGCTTTTGACCAGGGCTCAGAGGTGCTATTAGCCGGAACAGCAACCACTGCACGATTGTCTCTGGATAATTTAACAACAGCCTCTAAGCAAGAGCAACAGCAGCCCTTTTTGATGCCTCTGCTTCATGGTGAAAGCAGCCTTCTAAGCAGCTGCTTAAGGGTCGGATGCCATTTGCCTTCTCCAGCGCTGGTAATATTTTAAAAAGTAAGATTTCCCCCCTCCCCGCCTGAGTTAAGTTGGGGCCCAAAATGAAAGCAAGTCTCAGTGGATGCCTGTCTTTCCACATTTAACTTCAATCCATAAATATCATGGCCAGCAGGCACAGAAGATTGCTCTAGTTACAACACCCCACAAACTGAACAGCACTTCCAGAGAGAAAATGTTGCTGACAGTAATAATTAGTGAAGTTGCTGCTTATAACCAGAAGTACGAAACGCATCAATTTGCTTCAGAACAATCATCAAGGCAAGACGTGGGGACAGCAGACAGGGCTTAATTTGTGCTGACTTAGAGGCTCCAAGTTAACCGTGCCACACAGGCAAGCAAACCTAATGTACAAGTGTAGTTTCTCATTCTCCTCTCCTGAGAATTGGTGAATGATGAGAAATCCTTAACGGATGATATTTTTGGAAAATAACAACAGCTTATTTAGAATAATCCACCTATTTACATAATACAGTGGGTTGTCATGGGGGAAGGAGCACAAACACGGTGTTTGTTTAAAAATAAACACAGGCGTATTTCAGTTAACAAAGCCAGTGACGGTGAAGCTTCTCTTTGCAGTCTTTCCATGGCTGCTCAGCCCCAATTCCTCCTCTATGTGCCTGAAAGGTTTTTTAGCAGAATCAGCATTGGGAGGATGTGAAGGAAGGATGGAGAAAAACAGACACAGAGATTGCAGCAATGGGAAAGAGTACCATTCAAGTCTAGCTAATCCTACCATTACCGTGCGTGTGCCTGCCTGCAACAGGTGAGGTAAACTGCCTCCAGAATTCCTTATCAAGCATACAGGAACAGCAAAACAAGAGAAACAGGAAGAGCTGATAAGCCTGCCTCTTTGGCTACCCCCAGCTATCAAAAAACACTGATATGTAAGTTCAGCCACCAACATGGAAGTTGTAAGAAAAATGGAAGGAGGTGAAAGAAAAAGTCATCTTTGAATTCGCTTTGGGAGAAGACTTCCAATGCTCTCCAGAAGGTTCAAAAAACTTTTGTTTGCTCATGAAAGACTTACCTGACAGGGCTGTTTTATTTTGCATGGTAGTATCGTTAGTTTTGAATAAAAAAAAGTCTGCTGCAACATGTTGAATTGATTTTCTTTTTTGTGGTGTAGGAATCTTTCCCTATCCTTTCCATATTTCTGCCTCTGGCACCAAATCTTCTTGTGAAAAAAGTGATGCCCAGGAATGCATCTAATTTATTAACTAAGACCTGTACAGTATCAGACTCATAGCACAGTCAGCCTTGTCTCTCCAAATTCTAAACCAGTCATCCTGCCAAATCCAACTATTGTCTACTGCTTTCTGACACATTAAACAGGATGATTTCTGCCTACAAGTGAGGGAGTTTTCATTACATCCTCCAGCTACATACTATGGCCCGTTTTACATCAAATACTAGACTGTATAAAACAGTGAAAAAAAAATAACCATTTTCCTAACAGAAAGCAGTGACCTCATATTGACAGATCTATCATTTCAGCTGTAGGTTTGGAAAAACAAGAAGCAACTCAACAGCAAGCATTCTTCAGATCTCAGCTTATGAAAAAAAACTGTATATGAGAGAGATAAGAAAAACAAGTCCACGAGGGACACAGATTTATCATCACACAATGATCTAGAACAATCATGATAATAAAAAAGTTTCTGTTTATTTTCTTTAATACAGGGTGAACTAAAAACTGCTGCTGTAAATCTCCTGGGACAGAGTCTCATGTTGCATTTTGTTCAACTTGGTACATGGGGAAGCATATTTATTTTGTAATATGTGGGAATGGCCTCATTAGCACATTTTGTCACCACTCTGGCATTGCCTGAGGAGACCCAAGTATACAAAATTAAGACAAAGTAGGTTCACATTTCCTTACTTTACCCTCTGTGTTTTAACAAGCTTGGCTCTAGCATCTGACACTCCAGAGTTAAGTTTTCAGTGCATGAGAAAGTCTAAGAAAGCTGCAAGAAGTAACTTATATGAACAGTAGGAGCTTAAAATGCAGATCTTTGTAAGCAGAAGGCTTAGAGTTAATACTGGTGCTGTGGATGTGGCTGCTGGTCTTCTTAACCAAGTTGTTACCAAAACAGCACTTTGTGCCAATGTGGATTTAGGTAATTTTCAACCATTGCAACAGTTCAGCTTATATCACCTACAGTACATGGCACTGCTCTATTAAATAAATGTATGGTTAGGCACCCCATGCCTCCACTGCAGAGCCTAGAAAAGTTACATTTTGGACAATTTCCAAAGTAACTTTTCCAAATTCTGGGATACTCAACTTCACTGTCAGGAGACCATCTGTACATCATTAGGGTGTGAGTTTCAGGTAGTCATCTTGATTTCTGTGTGTGAAAACAACAACCAGAGGAACTTCCCTATCAGCTTAAAATCTCTTCAACAAATCTTTCTTCAAGGAGACCGTTCACATTTTAAGTCAATCAGTATTAAGTCATTAAGAAAGAGGGTTCAGTTAATAAAGCTTCCAACTTTCCAACTCATATATTTACTGACTAATCTCTCACACTAACTGATTGTTACAACACTCAGAAGACATGCTTTATTGAAAATAAATAAAGCCATTTTATTACCCATAAGCCTTTTGGTCAAGCAGCTCAAGCCTTTTACATTACAGAATTTATGTCTGATAGAGAGGGCAGTCTATTTTTTCAAAAATATTTTTATCCACTGATAAGATACTAATAATGCATAATTATTTTAATCATCTATGATTCTATTTTCATCATCTATGAGTCTATGTTCTATGATCTTTCCCTTCCAAAGGGAAAGAATACTACGAACAAATATGTAGTTAATTAGATTTTTATCGAAAGCCACAGCTAAGGTGTCAGAAGAGGCTTATTTATTTCAAAATAACTTTAAGACTGTTTAATGCATCATTTCACAAATATTATTTGTATATTCTTCTCTCTCAAGGGTTAAGAAGGGTTCTTGTAAACAGTAAAGGTAACAGCTCACCTCTCTTGCAAGAGAATGCACTTTTTAAAAAACCTAAAAGGAAAAAAGAGCCCTGACAGGAGAGGCTATTTTATGATAGAACCACAGAGGCTTCAAAACAGCTTCCTTTCTCTTCAGACAGATAGAATACAAAACAAAATGAAGATATTCAGCTTATCAAAGTTGCCCAGCTTCCCATCCAGCCATCAATAAGCAATGGTGAGAGCTCATTACTCTCACTGGATGCAAGCAGAACCACTCACACCTGAAGTGTCACATACATCCTCAGGTAGCTGTAATCATGTAAACAAGTGACAACAACAACAGGCGGAAAGTGACACGCTTTTTAAACGGGTAACAGGCCACCCTGACAGTTGGATACAAGTTTAGGCATATCACAGAAAAACAGAGCGTACATCAAAGCTCAAGTATTAGGGAGCTGGGATCTGCAGCCAGCTGGAATCCTGCCCAGAAGCTCTTTGTATTGCTTGGCTATGCCCATGGTAATGGGGAATGCACCATCAAATGCCAGCTCAGAGGTGGATTAACTGGGGTGGGGGGCCAGGAACAGAGGGGTGGGAAAGGAAAGGGAAAAACGAAAAAGGCCAGAAATAGCTTCTGCAACCATGCAAGGCAAATTGCTAGGTCCAGAGTATTGGGATTAGGGTTTCACTAAGGCAGGAGGAATGTGCAACGACTGCAATAAAATAGGAGTCGTGCTTGCAAATAAACGTTTGTTTGTAAAAACAAAACAGCCCCTGAACCTGACTGTTCTCAAAAGCAAGGACGCACCCCAATGAAGAGTATGTGACTAAGGCCATTTCTGTCCTACACTGTTATAGTGCTGTTATTCCACTCTCAACATTCTATGGAATTCTGGGGTTTGTAGTTTCCTGAGGCCAAAGAGCTCTCTGGCTGAGAATTCCAAATGCCCCTCCTTAAACTGCAAACCGCAGCATTCCACAGGATGTTGAAAGTGGAATAAGAGCACTATAACGGTGTAATATAGAAATAGCCCAAGACTTTAAAATTTGAATCTGTAATCTTCTGGTGAAACTTGACCATTCTATGCTAAGCAAACTCTGAAGCAGCATAACTCCCAGTGCTGGCCCAAGCAAGCAGACTGGTTAAGAAGCTCTGCTAAAGGCCAGACCGACTACATCATCTAAGCCTCTGCTTTGTCCTGCTTCCGATACTGATCTGTCTCTTGCTGGATTGTCTTTGGCTGACGTCAGGCTGAACATCAAGATTCTTAGTCTTTAAAGATCTCTAGTTTATAGTCCACAACCTCACGCCTGTTCTCTTGTCACCGTACTCAAACTCTCTTTCACTCTAAGGTCATTTCTGCACTACATTGTTATAGTGCTATTATGCCACTTTCAGCATCCCGTGGAATTCTGGGGTTCATAGTTTCCTGAGGCCAAAGAGCTCTCTGGCTGAGAATTCCAAATGCCCCTCCCTAAACTGCAAACCCCAGGACTCCATAGGATGTTCACAGTGGAGTAACAGCACTGTAACAGTATAGGGTGGAAACGCCCTAAGTCATTTTGTCTGACTCTCACTTCTTTCCGCTGTCCCTGTGATGTTTATCATGATACTCTTTGTGCTCAGAATAGCACCCACTGCTCACTCCATTACAATCACGCAGTTTCCATTTCCCTATTCAAGGGAAACCTATCACAATCCACAGCCCACCAAGTGGACACTAAGGAATTGAAGCTACTTTGCCTCCTGCTATTCGTCATTATACTGTGTTCTCTGTCTAATTCAGAGTGCCCACGAACTCCAGTAAAGTTCCTTGAATTCTGGGATGGGCAACCCCAGCATAATTTCAGAACTCTTTCTGCGAGCAATACACTCAGGACTCTAGGAAGTGTGGTCTGTTTCGTGGCAGCCCACTGAGAGGGGTCCTCCCTAAGGAAGAGGCCTAGAAGGGAACCAATGAGCTATCTTTTGATTCCACCTAGCATGTTTTGTTATTGTCGAATGAATAAAAACAGAAAGAACTGAAGTGTATTTACGGGACTAGGAGCAGGCAACTGGGCACAGAACCACTGACCCACATAACTAATTTGTGTTCAAATGTTGATTCACCAATATCTTTATGATCACAGTTTCAAACAAACAATTTATTCAAGCTCTGTGGCAATTAGAAACACTCCTCTGCAATTTCAAAGCTGTACTGCTAGAGCTAATTACTATCAAACATGTTAAGCATGACAACCGCTTAAAGGAATAGCTAGAAATCACATTAGAGACACCCTGAACTTGAGCACTTCACCCTCATCAACAAAACCAATTCTCAGAGAAAGGGTTAAAATGCAAAGGGTAACTAAACCCCCAAGCTCACCATGGCATTATTAGAACTTTGCTACAACCAACAGTATCACATTTTCGAAAGTATTACAGTATCTAGACATTTAGAATTTATTGAAAACAATTCTTCTTGTGTGAGGGGGCTGTTACTACTTGAATATAAAATCAGCTAGACCTTTTCAACCATCTTGAGAGGAATTACATAGAAAGGAAAGGAAGATATGTGCCAAGTAGGTTTCAGGGAGAAGATGCAGCTCCTTCAGTCTGTCTGGGATTACAGATCCTTTGAAGGCAATGGAAATGAGTGAAAAAGAATATTTATAATTATTCTTTTCCAGTATGAAAAGTGGTTTCCCAATATTTAGGAAATCCTATTGGGAAGAATAACAGACCAGAGAGAATTTTGTGCAATTTTCTCCTGTTATTCAAACATCACAAAGTATTGCAGTGGAATTATTTTGTGGAGAAAAACTTTTTTTTTGCGCAGAACCCTGTTTTTTGAGACAATACTCCATCATGCAAGTTGATTTTAAAGATGTTGAACAACAATGGGCCAAGGAGAGCCCTCTGTGGCACCCAAGCGCTCACTTCTCTCTAGGATGAAGAGGGACCATTAGTGAACACTCCATACCTGGGGCTACAACATTTCCTAGTCCTGGGTTTAAAGGCCACCCCTCCGTTCTCCCAAGTCCATCACATCTGCATCATTGTTGTGTGCTTTCAAACAATCTTTAAGGTGAACCTACTACGGGGTTTTCCTTAGAAAGATTTCTTTCAGAAGGGGTTGGCTTTTGAGTGTCACTTGTCCAAGGTTACCCGGTGGGACTCCAAAGCTGAGTGGGGATAATCTCCGGAGTCACAGTCCTCAAACCATTACACGACACTGGCTTTTCTGATGTCAATTCAGCAGGTAATAGAGATGGCAAACTGAAGGGCCAGTGTGTTCCCTTCTCTCTGATGGCCCAGCTGATAGCTGGAGGAAGAGGGGTTCTCAATCAGGGCACAACCTAGGCACACTGAGCAGTGAACAAATTCCTTGAGTGAGAGATACTACAACCGTATGCGAACAGGAATATACACTCATACAAAAACACAAAGTTTAATGTGGGCACTGTAAGTATATATCCAACATTACTCAGTGATGTTCTCTTCTCCAAAAAGGTTGTATGAACATGTATATCAGGTAAAAATATACATACACATACTTTATAGCATATGAACCAGATCCCTTGCTGATGAAAGTGTGATACAGCTCTAAACGTAACTAGTAAAAGTGGCCACAAAGCAATGATATGTTTGTGATGCTGATACACATTCCACAACGCTTAAGTTGACATAATTTAGCTCTTCGGAATGACATATTTTTAGAGAAAATGTAACAAGTCAAGCAGGGCAACTGATCCATAGATTACGATGCAATGTAGCAAAGGGTGCCACAAAGCAGATGCTTTGTGTCTCTTAATTCCATTGTAATGTGCAAAGAATGCGGAAATTTAGAAGTGAGGAGCAACGCAAGGCTCCAACTTGGGCACATTCAGTTGGTGCATCAGCTCTGAGCATCTTTCCTGCTTCAGCTGATCCTTCTAATGAAAGTACCAAAAAAAGCAGGAAGAACAAGCATACTTTTGCAGATGACTCTCATAACATTCAAAGCCACCAACACCTGCTTCCATTCAAATTTTATCACAAAGATATTTAATAGCAACAGGGGTACTAATATTTAATCTAACCATTTATTTTAGTTACACCAAACTTGTAAGAGACACGTTCAGTAAGAAGCAAGACCGAGGATGGGCGCAGATCAATTCAAAAGGAAGTATGATAAAGCCATCATTGTACTACATTGGTGTTTGTTTCAGAAAATTTTAAGTCTGGCATTCTCAGCAACACAGTGCACAGTATATACAATAATGTTAATACTTTAAAAAAATCATCATAAGGAAACACAGCTAGAGAAGATGGGTAAAGACAAAATTCCAAAGAAACCATCTGAACTGATCCAGCCAAACAGATAAACAATTTTTGGAGATCAATACACTATGAGTGGCTGAACAGACTTAAGACAAACAATACCATGGCTGGTTTGAGATAACATTCTGTGGGACAATTTCAGTGTAGGACATGAAAGGCCAAATACTGCCAGATTGACTTGTTCCCGTTACATTATTGCAGGCTAGGTCAGTATTTGCCATTGTGGGCAAACAGTTCTCACAGATTCCTGAAACCCAACAAAAACCTGTTTGACCAGACATGGTAGCAAGCATGATAAAACAGAGAATCTGTATACTGTTAATTATAATTTTACTATTTCACATTAGCACATGCCCACAGGGCGTATTATTGACGCTTCAGGGCCTCCACTTTGCCATCATTCAATTCATTATACTTATACATTCTAAATTTCAGTAGTACTTCTGAGCAAAAAAGACAGGTTGGAGAAAGAAGGGCAGCATTAAAAGCTGCAATGATGGGCTTCCTGGATGGACAGTACCTTCTTTTAGTTGTCCAGACAGACACGGATAGAGTGCAGTACGCTTCTAAAGGGAACTTAATGTTTTAGTGGCTCCTCTAACAGATGCAATGAAAGGACAGCCACCTCATTATTCTAAGTTCTGAGAGCACATGAAGAGGGTGGTGGCCAATCTGATAAGCACGGCCCAGTAACCACCTTCTGATTTTTAAAATCATGATTATGAGCTCTATAAAGGCGACCTTCCTCTTGTTTTCTTCAATGTAGTTAGGAATTGGATTCCAGCTCCGCTATAGTATTAGCTTCTTTACTGAATTATCTCAACTGTATCCTAGATTATGTTCATTTTTGCTTACAGCAACAAGAAAAACAAATGCTGTATATACACATGTATAAGTCTAAAAATTTTATTCAAAAAATTGACCCAAAAAACCTGGGTCAACTTATCCACAGGTCAAGGTATGTACTGTACCTTAACTCTTATTTAAAAAGGGAACCATCCCCTTCTCTGAGTTGAATGGCAGAAGGCCTGGGTAAGACAATGGCGGTGTGGCAGCAGCCAGAGGCAGCTGGCTCTTTCCCCTTTCTGTTGAATGACCTTCGATTTATCCATGGCTCATATCAAAATCCATAATTTTGGAGTCAAAATCTGCCCTCAACATATACATGAGGTCAACTTATACACAAGCATATATGGCACTAATTTTTTTTTCTATATACACTTTAAAGACTTGCAGCTTGTTTTCATATGGCCCTGCCTGTATAGTAATACTGAAAGAGAAATAAGACTGCTTTGAATCAGAATTATTAAAATGAAAAGAGGAGATACCTATTTATATATTTATTTTATTGGATTTATATTGTTCCTTCCACTCAAAAATGGGACTCAAGACAGCTTGGAGAAATATTACATAGGGAAGACCAGATCCACTACTAAAAACAATTAAAAAAACAATTTCAATGCCTAATTTAAATCAACTAAATGCATAATTTAAAAAACACATCTAAGAAAAGTACATCTCCCAGCTGGTAAAAAGCCCCACCTCTCAGTATCCAGTCAACTGCCAAAAGTCTTTTCTTGTTATGTGTCTTCAAGTCAACTCCATCTTACGGCGACCCAATTAATGGGTCTTCTTGACAAGATTTATTCAGAGAAGGTTTGCTGTTGTCTTCCCTAAGGCTGGGAGAGTGTGACTTCCTCAAGATCACCAAGTGGGTTTCCATGGCAAGTCTCTTAGAGTTCCAGTTCAATACTCAGGTGATCACATTACAGTGCCTCTGGTTAAAAGTTTGCCTCATTTTTTTTTAAAAAAGGATTCACTCTATGACAAAAAAGAAAGAAAGAAAGAACTGGGAAGGGAACAGCCTACCCTCCCTCACTAGGGAGATCCAGAGCTTGTTAATTCCACTTTTGTCAAATGTCTTTCATATTCTCCTAAATAGGATGGAAATGAACAGCCACTGTTTCATGCTTGCCTTAAGAAAAAGGACCTGATCCCTTATGCAAATAAGATGCTAAGAATTAAAGCTTGCAAGTGTCTCTCCCCCACCAAATATGTAAATCTGAGAAACAGGCACTTCCAATGATCCAAACTGACATGTCTGCAATATAGCGTTGCTCAGCACCCAAGCTCCCGCCTTTAGCAGATGTGGTTAATAGAGCAAAACCAAGCTCTTCACCATAGGCAGTGGCTTTTTGTGCTGTGCCACAACTGGTTGACAACCCCAGTTCAGCGATGTGAAAAACAAAAAGGCGTGACTATGCCTGAGTCTCTATGAAATGTATTACTTCAATCCAGCTAACCTTTCTCCCCTCCACTAAAGAAAATCTCAACCTTGCACAACACCCTAGAGGCATGCCTTTGTGACAACGCAGGCAATTCTTTAATCATCTGCCTCAAGCAGAAATTTGTCTGGAGAGGAAAGATGGGCAACTGGTAGCTCATGGGCTGCACTCTCCCTACAAGACCACTTTATACAAGCCCTCTAAGTCAAAGAAAACAGGCCAGAATCCATCACAAGGAGCCCTCTGGCGAACATCGTTGGCTCTTTTCTTCTCTCAAACAACATGATTTCTGCAAAACACTCAGCACATCATAGATACTTTATTGCAATAAGTGAAAGTAATCTACCCAAGCAGATCAGGAATATGAGTAAAATGTGGCCCATGGACCACATGTGGCTCCAAGAGCTGTTTCTTTAAAAAAGTTCCCAAATGTTCCCAAATTCTGGGGGTGTGGCAGCTCCTTCTACCACCTTTGGAGGTCTGTGATCCCCCAAGGGATTAAGAACAGTTTTTGCAAAATTTTTCAAAATGAAAATTTTATTTTGCCCCAAAATGTCATCTAGGGGGTATGGGTTACATTTCTATCATATTTTGTAGGCCCAGCACAGGCCCTTTTGTAAATTAGAAAGTGAATAGGAAGTGACTTCAGATCACTTCCTGTTGTTAAAAAAGGCCTCTAGAATGGCCAAGGGGGCTCCAAAATATGATAAAATGTCCTCATGGTCCCTAGAACTTATTTGCAGGCATTTTTTTTTCAGATGCAATGGGTGGACATCCAAGGTCTCCTGGGGCTAATTTGGTTTCCTAGCCTACCACAGTTGCCCACTCCTGATGAAGATCAACTTTGTTTAAAACAGAAGTAGGGAACAAGCTGTCCTCCAGATGCTGTCGGGTTCCCACTGCCCCTGACCAGACTAGTCTGCTTGGGGCTGATAAGAATTGGCGTTATGTCCAAAGATATAAAAAATTCAGAAGTAAGCAAGCACTGAACATGTTAAGCTTTCACCATTTCTAAGTTCATACCTCTGAAGTCATAAAGAATTCCTCTGAAGGAGCTAACACAGAACAGTTTCAGAGTAAGGTGTTAACAAACCTCACAACCTTAATTTATTTTGTTCCAACAAAGTTCATTAAAATACGGTACCACTAACAGATACTAATTGCAGCTTTTCTACCTGATAATGTGTTTCTGATGTGAACCTTCAGTACTGATCAGGTGCCCCCAGACTTACTATATTCTACATCAGGTAGTCAAGCATGGCTAAGAATAGAGCTTTGTATGTTTTGTTTTTTTTAACCACCATTATAGTTTTTCCGTTATCCAGAGGCTTATACCTCACATAATGGAAATCCCTGCCAAAAAAGTATATGGAATTCAGCTGCCAAGCGGGAAAATAAGACACTGAAACTTCTCACCAAAAGTTCTTGACTCACACAGCCTCTGGAAGAGTCTATGTACAAGAAGTGTATGGCAATCATGAGTGATCAGATTTTCCCCTAGAGATATGTCCAGGTTCACATGAGATTTGAGGATCAGTATCCTCCTATTCTTATATACAGAAATCTCAAACTCAATAGTATGCTAAGGAAAAAACAACTTCTTTTTCTGAACATCTAAGCTGATCCCTGCAGGCAAGTGTTATGTGACTAATGTTGCTGCTTAGAAGAGTACATTTATTTTTATTAGATTTATCATAATTCTTGCCTGTTTTGAGTTGGTGTGGTGATTATCTGGTCATTTCATGAAACTGAAGGAGAGAAGCTAGGGATATTTCTGAAGAGGAAACTAAAAAGGGAGAGGCAAAGCTGTTTCCAAGTTTCTCTTCCTAAGTCTAGGAAGGCAGAGGTCTTTGCTCTCTAGTTGAGCCCCCAGCTTCTGGACAGCAGAAATGTCTGATTGGAGTTGATGGCATCTCTCTTGAGCAGACTTCCCTTGTCACTATCTGAACCCATCCTGCTTCATTAACCCCTCCTAATACATGTCTTTCAAAGCTTAAGCATGAGGCTCTTGCCATCAATCTAGCGTTCTTAACGCTGCAAATACTACAAAATCTACCATTTGGTTGTGAGTTTGAACAACGCCTTTCTGAAAAACCACACAAATTATGTCTAGAAAGCCAGTATCTGTCCACTTACTTTTTCTCAAAAAAAAAAAAAAAAATGGTAGGAAAGCCTTTTTTGAGTTTTACAGCAATTATCTTTTTATCTGCTCCAGTGTTTTAAGTTAGCTCTAAATATAGCAATAGATTAGCTGGATGAGGCTAGGCAGACTGCTGCCTTTAAGATCTTTAGATCTGTAAGCTGGTAAACTCCCTAAGAGGAACATAACAACTCCTGTTTGAACCACTGTCCTTGGCTCAGGAGATTCCACCGAGATCCTCCTTGAAATTCACACAAAAAATATTTATCAAGCAAGTTCAAACTTAGCAAAAGATTGTACCGTAACAAAAAATTGGGGGGGGGAGGTTGAAGAAAAATTGCATTATATCTCATTTTGACACATAAAGCATTTTCACACTATGATAGAACAGAAAGAACTCTTCATGTCTAACAAGAACAGAGAGCATAATTTGTTAATTACATGGTCTCATATACTGCAGGATTTGAACCTGTGTTTTTTTAAAACAAACACACAAACAAACTGAATAGTAGACATGTCTGTGAGAACAGACTCCATTCAGTACCTTGATACCAAGGCAATAGCAATTAACACTTCCTCTGTGGCACCATTTTTCTGCACAAACCTACCTCCTTGACTAAAAATCATTAGGAGGGGGTACAGCAGCTTTGTTGCTTCTGCTGTTGTTTTTGTTAAGTGCTGTCAAGCTGACTTCAACTTATGGCAATCCTATATATGAGAAACCTCCAAGTCAGCCTGTTACAGATGGCCCTGCTTGGGTTTTGCACACTCAGGGCTGTGGCTTCCTTGGTTCAATCTATCCAGCTGTAATGTGTTCTTCCTTTTTTCCCCATTGCCTTCTACCTTGCCAAGCATTGTCTTAGAACACCAAAGGGGGAAAAGAGCAGCAGCAGCAACAACAATTATGTTTATTTATAACATTCTTTCCAACTGAAGGCTGGAACATCAAACATATACCGCCAGAGACAAAGGTTCTCTTCCACTAGTGTGGCAGTCACAATTTGGCCGTTCACAAGGCTGCTATGAAGATTTTTTTTTTAAAAAAAAGCAAGAAATCCTTTTCATACACTTTATGCAATGCCCTTAAAAGTCAGCCCTGATCAGGAGGCAAGTCCTAGCAATGTAACGTTTTGGGGAGCTGAGATAATATACTGTTAAACTCCCCTAAATTTAGTCTAAGTGCCAACGTTCTGGGGTCACTGCCAGTAATTTCTTACATTCTGAGAATGGATGTACAAAAGTGGCTAAAAAAGTAATGACATACTGAAGCCACAGAAAAATAATTTGGGGGCAAAGTGAAATATAAGCAACAGTTATTTTCCTGTATTTTATGATCACATGCATTATTTGTAAAATTTAACATGTAAAATTGCAGTATTTTGCACATTTACATACATTTTCTCAGAAGTCCTATTTATTTTGTTGGGTACTCCTGAGTATGAGCGTTCAGGACTGAAATCTTACAAACGGAATCCTACATGTCTGCTCTGAAATAAGCCTTACAGAGTTAAGCAGGATTCACACAAGTATGGGAAAGGACTACACTTTCAGCTTTATACAGGCAAAAGTATAGTACATGTACTTTCTACCTAGTAATTCCCAGCCAGATTAAAGGTAACTGGAAGTAAGCAAGAAGCTATTCACAATAGAACAAAGGCCCTGTATGCTTCTCCCATGACAATGATAGCACCCTCTCAGTGATTAAATGCATCTGAGATGTGAGTATTTTCTTACATCAAGTGTTAACATACTGAGAGTTATCAGGCCAATTTTTACTCCTCTTGACCATAGCAATGCAGGCCATAGCAATGTTCCTGATGAAACCAGTGGCAATGTTCTAAGTCAGTGGTTCTCAACCTGTGGGTCCCCAGATGTTCATGGACTTCAGCTCCCAGAAGCCCTGAGCATTGACCATAGTGGCTGGGGCTTCTGGGAGCTGAAGTCCACGAACATCTGGGGACCCACAGGTTGAGAAACACTGTTCTAAGTGAAGAAAAGGCCATTCTGGTTGCTTTCAGACTATTTTTATTGGCCTTTTTGATACCTGAGAGGGCCTCCTGAAATAGCCAATTTAGGTCAAAACAGAACATTGATACTTACCGCAAAGGTTTATTCTCTGCACTAATGCAGAAGGAATCCTTACAATGGGTCTTGCTCCTCCCACACACTTCCGAGACAAGTTTTATGCTTATCAATCCTTCTTCCACTCTAAATGGGACAACTACACCCTCCCGCAGTGAAGGAGCATCAAGCTCCAACCAAGTTGGGAGTGCTTTGATGTGGGTTCCTGCAGAGCGGGGGGTTGGACTGGATGGCCCCTGTGGTCTCTTCCAATTCTATTCTATGATAGGCTCCAAATCAAAGAATCACACAAAGAAGTTAACCAATGGAAAAGAACTGGTCAGTATAAACAACAAAGAACCTAAAAATAAAACCATTACTCTCCAATGAAGAATAAGGATTCCATCCCCATTACTGCAGAAAAGAAACCATCACAGTAAGTACCGATGTTCCATTTTCTTGCAGTATGGGAAGGACATCCTTACAGCAGGGCCTAACCAAGCAGTCCCTCCATCTCTTGGGTGGGTAAACTATGAACAACACACCTACTAATGAACTACCTTTTGCAAAACACATCTATCAAATGTTGCATCTGCAGAGGCAAATCTGTCAATCTTATAATGTCACACAAAGATGATAGAGATGCCCAAGTAGATCTTTGCAAATATTTACCAATGAGGCCACCGTGCTAAAGGCAGCGGATGCAGAAGCTCTACAAAAGGAACATGCTTTTATCCCCTTAGGAACAGCCACTGGACTATGAGAGTACACCAGCTCAATACAGAATCTCAGTCATCCTGACGACATTGGACATAGAAACCCATTGTTCCTTTGTAGACTCCTGAAAGGAAACAGACTTTCAGTTCTAAAAATCAACCATTCTATCCAAATAAAATTTTAGTGCCCTACAGACATCTAACTTGTGCCAATCCTTTTACAATTCTGTCTTAGGATAAAATGAAGGTAGCACAGCTCCTGAGATGAATGAACGGTTGAGTTCACCTTCATAATAAAAGAGGGATCCAAACAAAGAACCACTGAATCTTGGTAAAACACACACAACTCCTTACGCACCTGCAACATCATTAACTCAGACACTCGACAGGATAACATAATAGCCGTGAGAGAGAGAATCTTCGGGGTAAGAAACTTAAAACCCACTGATATCAACAGTTCAAAAGGACACTTCAGCAAGGTCCATAAGACAACATGCATATCCCAAGTCGGGAAGCGATGAAATGTCGCTCGACGAATCCAGGTAATCCCTTTCAAGAAACGTTGTACATGTGAGTACAGTGGAAGCGGCTATCCTTACTTCCCTTTCAAAACAGAGCCTAAAGCTGGCACGTACTTTTTTTAAGGTGTTCATGCTCAATACTTTATCAAGGCCTGCCTGCAGGAAGGCCAGGACAGACGCCACTGACACAGTTTGAAGACACACTCTTTAAATCCACAAAATGGACTCCAGGTGGGCACACACAGGTGCTTTGCAGAAGACCTCCTAGCCAACTAGGACAGACACAGTACAACACATCTACATTACTGGACACTTTTCTATATAACCTTAAGACCCTGCCCATGACCCAGAATCTATTATTCAACCTTTCTACCTAATATCCACATTCACACTGCTTCCCTCCTATCACCCACACCCTGTGATAAGTAGTCAAGAATTTCCAGTATGATAAGATGATTTCTACCTCCCATCTTTCCTGATTCCATACAGTTTGGGAGTTATAAATTCAAAACCAGCAGGTAATTTTATGGGCTACAATTATTCGCATCAAGACTGTTCATTTAATGTATAGGATACATTTCTTCAAAGTAGTCAATGTGTGGTGGCTGAAGAATGTCAAGAGCAGAGAGTACCTAGGAAATAAGAGGAAAGCTGATTAATTACAACAAATTCTTTACTTTACAAAAGCAACTGTAAAAACAAAGACAGCGTATCCTAAAGCTACACTTGCAGGTGGAGGGTAGGAGACGCAAAGTAGAATGAGGAGCTCATAAACAGAAAAGACATTACTGACATCTGATCAAAGTAGCTTAGAGGAAAATTGAAGCTTCACATCCAGACTTTAATGCTCTAAAAAGGGGGGGAAATGCAACTGCTAGCAACAAACACAGCCTGATACATCCTATCATGACAGAATGCTTCCATGTTTAAAGTTTTTAAGATACAGCAGGGCAGTCTCTGGATTGAACAAATCCCTGCAAACATCTGATTGCACGACAGAAGTCCTTCATCAAGCCAATTCTTTACAAAACCGACGCATTCCCAAGAATAGGATCTGCAAAAGCACCTTGCACAAAAAATACCTATCATCATACTGTAGAATGCACCACGATCAGGCATTTTGAATCAATAAAGACAGCTGACCTAACTAACACTGCATGCAAGAGAACACCTATGAACCTGGACAAACAGAAATTAGTTGGTCTGCTTCAGATCATCAATGTAATATCCAGACATTGCTGCAAAAGTTGATTTCATAGCATTACTGTGAAGCTTTCAAGACATAACATTTTCCTTTAGGAAGTAAATCTACATGTATTTGTACTGGAAAAACAGTATGTTGAAAGAAAAAAAGGACAGATACCATCTTAGAGAGGCATTTCCTCTTCTCTCACATACCAGGGCAATGCCTCTTCTACATTGGTACTTATCAGCTGCAGTTTTTATGGAATATTTATATTTTTGTTATCCTAACTAATCAATCATCAATGTTCAGTAAAATAAATTAGCTCTAGTTACTTGATCCCCACAAAATAACTTCAAAGCCAATAAACAATTTGAAAAATATGCTACTGCCAAAGGGAAATGACCACGACTACAATTCTAGCACAGGATCCACTGAAACCAGTGATGCTTGCTTCTACGCAAAACGGATTTAAGTCGTCTGCCCACTGCATCTTAAAGCCTTTAGGGACAAGTAAACATTTAGACTGAATATCAAAATAAATAAGAAATAATCTGATGAACCGTGGGGGAGGGGTTGGCAGTAATACAGTAAAGTATCTCATATGCAGAATATTAGCTTGGTTTATCTATAAGAGAACTGTCCAGTCATATTAATCAAATTGCATTTTTGTAAGGAACTAGCACATGAGTACTGATGTCTTTATTTTCAAAGAGTGAGAGCCACACAACACATTTGCATGCTAGTTGGGTCATAACTGGACAAACTCATGAGGCCAGTTAATTATGGAGGGAGACACCCAACAAAGAACTGAAAAATCAACATTTCCAGGAAATGAAGGGCATCAGACACTTCCCTTGCTATGTTTTGCATGTCATAAAGCTCCTTTATTCAGCTTTCCTAAAGATCCACAGTCCATGTATGCAAGATCTCTTCGCTTTGAACTTCTTGGGTAAGATCTTCCTGAAACTTGTCATCGTTTTTATGGTTAAATATGTGCAACTGATTCTTCCTCTTTGCAGTAAATTGAAGACAGTAATTTTTGTGCTGAGGTTCATTTATCCCTGTATTAAGATGACTTCCGAGTGTTTCTGAATGCAATTCAGGAATACCAGATTCCCCTTTTACATGCCTACCAAAAAGCCATTCCAAGTTACCCTCCCTCTTTTTAACAGGCCACTACAATGAGCAGTAATGTCAGATATTTCTATAAAACAAAACAGAGAACAGTCAATATTTGCACAGATTTTTAAAAACTAATGAAGTCAAGGGATTTCATTAAGTTGAAGATCTGTGCAAAGAAAGAGCCATCCCTGGAACAATCTGCCTCACCTTACCAGGGTTAAATAGTTTAATGACAACAAAGCCATGTCTTCAGAATCCAGTTTTGGTGAGTCAAGCCCAATATTAACGACAAACTTCCTGACCCTGATTAATAAGAGATGGGGTGCATGTTTTGAGGACTGGCTCAGTTTATCAACTGATAATCACAGAGAGCTGCATCTTCACCAACTGTTAGTTTAGAGATCCCACAAACTACATGAACTGTAACATTTTCACAAATATATGAAGCTTTTTTTTTTAAAGGAAAGAGCACTGCATTCTAAGTTTACTCCACATGCAGTCCCACTGACTCTATGTTCACTGCTAAGACAGAGTTCACTCAGATTATAGCTGCAATAATTTGGCACACTATTCAGAGGAAGCTTGAAGGAATGATTTTAGAACCATCACATGAATCACACTTCTGTTATGTGTTAAAAATCATCCACTAGTAGCTTGTTTTTCTTTACGTTGCTTCTACTCAGCAGTCGCTTTCAAAGGATGCTCTTCCAGCAAAAGAACACTATAACCACAGTCAATCTATTCTTATACTGTATGGAATCAGATCAGCTCAAGCCAGTTCTCATTTAGGGGCAGAGGTAAAAGACAACTTCATACCACATGTAAACACAGAGATATATTTCAAACTGACTGCCTAATGCTATGTAAGCACCCCTTATTTTCATCTGCCAGTACAAGGCCTGTGCTGCTTAAAAGGACAGCCTGATTAGCTGTTTATACTTCCTTCAGTCTATGAAGAACTATGTCTAGTGATGAAATGAACAGTGCAAAATGGAAGTGCACAGTGCCATTGAACTCTATTGTCTTAACTCTGCCGCAGAGTTAAAGAACTGACCAGCCCCCTGAAGTAGCAAAGAAAGTAAGAAGCACTCTCCCTGTGAAGAGAGAGCAGAGTCAAATTAACATGCAGAAAAGGAAAAGCTTTATGTGCTAGGGGCACATAAAGTGTCATGGCAAGGCACATTTGGGCAGTTGCTGGAATCTACGCATCCTTGGAAAGCCTGTACCTGAAACTTTGGTACCTGACCTTCCTGGCACCTTCCAGACCTCCCCCACCAATGTCTCAAGACATAATTATTGGTGGGGGAAACTTCAGCTTGCCTTCTTGGCATTCATGCTTTGGGATCCTGCAACATTCTCTCTTGTTCCTCATCCTGTTCAACATCTACATCAACACTGAGGAACCTTTGGCCTTTTCCGATGGTTTTGACTATAATTCTTGCAATCCCTTACCAGCCCAGTCCCTGTTTGCTGGACTTTCTGGGAGATGACATTCAAAACACCTGGAAAGTCAAGGGTTTCTCACCGAGTAAGGTTATTCAGAGGTTTGAATTTGGCTGACAATAGACACCTCTACTTCACTTTTTCGTCACTCACACGAAGCAGTGAATGAGAACCGATAAACTGAGACATCATCCAGAAAGAAAGGTTCTGTTGGTTGCTAGTTATTCAAGCTAACAGTGTTCAGCTAGCTCAGGACAGAGCTGTACTGTGCCTAAAGGATCAGATTCATGGCATGGGTGTGCTTGTAGATCAGTGTTTTGTCACTGCAGACATGAATATCCTTGGTGATGCAGAGCATCTTTTAACATTTGATCACCAACTACTATTCTAATGGTATGATTACTGCCCAGCATCATGGATCTCTGATCTGCTAGCCTCCCAACTAGACTACCGTAATACATGGCAGTAATCCTCTTGAAGACAGTCCAAAATCTTCAGTTAATACATAAGAGCAAGAACACTATCTGGAACTGGTCATTCTTGTATTATTTGGCTGCTGAACTGTTTTGAGGTTTGACCCAAGGTTCTGGATTTAACCTATGAAGTTCTTCACAGTTTAGGGCCACAGGCTGTCTCCTCTCCTGTGTTCTTCTCATGTGTCCTGAGATTATTATATGATGCTCTGCTCAAAGCACTCATACAAACAGAGATCCAGCAACAGACTACTTGAGAATGTAGCTTTTTTTAAAAATGCTGTTCTCTAAATTGTAGAACAGCTTCCTCAGAGAAGTCATTTTTATGACTTTTCAGTGCCAGATATATACCACATTTTAAAAATTCTTGCAAGCCTTTTAAATAACATTGAAGCTTAGCTTTAAAACCATTCTTTGCACTGCTCCAATATTTGATATTTATGTTCTTTTTCTAATATGCTATTATTATTCTTGCTTTCACAGTTTATGTTTTCAAGTGATGTTTTTTTCACTTTATTACTTGTTTTATTTTGCTACTTTGTTACGTAGAATGATCCAAGAATTTCAGCTACAGGGTGACTCATAAACGAAGCAAAAACAAACAAATAAACTAGGAATGTAACTAAACTACAAATGGCCCCTTCCCTCATATACAGCTTTTTTCCTTGTAAAAAAGGCTTGTAAATTATACAGAGGTTTGTTTGGGGGGGGTTTTCCTAATATTTACAGTAAGTACTTAACATTTCACATACATTCTTGGTCCATATGAATTTGAGGCTCAGATTACTGTGTTACAGACAGGTAGCTGAAGCTGAAAGATGGACAGCTTGCTCTGGGCCATATAGACATTTCATAGCTGAGATAAGATCTGAACAGCTTATGGTGTAAGCCTCTCAGCAGGGAATAAATGAGCATGCCACTGTTTACCACATAAGTTTAAACTGAATGCCTGCAAATGCTCATGGTTTTTTGAATGTGTTATATTTGCAAACATTTACAAGAAAGCTAAGAAAATATGTCAGGCGATGCTGGGGACCAGTTGTTTCAGAACCATCCCTACCACGAAAGGATGTTCCACTGGGGCCTGGGAAATACTTACACAAGATTGAAGCAACCTCTGCTAACTTTGCAAGCACTCCTACTCAAACATTTGCAACATCCGTACATTACTCCACACTAGCCACTCCCTTCATTCTTAGTTCCTTCCATAGTACTGGCCATGCTTTCACATTAAGCAAAGTCACATTTTAGCAAGAACCAGCTGACATGAGCTTTGGGCTTGTGTGCTTATCCCTCCCCCATCTCCTTATCCTGTAAGTGGGAGAGTTCACCTCACCTTTTCAGTAGCCTTCCCCTGCTATATTATTCGGACCTATGACAAATCTTAACTATAGCTTGGTTAAACAAAACAGCTCTGGCACCTATGGTTTGAAGCTGAGTACAACGGTTCCCCCTCTTGCTTTCTGTGGTTTCAGTTATCCACAAATGGAAAATCCTGGTGTCCAGATGATAGGACTCATATGGCCTGTTCCACGTCCTGCCACCTGCAAGCACCTTGCTTGCCTGCCTGACACCACTTTAACTACCCCTCTGCCAACACAAGCAAAGGAAACGTCTCTGGCGTCACCAGACATAGCTCTCTAGTTTTGCAGGGTACTATACACTATAGGGTTCAGTACCATCCGCAGTTTTGGGTATCCACAGGGGGTCCTGGAATGTATCCTCTGTGGATAAGGGGGGATTACTGTAGTCTGAGACCAACCATAGTTAATGTTAACCACAGATGACACAAGATAATGCAATTAAGGAAAGGCTGAAGTGAAAGTTTCCAAAGTCCTTTTGTGGACATGAAGAAGAAGGAGGTAGAAAGGAATCGAGGGGGCGACTGGCTCTATTAATCACTTAGAAATGGGAGGGACTTGCTCAAGCATAATGTGTCATTGAGAGGCTTTTCTGTAAACTTGTTAAAGGAACACAGTGAGGACTCTCAAGTCTGATTCAACTGGTTTTAGGAATGTAGCTCAGATACATCCACAATGCATGACCAGCTTTGATCCCATCTGCATCAGAATGCAAGTAGCATCTATCAAAAGCAAGTTGCAGACCACTTACATTGTCATGCTTAAAAAAACACAACATCTTCAGTTCACGGAAGACCCTTTTGCAAGAGACCAGATTTTGGAAGACGTTGGGCATCTTTTTGAGTGCAACTCTCTTTCCATCTCGTGGATCTGTTACTGACCTAAAGAAGAAAAAGGAGAAGATTCAACATCAAAACTGGTTTAAAACAAATTCCACCCACCTGCTCAAAGAAAAGCTATGTTAAAAATATTTTAAAGATGCCAAAGCAGCAAATCTAGAAGGACAAGTAAAATTCCTGAAGCGGTCTTGTTGCATTTCATTCTGTGAATTAAGTCAGTTCCCAAATATTACAGAGGCATATTAAACCCTGTGTGCTATTCAGTTACCAGATTTCCATGTGCTCAGGCCTCTGATATCTGATCAATAAATGGAAGTATTTCATTGCTTACATTTTCTTCTCTTTAATTCTTCTATTAGTCCTAGGACACCTTTACGATTGCAACCCTCTGCAATATAAAAATGCTACAATACATTGCCTTTCAACACTGCCTGCTAACAAGATTAATTTTATATGTAAATGTTTTAAAATGTTACTACTTCTGCAGCTGATTAGACCACAGTGCATCTGTTCCAGCGCAGGAGAAGAAACTAACTTTTGACTCAGTGGGCCATATCAAAGATTTTTCAGCCAAAATTGGCTAAAAATGCAACTATAAATAACAGGAAGCCACTTCTGCTTTTATACTTCCTGAATTTCCAGCTTTTTTATTAGTAGATTGATTTCCAGTTTGGGGGGCTTGATGTGTTGGGAGTATTAAACATCAAATTACAATATGGGGTCATTTTCCAGGTTTTAGTGGTGCCAGGAGTGCTTTTGAAATTTAAAGCTCATGTGAATGTTCCCTGGGACACTGTATCTGGCCACAGTGGTATATGCCTCAGTTACATCCCGTTTGAACTAATATAATACAGTCCATATGGGGCTGTTTTTGAAGAATGTTCAGAAACTTCAGCCAGTACAAAGAGCTGCAGCCAGCGTGTTAACTGGGGAAGGTTACAGGAACCATACTTCTCCCCTGTTGCAACAGCTCTGCTAGTTGCCAGTTTGTTTCTGGGCTCAATTCAAAGTACTGGTTACAATCTATAGAGCCCGATATTGCTCAAGGCCAGGCTATCTGGCAGACTGTACCTCCCCGTATGAGCCAGCCTGGGCCTTGAGATCACCAGGGGAGGCCCTTCTCTGATTTCCACCACTGTCCAAGCATGGTTGCTGGGGACACAAGAGACAGCCTTCTTGGTGAGATTGGAGAGCTGGGCGAAGGCTAACAAAATGAAATTCAACAGAGGGAAGTGTAAGGTCCTACACTTAGGTAGAAAAAATGGAATACAGAAATATAGGATGGGGGACACGTGGCTGGATAGCAGTACATGTGAAAGGGATCTAGGAGTCTTCATAGACCACAAGCTGAACATGAGTCAGCAGCGTGATGCAGCAGCCAAGAAAGCCAATGCAATTCTCAGCTGCATCAACAGGAGTATGGTGTCTAGATCGAGGGAGGTACTGGTACCACTCTACTCTGCTTTGGTTAGACCTCATCTTGAATACTGTGTCCAGTTCTGGGCACCCCAATTCAAGAAGGACATGGTCAAGCGGGAGCAAGTCCAGAGAAGGGCGACCAAAATGGTGAGGGGCCTGGAAGCCATGAAGCCCTATGAGGATAGACTTAGAGAGCTGGGTGTGTTTAGTCTGCAGAAGAGAAGGTTAAGAGGGGACATGATAGCCATGTTTAAATATTTGAAGGGATGCCATGTAGAGGAGGGAGAGGGCTTGTTTTCTGCTGCTCCAGAGACCAGGACAAGGAGCAATGGATTCAAGCTGCGGGAAAGGAGATTCCACCTGAACCTCAGGAAGAACTTCCTGACAGTCAGGGCTGTCTGGCAGTGGAAGATGCTGCCTTGGAGTGTAGTGGAGTCTCCTTCCTTGGAGTTTTTTAAGCAGAGGCTGGATGGCCATCTGTCGGGAGTGCTTTGAGGGTGTTCCTGCATGGCAGGGGGTTGGACTGGATGGCCCGTGTGGTCTCTTCCAACTCTACATTTCTATGATTCTATGGTGGGTGCTCTTGGACTCTGGAATGCCTTTCCTAGAGAGGCCAGAATGGTATATACCTTGTTCTCCTTGCATTGCCAAACAAAGACTTTTCATTCCAACAGGGCTTTAAAACAGACAGTTTTTAAAGAATTGCCTCAGGATGCTATACTGTTTTAAACTGAACTGTTTTAACTGTTTTTTAACTTTTAATGCTGTTAAGTCTAGTTTTAAATCATATTAATTATGTTCAATAGTTTAATTTCATTTTAATGTTCACTTTTTTGTATGTTGTTGGTTGTATTGTATTTTAAACTGTAAGCGTCCTTCAGTCCCAGTTTTGGGAGAAAGGTGGGAAGTAGATAAATATAATAATTATAATTAATACTTATAATTAATTATATTATTATTGCTGCTATTGCTGTTGTTATTTAGGGCTTGGGGGATGGTTAGGAAACTTGAATTTGCCAAAAAATATATTTGATTTCACGGTCCTCGAACGGAATTTCTTAACACTACCGCCTTTCCAACCTCTCCATCTCCATAGTCACTCAATGATATCTTTCGTACCCAACCACCAAGAAAAAGAACGGGTGTAAAGCAATTTATTTTACTGTTGTTTGGTAAACTCAGGAAGCTTTCCGTACAGGACAAGTTCCCTTTTTATCTCCCTCTCATCCTTTTTCTTGTTGAGGAGTGTGGGCCTTCAGCAACCCATCAACTTCATTTCCAAAGAATGTCTCTGAGCCACAGGTGCACTCATAGGCACTCACAGGTAATGAAGACTGCAGTGACTGAAGGCCCTCGCTTCCCCTAAAGCAATATTAATGCCAGAAAGAAACTTTTACAGACAAGTATGATGCTTCAGTAGTGTACAGGAGCACTTTGGTAGGATATCTCAGTTGTGAGAAGTGGTATACTGGTGCTTATGAGCATCATATTTATTACCACCACTGCCGGTCTATACAAACTAGCAGCAGTAGTCTGTCCCAGCCTTACCTAGTGATAATCCACCCTTCTACATACAAAGGCATAAATGCTACTTTTAGTCCTGACAAGAGTAGACCCTCTGAATCAATGAGATCCACCTATACACTGACTCACTATTTAACAATTGATTACCTAGGTCTAGGTTAGTTGAGACAAACCAAGAGGATACCAGCCAAGGAAAGAGAATCTCCCATATGCTGAAGCATATACTCCAATACTAACCTGTGCCATCCCTCCTTCAGAGTAACTCAAAAATGTTTCCTGAGTCGTGCTAGAGAACCAGCTATAAAATACAAACTTGAGTATCTGCTACTTCTCTCAATATTCCTAAAGTAACAAGAAGATTCAGCCATTACAGACCACTTTGGTCCCCAAATGTCCCACTTCATAACCAGATATCTCCACATATAAGCCTTCAAAAACAAGGATTGAGACAGGTCTCTTGCTAGTTCCGCCATGCACCTGGAAACTAGTGCTTATTGTAAATTCTTTTTTCTCCTCCAACTTTAACATTATCTAGCTCCCACTCTCCACTTGAACTACTTCTCTACTTCGGTACAACTCACTTATTAATCTCGAAGACAGTATTTACAGTTATGTTTTTGAAAAACTCTTTTAGGTTCTGCAACAAATAAAGTGACTTCTCATTCAGGGAAGAATCAAAGCATGTCAAGCTACTTCAAGCTGAATAATTTCTGTTGGTGAAAATCGTATCTGCCGTTGTTTGTATATTTTGCTACAGCACCAAGTCTATGTTTTCCAATGGCCAACTCGGTCTCCACAAAACTGTTTAATATTAACTGCATTTATTTAAAATATGCTGTTCTTTTAAACAAAAAGAGAAGTTCCAGTCTTATTTCTTAAAATATTGAAAAGGCATAATAAAAGCCTGGTATTTTATGAAACTGCTTGCTCAAATATAACAAAATGCTGGACTATGGTCTGTCAATATTTTAAGGTTAAAACGAAAATCACAAAGCAACGTTTCATTTAATTATTCATACAAAGACTAGCCATGCTTGTAGCTGGTAGCAATATAACCCTAATGAATGTGAATGGCAATGCGGTAATTTCACGCCATGTTGAGTTTGTTCTCTCTTAACTCGGGGTAGCAGCTGCTTTGGTTCAGCACAAATAGTACCAGAAAACAGAGATAAGTGCTGAAGCCTGTTACACAGGAATGCTTTTATTTTCTTTGTTGCTGAAAAGGCTTGCTGTGCTGAGCTCTTCTACCAGTTATCCCCATCTGTATGAGCTAATGAGTTACAGGCGGTAAAGATAACAGCCCGCTCTGACAGTACTTTCCAATGTCTCGTGTGTGTTTTTTTAAAGGCCATTGTAACAAGTCTGGACAGAGTGATTTTCTTCTCTACATCATAAATAGGACTATTACACTGTTCATAACAGTGAGATCCTCAGTGAAGGGGGGGGGTGAGGGAAGAATGACTTTTTATAGTACATATGTGCATGGAAAATTAATTTGTGCAATGCTCAAGGGACAAAAAGGCAACATGACACCTGAGAGTCTAATTGGTTTACAATGGCATGAGTCTCTGTAGGCAACTGGGTGCATTATCAGATGTTTCATATATCTGACAGAGGATAGCTATTGTTGTTTGTAAATGTACTTAAAACCGGGGAAAAAAGTTGTTTTTTTTTCAAAAAGGACATACTGATTTGTGCACAGAGGCTCAAGCTCTATAGCCATTTATAAAGCATTGTCAACCAGCATTTTACACTGTTAACATAAGCAAAAAGCCAGGCCCCTTCTCAGTGGATCCTGCCATCTAAATTTTGTCAGATGAGAACAACAGTAAGGCTAAAGGTAACGGAAGTATGTGTTCAGTTTAGCTACCAGTATCTGGGTTTTGTTTCATTAGAGAATGAGAGCTCAAAAGTTTCCAAGAAGAGGTAGGTACTGCAGTTCTTAACTTTTAGAAGATTAGCACTAATGATGTACAACAGTAAGACAGTAAAATAGAGGGACACTCTTGGCTAAAATCACCTAGACATCCTATGAAGTATGGAATGTACCATAAAATATAACAATAAAATCCAATAACAATATGATCATCCACCTGTTAAGGAGCTTTTATCTTTATCTCCTTCTACTACTGTACCCTCTATTTTCTCAGGGTCCAAACTATAAAGGGGAGGTGCTGAGTGGTGTAAAGGGCTGTTTTTTTAAAAGTTGTGAAGTGCCATTTTTAAGGTTATTTCATGCCTCTCAATAAATCGCATTGCTCTCTCTTATCATCTCTGATGTTTTTCAACCACCTATGTCAGGTGAGAGTAAAGTGCAGCCCTGTGAACACATATATCCCCTGATGGGTACTCCTGTAGTCTCCATCTTCCCAGGCCCATGCCCTTTATGGCTAAAAGAGTTTACTGTTTCACCTGGAAGCCTGCACAACAGTGATGTCTTTTTAGCTATCCTGTTCTTCATAAGATTTTTAAAATGCATGCTTTCCAAAACTAGAAGTAGACTTCCAGTCACTTCTGCTTTTGTTGTTTCATCTTACGCAGCCCCTTTCACCTGCGGGTCTCTCCCAGGTACAGAAAAAGGACTTCTTCACATTGCCATCAGCTGTCCTATATCTTAACCATTTTTTTTCAGCCTAGAGTGCTAAACCATGTAGGCAACACAATTAGGGCAGGATCAAAAATTTAATCTTTTTGGCATATATGCAGATCCTCATCATGAACTCAGTATCTACATTCCACAGAGCTTGGAAATGTTAACTTTTTTCAGATTATAATTCAGGTGGCCACACTGGCTTGAGAATTCTGGAATCTGAAGTCCAAAGAGGCAGTTTTTCCGCGCTCTGAAATTCCCACACAAAGAAGGGCTGCTGTGCTGTAAGTGCTCAGATGAGAGAAAAAATAAAACAGGAAGAAAGTAAGAAATCATATCCACCAACTGTACACATACAAACATATATGCATGCCCTCTTCCTCTCCACGGATTCAAAAAAAGGAAAAGTGAAAGCAGTATAACATAAACACATGTTGAAAGGGCAAAGTGCAGCTGGTGTTGCGCTGTATATCGGCCACAGGGTATTGTTTATTAGGCACTGTGTCAAGTGAGTTAGAAATCTTTAAAAGAGTTTATTCCTTCACAGAACGTATGGGAAACACATTCAAAGTAACTTTGTGCTGGGGACCTGTTGTCCCCCCAAAAAAATATGCAAGGAGAATAAAATCCAGGAGGCACCTAAATGGGATTTTACATGTTGAATGAACAAATGCATCCTCCTGGCAAAACAAAGAGGTAAAATTTTCCAATGTCTTCAATGGCTGTTCTCTAGATCAGACTGTCATGAAAATATCATAGTGGAGGAAAACTTGAACATAATCCTAAGTGGTACTGCTCAAGCCCTGGTGTGAGATGTGAGCATGATTGAACCAGCTGGAAAAAGTGACCACAAAGATATCAAAATGAATTTATATATTTTATATATGAGCTCTGCAATGCAGCAGAACACTAAGACTGTTAGATTTTAATTTTTAAAAGTATCCTTTCTAAAGAAGGTGTGTTGGTTTCCAATGATTCTGGAGAACAGGATTTGAATTCCTGCTTGGCCATGGAAACCTACTGGATGATTTTGGACAAATCACACTCTCAGCCTCAGGCAGGCAAAGGCAAACCCCCACTGAACAAATCTTGCCAATAAAATCCCATAATAGGGTCACCTTAGGGTTGCTGTAAGTCAGAAGTGACTGGAAGGCACACAACGAACAACTTTTCTAAACTGAAGTAAATGATAAAAAGCAGTTGAATGGAAAAGTCTAAAGAATCAAATCTCTTTATTGTGCCTGGGACATACCCAAAATCACATTAATAGCAACTCTGCCAGAATGCTTATCACAGATCAAAAAGGGAAGCACAAAGTCTAAGAAGTCACTTGCATGACTAAGAAGATAAAAAGGCTTCCTTCAGAAACTGGAAGTCTGGTCCAAATGACAAGAACACAAACTTGCACAAAGGAGATGCAAGCACAGAATGAATTATGCAACAACAACAACAAAAAAGGATTTTCAGGATATCACAAATATAAATTAAGAAAAAAAATAAAGAATTCTTTAAATACATAAGGAGCAAGAATGCAACCACTGAGGCAGCTGGATCCTTAGATTACAATGATATTAAAGGAGTTTGGAAAGAAGATAAAGAAATCAGAGAATCCGATTGAATTATTTTCAGTTGTTTTCATTATTATAAACCAGTGGTTCTCAACCTGTGGGTCCCCAGATGTTCATGGACTTCAGCTCCCAGAAGCCCTGAGCATTGACCATAGTGGCTGGGGCTTCTGAGAGCTGAAGTCCACGAACATCTGGGGACCCACAGGTTAGAACCACTGTTATAAACAGTGGTTCTCAACCTTTGGACCTCCAGATATTTTGGACCTCAACTCTCAGAAGCGCAAGCCAACATAGCTAATGGGTAGGAATTCTTGGAGGCCAGGTCCAAAGTATCTGGAAGTCCAAAGTTTGAGAACCACTGTACTACTGGAGAAATACCTATGCCTGAACTAATTAATGTTCAATGGGGAGAATGAGGAGCTGAGACAAACAACGGCTATAAGAAGGGAAGCTCAAGACCTCATTAACAGTATATAAATCACTAGGTCCAAAAACCATCCATGAAAGAGTTGTTAATGAACTCAGACAGGAAACTATTGATCTTCTGATTAATATATATCCCACTGTGTTTGAACATATCCTAAGGTCAGCTTCCAAACCACAGAGCAGAGAGTGGCCAATGTAACACCAACACGGTATGCTGGGATCTAGGAGAGAACTATAAAACACTAGACTAGTTAGCTTAGTAAATTAATGGAAAGTGTTAAACGTATGCATACAGATGTCCAAGCTCTGTTGAAACATGAATCAACGTGGCTCCTGTAAAGGCAGCTTCTGTCCTTATAATGACTTAGCATTCTTTGAAAGTATCCACAAAAAATATGAACAGGAGTGATGTGGGTGGAATTACTGACTTGACTTTCAAAAAGCTTTTAGTACAGTGAATGGCATTAATGTAAATTTGAAGGCTTTCACGGCCAGAATCCAGAGGTTGTGGGTTTTCCGGGCTTGGAGGCCATGTTCTATTAGTATTTTCTCCTGACGTTTTGCCTGCATCTGTGGCTGGCATCTTCAGAAAACCGACAACAACCTGATGAAATTAACTTATTTAGAATGGTAAGAACAAAAATGGGTTGCAAAAGAGCTCCAACAAAATCTCACCAGACTGGGAGAAAGCAGTAAAATGGCATTGTAAGCAACTGCAAAATTATGCATTCTGGCAAAAAAATCCTAACTTCACTTATACTCTGATGTGATCTGAGCAGGCAGAAACTGATCAAGAAAGGGATCTTGGGACTGTGGTAGATAGGTCAATGAAAATATCTGCCCACTGGATAGCTGCAGTTAAAAAGTGAAATTCGACAGAGGGCATAATTAGAAAAGAAACTGAAAAATTTAAAAAAATCATACTGCTGTGTTTTACTTTGCATATAGTATCCATAAAAATATTCAAAATTAAATTTTAAAACATCATGTGTGTCTACACAACTCCATGTGCAACCATATCTGGAATACTGTGTACAGTTCTGATCTCTACCAAAAAAGGATGTTCTAGTGCTGGAAAACATGCAGAAATGTGGTCTGTAGGGTTTTCTTTACTTCTGTAAAGGCTTACCTGATCTGATTGTTTCACTTTATAAGTGCATATTATTAGTTTTGGATAAGAACTGTGTGGAAAATTTTGACCTGCTCTTCTTGTTGTGGTGCAAGAAGCTATCCCTACCCTTTCCACATTGCTTCTGCTTCTCATACCAACATTTCTGTGAAAGAAGTAATGTCCAGGAAGACATCACTTCGTTAACCAAGTTATACATGTACTTCTTCACAGCGAACACAGTCAAACTGTACAACTTATTTCCCCAAGCTATAGCACTGTCTGCTTACTTGGACTGGGTCTAAAAGGGGCCTGGACATGAGCCATCCATAGCTACTTGTTAGGATGATTTTATGTCATATCAGCAGCAATATGCTTCTGTGTATCAGTTGTTTGGAAGCATCCGACGGTTGGAAGCATCACTATAGGTTGCATAGACTAAATAAGCCTTTAGTCTGGTCCAACATGCTTTTCCTATATTCATATATTCTGCTAATTCTGGCTAGCTGAGTAGCTGAAAGAACTGAACAAAAAGGTATTCACAACACTACACGGGCACACAGATACTTTAGCCTCTTTGAGGATAGGGACCATGTTTAGAGTTCTACTATGTTCTGGATCCTGCTCTGTGTGGTTGCGCATAGAATACAAAAAAAGCTGTTTGTTCAAGATGTGTCAAATGAGCTATTCAGCATTCACTGTGGAGGCAGAAAACATAAGACCCTGGTGTAATAATTTAATGAAGCCCTTGGTTTAATTTCAAAGGCTATCTGCAAGTAATCACTTCTGATCTCGGGCAGGAGCAAATTGTCTTGCACTATCCAGTCCAATGGACAGGAAGAAAAAGGGGGAGGGATGGGAAATGTTTGGGAGACAGAGAAAAGCAGGACTTTCCTTTATACCAGTGGTTCTCAACCTGTGGGTCCCCAGATGTTTTTGGACTTCAGCTCCCAGAAGCCCTGAGCATTGACCATAGTGGCTGGGGCTTCTGGGAGCTGAAGTCCACAAACATCTGGAGACCCACAGGTTGAGAACCACTGCTTTATACCAAGCTGGGCTTACCTATTTTTGGATTTGGCATCACTTAGTGGCATCAGGTAGCCTCTGGCAAATTGTGTGTGTACGTGTACGTGCCATCAAGTTGCCTGATAATGTATGGCAAGCCCACGAATTTCACAGTGTTCTTGTGGGCAAGGAAAACTCAGAGTTGGTTTTGCCAGTTCCCTTCTCTGAAATATAACCTACAGTACCTGGCATTCATTGGCAGTCTCCCATACAAGTACTAACCAGGGCTGATCCTGCTTAGCTTCCAAGATCAGACAGGATCTGATGTCTTCAGAGTACCTAGGCCCTAAACTCTGACAGATTACCCCTACAGTCATATCTGCACTTGAACTGAAAACATAAAATGCTTTGGTTTCATGGAAAGAACAGTCATCCCATAATAAACTCAAAATATACAGCCTAGAAATTGTTGAGAACTCCTAATTTGATAAAGTTAGAAAATGAGCATTTACTTAAACATACTACATGTAGAAATATATCATCACTTCAGAAAAGTTTGTCAAGATTTCATTGTTTTATCCTTTTCTGAAGATGACAGATTTTATGCATACAGAAATTGATTCACAAAGCTCTAAAATTCATAGTTTGCAAAGAATATTTTTTATTTTGATTTCTAACAATATTTATTGGGTTAAGACCTACCGAAGTATGTTTCTTGCCATGTTGATATAAATTCCAATAATTAATAGTATAGTCTATATTTCAATTAGATATACTAACACTGATCAGACAGTATTTCTGCTATACTGTGGACATTTCCCAATCATTCCTAGACCGCTGGAGTCAGAGTGTTGTATTATTCTTCTGCAATGATCTCAGTCAACTTTGGCAGCAGTAAACAAATCCTGCAAAGGCCTTTAACATTCTGAACACCACCTTTGATAACATCAAGGACAGGGTCATCGGCTCATACCTTTAACCTCTTAACTGCTAGTTGAAAGAATACTTCTGTAATCTGAGACCCATCTCTGAGATGAAGTGTGTTGTACATTTAACATTTTACTCACATTTTCAATACTTTATGTGAAATGCTCAGGCAAGCACAAAACTGAATCAGTGCCTTCCTCTTCTAGAGGACATACAAGAGAACACAGGCACTTTTTTTGCTATATTTAGCTCCCTATTTCAACAAAGATGTAACCACCTTTATAATCATTTGCTACTACTCAAGACTCACTGGACGACTGGGAAAACATGCTTTTACCATTTCAACTACTAGAGAAATGTAATTGGTTAATCCTTAAATACTATAATCCATGTTAAGCAATGTTGACTACAGGCTAGCAATCCAGGGTCAGGCCTAGGAAAATGCCTACCTCCAATCTAAGTTTTACCCACCAACTCTTAACACATTTCAGTGCACGTTATACTACACACTTTCACTAAGACTGAAAAAAGTCTAGTTAACTGCACAAAGTTCAAGCTGCCTTTTTAAGCACATGCACTTAGGAATAGCAACTTCTTTTCCTTCTTGCTATGGTTCAACTTAAGTAGGGCATTCCTAAGAATAGCTGGCATATGCCAGGTTTCACCATACATACAAACTAAGCACTTTTCTTAATATTTCAATCAGCAATATCAGATCTTCAGTGCACCAGAAAGACCAGCTGAAGGTGAGGGTTAATTAAACATCTGTAAAATTGCTTTTTCTGAAAAATATATCACTAAGCACTCATAGGACTAACCAATTTCACTGAATGGTTTGTTCACTGCTGGAAACGATACAGACCAATGTGGACTTTAGAGAGGCCTTTGATTATAGTCAGATTGCCAACACAAATTCAGGCATTTAGTCCTGCTGATCTATATCAGGATTTGCAGTACAAACACTACGATGCATATACATGTTTATGTCTCTGTGTATGCAAGAGGGGAAGGTTTTATGGCATCTGGAGTACGCCTATGAGAAACTCAGTTACTGGTGCCTAATAAAAATTAGGAGCCCAAGAAAAATTCTACCCATTACCTATTCTATCCACTGTGTTCTGCTTAGAGCATAGCTATTTTAACTGTTGTTTTGAATGCATTAATGTATTTGAGGAAAAATTTACATGGTACTCCCATGTTGCTTTCATTCAGGAAATAATATTTCAACAGCATCATTCCTGAACTCCTGACAGTAAAGCACTGAACTGACAACTTGGTATAAGAAGAGAGAAAACTGAAAGCATTCCAGCAAAATAGTTCATGTGTACATTTTATGCATGTCTAAAATTGCACACATGAACCAGCATTCCTCAGAAATTCAACAAAAGAGGAAAACTGAGATGTGTACCTAGTTGGATAACAGAAAGGTCAAAACAGATTTAGTCAACTGACCAATCAAATGCCAGTCTTTATATTTGAGTATTCTTTTTGAAGCATTCTTTTTACTAGCAAACCAAATAGATACTTTAATCATCTACAGGCATGATACATCTGCTATTACGAGAAAACAATAATTGTTACAATTACGTACAACAATTTTTCTAAATTCATTGTGAATTAAACTAACTTTTAAAAAATGGAATGGAATTTTCCTAAGAACTTCTACCAATGCTAAGTGAGATTCCTGTAAGTAAGAACAATGTAAGGGCTTACGAATGAATCACTTACAAAATATTTACTCAGTAGTCCATAGTGCTTATGTGCGTGGAGTGGGTTCTGTCTGTTGATTCTTATACCTTTCTACAAATGTCTACTTTCAGCAAGTTGCTGGTAAGGTTATTTGTTGTTATGAGCCTTCAAATCAATCTCAGTTTAGGGTGACCCTATCAGAGGGCTCTCTTGATAATGTTCAAAAGAGATTTGCTATTGCCCTTCCTCTGAATGCCTGCACAATTTGATGGGCATGTTTGTGGTCAATAATGTCCCGTGTATTCCACACACAGGAAGGCTTTGGGAATGAACGGCTCTTTACAGAACACTCATCCGCTTTGGCTTTCATCTTGGAACAGACAGTCGACTACTTGCATTTCTTCAGTTATAGCAGGTGGCTAGTTTGCCCCTCCTCACTACTTGCAACTTTTTCTCGCTAACATAGGACAAGAAAACTTTCTGCCTGTGACAGATACGGGGTAAGTGCAGGCCACATGAGGCCCTGAAATCCAAGCCCTGGAATCACACTCACGTTGAAAAAAAATCTCATGAAAACTTGAGTGAAACTCAGCAAATATGCTGCCAAACACCACATTCCATGACCCCAGATATTCTGCTTCAGGCTGAAAATCAGTTGAAAAGAAACAGTGGAAAACCAGAAGCAGATTTATCATCACTCAGGAAAATCAGCTGAAAATATATTGGGGTGGGTAAATTGGCCCACGCTGCAATTGCTCATCCCATTGTTCTCCTTTTCATAGAATACCGAACCCAAGATGACTGCAGACTAGTTGTATAGTAGATTTTTAAAACTACATCATCTGATACAGAGATTATACAATCATTTATGTACTCTACTCTGGAACAGTCATTTGATCACTTTCAGGAAAACCATCACAAGAGTGAAAGCAAATTGCAGTATTACCTTTATTTATAATAGAAGCAGAATTTGTTTCTCAAAGCAAGAGACACACACCATCAGTTACTATACCTATTGTCTCCTTTCACAACTATATCCAGGGAAACAAATTCTTGCCATAGCTGCCGCACTTTCATGGGCTTTTTACACTTCCTACCATGAAAGAAGAAGGCAAGAACAGCCCTGTTGAATCAGATCCAAAGGCCCATCTAGCCCAGCTTTGTGGCTAGCCAGACGATTCCAGCAGCCCTGAAGGGAGACAAGCAAACAATATCTGGCTCTGCTTTGGCCATGCCAGTTGGTATTCAGAAGCAGTATATCAGCTACAATGGCTAAAAACCACTATATCCTTGTTTATGGTTCCTTTAAAGTGACTGAAAAAATCAAGAAGATTCCCCCTTCTGTCACAAAAAGATAAATTCAAATAAAAATGTAGAATAGCACACAGAATAACAGAATCATGGAGTTGGAAGATACCACAAGGGCCATTGACTTCAACCGCCTGCCATGCAGGAACACACACTCAAAGTACCCTCAGCAAAATAGCCATCCAGCCTGTTTAAAAATCTCCAAAGGAAGAGACTCCACCACACTCTGAGGCAGCATATTCCACTGTCAAACAGCTCTTACCCCCAGGAAGTTCCTCCTGATGATTACATGAAATCTCTCTCTATATTGCATTACTACACTTAGGACAGTTGAAATAGCTGGTTATTTGTGAGTAGCACATGCTAGTACAGTTAGAAGGAGCAAAGAGGTGGTGAAGAGAGAGGGTGGGAAGAACTGGTGAGGAAATAAACCAAGGAGTGGTCAGGAATGCATTGCTATTGTGTGTGTGTGGAAAGGGTTCAGATCTTGAGTCGTGGATGTCTGAAACCAAAAGCAGGTTACCAATGCTGGTGGAATTTGTCACACACCGTTGGGGTAGTGCCAGCATTCAACTGGCTACACATACTATGCCTATTTATGGGGACGGAGGAGCCAATCTTCAACATCTCCAGAGAAGGGCCTCCTTGGAAGATCTAAAGACATATGCCGGTGCATATAGAGAGATGTGGCCCTTCAGATAACTTGCACCAGAGCAGCATTGGGCTTTGCATGTCATAAGCAGTATTTTGAGTTGCGGCTGGCAGCCAGGGTGCTGTTGCAGCAAGGGAAATGCATGCTCCTAGTAGTCAGTGTCAGTTCATAATCCAGCTGCAACTGAAGCTTCTGAACACTCTTCAAAGGCAGCTGTACTTAGGCTGCATTACAGTAACACAAACATGGACAGATCTGAGAGCTCAAGGAATGAGTGCAGCTGGGGTATGAAGCTTAACTGTGTGAATGTGCTTCTGGCCATACCTGGACTTCCAAAGTCAGGACTGAGTCCAGGAATACACCCAAGCTGAGTGTAACCCCCTCCAAAACAGACTGAATCTCTATTCCCTGGTCGTCCTTTCAACTGACTAGGAACATTTTTATCTCATCTAGATTAAGCTTCAGTTTGTTCGCCCTTACCATTAAAGACAACAAGGACCAGTGTTGAACCAAGATAGTTTCCTTGGATGGAGGTGGGAAGGAGCAGCATCTAATACATCTACTGTGTATCACTTTGGAGGCCCTGTTGGATTGGGAGATGACAAACAAGTGCCCTAAATAAATAACAGGATTGAGCGCCATTTGCATATTGATAACACTAGACCCCAAAACTCTGAAACCCTCTCCTAGCATTTCATGTTATATGCTAAAAAGTACAGGGAGACAAAATAGAACACAGGATTCACACAGGTCAACAGCCATGGAATCAAACAGGAGCCTCCCAATAGCAATTTCTGGGTTTGTGCCATGACCTTGCCCGGGGACCCAGACTCCTGGGACCCAGACAGGTCCCCTCCCAGCAGCCACATCCCAAAACATGAAAAGGCAGTATTTATGGCAGCCAGTGCAGGGGGTAAAGGGAGAGCCCACGCCTTGGGCAGTGCTTATATGGGATGGGGTCATTAATTAGGAAACAGCTGCCTAGGATGCTGAGGCTATATAATCAGAGGCCTCCACAACAGAAGGTTGGTGGAAGCTACTGGCACTATTGGTGGTGACAGCTGTGGTGATTCTTGAATTCTCAACCTGCGTGCTTTGGACCTTGGACCTCAACGCTTTGCTTGGATTATCAGTTTGGCTTTTGGACTATTCCCTTTCTGGACTGTTGTTGTGTTTTACTAGGAGTTTACTTCAGCCCCAAGGCTGTTTTGTGGAGCTGCTGTTATCTAGCTAATTAGGCAACTGAGGAACCTTGGCGGGCTGTCAAGCTCAGGGCAGCTTGCACTGCAGCTGGAAGCAATGAAAAACAGTTCCTCCAAGTCCCTTCCCAGCAAAGTAGCGCAGAAGGATATCATGGTTGATGGTATCAAAAACTTTTGAGGGGTCCAGTAGAACCAACAGGGACATACTTCCCCTGTTCAATTAACGGTGCAAGTCATCCACCAAGGTGACTGAGAGGAGCCAGTACAAGACAAGGCCTATCTACCCCGACACTTGAGGTTGTAGGAATGCTTACTGTGGAGAAGACAACAGTCTCAGTATCATTTTTGTAGGCTGTGTGTATCTCTTAAAGTTATGTAGTCTTAAGGGTGGCAGATATTAAAAATATTAAACAGACAGTGGGATGTAATAAGTGGTCCCACGCCCTGTCATGGTATCGATAAGGGAAGTTGTCAAATCTAAAGGGATGACTAAAAGCAATCTTGTTCTGATTGAATGGATGCCTTCTCTCCCAACAGTAAGTTGGAAGTTTCTGGTATCTCAAAGGTAGCCTTCTATGTATCTCTGTGTCCGATCAATGAATGGCATGAAAAAAGTGAAGTCAGTGAAGAATATCTTTGTTGTTGTTCTGCGGCTGCTGGAGAGACCTTTTTCAGGATCAAGATCAATATGATGTCTCTGACTGATGACTTCAAATTGGAGAAGAGGATCAATGAGAGCTTAATAAGCTGTGGATATAACTGGAATATCTGTGGATGATTTCACCTTCTGAATATGATCAGCTATGTGAGACATCATTTAGTTTGGTAGCCATTACTCAGAAACTGTTCCCTGACTCTTGTGTTTGGTAGGAACCAGATAATGGAACAAAAGTACATCTGATGTCAACAGTAGAGATGATGAGCCAGACTTGAGAGAGCAAAGAGGCTGTTAAGCCTATTATTTGAGTAGGCAGTAATTTGGAAGAGGACTGTTCATCAAGTCTTGCCAGATCTTGGGAATGAAAACTCTCCTAGGATCTCTTTGCTGTATCATGATGTTGTCTTTCTCTGTTTTCTTTGGAATTTCTGAGAAGCATCCTGGTATCAGTGGAACTGTGGTGTTTTCTGATATCAACGATTTTAAGAATGCTTGGGCTGAGCTCAGTACCAACAATCTTGGTATTGTAGCTGCCATCAGATTTGTGCTGAGTTATTCCACTACTGAGGTGGTTGAGAGCAAATATTCATTGAAGCCATATACAGCAGCTTATTTTGTGTGCCAAAGTCAGAGATCTTCATGCCACCATTCCATAGAATAGCTTGTTTTGTGTGGCAAAGCCAGAAATCTTCATGCCACCATTCCACAGAATAGCCTAAAACCACAACACTTGCTTTCAGCATGCCTGCTGAGAAAATGTCTGGCAACACAGGGAGTTGGCCTATGCTGTGAGTGTGAATCTCACTGAGGCACAGAAATCACTTGAAGAGGCTACTGTTCTATGGGATCGTCTTTCTGCGGGGTTTTTTTTTTTTTGAGAAAAGGTCCTCAAGGCTATAAGCCTACAAATGGGTGGGAAGAAATTCTTCCAAGACAATCAAAGACAACAAAACTAAAGAAAAACAAGAAAAAAGAATAAACAACCCACAAGAGCCAAAGATGGAATTAAAAGTAACAGTGATCAGTTCTCTTCCAAAGTATAAGTTTCCTTTTGATTTATTTTATTTATTTAATTTATATCCCACTTTTCTTCCTATGCAAGATCCAAGGCAACCTTTGATGCTGCTATGGGGTGGACAAAACAGAACTGAAGAACTGACTGGGAATTGCACTAGGGCAGGCACAGTGGTAAGGGAGGTGTTACTGCCAAATAAATTGCTTAGCTCTATATGTCTCTCATAATACGCAGTGGCAAAGTGACCAGTGAAGCATGCCAAGAACAGCCATTTTCATACTAGAATGAAGAACCAATGTCCAATAGAAAATGACATTTTCAATAATAGTTTGCCTGGGAGTGACTCTAAGAACCAAGGTATGGTGTACCCTCCATCCAACCCGCTGTTTCTCAGGCTATATGATGTGGGGACTAGAAGTTATTTTTTCCAATGTGCCAAGAACCACTACCATATCTGTGCCCATCAGTTACAACTGTTTCTTTTCTGGAAGCTCAACAGGGACCAGCACTGTTGCTGGGACCAGCACTTTGAGCAGCGCTGAGCCTGTTGTTGTTGTGTGCCTTCAAGTTGTTTTCAACTTATGGTGACTGTAAGACGCACCTATCATGGGGTTTTTTGGGGCTGAGAGTATGTGACATGCCCAAATGGGTTTCCATGGTTGAGCAGGAAATAGAATCTTCATCTCCAGGATTGTAGTCACCACTACATCACGCTAGCTCTCAGCACTGAGCTAGTCCACTGTGATTTTTCTTCCTGATACCAGCCTACATTATAGTTATGGGAAACCTAAATAAAAAAAGGAGGTCTGGAGAAGACAGCTTACAGGAGGTTTTATATACTACATGGGAAAATTTTTCCCTTTTAACCATCAAGTCCCAGTATAGCTCAAGCTGATAGAGAATGCCAGCTTTCATGCAAATATGTGCACGCTTGCGTGAAAACATACGAGAATGTAATCTTTTATACACACACACACACACACATAGTAGTAAATCTGAATTTGTTTGAATGGACAGCCACTGACCAATTAAGAACTTGGCAGACTATACGGTAGATTAGAGGTGGCTCAATTTCATACTTAATCCATTACATATATATTTATACAATTGAATTTAAAGTGCCATCATGTCTGTTTTAACAGATACAGAAGCAACTAAAATGTACTACTTGTGCTAAAGTCTAAGGGAAAAATCAATATGTTTCTATATTTGTATGGTAGATACAAGAAAAGAATCTAGAGTGGCTTTCTGCTGATACAAAGGAAGGTCAGATGGTAAATTCATTAAAAAGATCTTCATTAAATTTATTTGAGGCCCCAAGCACATTTCATATGAGTTAGAATTCACTTCTAAGTTGCCGTTGAGCAAAAGATCCCTGAGAAATGCATGTACTATTTAAAATAAGAAAAGCAAAACCATGATCTGTAAATCTGATAATCAGCAGAAATATAACTTTTTACACTATAAAACAAGTGTCATTATTTTTTACAATTAAGGAAGATTTAACTGGTCTTCCCTCTTAAGAAGGAACCCAACAACGGCACTAGCTTTCCATGGTGGTGAGACTGTGTGCTCCTGTGAGTAGAGGGACTATGCTGGCGGCAGCAGTGTTGCTGGTAGTGTCTCCTCTGCCAGACAGGCTTTTGCTGAGGAGCCGCATTAAAATGTGCCAAACAGCTACTGGGCAGCAGCAGGGGCGGGTGGTGACACTGTTTGAGGATCTCTCAGAGACAACAGCAGTGGCACCACAGCTCATTGGTACTGTGCAGAAGGAGGCATGACAAACCTCTTTTTTACCATGAAAGTCCTATAATGAGACAATCTAAAACAAAACAAAATGTAGTGCCAGAAGATGAAACTCCCAGGTCAGATGGCGGTCAGTGAGCTACTGGGAAAGAGCAGAAGACAATTATGAGTTGCTCTGTGTCTAATGATACAAATGGACAATTAAATTCTGGTAACAGTTCAGCAATTTACAAGGTAGCCGTATGTGTGTACGAGATTAAAAATTTACACTACACATGCACATTTTGTTTATAACCAACATAGCAGTTTCCCAGAGCAATGTAAATGTTTAAACATGCCTTTTACACTATAGTGTCTTTTTTCTTTACATTGTTTTAACTGATGTACAGTGCCATGAAATGTCTGTATGTGGGCTTGAAACAATTTAACCAATGCTATGTTTTACTAACAGTTTTATGCTGTTAATTTTTGGTCAAGAAATAAGGTGCATTAGAAGAAGGAGGTAAGAGGAGGGGGTAAACTAACAACAACTGTAATTTGAGGGATCAAAACAGTCTTTGCCATCTGATTAAAGTCAGAAAGGGAGTTGACAGAACAGTAAGAGCGAGAACTCCAGAGACATGTAACTGCTACAGAAAGAGCTCTGTCCTGTTACATGGACACACCAATCTAACTTCAGATAAAGGCGGAATGTGGAGCAGAGTTCCTCCAAAGATCTTAGTGGGTGACATGTCTCATAAAGGAACCGGCGAATGTAAGAACTTCTCTTTTCTGGTCACCAAAATTAAACAAAAGTAGGTGTTCATCTACCTATATATCTATCCATCCATCCATCCATCCATCTCTATATATCTATATCTATATCTATAGATATATCTCCATACTGCTGCTCTCAGTTAGAGTGAGTGGTCATTTAGAAATAATAAATTAGCTCATTTTACTTAGACTTTGAAAGCTAAAAGGGATCAGCTTTTAATAAGAAGCCAACATCTGCTATTTGTAACTTCTCAGGGTGGGAGACGGATGGAATGAAGTTTACATTTTATATCGCATATCCTACCTTTATGATCAGTATAATGCTTTCTTATTGGATCACAAATACCTATAACTTGTGAAAGCATGGGAGCCTCTCAGGAGCCAGCTGACAGAGTGAGAGCAATGTTAGCTACTCCTGTTCTCAGTTTCCAGTTTCACATTCCAGTTTCCTACCCCACTTAGTTAGGATGTCGCACCCCAGGTGACTGGCAGCAAAGTGAGCAGCAAGCAGGCAAAGCATTCATCATTCATCTCTAAATCAACAGGGGTGCTCTTTCAAGCCACTACAGAAGCCTGCAAAAGGTTTTCACTCAATAAGCATCAGCCGCAGCTGCAGAGGAGAGATAAACGTTTAAGAGGGTTTAACCTAAAAATAACTTTTGAAAATCAACACAGATACAAGATAACAATTAAACACCTAGAGTTACAGAATTAACTCACATAAAACCCTATATATAAAGACAAGAATTGCAATCAAAAGTAGTAACATATACACACCATCTCTGGTGAGCTTACATCAGACTTCATTCTTCGAAATCTGCAGTACCAAACTGCAATTCAGAAGTAAGTGCTATTGGCATAAGAGTTTCCAGAATGCAGTCCAACTCTGTACCTTTTTACTTTTAGAATGTACATTTGTTTTCTGGTTTGCATCATCTTTGGATTGCTTCTAATGTCTTCACTTTATTTAAATCTCACTACAGTGGTACTCAAGACAAAATAATAACATGTAGTATGAACTACAGAAATTGCAATCAGGACATAAAAGCAAATCAATTTTTTAAAAATAAACAGCACCAAGCAGTTAAAATTTATTTTAGCCAGTGAAAAGTTCTTTCAGAGGCCGCAAGCCTGACGGAATAAGAATGACTTTGTCTCTCAGGGAAGGGACATCAGTGATGGAACCGACAGCCCTGGCAGGTCTAGAGTGTGGGATCAGCCTCTGAGAACAAGAAGTTCTATTGCTATTACAATACAACAAATAAGAGTGCACAATATACAGAAGTAATCCTAGATTTTCTTTAGAGTTCTTTGCATGTTGAGAAAAAAAAAGGAAAAAGAGAGCTGCAGGATAATAAAGACATCATTTCAAAACTTTAGCAAATGCTATTTATATAGCCCTGGGCAGCAAAGAGGGATAGCCAAGAAGGAATGGACATAAGTACAGTGAGCCCTCCACATTTGCGGGTTTCAGTTTTGCGGATTTGATTATTCACAGCTTATTTGTTGTCACCTCTGATGACTCCCTATGTCATTTTTAACAGGGACTGCAAGCCTCATGAGACTGAGAAACTGTGAACAAGGCATGTAAGTCCCTATTAAAAATGGTGTGGGGCAGCAGCGGAGGTGGAAGTGAGCCCCACCAGCCACTTCTGCCTTGGGAAGGAACCCTGATGCCCCAAAGGAATCCACCGTGGGTTGCATATGGTGATCATACACTTTTTGTATGTTAAATATGGTTTGGGAGGGCCTAGAGTTATTCACAGTTTTTTTTTCACTTTCATGGGGTCCTGTGCCCCTAACCCTAGCAAATGTGGAGAGATGACTGTATTTGCTTATTAGCTTGTGATGGGTAAAGCACAGCAGCCATAAGTCCACCAGGTTTCTTAGCCAGTAAAATGGTTGTTGCATTAGGCTTTGGAAACAATATACAGTACAAATGCCTGAATAAACAAGAGGAGAATCTGTCTGGTGAGTGGTGAACAATGGCCTATACAAAGATGACAGAAGGACTGATGTAGAGGAAGACCATTAAGCCATGTCCCAAACTAAGTGTGGGTTTAAACACTGAAACCAGGATAGTGATTTGGACCTGGGTACATGACCTGACAAGGAAGAAGCAGCACGTGCTTCCACTTCATGATATTCAACTTGGTAATCAGTTGCAGTTCAAATTCAGAGTCTAAAAAGGCAGCCCTGCATAAAGTACATGCCTAGAAGTTATAGGAATGTGAACTGATAAAGTCAAAACTCTCTCCTGCAAGAGGAATCATGGCCTGCGCTGCAAATGCAGATGACAGAAAGTTGATCGGGAAACCTCAGAATCCTGCTTATCAAAAAGCAAGGAAGGGTCCAGGACGACAAGCCCTGTGTCTGCTAAGCAAAGATTAAGAGAGACTAGTGTGCTCTTTTGCCCAAAGCGACAATTTAGCAGTACTAGGCAGGAAGAAGATAAAACATGAGAGGTCTTCTATTTTTTGCTGTGGGACACTGCTGGATGTTTCATGGTAAGCGCTGGGCTAAAGCTGTCAGAGAAATGTGCAAAGTTTGAAGGGAAAAGGAGGGTGACTTACTCATGGAAACACCTTAAAGTTTACCATGAACCACTGGAGAGCACAAGAATCCAGCATCTAAAACAGGATACAACTGAAAAACATAAGATAAGCAGACATTCAAGTGCATAACCCAACTCCACAAGGACAGTAAAACCCAAGAAACTCTGCCGTGATACCTTCTTCCACATTGCCCCCATAGCATTGTAGAACTGGAGCCAACCCAGGTTTGATGAGGCAGTCAGTACACTCAGTGTCCCATTCCTGTTTTAGACCTGAACACAGTAGACATGTGAACAAAAATACCTGGCCCATTATGTGCCATTTTCTCCACGCACAACAAACTGCATCACTTCCGTAAAGGCTATATTAGAGGGACTACTCGAAATGCCAATTAAAAAATATTCACTAAGCCAACATTTTGTCCACCTAAATGAAACCTCACATTCAAGCACTTCTAATACTCTAATCTTAAACCACCAGCTATTATAACAACATGAACAGCCAAAGTTCAGATTCCAGAAGTTCATGTTATTTCCACTGCATTAGAAAACATATCACACAATGGAAAACAACCTTAATTCTTACCTACTTTATAATTACTACAGTCTCTGAAATCTGAATGTGAGGGCTGGTGTGTCTACATAAACACACAGATGAGAGAGCAAGTAAGAAAAAGGAGACAGAATGAAGTTAAGTTCACACAGCTAAGTTTAGAAGATCAGTGTAAGCCCCACTATATCGTCAGATAGATTAATCAGAGCTGAAAAGGAAGAGCAGAAACTATTCTATGTAGCAAAATACAACCTTCTATTACTAATTTTTTTTCTCACAGTAGCCTAGGCCTTTTCTGTTGTCCTTTCACCCACCAGAGAAAGGACTACTGCAAGTCTTCTAGAAAACAAAGTGATTGTAGAATAGGTAACGGAGAGCCCTTGTTACCTTGTTACTTCTATTTGTAATTATTTACTGAATAAATTGTACTATTAATATACCAAACAGAGTAAAGTTTATGCTAACTGAACTTATACACAACATGTTTTATTTTGCTGAAGTAAAAACAATTTCAATCTGTCAAGGAAGTTATACAGAACATGTTTTATTTTCCTAAGTTAACTAAGAAGATTTCAATCTGTAAAGCAAGGCTTTCCAAATGGTGTGCCATGACACATTAATGTGTCACCTGAAGTGTGTAGGCGTGTCACCTACAATCTTGGAAATAGATGTTATTATTTATAAATCATATATTTTTAAAAATATATGAAAGGTTTTCATGAGATATGTTGTGTTCCCATACATTTTGTTATAACAATTTAGGTATGTGTCTTATCTCTTACAAGGAGTTAGTTTAACTTCCGTTTTGCTAGTAAAACTGAAATTACTGCATTGCAAAATGATGTATGTCTAAAAAAGTGTGTCACCAACATGAAAAGTTTGGAAAGCTCTGCTGTAAAAGGTGCTAATGCGTTTTTTTCCATTCTTTTTTTAAAAAAAGGCTTGATTTTTTTCACCCATGGCTCCACAATTACTAGAAATGTTTGCATCTCGCCTTGGTGGAGGGGCTTTACTTGTGTCTGGTCCAGCAAAAGGTACAGGAAAAGGCACAGCTGTGGCACGCGGCTCGCCCTTCTGGCATACAGCGGACCCAGATAGGAAGAGAGACACAGTAGGCACAGGTTTGTTGTGCCACTTGTATTTCTGGAGTCCTTGTAAAATACAGCCGTGCTGTAATGATCACACAATAATAACAACAACAATAATAATAGGTAACGGTCACAATGAGCAAAGCTCTTTGTTCTACAAGTCACCTATACCTCTTCCTTCTCATGCTCAGCACAGCCAAAACTAGGAAGTAACAACCACGATTCCTGGTAGCTGGAACCAACAAGTGGAAACAAGTGACTGTTGTTCACTGTATCCCATGCTTTATATTTTCTTTTTTTCACATCCCACAAGCAATAAAAGGAAAAATGAGGTGAAAAAAGTAAGCCAAAGCCCCTGGCATCAAAAGAACCAGAGGGCAGCAAGCCTCTAATTGATCTTTTTTCCAGCAATGACAGGACCTACTTCAACGCAGAAGAGATATCAGAGCAAAATATTTTTTTTTAAAAAAAATCTTATGAGGACCAGCAGACTTCTGAGCTAAGACTGAAGTCATGGTTGGTTAAGTAGAAATGTAAAATTTCCAGAAATTTTGAAGCTATTTCCAAATTTTTTCCCAAGAAAAAACTAGAAATTGGGGGGGGGGGGAGTGTTTGAAAAAAAAATATTAGCACTTTTTACAAATGAAAGGCATTTTGTTACTTTAGGACCATGACGTGTATATATAAAAATACGTTTATACAATTTTGTTCAGCATAAATGTATGTGTATTAAATGTACACTTTATTCAAGTAATAAAGTGCCCTCATTTTCTGGTTACACGTTGAACTGTAAGGTTCTGAACTGTGAGGAACCTCTTTGGTTTTGCTACTTCATTAGAAGCAAATAATTCTTTATTACAGTGTCAGCATAATGTAGTGGTGTGAGCCAGGGTTCAATTCCCCTCTCAGCCATGGAAACCCAAGGGGTGAACCTTGGGTGCATCACACACTCTCAGCCCCAGAAAACACTGTGGTTTTTAAGGCACCTTAGGGTTGCCATAAGTTGGAAATGACTTGAAGGCATGCATACAACAACAATAAGCACTTTATTAGGAGCAGATGAAACCTAATCAAATCAGAAGAAACATTCAACTTTAGTAAAACAGAGAAAATTTCACCTCCTCTGTTCCTCCATAGCATCAAGCAGACATCACGTAATCCTCTTGAAGGGAATTTTTTTAAACCCTTTAAGGTTCATGAATGGAGTCTGATATTAGATTGAACACAATAATTTATTTAATGGCACACTGTTGGATAAACAAGAAATTAACCCAGCTTTATATCCAATTCTTACAAAAATATGCAGTGGTAGCAACTGAGCAACAAAAGGCCACGACATTCGAGCTCACCAATAAGCAGCATGTTCTGTTTCTAAACTATGTATGCCACATTTGTTCTTTGTATCATTTGTATCCAGTTTTCTGAATATTATATTATCAGCAGAATATGACAAGATGTTTTGGTCCATGGCTCATAAAGTTTTTTACATGTTTAACTTAACCTGAAATCCCTGGGAGCTGACAATATTTTCTATGTCTAAGCAAACGTTTTAGTCATGATTCTAAAAGAAAATATTCTGCAATCCATTTTTTCCTATTCTGTTTCAATTTTCCAAATCTTTCCAGAAAAAAAGACTTTTAGATAAATGTGGGAAAAGCAGCAGGAGTTTTAAGGGTTTTTAAAAAGTTTTTTAAGCCACCATCCCCCAAATTTCCAGTTTTTCTCCCAGTCCTTCCCATTTCTAATGGCAAACAGAGTCATTTGGGCCTGTTGGGAGATCTCTCTCACGAAGGAGTCAATCAGCAGCTGGCCTTGCCGTATGATCAGGATGAGCCATGTGTCAAATACTACACATCCTCTGGCTTCTGTGGGAATAGTAGAACTGAAGCACTACAGCTAAGGTGAGCTTTGGCAAGGGGGATTTAACTCACAAAGAAAGCCTGAAACTGAATAAACTAAAAAAGGTGATTAATGGTAACTATCACTCAAAATGTATTAATTCCTCACTTGTTCTGATGATCAGTCATTTATTTTCAGCAGCATCAATACCAGCTGAGGTCTGATGTGGGCTTCTATCATTGCCTGGTAAATGAAATATTGGTTCTTTATACAGCTTCTTCAAAAGGCATATTTTATGCTTAAAGTATGTTCATGTATTTTTCATCTGTAACTGAAAGAAAATATACTATTCATATTCAATACAATTCAATATACAATACAATTCAATATACAATTCATATTCATTACAATTCATATTCAATTCAATACGTTCAGTACCCAGGAACCATTTTCTAAAAGACCTAGAGTTGCCAACTGAGATCAAATGCATCATCAATAAGATACAACCAGTTCTGGAGAATAACAAAGCCTTCTCACAACCTCTGGGAAGCAGGCCTTTATTGGCCAACAGACAGCCTCCGAATCTTAAACAACTGCTCACTTACAACAGGTTATATATAACATGGATGGTGATATAGGGACAAGACCCTGCCATAAACCCAGATGCTAAGTCTGTCCCCACACCTACTCTGAGAGTAATATTATAGGGGCTAATAACATCACTCACAACATCAGAGGTACATTTACTTGCTCTTCCTCCAATGTGACATATGCCATCCTATGCCAGTAATGCCCCTCTGCACTCTACATTGGAGAAACAAGACAGTCTTTAGACAAGAGGGCTACTGGACACAAATCTGACATCAGAAATGGCAACATCCAAAAACCAGCTGCAGAACATTTCAACCTTCCTGGGCACACAGTAAGCGATTTACAGGTCACAGTCCGTGAACAAGGAATTACAAAGCAAGACCAGAAACAGAAACTTCTGAATTGAATTATATTAAATAATTCCAATCCATTAGTAGAAGTATGAACAAAGACAATGGCTTCATAGCACACTGCATATATTAATATAAGAGCCCTTGCTACTGCACATACAGTGAAAGAAATCTTCTCAGAGAGTGTTTCCGAACCCTGGGAAACTGCTTTATCGTTTTCACGCATCAGCACTAACTGACCGCTGTAAAGATCCAAAAGACCTTATGCAGCCCTTTGAAAATTTAGGGCAAGGGACGTGCTTTGCATCTTTATTACATTCTATCCCATTCTCACAGCTGTATAAATATGCTTTTACACCTGAGGCCTTAATACCACTCAGTGCAGCAGCTGAAGAAGTGGGTTTATATCCAGGAAAGCTCCTGAGAAAATAAAAATTTAAGTTAATCTTAAAACTGCTGCCACATTTCTTTCTTTCTCTTCTGCCTGCCTGCTTTCTTTTTATACCATTCACCTGTAACTAAAACACAGAAGGTGCTTCAGGAAGACTACAGAACATTCATCAGGGCTATCAGGTTAACATATGGCCACATAATCAATCCAATTTAAACTGTGTTCATCTTGAGGGCAAAGGGGATTTTTCTTACCAGGTCAGGGATTGCTGTCATTCTAGCTCTAGTGCAACATGGTTCACAAGCATGTCTCCAGAAGTTTCCCCAGAAACAGTCATTTGTTGCCTGGTGGCTCAAATTTTAAAGGATGGTACAATTTCTGCCTCCATTTATATGATTTTCAAATTGCTTCCTGGTCATTAAATAATTGTATCCCCCCTCCCTGATTCTGGAAAGTTTAAGCAAACAACGAACAAAAACGTATAGTCTTGTGGCCTTTAACATTTCCCAGGAACACCAAGGACAAAACTTTCTCAAAGGGATGACATAAATATGTCATCTTGAAACAATCAATAGTTGTGGGAAATAAACCTGTCTGAATCACCCTGCTTTAGACACTGGGTGATTTCACTGAAAGACACTCTGTCACAGGTTCACATTCTGACCGAGCCAGATCAAGTGACAAGGAAGAGGACTTCTTTTAAGTCACGCTTATTTCACACCTAAAACAGTCAAACACACTCCACATTAGAGTTAGGAGCAGCACTAAACATGTGTCAAAGAATACAGTCATACATTTTGAAGCCATATACTTATTCCCCATTAATAAAGCAACACTTCAAAGAAAATGGGTATATGTGTACTGAAATACGAGAAGCAGCACCAACTTGTCCTTTTATTTTTTCACAATGACCCAAAGTGCACCCTGCCACCAGACACGCATTTGAGGAACAGCTTCCACAATGCAGCAGAAGAGACTAGTAGGAGAAATGAGCACACGAGATTCCTTGAGAGGGCAGTGCAATGGAGAAAGGGCTGGGTACAGGGCTACGCAGTTCTATTTTGTGTCCAACCGTGTGTGCGCGTGCGTGTGTGTGTGTGTGTGTGTGTGTGTGTGTGTGCGCGCGCATCTGCGCGCGCGCCTTCCAATCGCTTATCAATTGATGGGGACCTCATAAATTCCACAGGATTTTCTTAGGCGAGGAATACTCAGAGATGGTTTGCAAGTTCCTGCTTCAGAAATATGGCCTACAGCATTTGTTTCTCCCATCCAAATACTAACCTGGACAGACTCTGCCTAGCTTCCAAGATCACATGGGATCTGGTGCCTTTGGCGTATTTAGGCCTCCTCACCCATTTCTGTTTTGTTGGGTGCCTTTAAGTTGTTTCTGGTTTATGGTGACCCTAAGGTAAAGCTATCACAGGATTTTCTGGGGTTGAGTGTGTATGATGTGCCCAAGGTCACCCAGAGGTTTCCATGGCTGAGCAAAGAACTGAATCTTGATCTCCACGGTTGTATTCATTCAAACCACTACCCAACACTGACTCTCAGGCCCTACTTAGGGTATAAATACTTTATTCGTTTAAAATACCTTCCTGGCAATAGCTAAGAGGTAGAAGGAGGGTACAACTTAACATTACTCCCTTAAGTAATCCAGCAGGATGGTTTAGATCAGAACTTCAACAGGTCATATTCCTGCAAAAAATGTAGCTTGATTTTTAAAAATTTCCTATTTTTAAGAGACAGTATAAGTGCTACGCATTGCTAAAACAAGGCCTTTGAGGACATCTGCCACTCCTGGAACCTTCCAGGAATGTGATTCTCTCAGTTTTGAATGGGAAAAATTATGGGTGGTGTCAGGATGGCCTAGACCCTAAATATTCTAAAGGAATCATATCCCGTATGGTTTTGGAAACTAAGCAGGGTTAATACTTTGATGGCAGATGGTCAATGAATACCAGCTGCTATAAACTATGTCAGAGGTTGCAACTGTCAAAACAACCTCTTGGGCATTCTTTGACTAACAAAACTCTATGAAATTCAAGGGGTCTCCACAAGCTGACATGCAGCTTGAAGGTACACGTACGTACACACACACACACACACACACACACACACACACGGGGCTGGGGCCTGGAAAATAGGTGGGTGACTCATGTTGCCCACACCTACATGTTACTGTAATTCAGTATCTGCGTGGCTCCCCAGAAAATGGTGCAGAAATTTTTGCTAGCTGAAAAATATAGTAGTGAAATTACTAAAATATTTCTAGAGCTGATTTCACCAAGAAAAGTATTACAAATAATATGAGCCATGCAGATCATTAATCAAACAGCCCACCTTCGACAAGGTGGGTGGTAACTGGGAATTCTTCTGGGATGCCACTCTACCTCCGGCAATTCTTCTCAGCACCTATGCATTATTCTTCCTAGGTGCCAAATGGGAACTTCTTTATTTTTCAAGTCTTTTATCTGAATAATATGACTCTCTGCTAAATTTTATCAACCTTATGCCATTTTCACTGTGTGCTTTACTTTTGTTAACATGCTTTTACTGTTATTTTTGAATTTCAAATATTGAAAGCTGGCTTATTAATATGGAAGAAAGGTGGGATGAACATATTTTCAGTAAAAATAGAAGCAGAGATCATGATAGGCAAATGCTGCCCAATTTCTGGGCTGAGCAGTGGGTCTGAATGTCAGCCACCCTTGATCTAACTCAACAGTGATTCACAAAGCAGAAAGAATGTGGGAAACTTTTTTTTTAGCCTAAGACCAAATACAATTTCAGAACTCAAATGCACTCTAATGACAGGGGATACCAAGAGCCAAAACTCTGAGAGCCAGAACATTCTACCATAGAACTCATACCACAGGAAACCAAGCCTTAGGAGAAACATTTCAACCTTTTAGAATGGTTAAAACCTTCACAAAAAGCTAGGGAACAACCAAAGGACTGTGTTCTGGAGAAGGGGAAATGATCATCTAGGCAATTCCAGAGGGCCAGATCCACCAAAGGGTCTGACTTGCTAACTTCTGCTGTAGAATGAATTGGAAGCTCTTCATATGGCTGCTGCTGCTGGTGCTGAAAAATTCTGTCATCCCGTAGGTACATTTTAACAAGAATTATATCCCAACCAATCCTAAGTAATGCGCCTAGGGCAAATCAAGAGAGAGAGTGCTGGACTATGGTTTGAGCACTGGACTATGACTCCAGGGACCAGGGTTTGAATCCCCACTCACTCACGGAAACCCAGTGGATGATCTTGGGCAAGTCACATTCTTTCAACCTCAGAAGCCAAAGGCAAACCCTCTCTGAACAAATCCTGCCAAGAAAATCCCATGCTAGGTTCTCCTTATGGTCGCCTTAAGTTGTAACTGACCTGAAGGAACAACAACAACAACAAAGCAAGAGACTGTTATGGATGACCTGGGGGTAAAGGATCTCTGTCTCACAGTGCTGTCTTTTATCATGTTCTTTAAAAACATACAGCCAAACTATTTTCAGACATGTAATAGCATGAAGAACTGTGTGAACAAATAAAACAGGGTTAGAGGTCTCAATGCTTTCAGACCTCACATTTATTTTGGGTGGCAATTGTGATTTGGCTCCCAGGAAGCTCAGTGACTGCTATACTGATGACAAAATTTCAAGCCAGTAATTATACCCTGCAACGTGGAGCCACTGTTGTTCTCCTTCCCTCCCCTTCTTTAATCAGCTTCATTTAGTACTTTAAAATCCCAAACCATTGGCAGAAAGAAGTTTGTGGCCACCTCATTGCAACAGCTTAAAAATTATAATGGAAGAATATTTTCAGAGATCAGAGAAGAAAATTCTTTTTTACTGAGTGCCTGCCCCTTCTATGGTCTCAGATGGGCAACACCTATCCATATGTTGAAGAACCAGAGTATGGGGGGTAATACTTACGCCTGGTAAGTAATGGAGACAAGTCTCTGGTTACACAGCTTCTGTCAGAATTCCATTCCATATTTTAGGGTACAAGTCAAAGTGAACAACACAAAATTCTGGGCTGGCTTCAGCCCTACTGCTTCTAAGGCTTTTGGAACCTTCATGAAATAACTTTTTTTGGTTAGAAATCTTTAAGCATAGTGTACCTGTGGGCCTGTCTTTGCATGCACAAAGGATTGGTCCCAGGATCCCCACCTACCCACCCCATGGGAATATCAAAAATTGGGGATGCTCAAGTGCCTTATATAGAATCACAGAATAATAGATTTGGAAGGGACTTCCGGTGGAGGAGACGCGGTGCTTGGTTGGGAACCTGCGGAGCTGCAGAGTTTCTGAAGTCCCGAAGAGGTCGAAATCTCCGATTGTAAACATTTTGAGGGAGAAAGAGAACCTCTGGTAAGAGGATCTTGGGGGCGACTCGAGGGGGACCCAAGATCAGCAGCAGTGGCAGGAGAGGAGAGAAGGGACCTGTTCACAGACGCACTGACGGGATCGCAGAGCCGCCATTACCTCTTCGGGGAAGCCTTTTAGGCTAAGCCACTAACCACCGTTCAAAATAAAGAGTCCATTTTCTAACATCTGGACTTATTATAGATTTATTTCATCATTGGGGTAAGTGGATCTGACGTTATCTTTATTGAGGAGATCGTATGGAAATTCGGACTCTAACTTTAGAGAAAGTATAGGCTGGGGGAAGAGTGATTCCCAGACACGTGGAGCAAGAAAGTGACTTAAATGTCTGCGGGACTTTAAAAAGTGAATTAAAATATTATAATTGGTTTAAAAATCTTCACTTAAAAGACTGAAATTGAAAGAAAGGGGAAAAGATAAGAAAGCGAAGAATTTAAAAGTCAAAGTAAACAGTGAAACACGCCGGCTCGGGGGTTAAAAATGGAGGCTTGAAAAAGGCAGGAAAGACATAGAAAATTTAGATGAGTGAAGGAAAGCGGAGAGAGAGGTGACGAGAGTGGCCGTGGGATGAGTGAAGGAAGACGGAGAGAGAGGAGACGAGAGAGACCGGGGGCGAGTGAAGGAAGACAGAAAGAAGGTGACGAGAGAGGCTGGACGAGGGAAGGAAGGCGGAGAGAGAGGCGACGAGAGAGGCCAGGGACGAGGGAAGGAAGGCGGAGAGAAAGATGACGAGAGAGGTCATGGGACGAGTGAAGGAAGGCGGAGAGAGAGGCGACGAGAGTGGCCGGGGGACGAGTGAAGGGAGACAGAGAGAGGCGACGAGAGAGGCCAGACGAGGGAAGGAAGGCGGAGAGAGAGGCGACGAGAGAGGCCGGGGGACAAGTGAAGGAAAGTGGAGAGAGGCTGACGAGAGAGGCTGTGGGACGAGTGAAGGAAGGCGGAGAGAGAGGCGGAGAGATAGGCGACGAAAAGAGAAGGCGGGGACGGAGTGAAGGAAGGCGGAGAGAGAAGCGACGAGACTGGCCGAGGAATGAGTGAGGGAAGGCGGAGAGAGGTGACGAGAGAGGCCTGAGACGAAGGGAAGGAAAGCGGAGAGAGAGGTGACGAGAGAGGCCATGGGACGAGTGAAGAGGCGGAGAGAGAAGGGACGAGAGTGGTTGTGGGACAGAGTGGAATTGCAAGCTTAAAGTGTGTGAAAGTGGGTAAAAAGTGTAGAAAATATTGTTATATTAAGAGAGGGTAGAAAGAGATAGTGATATAATAATAATAGTCTTTATCTTTTTGTCTTGCTTTCTCTCTCTCTGCGAGTGTGTGGGGAAGCGTGGTTTAAAATTATAGTGATATTGGAAATTTGATTTAGTAATTGGAATTTGGTTAAAATTAGTAGGAATTAACAGTTTGGGGAAAATATTGAAGAAAGGTATAGGTAAGATAAATAAAACTAATTGAATTAACTAAAGTATAAAGGTGAGGAGTGATAGAGGGGTATATTAAATTAAAGAAGAAGAGAATTAATTTAATTAAGAGAGTCTGAAGAAAACTGGAGACAAAATGATGGGAGCTGGAAAAGAAGAGCTGCAGCTGGTGCTCAGACACAAATACAAACATTGTTACAAAGAAGGCCCTCTACAGAATTTAAGACACCAACTACAGAGACAATACGGTTGGAAAGTCAAGGAATGGCCCAGAGTGGAGGAACTGACATTATGGAAGAAATAAGAAGATTAACTACAACTTTTAAAAGGGAAATGAGAGAGACAAGGACAGAAATGAAGCACATGAGAGCAGAGATAAGAGCAGATGTGAAGAAAGAATTGGAGATGTTTAATAATAAACTGGAGAAACATCACTAGAATTGGCTAAATGAGAAAGTTAAAGAAATAGAAGAGAAGACAATGAGAGTGGAGGAGCAAGTAGTGAAATCGGAAGGAAGGATAGAGGATTTGGAGAAATAAGATTACTAATGGATATTAAGAGTAGAAATAAATCAATCAAGATAAGAGGATTACGGGAACAGCCACAAGAGGATTTATATGAAAGTTTAATTCGACCATTAGCACAATATATTGATTGGACACCAGAACAGTTTGATCTGGAGATTGATAGGATATTCAGAGTAAACTCGGCGATTGCCAGAAGAAAAAACATGCCACGGTATATTGTTATCTATTCTCTTCGGGAGAGAGTGAAGGACTTGGTTCTACAAACAGAGTTATATGAAGAAATTGGTGGTAAGTGGAAGTGAACTTAAGATTTTTAAACAGGTACCATACAACTTTGTTAAAAAGATGAAGAGAATACGGATTTGTGACACAAGCTTTAAGGAATTCGATATACATGGGAGAGGATAGAAGGGATTTCCTTTATTTGGAAGCAAAGGAGAGTAGTATTAAATACAATCACAAAAGCAAAGGAGTTTTGGAGGAAGCATAAAGATGAATTAAGTAAGGTAGATGAGGAGGTACAAGAACAGGAACAAGAAGAAGAAATCATCAATGATAATTTAAATCCATCGCAGGAAAAGGGAAAGGTGAGAAGACAAAGAGAGAGACAGGAATATATAGACCAAGGACAAAAAGAAGAAATAGATGGGGAACAAGAGGAGGAGATAGGAGAAGAAGGAAAGGTTGCAGAAGAAGAATTGAAATCCATTGATCCTGAAATAGAGAAGAAGAAATAGAAGAAACAGAAGAAACTGACGAGTGAACTAGAATCTATAGGTAAGAATGAAACTGAAAATATTGACTTGGAACGTTCGCGGAATAAATTCTCCATTTAAAAAGGTGGGTATTTCATCAGCTAGAAAAATTAAATGCAGATATAGTGGCAATACAAGAAACTCACATTAAAAGTAAAGATTTAAAATATGTTAGGAACCCTAAATTAGGACAGTCATTTTCTTCATCAATAGATAAAAAGAAAAAAGGAGTAACCATATATGTTAGAAACAAATATGAGGCAAAACAAGTATTTAGTGATCATTCGGGACATTGGATAGTGGTAGAAGTAGCAATAAAGGGTTGCAAGTTAATGATAATAGGAGTATATGGACCATTAGAAAATAGAAGTAGATTTTATTTGAAAATTATTGGAAAGACTGTTAGAATTAGAGGTAGATAATCATAAGATAATTATGTTGGGGAATTGGAACGGAGTATTAGACCCATACGTGGATAGGTCAAGTATTAAAAATAAGAAAGATATTAGTAGGAAAAATCAAGGGAAGCTTCCAAAAACCTTTTTTGATTTACTTGATCAGTTAGCGTTAGTAGAGGCTTGGAGGCAGATAAATGGGAAAAAGAAGATTATACTTATTTTTCGGAACAATTTAAGTCATGGTCCAGATTAGATATGATTTTTGTGTCGACAGAGTTGATAAAAAACATAGAGAAATTGGAAATATTACCCAGAACGATTTCGGATCATTGCCCAGTTTTAATAATCATTAATCAGGGGAAGAAAAGTTATAATTGGAGGTTAAATGATAATTTGTTGAAAAATGAATCAGTGGTAGGGAAAGCAAAGAAGAGTTAAAGAATTTTCTGGATAATAATTTAGACAAGGAACAATCAGAACAAATAGTATGGGAAACAAGTAAGGTGGTAATGAGGGGTTTTTTTATAAGTCAGTACATGGATTACAAGTGTAGGAAAGAGAAAAGCTAGAATATATAATATGTTACAAGATAAAGAATTAGAATTGAAAAAGGATCCAAAAAAATCATAAAACATTAAAAGAATTATTGATATTAAAGAAACAAGTGACTCTATTAATGACAGAGGAAATAGAAAATAAAATGAAATACGTAAAACAGAGACAGTTTGAACATGCTAATAAGATAGGAAGATGGTTGTCATTTAAATTAAAGAAAGAAAAGGAAAAACGTTATATTAAGGGATTAAAGGAGGGCCAAGATACCTTTCATCAACAAGATAAGATCAAAAATATTTTTGTTAAATATTTTGAGGAATTATTTAAAAAAAAAGTACAATCAAAGGAACAAGAAATTAAGATAACGGCATTTTTAGAACGGACAAAGATAGTAAAAATTACGGATAATCAAAGAGAGAGTTTTAAAATACCCAATAACGTCATTAGAAGTTAAGAAGGCAATTAGTAAATTGAAAATGGGGAAAGCTCCGGGACCCGATGGTTTTACGACATTTTACTATAAAACATTTCAGGAGGAATTAATACCTTTGTTAGTTAAAGTTCTAAATTCAATTAAAAGTAATATATTTCCAAATACTTGGAAGGAATCAAATATAACGTTGATCCCCAAAGAAGGAAAAGATCCAACAGATAAAGGAAATTATAGACCAATCGCACTACTGAATATAGATTATAAAATTTATACACAGATATTAGCAGATAGGTTAAAGGGAATATTAGATAAATGGATTAACGAGGATCAGAATGGATTCTTACCAGGAAGACATTTGAAAAATAATATAAGAATAATTATGGACACAATAGAATGTTATCAGAAATATAATCAAAAACAATTGGCTCTAATTTTTTTGGGATCGTTGAAAAAGCCTTCGATAATGTTAATTAGCAATTTATTTTCACAATAATGAAAGAAATGGGAGTGGGAAATAGGTTCATGGAATGGATAAAAGCTATATATAATGAACAAAAGGCATGTTTAGTTATAAATGGGGAAAAAACAAAACAATTTGGAATGTATAGAGGTACAAGACAGACATGCTCCTTCACCTTTGTTATTTATTACTTGTTTCAAGCTTTAAATAATAACATTAGAAACGAGAAGATAATAAGAGGAGTTAGAGTAAGGGGATTTGAAATAAAAATACAAGCGTATGCTGATGATTTAGTTATAATTTTGGAGGATCCTATGAAAGTATTAGAAAATTGATAGAGGAGCTAGAAGAATTCGGGGAGGTAGCTGGTTTTAGGGTTAATAAGGAGAAATCTCTGATAATGACTAAAAATATAACAGCAAAACAAGAGAGTGAATTGATAGAAATCTCAGGATTTAAAAACAGCTAAGAAGATAAGATATTTAGGGATAATATTAACAAAAAATAATTCAGATTTATTTGATAATAATTATAAAAAGGTTTGGGGTGACATGAATGAACGAAATGAAAAAATGGAATAAATTACATCTATCTTTATTAGGTAGGATTTCAGCAATCAAAATGAATATATTACCAAAAATGTTATTTTTATTTCACAGTATACCCATAATACATAATGCAGAAACTATTTAAAAAATGGGAGCAGGATTTGTCTGAGTTTATTTGGAAAGGGAGAAAACCAAGAATTAAAATAAAATATCTTAAAGATATAAAACAAAGAGGAGGGTTAACATTGCCAGATTTAAAACTCTATTATGAAGCTTCAGCATTAGGTTGGATAAAAGATTGGGTGACATTGGAAATCAAAGACTATTAAATTTAGGATTTAATTTATATTTTGGATGGCATGCTTACCTGTGGTATGATAAGCACAAAATAAATAGAGAATTTTTGGACCACTACTTAGGAAATCAATTTTAAAAATATGGTTAAGAGTTAAAAATAAATTGTATATAAAAATGCCATTATTCCGTATACCCGCATGAAGCTTATCGGTTAGAAAAGAATCAATTCGGGGAAGTGGATAACATACAAAAATATAATTAAAAAAGAGGGGAGTAATATAAGACCTAAAAGTAGAGAAGAATTAATTGAGCGGTATAATATCATATTTGTTTCCCATAGGAAAATGGTTTAGTAAATAGAATGAAGATAGAAAAGAATGGAGAATATCATTAGAGGAAAAAGAATTAGACAAATTGATGAGAGTGGATGTTAAGCGCCCTTTGAGTAAAATTTATAAGTTATTATTGAATTTGGAATTGGAAAAGGAAATTATAAAAAATAATATGATAAAATGGGCTCGAGATATAGGATTTTCAATAAAATTACAACAATGGGAAGGTGCATGGAAATTAAATGATGAATTTACAAAGAGTTATAACTTAAAGGAGAATTTTTTAAAATTTTTTTGAGGATGGTACTTAACTCCAATGCAGATTGCCAAGATGAAGAGAACAAAGTCAATAGCTAAATGTTGGAAATGCCAAAAAATTGGATCCTTTTATCACTGCTAGTGGACATGTGAGAAGGCGAGAGAATTTGGGGGAAAAGGTATACGAAAAGATAACGAAACATTTAAAAATCAAGTTTCCAATGTCACTGGAAATATTTTTGTTAAACATGTTTGAGAAAATAGATGAAAAGATAAGGGGGAAATATTCAAAAAATTTATGTTATATGACATGTGCAGCCAGAACTGTTTTCGCTAAAAAATGGAAGGATATAAATGTACCAACAATAGAGGATTGGATAAATAAATTATATGATCTGGTGGAGATGGATAAATTGACAAAAAGATTAGAAAATAGGAATAATAATGCATTTAAAGAAGAATGGGGAATATTAGATTCTTTATGGGAAGAATATTGGGGGAAAGTAGCGATGATGGGTTTGTATGAATAGGATATAATATAATATAATACTATAATGTATGTAGTAATTGTTTGAATATTTGAATAAAGACATTTAAGATTTATTAAGAATTAAAATTTAGGGTAACAGAATATGTAAGTAACAGATATGATAAGCAAACGTAGAAGTTAGAGTATAGAGTATAGAAACTGCTATAAAGATTAAGAGAATCTTAAAGATATAGTAGCAGGATAGAAAGAAAAATAAGGACATAATTTAGTCAATGGTGATAAAGAAAGAAGTCAAGGTATGTATGGAATTGAAGAATGTATGTAAATGTTTTGTGGTGTGTATGTATGTTTTATGTAAAAAATTTGGTATAATTGTGTTTATTGTGTAGTATTATATAGTGTATTTGAGTGTATGTAATTAATTGTTTGTATCTTTTTAAATGTGAATTTGATAATAAAATTATTTTTAATATAAAAAAAAATAATAGATTTGGAAGAGACCACAATAGCCACCCAGTCCAACCCCATCCTACCATACAGGAACACACATCAAAGTATCCATCCCCACTCTGGCCATCCATTCTCTGTTTAAAAACCTTGAACGAAGGAGACTCCACCACACTTCAATGTAGCAGATTCCACTGCCAAACAGCTCTGCCAGTTTGAATCCATTGCTCCTTGTCCTAGTCTCTGGAGCACCAGAAAGCATGCCAGCTCCCTCCTTGACATGACATCTCTTCAAATATTTAAACATGTCTATCATGTCCCCTCTTAACCTTCTCTTCTGCAGGCTAAACATCCCCAGCTCCCTAAGCCGTTCCTAATAAGGTATGGCTTCCAGACCCTTCACCGTTTTGGTTGCCCTCCTCTGGACACGTTCCAGCTTGTCAATATCATTATATAAAGGGACTCCATCTATGTGGATTCAGTTATCCCTTCCACTCCACCACCCCCGCGCATACCCAAAGGCAACTGTTGCACACACACAACCTCCAGCTTCCCCATCCTGATAAGTTCCTTCTCTTCCTCCCTCTTGCTCTCTCCCCATCCTGATTCTTCATCCTTAGCGAAGTGCCTCGGAACAGCTTCCATGACAGTCCTCCTGAAAGGCCACCAGGTAGGGTGGGACAGAGAGATGAGGGGTCCTGCATTGCTTTTTTGTATTTTTTAAAATACTGTATCTTTTTTTAATATTTGAATTTTTGTGCCATTTCCAATCTACTGTAGGTTGAATTCATGGATGGTAAGCCTGCAGATACAGCGGGTCCATGGTAGATATTCTCAGAGAATACTGGGAATTATGGTTGTTTGATGGTGCAGCTTAGGGGCTAACAGAACCCTGAATGTAAAGAACAAGGATTATTTCAATTCTTAATTCCCAAAAGTCCAAAGGCTTGAGATTTCAAAATGGTGCAAACATGGTCAAAGGCTAGAGTGTGCATATGCCTTGCAAAATCTTAAGAGAAATCTGTACTGGCTTATTTTTTTTAACTTGCTGCTACATCAGGTTTTTTGTTTTTTAACAAACCTGTAACAGTTTACCAGGCTGCCTGCTACCAAGTAGCTATATAATTAATGTGTGGCATCTCCTTGGCCTGGAAGAAAATAAGTTCTGTCCCATTTATAAAAGCTTCCCTGTCTGGATGAGATTCTTACCTGCCACACGTACAAGGCTGTGCTGTGTAGACAGGACACGACCAAAGGACAAAGGCAGGACAAGATCAGCTTAGAACCTGATCCCAAAACCTTTGTGCAGCAGGAAGCCAACTGCTTCTTCCTCATGGGGAAAAAAAGCTTCCATTCCTTTTCTCTGTCCCAAAGGTTTTTGTTCTCTTCCGATCCTACTTTCTCCTTCACTCTTTTTTTCAGCCTCACCTACCATTCTCACTATCACGCTGCCACTGCTGCAGGAACGGAGACTCTTCTTTGTAATTCAGCCACACGCTCATCACGTCTACCTCATGATCCAAGTCACACGTTTGCTCTCGATGCAGAGGCCAGACAGTGCCATCATCTTTTAAATTCTGAGCGTGCCTGAATTGCCAGGCCAAACAGTCTAATTCAAAAAGCCTTTATAGCAGGGGCATTTTCTTCACTGCACAATATAAAGCCTCTACCAATATTAACATATCAGAATGTGGACAAAATTTACAGGTATAACTATTATTTGATGTGGACTTGCACAGTGACAGGTTTTGGGGGCCAGCCAAATTTGTACTGGAGGGAGCCGACTTCTGCTGGGTGCATGGCATCATGTGAGTTGTTGGAAAGATGATTCTGGCCTATAATGAATCTTCACTGGTAGGTTTGCTGAACTAACTTTTCCCCATAGCACCCCAAATTCCTAGTCACAAATGTTTGTATGCTTCTTGCCCCTCAGCAGCAGCAAAGCATTTTCAATCCCCATTTCTGCATTCCTAAGTTTCTTAGGAATCTACGAGGACCATGAATCCATTAGAGATGCCATTGCAATGCACTAATGAAGAAATATTTTCCTTTATTTTGACATACTTTTTAATAGTGGTCTGGACCTTACTTAGAAGTTGCAAACATACAGAAAAGGTCAGAATCTGCACTAGTGACTGCAGACTGCACTCCTTTCGATGAGCTCACCACTTGAGTTTGAAGTTCCCCTCCACAGCATGGCTGGAACAGTAAAGAAACGTGGGCAAGGTTCGGTGGCAACAGCAGGAAAGATACTCCCCAGGAATGTGTCTGCTGGTAGAGATAGCCAAAAAAGCAGTTGGTTCTGAACTGCCAGTTTTTGTTAAAAAAAGGTGTATATCACATCCATTCACACAACTGATCAGGCCCACATTTGCTTAGTTACACAATTAAGCTGTGGCATCTGACACCAAATGTTCAGCAGGCTCCAGCTTCAAACAGTTTGATGAAGCCTTTGCTTAGATGTATCCTAAAGATGCCCAAGAGCCATTCCACATATTATACAGCAGCAAATAGGGGTTGCCTTTGAACATATGCTTGGAGCTCGAGCCAATCTGGCTCTCTAATGATTATACTTGTATCAAGCAGCAGAAAAAGAAGGATGGGAGAGGGAGGAAAAAGGAAATGTGGCAGCATCTTTAAGACTGTTTTTTTATTTTAGCACAAGCTTTCATGGATATAAACCCACTTCTAAAGATGTAGTATCGAGCAGTACAGAAACTGCAAGAGACTAACAGGGCTATTTCTTTGAAAACTGTAACAAATAAGACTGCTTAGGTGTGTGTGTGTGTGTGTACATAAAATCTAACTGTAATATATAAACATTATCTGAATAACACAACATTTCTTTGCACCACATAATGAGACAAACAAGACAGAAAACATCCTCTTTTTTTGTTTTTAGGGAAAAGCCAAGTAAAAATCCCATAATAGGAACAAGATAGGGCGACGAGGGACAACCAGTATGGTGTAGTGATGTCAGTGTTGGGCTACAAATCTGAAGACCAGAGTTTGAATCCCTCTGACTCAATGAAACCCACTGGTTGACCTATGGCAAGTCACATTCTTTTCAGTCTCAAAGGCAACCCCCTCCGAACAAATCTTGCCAAGAAAACCCTGTCATAGGTTCATCTTGGGGTTGCCATAGACTGGAAACAACAACAACAACAAGGCAAAGCGAGGCTTGAAAACAGGAAACTGACCTTTAATAAGACATGTGCGCATATGGATCTTTTAAAGAAGAAGAAAGACTTCTGCGACCTCTTAGCCTGTTCTTGCCTTACGAATAGAGGACTAGCTTGTAACTGCTACAAGAACCTGTTTAGCAGAAGATTAACCAACCACTGGGGAAGAGTGCCCTGAACATTCATATCACTTGAGACCCTATTGTGAAAATACGAAAGCAATTACAGCAGCTCTTTTGCTTCAAGTATCACCTAGAAGCTAAGAGATTTTTTTTTCTGGAAGCACATGAAGTCTAACTTTAAAAAAGAGAGGGAAGTTGTTGCATTAAGTGCTACTCTGTCAATGCCAGAAAATCAAGGTTAGTTTAAGCCATTGGTCACTGTGGTTCATTACTGGGTATTCTGACACTTCACTGTTGACCTCTCTTAAATTTACATATAGGTACCACTTTGACAGTGCTAGTAAGTGAGTCATCCTGTCCTCTTTCTTTCCTTTCTCCAAAATGCTTCCAGACCCTATGTGAGCCCAGAGTTGTTCTTGGCAAATAGTGGAAACTTCAGTCTGCTCCATTAGCTGTCTAAAACTGTCTCTGAAAAATTTTTGTTGTGCTTTATAGACTAAATATGTGGCTTGGCATTTGATGCTCGGCTCCAATGTCTACCTTGCACTGTTTCTTTACCTAATTATTTGTCCTTCGTAACCAGACGGGCTCCCATAGCTGCCATTCTGTGATGGGTAGTCATCCCGCAACAATGTGCTTACAGGCCCCAAAAGGTTGGCTATCCCTGGTTTAGTATGACCTGCATAAGCAAAAGGACCCATAAGCATACACACTTATTTCTTTTTCACTATGATTCTCCTGTGTGTTCAACAGTGTTTGCTTTTAGAATCAGAGAATCATAAAGTTGGAAGAGACCCCAGAGGCCATCAAGTCCAACTCCCTGCTATGCAGGAACACACATCAAAGCATTCTCAAGACATGGCCATCCAGCCTCTGCTTAAAAACCTCCAAAGAAGGAGACTCTACCACACTCTGAGAATTAGTTAATTGTGGTTTGCCCGTCATCTGAACTGAGAACCATGGCTAACCTGGTTAACTGCAGAAGCCCAAATGTCTCGTTTGAAAGTAATCACAGTTCAGCACAGTGTGCTGCATCTGAAAGCCTAACAGTCATCTGTTAGTCAAAAGCCAAAGTAAGCCAAAATTCTCTTCCTGGATGGATTGAAGCAGAAGTGGGTGGGTAAAGATGACTGTGAGGTTTAGTTCTATCTGCTTATGTACGCTACACTAATCCAGGGGCAAGGAACCTTTGCCTTTTCAGATGCCCCGAAGCCGCAGCTACCAAAACCAATGAAAAAGAACTGTGAGAATTCTACTTCAAATGTCTGGACAAGCAGAAGCTTCCCATTCCTGCGTTAAGCCATAGTTTAGCATAATGCAAACAGTCATTTCTTTCTCAAATCAAGTATATAGAAAATTTTTGAGAACTTGTATCTAGTACTCTGTTTATACAACCCAAATAATAAAACTTCAAACAATATTTAAGCACGAGCCACTAATAAAGAGGCTGAAAAACAGCAAATAAAATAATGAATCAGGAGCTGAAACAAAAATATTTTCCTTAAGCAGCAGACAAATCAAATGCTTAGTGAAAGGGCTGATGATGGAAGAATGCTGCTAAAAAGACACCAAATGAACTTCCCCGGGCAAGGAATGCCATGTCTTGGTACCATGACAGAAAAGGCCATGTTCACATGTTCCTGCTAACTATACCTCAGAAGCCAGTAGGAAACAGAGAAATGCCTTTCAACAGGATCTTAACAGAGAGGGAGAAACATATAGAAGTAGACCCCAGAGTCATTTAAAGCCTTTATAAATGCTACAACGGCAGGAGAGGGGCTTTTCAGTTTTGGCACTCCATCTGGTGATAGTTCTCTCCGTGGAGAACAACATGATAATAATTTTTAAAGGTTTTTTTGTTCTCAGGCTTTGAATTTCAGCATCATAATAATGATTCCTCTGCTCTTTTACTGTTTTGATATTTTAATTGTGCTGATTGCTCAGAGACTTATTCTGCTGAAGTGTGGAATACAAGTATTTTGAAAAAAAATCCAAATAATTGGGGAACTAGCTTCATGTGTTCATGGAGGTTAAGCATTTTTCTTTTTGGTAAGCACTGCCGCTTCCCTGTATTGCATTTGGCCCAAAAGGAAGTAAGGGAGAAGAAAAGCAAACTTTCCCACTGTCTAAAAGTAACCAGCTGAACCTCAAGTCAGCTATGCTCTCCTCTCTCATTCTCCAATCAGGGAAGATGAGGGGAAAAACACAACTGAGTTGCAACCTCAAGAAGCATCGCTGTTCTCCGGCCCCCTTTCCCTTTTCCGAAAGGATGGGACTTGGAGACCTCTGAAGACTCAAGTCTCTGAGAACCTGAGCAGGCAGTCTGATAGGTTGAATTTTCCCATCTCTGACAAGTTTGCATGGCAAACAGGTTTTAAAAGAATATAAGACTTTGTGGGTTGGTAATGTACTTTTCCAATTTAAAAAAAAATTGATCTGAGTTAGCAGAAGGTCCTATGGATCCCACCTTCTATTGCCAACCAGGTAAGAAATGTGTTGCACAGTGCAGTTGTTTCCTTACCAGAATAGAATGTAACATCAGCTGCAACAAGTTTTATACAAAAACATTTTAAGATGGAGAATGAGAAACTCGCACTACGCTTAGCACACACATCAGAAGCACAGTCAAGCTCTTCTGGACACAGGTCTCTCGGTGTCATATTAATTACCTGTCCCATTACGGCAGAATCTGTGGTTGAAAGTTCTAGCCCAAAGGCAAGCAGAGGACATTTTACCTTTGTCTATGTGTGAAGTCAGCTTGTTCTTTGAGACAGAATTTTCTTGTTCTAAGTAAAGAATGACTGTTTTCCCCTTAAGAGCACATTAGGCTGGTGCCACTACAAAGGTGACGCTGTTTTGTATGACGCAGGGAAGTACTTTTATTAGCCTCAGATAATCAATTTGCACTTTCCGCTTCTTCCATGTACTTCTTTGACACTAGGGCTCTTACCACACCATACCTCAACAGCACATTGTTCCATTTCAGTCTCAGCATTGACATTTCCATGGTGTTATCGGGTTAGGAACACTCTCTATTGCACCCTTTTTACTTAAATGGATTGGTAGCCTTATTCCTAAGAATGTTCCCACTGCATTACAGTGCCATTGGTAAGTAACTGCCCCACAGCTCCTCACTGGTCAGGTTTTTTGTTTTTTTTGTAAGCCATACTAGCAACATTGTAAAGTCATGACATGCCTGTAGGCTATTGCATTTTTGCACTATAACACTAAAAAATGTATTTTAAAAGTTTTTAAAAAATTAACTCAAAGGAGAAATTTAAAATAAACACAGAAAGGTGATAGATTTTGAAGTTACCACACCATGGGAGTAGCCAAGAGAGGGACAAGCTGGACACATTTACACCCTGCCCACTCCTGGATCAGCAACAACAGGAACTAAATGCTGATGACGACTTGCACTTGCCTAGCTGACGGAATTATGGTGAGAAAAGAGGCCATTACTAGATTTTTTCTGGTAATGAAAAAGGTCTGATTTGGGATGGACTGAGACAGGAAAGCAGCTGGTTAGGGATGATGTCGTGCGGTAAGATGGGTTCTGGACTGGAAACAACGTGTGGCTTTGCTGGGAGGATGACTTTATGCGGTAAGGGCCTAGGATTCAATAACAGTAACTGCAAGGCAACAGGTTCTCCTCAGCTGAATGATAGGGAGACACCTTACCTTGAAGTTCTGTCCACCCCCCACCATCATCCTGCATGAAATTATCTTTTATGCGGCAGTTAAAATAAGGACACTTCAACATCAGTTTAAAAAAACAAGCATCAACCCATTTTTTCTCTCTCTCAGTTTGAGATAAAAACAACAAGAGTTATCTAGAATATGCCTGTCTGGACTTGTATCTATTTTTTTCTCACAGTGCAAAAAACACAGTTTTTTTAAAAAAAAATAAACTTGGGTAGTCTTTTTAGTTTGCAATCCCTGAGAACATCACACCTTTTCACAGGTAAAAAAAAATAATATGGTTGCAACAAATCAACTCCTAAATCTTGTTTAAAGGAAAATACATAACACTAGGTAGGCGACAACCTTATAAGGATGGCTTAGACAGTCAACAGCTACGTCTTTAAAAGAAAGTGTCACTAGAGAGAGACTACGCCTGTTAAGCAACACTTTAATGGAAACATACCAGGTTATTAGTTATAATAAATTCTACATCTTTATAGCTGAGCAGAAATCTGAATAAAATGAATCCCAGAGAGGACAGAAAGGGACCTGTCAAGGATAATTTCAGAAATCAACAGGGAACAAGCGTGTTTTATTTGGAAAATGCACTATGAAAGTCTAATTGAGACAACTGGAGAGAAAATAAAATCCAGGCAGCATTTTAAAATCCCAAGGGATATTGAAGCCCTGGTAGGCTTTTTTAAAAATAAAGGCTGAACAAGAATGCAGGGAGGGGAAAGGTTCAGCAAACATTTACATCTTTTGCAAAATGTGTATCTCCTTGGGGTTGAAAAAGTTTCTCTTGCCATATTTACTCAAATATTTCTCCCATTTTTAGAAATGCACTGTTTTCAAAAACCTAAAACATAATGAAGGAACACAAAACATTCTAATCAGTCAAATGGAACTGATGCAATAATAATAATATGTGAAGCTCTAATTAATGTGAAGTTGTTCTCTGGGTCGTTTATTCTCAGGATGAGTACATAAGTATTTCATGTGCACACTTCTTCCATCACACTAACAATTACTAACTGCTTTCAGTACCTTCATTTATTCCCCTTACAAGGTAAATAATCTAACTGAAGGGAACAGTAAACTATTTATAAATGTTCTAGAAAGAATAATCTCAAAAAAAAACCTTCTAAACATAGATTCAAATCACACTAGGTGATTTTTTTTTCCAATCAAGTCATTTCAGCTCAGTTTTTTGCTTTATTACTTGTCACATTGTTTAAAGTGAAAGAATAACAGAGTGCACAACTCAAAGGGCAATAAGCTTTCTTAAGTTTAATTTTAACGAAATAAATACCTATTTGTATGCAGATAATGCAAATATTGCATTGATTTCAGTGGGACAAGCATACAGCACTCAGTAACTCAGCCAGTTAGAAAACTAACTCTCAATTTCCACTGTAGCTTCAGTTCACACTCCAGCTGCAGGTTGTTCACAATGAAATTGTCTTTACAGATTCTTTATATATCCTGCCCGTAGACTGAAAATTGGATGAATATATTAACAGACAAAGACAAAAAAACATGTCTCATAGTTATAATTAGACATCTGGGACTTGTAAGCTGCCGTTTCCCCAGATAAATATTTCTTCCTTGCCACTGAGGCAGCTCAAGTGAATTTTAGAATTCAAGGATTTCTGTCTGATCACCAACAGTGTAGCCATACAAGCAGCTGTAAAGAAAGTCCTTTCATTCTTAAAAAGAAGCGATGCCTACCAAAAGAAAGCAGACTTAATAACTAACTTAATAACAGAGGTATTAGCTTATAATTTAAATGTATACTGCTAGAATAGAATTTCAAATTTTCTAGAAATATCAAGCTGTGTGCACACCTGGAAAGCTTTCACATGTCCAAAACTGGTATCAGTTCTATGGACTCTGAAGACACCATTTCATGCACTGAGCAGGATCTATTGGAATGACAGCTCTGAGAAGTATTTAAGGATTGTATTTTTTAAAAAGCCTCTCCTTGTATTAAGCCAGACATTTTCACATAAATGGGTTAAACATCTTACACTGTGCACAAAACTTTAAAAGGAACTTTCATTCACATGTTATTCAGATTCTAACTGCAGACATCTCCAGAGTTGTTTTTCAACTGCAGACAGAATTCTAAAATCTTTTTAAGTTTATGCGCACCACTGCTACATATCTTTCTAAAAAAGGACCTAAAAGCAAAAAATGATTAGTACAAGAAACTAGAATCAACCAGGAATTTGGAAAGAAAAAAAGAAAATTAAAGTGATGCTGTCTTGGCTAATATTTTAAAATGCTTCCTTCCTTTTATTCAAAGATCAAACAACTTCAAAGCAAAAACCATGTTCTGAAATAAGACTATTTCTCCTTTCAGGAAAATCTTTTAATTTTAAGGTTTTTAATATGTTTTACAAATCACAAAAAATGATTACTTTTTAAAAATGTGCACTCTTAAGAGAGCAAGTTACTGTGATCCACAAACACACACACACAATATTTAAGATATAACAGTTGAATAATGTACTTATATATTTCGGATATGAGAATTGAATAAGTTCTTACTGTACTCACTGTGTCAATACAGAATTCTTTAGAGTGGGATGTACTGACCACTGCAGTAGTACATCAAAACACATTACATAATTTGGAAGTGGGTATGATTTTTATGAGTTACAGTCTGACTAACATATAAGCGTTCTGTAGGTTCATTTTTAGATTTCATAGAAATAGTATAATATCCAACCCACGTAGTGAATGAAGAACTATTTGTTGCTATCACAATAAAATAAATTTGGGTTGAGTATGGATATAACTATTATATATTTGCATTTATGTCCATATTTTTGTACGGTCCACGTATGTCTTTAAAACCAGGATAGGACTTTGGGGCTCTTTTAATCTTATGCGTGTACATATGTTTAACACTGTTTTTAAGTAATTCTGTTTGCTTTTAAAGAATGTTTTTATCTGTTGAACATTCCCTGGGACCCAAGAAAGCTGAGGATTGATAAGCAAATACTTTACTAAATAAATACATATTTAAATTTCCACCCAATTTCATGAGGGGAGAGTTACCTGGAAGAAAGGAAAAGGTTATATAACAAGAAGTGTAGATGTCCCTGACAGTAAACATGCATATATCCCATGCAATCAGAGTGGAGAGCAATGCGTTTTACTTGGCTATGTAACATTTTGCAGCCTCAATTACTCTGGTTATCTCTAGTGGAAGCTGTTTGAATGTAAATCCTCTATGCCATCAGGCAAAGTGATTTTAGGTCATGGTGTCTGACAGAACCTTTTTGCTGCATCAGAAGATCTGGGATGTGAGGAAGACATGAGAACTTCTCTTCTGCTACTGGTGGTAGTAGGAGTAGAGTGGCAAATCACGATTCCCTCACTCACCAAGGGATAATGAGAAACAGCCCACACTGTCATTCTGGATCTCTGAGAAGATCCTTGCGATGAGAGGAAATACTGGGAAAGCACACAGATTTGGGCTTTTCCAGTTATAGAAAAAAGAAATCACTCCAAAGGCGTTTTCAGCTTTTGCAAAAACTAGCAAGGCAAAGCTAGCTGTCTGACAACATGCAAAGTTTCATCTTTCATTTCCTCCTGATGCAAAAAGGTGCCAAATGCCACTTCTTTAAGAAGAGCCCTGACAACTGAAAGCATTCATTGAACAACTGCTCTCACCTGAAAGATAAACTGCATTTTAATATATGCGTCAATCCAAAAAGCGGAGAAGCAAGAGCAGAAGACACTCCCAACTCTGCTTCTATTTGCTCATATGTAGCATATAATCAGTTTGTTTTTCACTGGAGCTTGCATTACATGATCTAGCTCAAAATGCCATTGAAGGATGGTGGCAGTAACAGATGTTGTTGTCCTGGGGTTGCTAAGAATGGTAGGCATTCCAGGAGTGTGGTAGCATCCCAGGCATAATGTGTGGGTATAAAAGCATTCTGAGGGTATTTAAAATCCAGGGAATGTCAAAAAGGATTCATAGTCAGAGTTCCTCTATAGACAGCAATGTAGGAATGGAGTTCAGTCCAAGAAGAGTTTCAAATTAAGGTTGTGGATCAACATCTCAAAGTCAAAGCACTGGTTCAATCTTGGTTTGTCCACCCTCTCCAGGATACAGATACAGAAAGCTGTCTCAATTCAGCCCAATGAAATTACAATCTGAGCAGCTCCCCTTGGAAAAAGAGGCTACAAATTGGGGTATTTTCAGATGTCACTTCCAGATGTTGCTGGTCATGAAAACACCAAGCGACCCAATAGCACTGAGCTGGTAGAGAAATCTATCAATACACATGTCCTTCCATCTGAGGCCTTCACCTCCTTCTGTTCTGTGAGCTGATTTGCACCTTAAAGAGGAAAAAAAATCTCTAAGGCTCTGCTTGGGGATTTCAGGACACAGTTATGGAAGAGTCTCTCAACGGAGTCGACAACAATGTTAGAGCAGGATGCAATGCCAACCTCAGTGGGGCTAATGTTGATCTGCATGGGACCAAGCCCAATAGAACTGAAGGCAATATCAAGGGATGCTGGAACTGAAATCAAGTTGGAGGCAAACAAACAAATTTCTTCTCAAGATAGAGCTTAAAAGAGCTTTCTACTACCTATACTGGAAGACAGTACAGTTTTGCGATGCCTGTTTTGTAAAGTGCAAGCAATGGTGAAATTCTGATGGTATGTCTCTCAACATGATTTTAAAAAGGCAAGGGGACTGACCATGTGCTTCTGGGATTTTATTTTTGCAATCTACACACTTTTTAAGGTACAGTGGCTCCTCAACTTTTGCGAGGGTTCAGGTTGCAGAACACTAATGAAAGTCAAAAAAATCACGAATAAGTCTCCCACCATTTAATTCCATCCCCCCTCCCCTTCACTTACAGTTTTGCCTGAGCACGCGTGCCTTCCTTTTCTGTGCCTGGGCAAAAAACAAATGAATGGGAGGGGGCAGCACCACACATGGAGAAGATGCACACATGTCTTCCCTCCATTCCCCCTCCCATTCCCATGCCCAGCCATGGAAAAGGTACGTGCCTCCAGGCAAAAGGCAATGGAATGAGAGGGGGAGAATTAGGGGGAGGCAAGTGAGTGCATCAGAAATGATCAAATTTGAAGAGGTCAAACCTGCGAATGTGAAAGGAGGACTGTAAATTTTTGTTGACATAAATAAATATACTGAGTTTGATGCCATGAATCTCAAGGTTCAATTGAGCAGTATTTTCTTCCTCTCCAAAAAAAATAAAAAAAATAAAAAAGAGAGAAACAGAAAAAGTTACAAAGCAAAGGAAAGACAAGGAAAATCAACATGAAGAATGGCGGTTTGACAAAGCATACCAGGAAGCAAGAGAAAAGTTCCAACAGGCTGCTGTAGCTGCAACAGATATAGAGAAACTGAAGGATAAGTTGGGGGCCTAACTGGGAATTCACACTTGGAGAGGGCTGGGCTTCCACCCACAAAAGCTTTGCTTATCTGTAAAAATTTCCAAATGGCTCTTCTGTCCAAATATGAAAGCTACTTATGTGAATTATCAGGAAAAAGCCAGATTTTTATGTGCAAGGAAAGTGTTCTTTCTGGTGGAACAGCATCAAAATATGTTCAAGTTCAAACCCTGGTATAGTACATTCGGAAAAATTTTACTACTCGATTATTCTGCATGCATAAGCTGGTGCACGCTATATCAATTCTGAATTCATACAGTTCTCCTCTTCTCCAAATTTTATTAGTTTTCCTCACACTTCTCAGAAACATGTGGGAGGCACAGCCCCTTTCCTCCAGAGATAGAGTTGGAGGTTTTAAAAAGCCCATTAGAATAGCCAGAATAGAAGAACTTACTACCAAAGCAGCCTTTCCCGATACATCGTCCAGATGTATTGGACTGCAACTCTCATTGCCCCAGTTAGCAAGACCAATGACCACGCTGGTTGGGATGATACAAGTACGGCAGGTCTCGTGGCATCAGGACAGAGGCAAACAGAGAGATTTTCAAATTGGATTCCAGTCCTATTCACACAATTGGTTCAGCAAGCTCCTGTTTGAAGCTTGTTAGCTATAACAGTGGAAACAGCTAATTCAGTAGTCGAATAGTGATTTTATTAAGTACCAGCAGAGATACCTGGCATTGCCCAGGATTTTATTTTCTCATAGGTAATACTTGTTACAAAGATTTGAGATCCTGTGTCTAGTACCTGTAACTTTTCCCCATGTTCCCCAATCCAATCTGTATTCACAGTTATTAACATACAGAGGTTGGGTTCCTGAGGGAATACACCATCCTCCTCCTCGCTCCTAGGCCTTGTCTCCATAGCAACCAGCCAGGCCCAAGGGCTCTCTGGCTGAGAATTCTAAAGGCCTCTCCCTAAACTGCAAATCCCAGGATTCCACAGAATCTTCCCAGGCAGCCAATCATATTAGGTCTTTGCCTGACACAGACAAATATAACATACAAACTTTTACTTTTATATAGTAGATAATTCAATTTAAAAGCAGTTTTTAAAAATACATACACACACTTAGCAATAGTAATAGGTTAAATTAAATAGGTTAAATACAGATACTACCTCATTAATAAAACAAGTTGTGTGAATGCCTACTCCGGCAATAAATTCTGTGCTCCTAATGACAGAATTTTAAACTTAACACAATTTGGGACTAGACTTAAAATATGCAGATGGAGGACTGTAGGGAACGTGACTGAATTAAGCAACCCATAACTTGCATATTTCAACACAACAGACAACATCTGAAACAACGGATTTAATCCAACTGCAGGCCTATCAGCAATATTCAAAAGATTAAAGCACAATACCCCATAAAATGGTCAGATGTTATTATCGAGGCATAACTGAAGCATGTTGTTTTCCCACCCCTGGTAAACAGCTTTTAATACATAGTTGCAAAGCCACTGAATTAGAAGCCAACCATTAAATGCACAAAAATTCAGCAGTCAGAGTCACTGGCTCTCTGATCCTTGCTATCCTCCTGGAAGCAGCGGAGTCACATCCCACAGTTTGAGAACCACCGAGTTAATGCAAGATTCAAGTGATTTATATGAATAGAGGAAACAACAAAGACAGTGGAAGCCATTTTCTACCACAAAAGTAATATGTAATATAAAAATATATTAAAAGAATTCAGCTCTAATTCACTGTAGAAGCAGAGCTGGGTAAAGGGAACATAGATAAGCCTTTCTGCCCTTTTGTCATAAGCCTGGACTTTATAACTTTATGACTTCTCTTAACTCCAGAGCAATGTTTAAAACAGACAAAGGTGATAATAAAACATATAATTATATTTAAGAAAAACAGCAAAGAAAACATTAACAAGAATAATCCTAACAATTAAGTTTACAAAGAATTATTGGCTCCAAAAGATTACAGGGAACAAATTCTCTAGGTGGTGCCACTGCCACAAACATCCAGCTCCTTCTTTATCATATACAGGCTGAGCCCCCCTTATTGAAAACCCTTGGGATCAGAAGTGTTCCATATTTCCAACTTTTTCAAATTTTGGAATACAGTACCATTTTGGACTGGCTTTGCATCTTGTTCGTTTGTTACTGATGTTGTGTATGATATGCAAGAGTGGAGAAAGAGCAAGGATCTCTGAAATGGCAGGAATCCAAGTGTAGCGCTCAGTGCAAATCTGTACTTTCCACTGTTTCACAGATCCTCAGTTTCCCTCTTTTGCCGCCAGCCGCTCACCTCTGCCTTTGAGGTGGTGGCTGCAGTGCTTCTTCTGCCTGTTTATCAGATCCTCAGTCTCTTTCTCTTTTTGCCACCAGCTGGCCGCTTCTGCCTTCAAGGTGGTGGCAGCAGGGCTGCTCAGATCTGAGAGATGAACAAGCAAGAGGGCCACAGTTCCTGCCTTCAAGGCAGAAGCAGGCAGCTGGTGGCAAAGAGAGACCCAGGATTAGAGAGATGAACCGGCAGGAGAGCCACCACCTCCCTGAAGGCAGAAGTGGACAGCTGGCAGCAAAAAGTCTTGGGTTTTTGGAAGTTTTCAGATTTCTAGGTAAGTTCCCTCTGATGAAGAAGATACCTGCAGGATGGTCATAGCAGAAGACACAACTTGACACACCAGTTTGTATTTATGTTATACAAATCCAATGGAATTATTTGGAATTTAGAAAATCAGTTTTCATTGCAATCATGAGAAAGAAAGCTTCTAGATCTTATTAGTTATGCAGTATAAAACTTCAGTATCATAATGTCAGTATTCTTTGCCTAAGAAAACCCTATGAAATTCAAGGGGTCACCATAAGTTGACAGGTGACTTGAAAGCACACGCACAAACACACACACACACTCAGAAAGACTGAGTATGATGCCCATAAACACGAGATGGGGCTTCAGAGTCTTGTATAACATCTTGTTATAAGGGACTGGAAGAAGCAATACAAAGCCAGATAAACATGCATAAGTTGTATACAAGTCACACATTCAGCTAATCTTAGCAACTGAATACACACAGCCAATCACACAGCTTATCTACTTTCAAGAGACCTTTGAAAAAGCAATCCCAACAGCAAATTTAACTGATTAAACTTTCCACTCATTGGTTCTTGAGAAACACTCATGATAAAGCAGATCACATTAATGTGTTAAATTTATCTATGTCTTATATTAGTCTTAGATCTCTTTCCTACTATGCGATCACAGTATTTTGATACCACTTTAACCGCCTTGGTTGCATCTATGGAATCCTTGGATTCACAGTTTTGCGAGGTATTTAAAATTATCTGCCAGAGAGATCTAGTATTTCACCCAAATACAAATTCCGAGATTCCATCAGAGGTAAACATGGGAGGTAAAATGCAACCAAAGTCCTTTAATTTGTGAACCATGACCGTGAATTTCTGAAGTCACTTGTAATACAATACAAAGTATGCTAGTTAGGGCTGATGAGAGCAGTAGTTCAACAATGTATGTAGGGCTACATATTTCCTACCTAGAACTATAAAACTAACAACACAAAGATGGCGATACAGAGTACTATATCACAGCATGACGGTAAAAACTGATGATATTTTCCCCATCAATTCCCTGGAGCGAGAAGATCACTATATAATGACTCTGAACTATTTGTTTGGCTTTTTCACCAAGAAGTATATCAATTAGAGAACATTACAGATGCTTGAGCAACTGGTCTTTAAACAGAAGTTAGAATAGGTACAGTGACAAGACACACTTGGTGGATCCTTAGGGAAGTCACAGATTCCTAACTTCTTAATTAGATCTCAATCTAATCCCATAATGCTAGATAATGAAAAAAAATAATCTGCTTACAAAAAAATGCACAAACATGATCAATCTTCAACATTTATCCACAACCAATCAACAGTCAATAAACATATACGGAAAAACACGTCAGCCTTTAGATTCACTATGTGGTGGCACCCGCTTAAGCAGCAATGAGTTCAAGTTAGCATACCCTGTAACTGTTAGTATGTCACCCATACCAGTTCCTAAAAATTTTGGCATATTCCACCTTGCAGAATTGCTTCAGTTCAGTGACATCTGAGGCTCACTTGTATGAACAGCTCACTCCAGGCTCAGTCACTCTATTTCAGTGGGGTTTAGGTCAGGCTTTGACTTGGCCATTCTGACACATTCTTCCACAGCTATTCTTTTTTATCCTCATTTTTTGTGTTACATGACCCACTTTTGGTTCATCTGCTGCTCTCAGATGGATGACCTGACTCGTTTCTTTAGAATTTCCAATCCACTGAAGAATTTGTGGTTGATCAATGATGGCAAGCTGTCTAAGTCCTCAGGCAGCAAAGCAATCTACCAGAGCCTAACCAGTCATCACTGGTGAGATACTCCCCTTTTACATTTTTCCAGGATTTGTAGATTACCCACCTTACAGTACACTGACAGAGCCCCAAACCCTTAGAAATGATTTTGCAACCTTTTCCACAGATTGCTGTCCGCAGATTATTACCTGTCTTAAAGTGGATTGGTCGTATACCAAAACATTAGGAATGATTTCTACAGATTGCAGTCTTCAGATTATATCCTTTGATGGTGGCAAGATGTGTTTCCACACAACTGTATGGTGAAAACTTAAATTTCTGATCCTTTTTTTTTAAAGGCAGGCCCTGCCAAACTCACCCCTGCAGATGTACTTAATTACTTAAGCACCTGACTCATTATTCCTTTTAACTGAGCTGATACAACTAAAAGTTTACTTACTTTTACATCTACTCTGGCTCTTATGTACTCACTGTCTACCTAATTTATACACTGCTTTATTTCATAAGACACGGAATTTGTAAATATAAACCCAAATGGATACTTGTGACAAGGACTGGTTTTGAGTCACATATGCTATCACAGTAAAACTACGGAATTTCCATAATTATCGTTAAGGATCACAAGCCTTTTCCCACTACCGTATGTACAACTATAATATCCTACACACAGGTAATACGTCAGATCATAAGTGGACAGAATAGCTGTCATGGAATTGAATCTAGATAAAGAATCTATCAAGGCCAAATGTCTAGAAGAGGCTATGAGGACAGCAGTGCTATCACTGTGAACTAAATTCTGCCCACATTACAGTGAAATGATGCCATGAATCACAGTCACAATTTTATTCTAAGAAATGAGTGGTATCAAATTAACATGGTTTAGTCATCAGCTAAAGTAATTTTCAGGGCTCCATATGTCCGTTGTGCATGGAAGGTTGCATGTAGGGTAGCAGCTGTCATTATATTTAAAGAGTAACTCCACAGCAGGACTACTGGAATGTTCTTTAATCAAAAATGGTCAGAACAAAAGCAGGAAAACACTGACAGTCACACGGACTAAGAGCAAACCTCTCAAAAAAGAAAACAACTCTTTGAAACAGATCTGCCAAATACACTGGTTATTTAGACATGAAAATGTTCCAAGTTGTCACTGTTAACATACCACCAACAATAGGATATTTTCACTAAACAGAGACTACAGTACCTCTTCCATATCAAAGCCCCCATATAAAGACTTAATGTCATCTTACACTGGTGGCTTCCTGTCATTACATTTTATGGTATGTATTTGCAATGTTTGTTTTACTGGATTTAGACACAAGTGATATATCACTAATACATATACAACAAAGCACACACAAGTGACTATAACATTGGTTTTCATGGCATAGCATTTCTTCAACCAAAGGGTATTCAATATATCATGTGCGATAATTTAGAAGAACTGCAGAAGGATATCTACATCCAATAACCTGACATTCAACAAATATACTGTGGATGGAGAAGTCACTAATTCCATTATTCTAAAAGCATGGCCTGTGCACTACTTCCTTACCAATGAGAGTATCTAGTGGTTTATAGGAAACCTTACCCACACTGTGGGTTGAATTTATTTCAAGATCCTCTAAGAATGGTAACCATGGAGATCAAGTTCAGATGAGTTTCTATGCTTTTACTTTTCTGTCAAGACTGACTCCTAAATCCGGTTACCAAAGGAAATTAAAACCCAAAGCAAGATATTATCAATACATGAATATTTTACTCCATGTTCTTGGCTCTTCCTTTCCAAAGAAGAGAACAGGAGAAGCTGTACAAGAACTTAGCTGGCTGATCATAAAAATGTCCCCACACAGAAGAAGCTTTTCCACTGATCTTCGGCTGCCTCAAACGCCGCTCGAAGCACCCAAATGGATATCAGTCACCTCATATCTATTAGACAAAGAAACTTTACACAAATTGGTTTGTTAGCAAACATATACACAGCCAGACACATAGGTGTAAGTAGGCCGTAAATTGCAAGATTGTACTGTTACTTAAATTCTAAGTAAGATACTACAAGAATTCATATGTGGCTTGGCAAGGCCAGCTTTATTACATCAAGTCTAAGATTAGGCAGGTTCACCTAAATCTAAAATCAGGAATGGGTTGGTGTTGATGAAATAACATCTGTATCCAATATAGCATGCTGGTTAGTGAGTTAACTAAAAGCTGAAAAGATCTGCTGAATCAGTTTAGATCAGCCTAATATACTCCACATGACTGTTGTGGGGTGGGGATTATTAAAAGTCCCTGGAGCAACTCCAGAGGAAGGATGGAACACCAATGTAAACAGTACAAACAGTGATGGGTTCTCCAGAAAAAGTAGAACTAGGAAATTTCACAGTGATCTAAACAGTATTACCTTATTTTATATTTTTGGTTTAAATATCATAATCAGATACATTCAAAGCTTTATATGGAAATTGTTTTTCCAGAATATTTGTTATAATGTAAAGATAACAGCATGTACCTCCCTTATATGACCCACAATGGCCACACTTGACAGAATACTATTTTAAGGTCATATACCTAAGAAGAGCTATACCTTATGTAGCAACAATTTAATATAGCAACCATTTATTTTTCTTTCGCTGATGTATAACTGTAGTACCTTCAGCTTCATTCAGGCCATTTCCACACTAGATTGTTATAGCACTACTATTCCACTTTCAACATGGGGTTTGCAGTGAAACCCCAGGACTCCACAGGATGTTGAAAGTGGAATAATAGTGCTATAACAGTCTAGTGTGGAAATTGCCTCACTCTACTACTTATCAGTTTCCATTTCAAGTGGGAAAAGAAATGATTCAGTAGAACAAGTTGAGCATTTTCTTCACTAAAGAATGTTTGTGAATCTGTGGGCATAGGCCACTTAACACATTTTGTCATGACTATTTGTACTCGTGATTTTATGAAATAGAAACCAGCTAAGCAGTGCATTGCTTTGTTAGTCTATTCCTCTGAGCTTTAGCATTTATCAGTGCTTGTCTCCTTACAGGAATGACTAGAACTTCACATCTTATATCTATCCCATCTAACATTACCTGTACTACAACAAACCAAAAAATTATGGGTATAAACACACAAACTCATTCATACATACATACATACATAGAGAAATCAGTCCTTCTCTGTCGCTTCATTTGAAATTATTTACATCTAATGACTCTTTTGTTACAGAGTACTTTGTGAAGAATGTGTATGCAGCTTATAAAATCAGCTCCTGTGATCAAGCCACAAAGTGGCCCCTGAAATCAAAAAAGTTAGGTAAGCAGATCACAAGAGCTCATTGTTTTTTAGAAGTACTTAAAAGAAGCAAGTCACAAAAGACAGAGATTTTAGTTTCAGATGACAAAAATAACATTGTTCTGTTATTGCCCAAAAAAAGGAAGTTTAGGTTCTAGAACATGAATGTTTACATCACAATAAATCCATTATGACTGGTGATGACTTAGATGCTGCTGTATTTACAAATAAGATTCCTAGGGGACAACAGCTGAGTATTGGGCATGACATTAATTTCCTAGTGATTAATTATAGTGCACCAGGACTACAAGCCTGAGGGGAAGAATTCCAGACTGCCACAACCAAGGAATTGTCTGACTAGGTCAAATCAATACAGTACTTTCAAAACCAATCAGAGATTTTTGGTCCTTGTTTTCCCTTAGAACTGTCAAGTCACAAAGCTGCAGTGTCAGCAGAAGCTACAACTGGCAGAATCTATTTACCCCATCAAAATCTAGACTCTAAAGCTAAAGACTCTGCACCATCTCTGTTTTCACAGTACACTCCTCTCAATGCCCTTTGCCTCCTAACTTCCCACAAATTGCACAGATCCATTTCTGTCTCTGGCCAAAGTTCTATTTTCTCCATTGTTTCACCTTCATGCCTCTGCCCAACATAATCTCCTTGGCTGCCTGTTCATAAACAACCTCCTTAGTCCAACTTCTTTAAACAGCCTGTCTGTAGCCCAAATTCCCTAGCACACCTTCACGGAGATTTATAAACAGTTTTCTGGAGCTTAGTCCACTTTCAGCTCACACTCTTTGTTCTTTAGCTCCCTCAATCTCTAGTTTCATTTTCCATCAATATGTCTTCTACCTCTTTCTCTCTTGCACATGCATTCACCATATGCATTCTCCCTCACATGCATTCACAAGCATTCCCTCACAAAAGCTGCTTTTGGCCCTTAAGCAACTAAACATTAAAAGACACTACATCAATTCAGTCTAGCTAATGCTTTGGCTTCAACAGCACAGCTACAACAAATTTATAATGTACATAGCTTATAATTTACCTAACACCATAAAGTAGTTAGCAAATGGATAATGTCTCCTCTAATGTCACCTAAACTTTCTCTTGATAAATCAAGGGACATCACTGTTATCACTGCTAGGGACATTTCCCCTTTCAACTGCAAAGCAGGTACACTGCAGCATTTGTAAACCGAATGCCATATCAGAAAATAATGGATAATCATCTCTGTTACTCAGATTTTTTAAAAACTCATTCTTGTTGCTTCCAGGGCTGAAGTTACATGATTTCTATGAACGTTAGATACAAAGACCACATACATAGCTTATGTTTGTCGTGAAAGCACCTCAGCTCAGGGGACCTACTTTATGAAATTGACTCTAATTGTCACTTCAACACACATGAAAGACTTCCAGTCTCTCCAAAGTGGTGAACTCTTAATGTTTTTATCAGAAGACACCTCAGAAGAACTAAACAACCAAAATATTATATCTACACAACAGTATGCAGTGGAAGGTAAAAACACTTACAAGGTTTGCTCAGCACATCAACTAGGTCTACAGCCATCCCCTATACTATTTTTAGCATTATTCTATAACAAGGTGAACCATGTTGTAAAAGTAAGCCCCAGTGTGTACTGCCATGGTTATTCTCAAGCCCAGCAGACAAGAACAAGAGCCCAATTCAGTCACAGTGATTCACAGGGTTAGCTAAGGTAATCCATCTTCCTGCACAGTCGTTCTAAGAAGCAGAAAACAACACTCATTGACATTGCATTTACACTGACAATGCTCCAGCCTGCTTTGGATGCTATGAGAAGTGTCAAGAACTAATTTACAGTATTTTAAACCATACTCTCTCTCGTCATTTTAGCTGTCTTTGCCTATTCTCTATCCCTGTAACATCATTTGCAAAATCGAAAGGGCTTCTAAGGTGCATAACTTGTGACCTGTCAAAACAACAGCCATGTACGGTAGACTAGCAGGAACACAATAAAAAAATCCAATTTTCACTGCCAGGATCTACAAAACACCTGGTAGGCAGCACCATGTCTAAAATACTGTGGGGAGCTGCAATTAATGTTCTCCACAAGCAACTGAACGCTCCTCCAATAAATTTCAGAAGAAATGTTAATAACTGCCAAAGTCATAATTTGCAAAGTGAATCTGTAGCCCAATAAGCACTTTTAAATAATGCAAAGGATTCTAATTTTCAAACAATGTAGCTTTCATATCTTTGGATAAGGAATTGTATTCAAGTAATAAATATTCAACTGATGATTATCCCTCCAACAACAGCTTATTTATGAGAAATGAGCTGAACAATAGAACGACTAAGTCTAAAAAAGAGAAGATGCACACAGTCCACTGCACTAGCTTAAAGTGACTTATTCATGTCACAGCCTGATATTTACTATATTTGCTCTACCATGTACTGTGGAGATTTTAAATTAGAATCCAGAGTTCTTACAATTGATTTTCAGCCTTTGTGTATTTAGGCTAATCTTTAGAACAAATTTTGCTTTGCATTTGGCTTGAGATAGTTTATAAGGGGAAAATATAGTAGATTATTGCAAAACTAAACCCCTAAATTGATACGTATCTAATTCTAAAATGGATATGTATCTAACTCTAAAACTGTTTCATTTGTTTTGACCACTTTATTTGATCAGGACATTTCATACCTAAAACATACTAAAATGAACAAATAGATGAGTCTAAATAACTTTGCTTGGAGCAAGACTGGTATCTGTACACAAGGGTTTTTAATATAAGTTAATAAGCTATCTCACTGAGAAAAATTTAGAACTAGCTTGCCTCAGGTCTGTTTCATAGATACACCAATCCCAACAAGATGAATTGAGTTAAAAACTTACACATTACTTACTTCAGATGAATAGGAAAACCCACTGATTTTTCTTTGAAATAAGAGAAGATGCTGACAGTAATTACTACAACACTTTTCTTATTCCTACGTATTCTACCGGCTCAGTGTCAAAGGTATGTATTGATCCTGCCAGATCTTTCTGTAGCCTTTGACACTCTGGATCATCAGATTTTACTGTTACCGTTGGCCTCACTGGGAATAATGGGGAACATTTTGTCCTGGTTCAGATCTTTTTTTGTTTAATCTTTCCTTGTTTTGTTTGGAAGATCTGGTTCCAAAGATTTTCCTGTAACTGTAGAGGCACCATAACGATAAGTCTTCATTTCTCTTCTTTTTTCATTATATACCCTCCCCCTTGTTTTTTCCAGTTCAGATTTGTGTTTTCAGTATCACATTTATGTAAATAACACACAGATTTTCCAGAGTTTTAATTTAATTGATGCCTCTGTGTGGAAGTCCCTGATAGACTGCTGGTTGTGTATTTCTCTGTGGATGATGACCCATCACCTTAGGCCAAATATGGAAAAAACAGAGATCTTGATGTTTCAGCCTAACTGCCCAACAGCCCCTCTCTGACGCTCTCCACTGTGTTTACTGGCTTGCACACTGGTTCCTCTTTCAGTTGCCAGGAACCTCTGAGTCCTGCTGGATGACTCTTTGTCCCTGTGCCCCCTTAATGGGACAACAGCAAAGGCATGTAATTTCCATCTCTTGAACATCCACAGGATATGTAGGTTCTTTACCATTTAGACACTCCATCTGCCTGTCCAGGCTTTGCTTATGTCATGTCTGGATTACTGTAACACTCTACCAGCGAGTTTGCCTTCTTGCTCTCTCTCGGGAGAGATGCAAATGCAAGGCTTCAGAGAAACGCAAGGATCGGAAATCAAGCTCCAGTAGGGAGGGGTGGTGGCACGGAACAGAGCAAGCATTCTTCATGAAACCTTGCCTTTGGGGAGCACACAAGCTGCCTGGTTCCTCCTTGCACTTCCACCTCCAGGAAGCACGCAAGCTGCCCACTTTACAAGGCTTAAGAACGCCTTGCAGGGCTTTGCTGCTGCCACCCTGGGACCACTTCTCCCTCTGGCTGCATTAGATCGGGGAGGGGGGTTACTCTATCTGCATTTAGTCTGTGATTGGTTAACTCCATGGATCTTGAGCCTGTGGATACCGAGGGCCCACTGCATTGAGAGTAGAGGTTGCACCTGCTTGCTATGCTACATGGCTTCCTCAAATCAGGTTGCTGACCAGAGCTCTAGAACCTTATCAGTACTCATACACTTTACTCAAATGCATCAAAGAGGATGCAGGAGGCCAATTCAGTCAGTTCCATAGCAGATGTGGGGTGGGGTGGGGTGGGGTGGGGTGGGGGAATGAAAAGACTGCATGAGCATGAACTCAAAAGAAAACAAACATCTGAAATATAAATACCTCATGGTAAGCTATTTTTGTTCTCAATATAGTTGCAAACTGTTCAGCTATAACATTTTCAGAGAAGAGTTGAGACAAATATTGGATTCCATCTCCCTTCTGTGTGTACTGCCAATATGCAATTACACAAACACACAAACAATATCAGGACCTGCAAATGCTGTACCAGTGTGAAACAATCAGGTTAGTCATGACACTGACCTGTACAATGTTTTCCAAACACTGACTCATCTGAAGAGAGTTGTCTATAGCTCTTAAAAAGAAAGCCAGAAAGGGGGAGGAAGACAGGAAACTGGTCAAGTGGTTCATGTTGGGTTTTTTTAATTCTTACAAATAAACATTTCATTGTATCACTAAACATTGGCCTTCGAGAGCTTGTAACATCAAGAATGTGCATGGAATGTGAACAGATTCCTTCACATTATTTCAGTTCAACCAGCAAGTCAATGAACACCCAAATGTTTTTATGTAAGTTCTCTGTGCATTTTACAAGTTTACTCCACCACAACAGTAAAAATACTACATACCTGACTGTCAGAACCCCTAGAAATTATACCACTGCTTGCTCAGGCCTGTGTAGGATTGGCCCCTGAAAACTGGCTTCCAGACAGTAAAACCCAACGCCTAAGAAGCTGCTTTGCCCCCAATCCTGCAAGTAAACCTTTCCAGCATGAAGCCATACAATTAAGTCCTTCCTAATCTGCTCAGGAAATTGCTTCACAAACATGCTTCAAGGCAGCATATAGCTGATTTATTCAGCTAGGCAAGTGTCTGTGTCGGAGGAGGGGAGGGACCTGCACCGAATATCCATGCTAGAAATAGGCTTTCAACATTCATTAAGCAAAAAAACTTGCACAAGGGTAAGCATGTTTCAATTAGGTCACATTCATGGTAAACGGGCTTCTGATCTATCCTTGTATACGATATTGATGAAAGTCACAACCCCAAAGGAATTTAAACAGGGCAATCTTCTGGAATACCAGAGCAGCCTCCGAAGAATGTGACATGAATAATACTTTAAAACTGTAACCATCAGAATTGGGTTCAATATATGCATCGCTTTGTCACATGCTCAGCGAGGCGCGTGGCACCATTTGCCTCGGGCACCCCTATGGTTTCCCTGCAAGCAACAGTGGGATCAAGCTGACATTCTCTATTAGTTAGGAAATCACTGTTCATCGGCCCTAAGTATGCCAGACAGCAAAAGAACTCACTAAATCATTGCACAAACACAGGGATGCTCTACAGACAGATATTCAGCATGACCATCTAGTTGCAAAATAGCACTACCTGGAATTGTCAACAGGCACTTAAACAATGGTTATTTATACCTGGCTGAAGTCAAATTAAATAAATACATTTTGTGGAGCATCACTACAAAATTTGTCTTCAATCTGTATCATGTTGAAGAGGTCTAAAGGTTCTCAGTAGGGATATCAGATAAAATACTTATTCCTCACAGAAGCCTGCACATTTTTGCAGCAGATAATTGGAACAAATGACAAAATAAATATTTCTTCAACACAACCAGCTGATACTCTGATTCTTTTCTCAGTTAACACTCCAATGCACACATCAGCCCATCCTCTCCTTCACCAGTCCTTCCACGTTTATCTTCTATTCCAATCCTTATTTTCCTTCTCATCTAATTGAAAACAGAAGGCTGGCTTTTCAGTAACTCCACCAAGTCTCAAGACTGTAAAAAGGATATAACTTTATTATTAGAAGCCCCTCTTCTTTCGTATAGATTTATATCACCCAAATGGATGATACAGCTCTTTCCCAAAACCTCTGGTTTGTTATGAGTATAATTTTTCTCCTTCCTTTCTAGTATGCATGCTTATAGTATTATTGTACTGTTTATTATCAGATATAACAAAAAATTTCTACTGTTTATTTAGAAGCTAGGAACAAACATATCAATAGTGGGGATGAAGTAAGACTATCTAGATGGGTTTGCATACTAATTGTGTAATGCTGTGCATCTCTGCTGAAAAAACAAGCCCCAATGAAATCTGTGGGACTTATTCTGCAGTAAGTGTTTTATGAGATGTGCAGCCAGACTTAGACATTCTCTCAAAACGCATTCCAATTTTTCATTACTGTAGGGTATAACAAACCATAACACTATTTGCTTCAAACCACTATGTAGTTATCAGGAAGCTCAGGTGCAACACCTATGATACTTCCAAATCCCAAGCTACAGGAAGTACAGCAGCCCCTCCACATTTGCGAGGGTTTGGGGCACAGAACCCTCAGGAAAGCGGAAAAACTCTGAATAACTCCCCTCCCATGATCCCCCTTCCATTCCCCTCCAGAGCTTACTCCCTCCCATTCCTTTGTCTCTGGCCTGACGTTGGGAGGGTGGGGGAAAAAGACAAGCTAAAAAGCTTACCAGTCCTTTCCCCTCAGATAAAGAAGAGGGGAGTTCTGGAATTCCAATTATTTCTGGCCACCATCTTGAGAAAGGAGTAGCAAAGACAGCACATGACTAATCAGCAGCCAATACACAGGAGAATGTGCAACCACATGGCAGAGAGGACACGCCTTCAGCAGTGGGAGGGGGCTTTGCCCACCCAAAAGGAAAAGAAGTCCATTTTAAACACAAGCCCAGCAAGCCTGGGGGGAGGAATACAAGGGATAGGAGGAAGAAAATGGGGGAATAATCAAATTTGCAAAGGTCAAACTCATGGTTATGGAGGGAGGATTGTAATTCTATGCGACAGTCCTTCAGAAGTATCTTCCTCTCCTTACTCATCTTTGCGTCTCCAACTAAACATAGTCCTTTTAATCTGTCTTTTGCACCCACTTCAGTATATTCCTCTAGACGTAATTCAGTACAATTTTATACTATCTAATTCAGAGATGTCACTGAACTGCAACTCCCAAGATCTATCACTACTGATAGCCACAGCTGATGCGATCTGTACTTCAGTAACATCGAGAGACCCATATTATCCCCCACTGCCATCCACATACAAGACTTTTCAAATTGTATTATACATATTATACAGTTGCCATTAGGCAAGTACAGAACCTTCTTCCTGATCTTTATTCCCTTTTCAAAGCATATTCTAGCCCTTATGTATTCAGACAGAGAAGAGGGGCATAGGAGGATTTCAAATAATTACACATATGACATCTGCATAATTTATATGCCTCTTCTCATGACTTACAGAAGCACAGCTATATAAAATTAGCAATTTGCTTGATTCACAGGGTCAAATAATGTAGATTTCCTTGGCACAGAATTTTTTTCCATCAACTCAGTGACTGTATCAAATTATTTTCTCCATAGCAGTGATAGGCCTATAAATTTAATTAGGAGTTTGTTGATTTCTTTTTCAATCTACTGTACTTTCAGTGAAAACATGCAAGACTTGTAATGAACTAAAAACAAATAATTCTGCTCTAATTTTAGCCAGAGTTTTGTCACCTTTGTTTGACAATATCAGAAAATAGACCAAAAACATACCAGTCTTAATAGAAAATACTTTACAGCACCTAAAATAAAATGGCATACGATGATCACAAGAAATTCTGGTCTCATATAGTAAGGCAATGTAACCCAATCGACTAGAACGAATATATAGCATTTTTAGCCATTGGTAAGAGAAAAGGGCATAACTTGAACCCAACAAGAACTAGTCTATGCATTCTGCTCTACACACCGCCTTCAACCAAGCCGCTGATCGTATAATCTACGGAAAGCTTCATAAACTCATGGTTAGGTGGGAGGGGAGCACGTCTATAAATCAAAAAATATAACCATCATCTCCTTAAAGATAGTTTTGACTTTCCAAACTATACAAATCTAACAGAAACAAACAAAATACTTATAATAATCTTTAAAAAATCTTTGTACCTCAACAAACCAACTGTGGTGAGTTAATTTTTCTGCAACAGCAATATTCCAAATTGTTTTAAATTGTTTTTAAATTTTAAATCAAGCTTCTACATTTTAATTTCTTGGCTTTTTGCCAAGAAATGATCTTCATGGCACTAACACTTCCAATCAGTTGGATTTTCCGTGTCACATGGACTTGCCGGTTTATCAAGTTGATCACTCAGTTCCCAGCAGTAGTGAATTTAATGGCTGACTAGAACTCTCAAAAGCAGGGTTCAAATCCTCACTCAGCCACAGAAACCCACTGGATAACCTTGAGCAAGTCACCCTCTCTCTGCCTCAGAGGAAAGCTATGACAAAATCCTCTCTGAACAATTCTTGCCAAGAAAACCCTCATGATAGGTTAACTCTAGAGTTGTCCTTAGTCAGAAATAACTTGATGGCACACAGCAATGACAAAGAACTCTGAAGTAGTGCTACTTAAAGTGGTGATCCATGTGGAAAACTTCCGGAAAGAAATAAACTGCTGTGGCCAACGGCCACAAATATGGTATCTGCCCTTGCATAAGCCAGGGAGATGGATAGACTAAGAGACCCTGAAAAACCCTGCTTTAAGAGATACCTTTAATCAAGGCCATTTCCACACTACACTGTTATAGCGCTATTATTCCACTTTCAACATCCTATAGAATCCTAGGGTTTGCAGTTTAGCAAGGGCCTTAAGAACTCTCATCCAGAGAGCTCTTGGGCCTCAGTAAACAACACACCCCAGAATCTCACAGGATGTCAAAAATGGAGTAATAACCCTATAACAATGTAGGGCAGAAATGGGCCAAGATTCCCTGTAACTTCATTTCTTCCTTACACTGCTGGCATGTGCGCGCACACAACCCACCTCACCCAAGTCTATTCTTGCCTAGCACTAGACAACAAGTAGAAAATTAATAAACGATGCCTCAGTTAGAGACGTGAAAAAGACCAGAAAAGAATCTGAAAAAAAAATCAGAGAGGTTTTTTTCCTGTGCCCCACTCCAAGCCCCTCTTTTCCAGTAAAACTGAAAAAATACATTATGGAATATTTTCTATTCACAAGATGAAAAAATATTTAAGACACATTTATTTCCCATGTATTGCTTCTAAAATCTATATAGAAGGTAGACTTCTATGTAAGACTATCTACAGTATCTCATATCATTGCAATTCTTGGTCTTGGCTTCCATTTCTGTTATTTTTATGTAAATGTGTGCTTTACTGGCGCTACATGAGACTGAGGGGGGAGTATTCTTTGGTTTACTAATATTGACTGTTTCTTCTGGGTTTATAGAGTTTTCCCCTGTTTCCCATAAACTGGAAAAAGCAAAGAATATCCTTAATGCTTTCTGACATTGTCACTTCATTTGTAAATTGAATTAGCATTTATTTAATGAAACAACTCTACTGTTAACATATAAAGCCTCATACTTTTATGCCAAGTAAAATTAAACATAACACATTTTATGTTCCTAAAGTAACAATGTGACTTCTAATCTGTTTGTTGTTTTTGCTGCCTTCAAGTCATTTCTGACTTAAGGTGACGCTGTCGCAGGGTTTAATCTCTAAATGGTATTAATACTGCATTTTTTTAATTTTTCAAAAAAAAAATCTGTCTTTTAAAGAACTCCCCCCCAAAAAAGCATTAAAAAATGTTTTTCCCCTGTATCTTCAAAATTTCCAGAAATCTTACATCTCTCCCTTAAAGTTAGGTGGAAAAAACCCTATGCCCCAAGAAGCCTGTTGCTAAAGCTTTATATAAATAAGCTCTCTAATCTTTCAAGGCTATGTTGAGTTTCCATACATTAAACTACTGCTGGAATTTTACAGCTACAATTAACATTACTACAATGAGTAAATAGCAGAATCTAGCTCCCAGCCAATGAAGCCAAGTTTGTTTATATCTCTCAGACATTCCAGTCCAAGCGATTAGCAAGAGTTTTTCCAAAAAATATGTGCATGGGCTCTTCACTAATGAGCCAGAGAAACATGACCAACAAGCCACTGAGTATGCGCCAGGCAAAGGAAGCACACTCTGCCGCCGAAAAAAGCTGTACCCTTGACGTGTAGGTTTCTAGGACATTCTGAATAATGCTTTGCACAGGGACAGAATGCTGTGTGCACCTGCACAGAAACAAAAAAGAACAGAAATTGTTTCCAGCCTCTGCGTGGGAGGTTTCCACACGTAGCTATAGCAATCCTAGAAGAAAACAACAGTTACCCATCCCATACGCATGATGCCCACACGGGAGGACTACGCCTGAGGGCACATCCTCCAGTACACATTTCCTGCACTGTCTCACTGGCAATATAAGGAAGGAGACCAATCTCTCCCTCAAAGCACTCTCTTGGACGGGGAGACAATATTTAGGTCAAGAGGTCGCCATGGCTCCTGTCAGACAGTGTGTCCCACAGACAGCTGGTTTGATGTCAATGAGAAGGTTAACACCAGATTGGGCACGTTTTAACCCAGTGCTCTAAACTCCTCTTGAAAACCAGATATTGGTTAGCAAAGTCGCAGATTTTTTTAAAAAAAGAAGGGGAAGATATCTAAATGTTCAACACTTTTTTCCTATTTAGTCTAGCATTGCTTTTTTAACTTGAATGTCTGATCTCAGACTGGTTGCATTTGAAAAGTTCCTTTCTTATACTGAAAAATATGACCAACTGATACACAAAATCATGTGCACTGTTATGGCAACCTTTAAATGATAATAATAATGGCTGCACATTCCCCTAGCATCCTCCAGGCAAGCAGCCTTAACTAAACTGAAAATAGGAAATACATAGGTGCTTTTCTTCCCTTCAAAATGTGTGATAGCATAAGCAACCTTGAGTAGAGCAGCAATTTACTGTAAATATCCCACAATAGATGACAGAAGTAAAATATATATAACAATGAAAAGGAAAGCACAGAAATACATGGAAGTATATAAGTATAATAAAACCAATAAAAGCCAAAGAAAGCCATAACCAGTTATTATATTTCTGTATCACCCATTTCACTGTCAACATTACCTGACATTTTAAAACTGGCTATAAATCAGCCCTTTCAAAACCAATTATTAATGGTCACTAAACTGACATAGATAAGACTTCTATGTTACCAATAAGGAAGAAGGAACTATCTACTTAAATGAAATTAATTCTACCCCAGTTTTTAGCCAACTCCTGTAAATTATTTTTCAAATAATCTACCTTTCAGAGGTTATTGGCATATCAACTGATGACAGCTTCATCAAGTTTGTCCTTGATTGTCTGTCCTAGCACAAGCATATATCTTTCAATCAAAAACAGAAAATACCCTATAGCTCAGTGATAGAATGCATGCAGTGTACTGTACACAAAAAACCTCTGGTTCAGTCCCCAACACGTGCAGTTAAAAGGATCAGGGAAATGTAATGGAAAGAACTTCACCAACATGAGACCTGGATAAACCACTTTTGACCAGAACAGACCATACTGGGCTAAATTGTCTGGTGTGATATAAAGTGCTTTTCTATGTTCATAAAGTTTGACCTGTCTCTTAGTGCTTTGCCTATAACGTAATTTAGGATAAAAACACTAGCCAATAAGACATAATTCCTGGCTTCACTACTGATGTATACTGAAGTATATTGCTCATAAACCACAGCACGTGAAAACTATCCTGTTTGTGCAAATGCCTGATCTAAGGGCAATTCTCTGGAGGAATCTGAGCAGGAAGAGTCTCTACAGAACAGATGTGTCTTATAAGAGTCTTATAAGCAGGAAGAGTCTCTACAGAACAGATGTGATGTCTTTTCACCAATATGATATAGTTATTCCACATTGTACACTCCCTAGGGTACCATACTTACAACCTATTTTTTACTCCCCAGAGAAAACCACGACTGCAGACTCCTTAAGAACACTGGTTCTACATAAATTCAGAAAATACCTCCTTTTTGTTACTTCCCAGAAAAAAGTGCACAAGTACAATACTACTTTTTTTTTTTTTACTGAAAACTTCAGGAACACTCCTTTACATTGGAGGGATCATGTTCCACAGCAGTTTTTGACAACGCAAAAGTTAATATCAGACTGCCTTCTTAGTCTACGATTTTCAAAAATTTGGCATTTTGTGAAAACTACCAATGACATTTTAAATGACAAACACATTGAGCTCTCTGCTTTGTTTCATGCAAGTATCTCAGATTTAGGAATCCTAGCCAATTAAACAGAAGCCTCAAACTGTTGAAGATCTTAGTTAAATCATCGTGAAATTTCCTGCTGCTATATTAAGAAAGTTCTCTACTTTTCACCAAGCTTTTAAAAATTGAAGCCTGTTAACACACTACCTGTGTGCTTGTTGCTGGAGTATCCTGAATCATATAGAATGAAAATGACTGGTTTATATCGCTGCTCCACTGTCTAAATAACTAGATTACCACCACTGCCGCAAAAATCACACGTAGCTAAAAAGGACAAAATACACTGACATCCAACTTAACCTGCAAAGCCAACTAGAAAGCGCAAGAGAACTCACTAGGGCACACAAACAACCAACCAACCAACGGAAGCAGACTATGTACGAAAGTCTGCCAAGACATCATGCTTATAAAGTTTATAAGCTTACGACGATGAACTACATCTGCAAAGTGTAGAAACAGCCTCCATCAAAAACCAGGTATTCCACCACAATCTAGACAGCTATAATGGTAGCACCCAGAGTACATTCCTAGCCTGGAAGCCTAAAGGATGGATCCAATTCTCTTAAAATACCTCATAGCTCACTGAAAGAAAATATTGCCACATCTATTTTTCCTATTCTAGGCAGAGAAAACTGGAAAAGAAGTGTTCAAGACTTCATTTTCCCCCAAATCTTCAAAAGAACAAAAGAACAAAAGAAAAGAAAATGGAATATGGCTCAAGTCGCAGAATGTGGGGTATGAGCCATCAAAGTAGATTCAGAATACAAACCATGGATTTAAGGAGAACTAAATGTCAGGATTAACTGACCCAACTCTATTTCAGCTGACATGGTTACTACATGAATAAGTGTACAATACTAGGTTTAAAAACATCCAAACTCATAAGAACATAAAAAGAGCCTGTTAGATCAAACTTCAGAACTATTTAGTCCAGCATTTTCATCTCACAGCACAGATCAGATGCCTGTGAGAAACTGATAAAGAGGACATAAGAAGAACAGCAGCCTTTAGCACATGTTTCCCAGAAACTGACACTCACTGGTATATTGGGGGTAACATACAGTCATACAGCCATCGTGACTAGTCACCACGGACAGCCTTACTTTCCACATACTGTCTACAGAAAGCCTAATCTGTCTCCACCTAACATATTTTTTATCAGTAGGTGTAAGTGTTCCACATAGCCAAGCCATACTGGAAAAATATTCAGTATTGAAAGCATAAGTTTGATACCATTTCACATTTACAGCTGAATTTTAGCACCCCTAAAAATAAGTTAGATCTGACAAATCTCAACAGAATTCAGAAAGTTTTTTCATTATACGTATGTTCAGTTTTCCAGCAACAAACTTTTTACGAAGGAGACAGTCAGCATTTGTGCCTCCGTACAGATACTCTGACAGCACAGAACTTTTTAACTTGCTTAGTCAACAGGGTGTGTGTGTATATATATATATATCTTACGTTTACAATTATGTGTTTAAAAAAGCTCTGAACAAGTTACGCAGACATATTTTCATTACAGCATGGATTATTTTAAAGTTATACCACACATCTTTGCAATAGATGCATGGCTGAGTTATAACATTTCAGACTGCAAGTGAGGACTTACATGACCCTGTTTAAATGTCAGAGATAAAGGTTAGCATCCCAGTATCTGAACCCCCTACTTGCAGACTAACACACCCCTCCTAACTGGCAGCCTGATGCAGCAAGACACAAGCATACCCTGCCTCAACAAACTAGGTCTAGTAAAAGGTATCTTTTGAGGTAGAAAGTATCACTCAGGTAACCTGGATCTTACATAGAGCAGAAGACAGTCCTAGGTGTTTAACCATGTGTTGACCAAAGGTTAAACTATGGCCGTGACCCTAAGTCTGCTAACTAGGGGAAATGTCCTATTAAAAATACAGTATTTTTGAATAGGTACACTCCTCAACATGTGTAAATCAGGAGTGAGCAATTTAACACCCTAACATTTTGGACTGCAACTTCCGTAACACCTCACCACACACTGTAATGCCTACAGTCTAGCATCTAGTTTGTCTAACATGGATCGAAGTTACACTGTAACATCTGCAGAGCCAGAAATCGCCCATTCATGCCATAAATGCATATACAGTGTTGTATCTATCTAGCAATAAAAGCTAAGCAACTTGTAACTTCAGGAAAATACCTTACTCTCTGCAGCTGTCACCCCTTGTCACTTATTTTGGAATCTGCATCTTCCCCAAACAAGCTACATCAGTGGTTTTCAACTTTAGGTCCTCCAGATGTTTTGGACTTCAACTCCGAGAGGTCCCAGCCAAGAGGGTCAATGCTCATGAATTCTGGGAGGTGAAGTCTCAAACATTTGAGAGACCAAAGGTTGAGAAACTATTCTTTTCTAACCGATAGAAGACTTTACATAGAACCTAACACTAAAAGCCAAATCCTAAGACCAAGATCCAGTGGTGTACTCTGATATTCAAAGACCACAGAATCAAGACCTTCTTCCTTTTCCTCTACTGCCACAGCCCTCTGTAGTGACAAAACCCTACTCTAGAGATTTCCCAGCCCTCTGGAGCATATTGTCAGGGCTCTTCGGAGGGAATTTTGCCAGAGAAAGTATATCAGTGGATCCTGGCCTACATCACAATGTTCTCACAACCTGCATTAAACTCTAGTCTGGGAGGAGGATGAACAGGTGTAAATCTCAATTATAACTCCTGACCTCAGTTATGTAAGTTGAACAAGCAATACAGAAAATACACTTGACAAAAATCAATCATGGACTTGGAAGCATTCACAAATTACTAAACAAAGCCTTCACATTAAGTGTCAACTCTTCTCTGATTAAATAATATTTTATACCAAAGCCTTGTTTAAGTTACACATTTGGATGACACTTTCAATTACCAGTCTAAACCAAACTGCGCCTTAGCAGTCTAAACCACTCTGCTCCAAAGCACCAGACCACAGCACACATTAATCCAGTGAATCACAGCATTAGTGCACGGAACAGCTTTAGTTCAGCACAGTGAAAAACTACAGCATGCCAGCTGAAGCAAGCAAAGCATTCCTTAAAGGACAAAGGGGAAATTTTGCTGAATCAAGAATTGTTATCTTGGTGCTACAAGAAAAAAACAATACAAAATAAATAACAGCTTTTTACTGGATCACCTCCCTAAGCATTAAAAAATATTTCTCCCCCTTTATTTAAGTTGTGTGCATGTGTGTTATTAATAGTCAACGAGACACATTATTCTTACATGTTCAATTCATATCTTTGTGCAGGAAAACAAGTTACAATATACATGTATCAGGCAGTATCAGGCAAAATCAAAATGTATTTTACAGACATTTGCATGGGGCTGACTAATATAGATCACAAATATGTTGAAGGAAAGTGATAAGTGAGTTGACTTATTTACAACACAGAGTCATAGTTAAACAAGACAAGGTAGATAATTGTTACAAAATACAGTTTCTTCACATAAGACCTGCCAAACTATGTTACTATGACAGGAAAATCCCTCACCAAAGCAGCACGTTGGAAAAATTCATTTGGGAGAAGTGCAAAATACTGAGATCACTGCTTCAGAAGGCATTCTACGTGCTATTGCAGGTGAAATGCAGACACTAGACACCTGCCAAGACCAGTCCAACTGAAATTGCTTCTAATTCCAGCCAGCTCCTAAATTCAGAAATCATTTCAACTTTTTTTTCCCAATTTGCAATCAAGATAACACGCATATAAACTTCTATTATTGCCAAAGAACTGACACTGTGATGCAGAACCAGAGAGCTGACCTCTAAAGAGATGAAAGAACAGAAGTCACAAAAGTAGGTGCAGAATGTTTTGGAAAAGTATAAGCATACTGCTTTTGTCTCAAAGGTATGATGTCAGACATAATCCAACTTGCTCACCCTGCAATCTTATACACACTTACTTTGGAAGTACCACCACAGGATTCAGTGGGACTTACTTCTGAGCAGCCATACATAAAATTGCCATACTTCTGAGTAGCCATACATAAAATTGCCCTCTTAAGTGTGTAACTACTGAGAATGTTTCAGCAAGAAAGCTTCAAACTGCACAACCTAGCACAACCTTCAAAGATCTAAAAACATCAAGAATACCTATTTCTATTTTTTTTATAAAGTTTCTTGCCCTCCAGTTGAAAAAGTTGGTAGATATATCCAGAGAAAGCTTAAAGAACTGAAAATACAAGTCAAACAACAAATCCAAATTTATTAGGGTTGCCAACTGAGAATTTCTAAGTCCATAATAAAATTTGTTCAGGGGCTGATCTGCTTTTTTAACGCATGCAAATAAAAACCTGAGGAAAATACTGCAGAATAAGTCCATTATTTTAACCACGCCATACGGTTATGGAAATGTCTCAGTTGTGGTTAACTATGTTCCACTCAAATTACTAGTTCAACCTAAGTCTGACAGGTCACACCATACTCCAAACACAGCCCTTTACAACACACCACCTACCAGACTGTAGAAGAGACTATGGAAAAAAGTAACCCGTTAGGTGGCATGCAAATCAAAATGGCAGTATGAAAGTACCATGGCTTGGAAGCCGCCAGAGAAACCTGTTCCCTGTACTCACCAGACGACACCAAAGGCTCCATATCCTATAGGCCTGTCTGGCTCAATATCCAGTTGCTGCTGTGGGTGATGCGTGTGCTGATGATGGTGCGCTTTAACTGCAGCTGCGGCCGCAGCCTGTACCTGAGCGGGGGCTGCTGCAGCAGGTCCAGGGGCTTGACCTGGGGCCGGGGATGGGAAATATGGCTGCTGCTGCCCTGGATTTAACATGGCTGCAGCGGCGGCCGCAGCGGCCGCAGCCGCCGCCGCTGAAGAAGCATGTTGCTGTACGGGATGTACTGCAGCCGCAGAGCCCGGGTGCAGGTGGTGTTGAGGGTGGTGGTGATGATGGAGATGAGGAGGTGGGAGGTGAGCAAGGTGGTGGTGATGGTGGTGGTGGTGACCTGCTGCTGCAGCAGATGTCCCACCATTGTAAGCCGCCATCATTTTTGCGCTGGCTGTGGCACTACACAGAGACATTCAAGATGATGCCCTCTGGTTGGAGAACAACTAGGTCAAGCTGTCATTTGGCCACAAATCAATGAAGTCTGCTACACTTCCACTAGCAAGGTGCCCACCTTCACAAACATGGAGCTCAACAGGTCTTTACGTCTTCATTAAGTCAACAAAAATGGAGGCTTCTGTGTGTGTGCGTGAGCATGCAAGAAATCCCCTTCCCCCAAGATGGCTGGTGTAGTTGGTACTAGAATGCCATCCTCCTCCTTCTTCTGTGCCAGTCTGGAATTTATGTCAATCCCCCTCCCCCCAGAAAAAGGATATAAATTCACCCCCCTAGAAAATGTTAGGAATACTGACAACTCCACCCCTTCCATTCCCACATCCTTTTCATTTATCTTTTCAAAATGTGTAAGAAGACCCCTTAAGGGCTTCTACAACTCTCCACTCTGTCCCACATATACATCTATTCACCTTTAATATTACACGTGGATGGATGTAAGCAACTTCCGGTGGAAAGGAATGGAAAATGGCTAATTAAACCAAAGAATGTTAAAAGTCAATGGGAAATGAAATGTTCAAAAAAGGATGCAAAGAATATGAGAAAAGACTGAATCAATGGGAGGAAGAAACAAACTGGGAAAAAAGGACAGAAAAGATTGTTTTAAAAAAAGTAATGCGTAAGAGGTGAGAAATCAAGCAAGAGAAGTTACTGAAGACCAGGAGTAAGAGGTTGCAAGAATTTTTAGAAGGGCAAAAATTAAATAACTTGAGGGCAGAGAATGAAAGCAGAGAGAACCAGAGGAATAAGAAAATAACTTAAAATGGTGAAGCAGAAAGGAACAGGACAACCAAGCAATGTGAACAGAAGAATGAAGTAGGAATGTGGATAAGAGACAATCAGTTAACAGAATGAAGATTTTTAAAAACCCCAACAGAGAACAGCAGAATGGAGACAGAAGGAAAAAGAACGTGGAGAAAAGCAAGAATGACTTAAGCAAATAACAACCAAATATAATATAGGAAAAGAATTAACAATGTGATCAAGCAACAAAAAGCAGATAAGAGAACTCAAATGCCACAGAATAGAGTTTATTTAAAGGTGAAAACTGGGGAAGATAAGGAAGACAAAACAAGAAAAAATACAAACAGAAAGAGGTGGAGAATGTGAAAACAGAAGAGGGAGCAAATTTTACAAATAGGAAAACATTAAAGTGCATGAACCAACAAGCTGTTTCTAAAGGAAAACACAGACAGACTTTGGAAAGCAAAGAACAGTCTAAGTTGCGGAAAGCGCACCAAAGAAAAATGAAGAATGGGTTCAGGGATGAGAAAAATGTTTTTAAGGAATATGGAAGATCTATGTGTAGGTAAGCACATAGAAGAAAAAAATGAAGAAAAAGAGGGATTTCCCCAACTTGAATTAAAATACAATGGCAATGAAATGAAGGATGGTTGAGAACCCCTCCCAAGAGGACAGAATGCAGAAAGAAAGGAGAGAAGGCAGGCAAGAGGTGCTGAAAGGAAAAGCAGGAGGAGGAAACGAACAGTGGAGCAAAAATGTTTGTTCCAAAAAGATAATTAGAATATTGTGGGAGGAGTGCAAGAGCAAGAAGAAGAAAACGAGTGGGAGAAAGAATGGGATGAGAAGAAGGGGGGAGAGAAGAGGAAGAAGACAATGTGGATGTTTAAAGGAGAAAGGTGAAAGATGAGAGAAAAGTGGCAAAAAGGCGGGGAAGATGTGGTATAGTGAGAGAAGGACAGATAGGGAATACGGGGAGAGAAAAATATGGTAAAAGTGAGAAAAAGATAGGCGAATATCGGGGGAGAGAAAGAAAACAAGGGAATATGGGGCAGAAATGTGGTAAAGTGGGAGAAAGACGGGAATGTAGGGGGAGAGAAAGACAGACAGATAAATATGAGGGGTGAGAAAGACAGACAGGGGAATGGGGGGTGAGATGTGGCAGGGAGCGAGGAGGGCTAGTGAGCCTAAGGGGCCAGATCAGTCACCCCGGGCAGCCTTCCCCGGCGCCCGCCCGCCGCCTGCCTGCCTGCCTGCCTGCCTGCCTGCCTGTCCGCCCGCCCGCCCGCCCGCCCGGGTCGCTGCGGGCTGCGGTGGGGCGCCCCTTCCCCGTCTGCCTCCCTCTCTCCGGCCTGACAGCCTGACCCGGTGCCGGCAGGGTGGGATGGGGAGGAGTGGGAGGGAGAAGGGGCTGAGGGAGGGGGAGGGAGGGAGGGAGGCTCCGCGGGCCGGGGCCGGGGCGCCTCAGCCGGGTCCCTTCTGAGGGGAGGCGGCGGGAAGGCGGCGGGGAGAGGTCGGGTGGGTGGGGGGTCACTCAGGCCCCGCAGCGCCGCTCCACGTCGCCCCCCCACCACCACCACTCCGGCTCCTCCTCCTCTTCCTCCTCCAATGGCAGCCGTGGCCGCCTCCTCGTCTTCCTCCGTCGACCCCTCAGGCCGCCGGACCGGCCGCGACTCGCCGCCGCCGCCGCCTCCTCACGGGAGCCCCAGAGCGGAGCGCAGAGCGAAAGAGCAGCGGACGGCGCGCTCCCCTGGCCTTCCTCCCCCTCCCGCCCCTGCTTAGGCGACGCGCGTGCGCAGTGCGCGAGGGCGCACGCGCGTCGCCTAAGCAGGGGCGGGAGGGGGAGGAAGAGGCAGGCAAAGTATATATACGCACACACACTCGCTTTCTTTTTCGCCGACGGGCGCGCGCTTCACCCCTCCGTCGCTCCTCCCACCCCGTCATTGCTAACCAATAAGAGCGCGGCTGCGCCAGAGCTGGCCAAACCCAAAGGGAGAGAAGCGTCCCGCCCCACAAAAAAAAAGCAGGCCTCGGTTTCGGCTTCGAGATCAAAGGGTAGATTAGGTGGGGAAATGGGCAGCCAATCAGTGGCCTCTCGGCTTGGGCCCCGCCTCCACCGTCCTTATTTGCCAATGAGACCCCACGAGGCTCTCTCACCTCACGCAACCTTCACCTAGATATTTAGTTCGCGCAGGACCGGCGGGTGTTTGCGACCGATTGGTTGGTCGCTCCTGAGTTGACAGGGTTTTGGCCAATGAGGCTGCGTAACGTCTTTGGGGGACCAATAAGGGCTCAGAAGGGAGTTTTTTAAACTCGCATAATATACGGAGGTAATATGTCGAAGTCCAGTCCGTCGCCGAATTAAAATTAGCCAATCATTATGGATCGATCGGAGGAGGTGGTAGGCCTACAGCAATTGGACATTGCCCGCGATAGACAGCGGTGTCGACAAATGGAAAGGGAAACTCCCAGAGGTGGCGAGTGGAGGTCTAACTAGGGGGCGGGACAGATGAACAGCGGAGAAAGCCAATCGCAGTAAAGGAGGCGGGGTGAGGCAAGGACGGTGAGGGCCGGGTGAGAAAGGCGGAGCTGGATCAACAGCTGGGCTTTGTCAGCCTTGGAAGGCTGAGGGGCGGGGCTTAGTATGTAAAAGAGGGAGAGAGAGAAAGCCTTGGCAAGGCGCAGGACCTCAGTGAGGAAGCGTTTCTACCAGACGGAAATAAATGCCTTAATTAAATTATAAGGGACCTAAGTCGAATTAAGTAACACTTTTAATTATATTATAATTGCTGTTTTTTAATATCGTTCATATTTTTATATTAAAATATTTTATATTATATATTGTTTTTACATTATTATTATTATTCTCATCCTGGAGAGAAGTGACTTGTGGGGTGCCACAGGTTCTGTCCTGCCAACATCTTCATCAATGACTTGGATGAAGGAGTGGAGGGCATGCTGATCACGTTTCCAGATGACACCAAATTGGGAGGAGTTGCGAATAGGTCAGAGGGCAGGATTGAAATTCAAAACGACCTGGACAGGTTGGAGAGCTGGGCCAAAGCTGACAAAATGAATTTCAACAGAGAGAAATGTAAGGTCCTACACTTAGGCAGAAAAAATGGAAGGCACAGATACAGGAGGGGGGAAACATGTGGCTGGATAACAGTGCATGTGATAACAGTAGGTGTGAAGGGGATCTAGGAGTCTTGGAAGATCACAAGCTGAACCTGAGTCAGCAGTGTGATGCGGCAGCCAAGAGAGCCAATGCGATTCTTGGTTGCATCCATAGGAGTATGGTGTCTAGATTGAGGGAGGAAATGGGACCACTCTATTCTGCATTGGTTAGGCCTCATTTGGAATCCTGTGTCCAGTTCTGGGCAGCTCAATTCAAGAAGGATATCGACAAGCTGGAATGTGTCAAAAGGGGGGGTGACCAAAATGGTGAAGAGTCTGGAAGCCATGAAGTCCTATGAGGAGCGGCTTAGGGAGCTGAGGATGTTTGGTCTGCAGAAGAGAAGGTTAAGAGGGGGCATGATAGCCATGTTTAAATATTTGAAGGGATGTCATATGGAGGAGGGAGTGGGCGTGTTCTCTGCTGCTCCAGAGACTAGGACAAGGAGCAATGGATTCAAGCTGCAGGAAAGGAGATTCCACCTGAACCTCCGGAAGAACTTCCTGATGGTCAGGGCTGTCTGGCAGCGGAATACGTTGCCTCCATGGAGTGTGGTGGAGTCTCCTCCTTTGGAGGTTTTTAAGCAGAGGCTGGATGGCCATCTGTTGGGAATGCTTTGATGGGTGTTCCTGCATAGCAGGGGGTTGGACTGGGTGTCCTCGGGGTTCTCTTCCAACTCTACATTTCTATGATTTCCTGAATATGACTTCACCATGCCTAGGAGGTGTTCTCTGGCCTGATTTCCCAGCGCGCATGTTCGACCAGTGTTCTCCTCTTGGCCCGCGTAGCTGTACAACCTTAGCAGGGTATGTTTTACATTGGAGCCAATTAATGTATTTCCCCAATTAAACCACACAAACCATGAGTGTGCTGCCGGTAACAGTTAAATAGCTGCTTTTAAATAACTTTTATATTTACACTTTTATTGTAGTTTTGTGTCATTTCTAATCTGTATTATTTTTTAAGTATGTTCTTGGCTGCCTTGCGTCCCATTGTTGAGAGAAAAGCGGATATAAGTGAATACAATTATAATGTATTTGGGGAAAAAATAATGGCCCTAAAGTTATCAGCAGTTCAAAAGGAAGCACATTAGCTTCAAACCCATAAAGACATTTCACAGTGCATTTGGATTCATGTACATGCATTTTTTTTCCAGCTGTTCACGGGAGAGAAGATACTCAGGCAGTTCCCTCACTAAAAGAAGGAACTTTCTATACAAATTCAGTTTTTTTATTAGTAAGTTAACAGTCTGATGTTATTTATTTATTTGTGCTTATTTACAATACATAGAGTCATAGAATCGTAGAGCTGGAAGAGACCACGAGGGCCATTGAGTCCAACCTCCTGCCATGTAGGAATACACGGCACTCCTCAAAGCACTCCTGACGGATGGCCATCTTGCCTCAAATTAAAAACCTCCAAAGAAGAAGACTGCCACACTCTAAGGCAGTGTATTCCACTGTCAAACTGCTCTTACCATCAGGAAGTTCTTCCTAATGTTTAGATGGAATCGCTTCCTGAAATTTGAAGCCATTGCTCCATGTCCTTATCTCTGGAGCAGCAGAAAACAGGCTTGCTCCGTCCTCCGTATGACATCCCTTCAAATATTTAAACATAATTATCATGTTGCCTCTTAACCTTCTCTTCTCCAGGCTAAACATACCCAGTTCCCTAAGCTGCTGTTCACAGGACTTCTTCATTTTCAGGCCTTGTAGTATTTTGATTGTCCTCCTCTGGGCACCTTCCAGCTTGCCAGTGTTGTTCCTGAAAGAGAACATCCTGAAACAGAAAGAAATTTCTCAGTGTTGCTTGCAATGGCCAAAAACTACAAATAAACAAGCAACATTTTAGAACAAAACTCGTAAACACAGTATTTAAAAAGCATAGGGAAGCAAAGCTATTTAGTGTCAAAATGTTCGTACAGAAGTAACAAAAAAACTCATTTACAGTAAAATCTTTGGGCTCAGTTGTGTCTTCTGCAGACCTTCTAGTGTTTGCTTTCCAAAGTGATTTGTTCCCATTGCTGGTTAGACTGTGGAAGAGTGATTCATTGCTTAAAAGGTAGATTGCTCATTGGTAGGTACCTTGCTTTAAAGAAAAAAACACTTTAAAATGGGAAAATGCCCAAGCATTCCTCCTCCATGTGGAGGAGAGTAGTAACTACTGGTAGTGGAGAGTGTAATGAATCCTTGTCTCTCTTAAAATTTAACTTTTGGGCACATGGTGAGGGGGATGTTACTTTTTAACAGTTATTGGTAGTACAACTTCTGCAAAATATGGCGTTTCCACACTAGACCGTTATAGTGCTATTATTCCGCTTTCAACCTCCTATGGAATCCTGAGGTTTGCAGTTTAGGGAGGGGCCTTTGCAAGCCCCAGAATTCCATAGGAGGTTGAAAGTGGGACAATAGCACTATAATAGTCTAGTGTGGAAATGGCCATAGTGTTACAAGTAACGTCATTGCTTTTAATAAGTTACGTCCAAACTCTGATTTACTGCACCAGGGATGGGCAAAGTATGGCTCAAAGGCCACATGCAACTCCCTAGTCTAATTTTGTGTCCCTCAGGGGTAAAAAAAATAATTTCTAGGGATGATGGGGAGCATTTTCAACACAATTGGGGGTTGGCCCAAGTCATTTTAGGTGCAAGAGAGGCCTGTTTTTCTATAGAACTGGAAGTATAAGCCAAGGTGCATGCAAGTACATTGAGCATCTGTAGGCTTGAGGACTGGTGTGGGCAGAAAGTGGGCACTATTTATCACCCTGACTGTGCCACTGAGTTAATCTCAGGCCTTTGCCAAGACATCGCAGTTCCCTTTCCCTTGGCTGCAAAAGGGAGATAAGGACATTTTGGGCTGGAAGAAGGCATTTGTATGCTTGGAGGCTGAGGGGTAGACACAGGGCAGCTGAAAGGAGAGCCATTTTCTGGAATGCATAGAAGGGTGTCTTACAAATTCACCATGCTTTGTGTGGTTCCGAGACCCTGTTCTAAATCACCGCTCAGCTCAAAGGCGTATCTAGCATAAACAGCCTCTAGAGCAAGGGTGGAAGTTGTGCCCCTTCTTCTGGGGCCTCCGCCACCACCATTATATCTTGGAAGCCATGCCCTGTGAGGAGCAGCCTGGGGAACTGGGTATGTTTAGCCTGATGAAAAGAAGATCAAGAGGTGACACGATAGCCATGTTTAAATATTTGAAGGGATATCATGTTGAAGATGGAGCAAGCTTCTTTTCTGCTGCTACAGGGACCAGGACACGGAGCAGTGGATTCAAACTACAGGACAAGGGATTTCGCCTAAACATCAGGAAGAACTTCCTGACAGTCAGAGCCATTTGACAGTGGAATATGCTTCCCAGAGGGTGGTGGGGTCATCTTCTTTTTAAACAGAGGCTAGATGACCATTCGCTGGGCGTGCTTTGAGTGTGTGTTCCTGCATGGCCGAATGGGGTTGGACTTGATGGTCATTGTGGTCTCTTCCAGCTCTATGATTCTGTGAAATAAATTGGAAGTTTGCTTGTTGTTGTAAGAGCAAATGTTTGGTTCCATGACTGCCCAGACCGCTGGAGCGGCAAGGGCCTTTTAGGGCTGTTACTTGATCCTCCCCACACTGGAGGCTGTCAGTGTGCCATCTGATTAGGATACCAGCTCATTCCACACTTGCAGACTGGGCAGAGACATCAAAAAGCCACTTACCACGGCCGCTGTGAGCAAAGGCAATTGATGGGAAGTGGAGAGAGGAGATTCACGTAGCTGTTTCAGCGTGTACCATCTCTTCCCTGCCAACAGGCAGCCCTTTTCCCACAGCACGCTGACGAGGAATTAAAATGCCTCGTTTATATTTTATTCATAAATGCTACTGATGGCATTATAAATGTCACAAAGGCGGCACTGAGACAGCCCAGACTCAGCCACGAACGGGTCTCGTGTTTTTCTTTGCTTCTTTGTTTAAACCACAGATGGGGGAACCTGTGCGTCCCCACCCGAGATGTTACAGAAATCCAAGTCCCATCACTACCAGCCGCTATGGGCACTCCACTGTTATAGTGCTATTATTCCACTTCCAACATCCTGCGGGATCCTGGGGCTTGCAGTTTAGGGAGAGGCATTTAGAATTCTCAGCCAGAGAGCTCTTGGGCCCCAGGAAAACACAAACCCCAGGATTCCACCGGAGGTTGAAAATGGAATAATAGCACTATAATAGTGTAGTGCGGAAATGGCCACTGTCCAGCAACTTCTGGAGGGTCATACCTTTCCCACCCCTTAAAGCTGTAATCCAGCACAAAGTCTTGACACAGATTACAGACCCTAAGGAAATCTAAATCTCCATTTCTCCCCAGTCTCCTGCTGTATCTCAGCCATGAAGATCAGAGTGATTAAGGTCTCTTCTAGAGTTCAAAATTATGATACTTTGATACCACTTTAATTGCCATGATTCCATCCTGTGGAATGTTGGACTTTGTTGTCTAGTGAGGCACCAGCAGTCTGTGGCAGAGAGTTCTAGACACCTCATGAAACTGCAAATCCCAGTATTCCATAGGACTGAACCATAGCAGTTAAATAGATTAATAATACAGGGATAGGTGCATGTGTCCCTATAGATCAGAGCTTTCCAAACTTTTCATGCTGGTGGCACACTTTTTAGACATGCATCATTTCGCGACACAGTAATTCAGTTTTACTAGCAAACTGGGAGTTAAACTAAGTCCTTATAAGAAAAAGAGGCACGTGCATAATTTGTAATACCAAAATGTATGGGGACACAATATATCTTATTAAAACCCTTTGTATATTTTTTAAAATATATGATTTATAGATAATGACATACATTTCCAAGATTGTAGGCAACACACCTACACACTTCAGGTGTCTTTAATGTAGTGTACCCGCAAACCCCAGGATTCCATAGGATGTCGAAAGTGGAATTACAGCACTATAACAGTCTAATGCCGAAATGGCCTAGGTTTCAACCAACATCCCTCACCTAGGCATTTTCCTGATATAAGGCATTTCAGAAAGTCCAACGACAGTTCTTTCTACCTGAGTTGACACATTCCTGTGTCAGCTCAACTGATCCTGAATCCAGTGGTGTAGAAGAGCCGGAGTTTGCAGAGTTGAAGCTTTTAAAGTTTTGATTATCAGGAATGACAGTGTCATTGGATCCCCCTTTTCCCTCTTAGTTTAGCTACAGTTCCCACTGTAACTAGAAAGGAAATAGATTTTCCCAACGACAGCAACGACTTGTTATGAACTGTTCCACACCTAATCTAAAGTAGTTCGTGGTGACTTGTTCCTGAGTGGGCAAGCTTTACAAAAAAGGCAAGCTCCTGGTAGAGATGAAAATGGCAAAAGATATATGTAAAAGATAAGTCAACGTAGCTCCCTACATTTTTGGAGACTTTCTGAGGGTATTGCATTCCCTCCAACTTTTCGCAGATAAAAACAAGGACGCATGTGGCCAAGCAATATCAGAGTGTGGTTAGGATGGCAATAGTTATTAATGAGGAAGAACACATAAGCCAGGCCTGTAAAGCATCTCTTTGCACTCCAGCAATATGAACGATCACAATACTGTCTCACTTTATTTGTTTATTGACTAAAATATTTATATCCTGCCGTATAAGCTACTTACTCAGGGCGCTGTGTAATAAAATCAGTTTAATCAATAATACAAAGCAGTGGGGAAATGATTCAAATAGACTTAAAGTATATTAAACAACCTGATATGTTAAAACAAGTTATATAAAGTTGGTTTGTTTAGTCTAAATTATTTAAAACCATAACACATAAATAACCCAGTAGCTTTTCCCATACTTGGGACCCTTTCACACTATGTAACTATAGCACTATGACTGGACTTTAACTGCTGTACTTGCATTCTGTTGAATCCTAGGGTTTGCAGTTTGGTGAGGCGCTAAAGCTGTCTAGCTGGGAATTTTAAATGTCTGTTCCTAAACTGCAAACCCCAGGCTTCCATAGGCTGGAACTGTGGATTTTGTTGGACTACAATTCCACTAGCCCATGTTACCAGGCTGCATACCCCCACCCTTTGATATGGTTTAATTGGCAAAATATGATTTAATTGGCAGGATATATTAATTGGGCTTGATACAAAATGTACCCTGATATGATTGTACGGCCAAGCTGGACAAGAGGAAGGCGCTGCCCGAGTGTGTGCTCTGCAAAGTAGGTCAGAGACCGTCTCTCAGCTCAGCCAGGTCACAGTCAGGAAATTGCCACCAATAATAGGCTTAAGCTAGCCGTAACAACTCTGCTTTTGGGCAATAGTGACGGGAAATTCCTCCAAACCGCTGATTATCTCAGCCTTCTTCCCACCGACCTGTGAATCTCTCCATTGTCCCCACACTCATCCAGCCATTACAGAGCTATCACAACATACAGTAGGTCTTTCTCACCTAATGTTAAGACCATCAACCCATTCCAGACCTCACTGTACACATTGCAAACTCCGTTGTTTGCCTGGCCAGAGTCCTGAATGAGGACTATCCTTAAGTGAAAGTCTAAGCCACATCGCTGTTTCTTCGTTACTGTCCGGATCAGTAAATATTGCCCTCATTGCCCTTGAAACCTCATTATCAAGAATTTTCTTCCCGTTTTTCTTCAGCTAGCCTTGTGTGATTGTGTGAGTGCTTGCTTCTTCCGTGGGATTGACATTTCTCTAAATAAACACATTTAGTCTACTTCTGAGTCTTTTGTTGGTTTCTCCCTGTGAAGACCCCATAAACATTGGTGGAAAGATCTCGTTAGATTAACCCCCTCTCACAGGCTTCTTGATTTGAGCCAATTATTCCCCATCTTTGCACGGAGGTACTAGCATCATGGGTGAACCCCTGGGTCATCCATGTTTTGGGGTAACACCCTGACAATTAGCTGTTCTGGCAGGAAATTATGGGATTTGTAACCAAAAGTCTTCCTTAGATGGTGAGAAGTAGAATATAAGTGCTACTGTTAAGTAGTATTAGTATTGTTATTTAATATGATTATCTGGCACGATATTTAAGTAGAGATTCACCAGTATTACATATGGAACCAAGATCATGGTTCCCTGCTGGAACCCAAACTGAACAACTAAAATAAATGCCAGCTCCCAAACCCATCTCTCTTTTTATGCTCAATCCCACATTCTCCCATAATTGTGCAAAGCAATCAAGCAGGGAAAATAATGGCATTTGTGGGGGGGTGGGAAGGGGGAGGCAGAGAAAGGGATGTATCCATGCAGATGTTGGGAGAATGTGGGACAAATATACAAGCAAATGATTTTATTTCAGAAAATAGCAGATGCAGGTTGGGGGTGGGTGGGAGCACTACCACCAGCAGATGTGTTGCTTTTAATGCAAAAAGAAAAACGGCATTAGGAATATGCGCCTCAGAAATCAATGGCAAATTACCACTCTTTTCAGCTTTCACCCAGAATGACGCGACTGTATCATTTTGCTTTTTGCAGTTTCCTTCATTCCATAATCATCTCACATCATATGCCTTCTTTTCAAAATTAGTTGACGAGGAGGAGGAAAAGAAGAAGGAATCGCCATCCTCTTCCTCTTCAGTAGTTTCTGTGACAACTCTTTCACCTATGATGAAAGAGTTTCTGGGTCTGATTTGTCCACAAACACCCCCACTGCCAAGAACAAAATGTATCTCTCACTTTTGGAATCTTCTAGACCCTATAACTGGAAGGGAGCAAAAATCCTTTGGGGACAATACCAAAGACTGGGGCCTTTCTGCACAAAGGTGCCATCCTGGCATGGGGATGTGTTGCTGCCGGTCCACGATACATGCCATCACATGACATTGTGGCAGTCCCGTGGCTTTTGTGTTGTGATCATGCAGTATACCATTACCATTTAAAAAAAAAATCTGGTAAGGGCCTCCCATCGCGCAACAGTCACATTGCCAGCGGCCGTGCGGAAGGGTGGAAGCACGATCAAGCGCTTCCTTCCTCAGTGCAGCCCAGGAAAAGACTGGCTGCACCGCGGAAAGAAAGGAGCATTTCCCAAATGCAATCAATCCACTGGAAGCCGGCTGAGTGCAGTGTCCGGGGTCCCACTCCCATCCCAGCAAAGGCACTGCCGGGATGATGCTGGGACATCGTGGGATGCAGGTAAGCTGCAGAAAGGGCCTGAGACTTTAAAAGAAAAGGTTTAACCTGTTTCGTTAGCGAGCTCAACCATCTAATCCATTCATCTTAACACTGCAGTGAGTTACCACGCTGAATTGGCATTCTGTCTGTCCTTACTGTTAAGATTAGAAAACCACAGTGCTGACAAATGAAAATGGCATCCAATACTTTTGAGCGAGTCCAGAAACTGACCACTAGCTTTGGCAAACGACTCAAAGCTTACAAGAGAACAGCGCGGCAAGGCTTGTAAGATAGCAAGAGCTCTGAATAACAGGAAACTAGCTAAGTAAACCAACGGAGACTTTGCAGAAATGGAGAAACAGGTAGATGCTAAAGTGTGGTTAGCTCTCATGGTCTGCAATGTCTGGAGCACCCCGGACTAGACAAATGGGGTGGGGATCAATCACAAGAGCTGAACTACAGTTACTTATAGCTTCATGAAACTTCATTGTAATATTAACTTTCACGCCCTCAAGGTGGGATTTGGTGTCATAATTTGGGGCCTCCTGTATGCACATGCGTAGTGTTTGAATGCTGACATAATAATGTATTCATGACATTATTTCTTATATGCATGGAGTTATCTCCTCCCCAGGGAGGAGCATGTAATCTTTGAAGACTACATAAGATGTGGTTTGTCTTGTGTTCGGGGAACCCTTGGTTTGCTGTGTACCTTGTGTTTCTGATTCTGCAGAATCTGAAATAAAACTTTGCTCTCTTTCTCAGTGTGGCTTATTGGCGAGTACACTGGGCACAAACCCTGCCCAAAGTCCCATCTCTGGGAAAAATCCAGGTGACACTTTGGCATCCAATCCACTGTTGTCCACATGTGGCAAATTTTGCTGTCTGATCCCCCAAAAAGGCTCTTTGGGGAGCTTTAGTCAGCTTCCCCAGCCTGATGCTTTTCAAATGCTTTTCTACTAACCTTTGAAATTGAGTTTTGCTACTGATCTCCTGCATCTCTTCTCTTTCTGCCCCTTCCATTTCCACTAACACATATGCTGTTCACTCTCCCTTCAAACACCATGAAATTTTAAAGAAAGAAATCCCTTAAGAAGGGAAGAGATAAAAGTCACACCAACCTACAAATACCTTAAATTTGCTTTTAAAAAACCCTAACTTCTTAAAATAACTATACTGATTGAGCCTCCTTTATCCAAAATGCCTGGGATCAGAAATGTTTTGTATTTCGGATTTTTTTCCCAGATTTTCAAATACAAGTACCTTTTTGGAGTAGCCTCACATCTTCTTAATTCGCTACTTATGTTCTGTATGAGATGTGAAATTGAAGAGATGCTGGGGATTTGTGAAATAGTGGAAAGCTCAGTGTGAATCCATGCCTCCCGCCATTTCACATATCCTCAGTCTCTTTTTTGCCGCTAGCCGCTTGCTTCTGCCTTTGAGGTGGCAGCTGTGGTCGCATTCCTGCTTGTTTGTCTCTCAGATCCTCAGATTCTCTCTTTTTTGCCACCAGACACCCACTCCTGCCTTCAGAGCAGTTTGGGTTCCTTAGATCTGAGAGTCAAATGAGCAGGAATGCTGCAGCTGCTGCCTAGAAGGTGGAAGTGGGTAGCTGGAGGCACCAAGTTTTCCGCTTTGGAGGTTCTTGGATTTCCAGTTAAGAGAGGCTCGACCTGTCATATGTTGATCTAAATTCTAAAATTCTAAAGTCATGTCTACAGTAGACCTGTCCAGTCGACAGACTTTATCTATGTAGTAACTCACCATTCTCCTATTGTATCGATTCAGTGGATGTCCTCTAATTGGGAATAATCAACAGAATTCTAGCTGTTGTTTCTTATACCAAAACAGGTGATGTGGTCGCCACTATTTTACTGCATAAATGTAATAAAATATTACATAAATCTATCATAAGTTTATTACAAAAACATGGATTGTTGTTGCAGTTAGCTGTGGCTATTTCTGCATTACACTGTTATACAGCTATTATTCCACTTTCAACTTCCTGTGGAATCCTGGGGTTTGTAGTTTCCTGAGGCCCAAGAGCTCTCTCGCTGAGAATTCGAAATGCCCTTCCCTAAACTGCAAACCCTAGGATTCCACAGGATGATTAAAGTGGAATAATAGCGCTATAACAGTATAATGCGGAAAGGCCCCTTGCATTAAAGGGAAGTTACTCTAGGTGTGTGGTAAAGCCCTTTGTATTAAAGAGAAGTTAGTTTAAGCTCTTGCATAGTGCCCTCCCAAGCCAGAAGTCAGGCTTCCTTTAGCACCGCAGGAGTTTAGCAATAGCTGAACATTCTGCTCTGGCAGATCTTGACGCCCAATGTCAGCGGGGCGGTGAAACAACTGCAAGTTTTACTCTGTAATTTGAAAGAGATATCCAGCTTGCTGAAACCATTTCAAGATAGGGTGCAACATGGTCAAGCTGGAGCAAGTCCAGAGGAGGGTGACCAAAATGGTGAGGGGCCTGGAAGCCATGAAGCCCTATGAGGATAGACTGAGAGAGCTGGGTATGTTTAGTCTGCGGAAGAGAAGGTTAAGAGGGGACCTCATAGCCATGTTTAAATATTTGAAGGGATGCCATGTAGAGGAAGGAGAGGGCTTGTTTTCTGCTTCTCCAGAGACCAGGACAAAGGGCAATGGATTCAAGCTGCAGGAAGGGAGATTCCACCTGAACCTCAGGAAGAACTTCCTGATGGTCAGAGCTAACCGGCAGTGGAATCTGCCACCTTGGAGCGTGGTGGAGTCTCCTTCTTTGGAGGTTTTTAAGCAGAGGCTGGATAGCCATCTGTCGGGAGTGCTTTGAGGGTGTTCCTGCATGGCACGGGGTTGGACTGGATGGCCCCTGGGGTCTCTTCCAACTCTACATTTCTATGATTCTATGATTCTATGTTGAACGGCTCCTTTAAAGTTCAGACTAAGGGTCTTTCCGCACTACATTGTTATAGTGCTCTTATTCCACTTTCAACCTCCTATGGAATCCTGGGGTTTGCAGTTTAGAGAGGGGCTCTTAGAATTCTCAGCCCAAGAGCTCTTGGGCCTTAATGAACTACAAACCCCAGGACTCCACAGGAGGTTGAAAGTGGAATAGTAGCACTGTTAACAGTGTAGTGCGGAGAGGCCCTAAAACCCAGAATGGATTCACCATCCCCTTGGAGCTACCAGCTGCCATGAGCGTTCTTCCGATTGTCACAGTTTTTTTCTGCCAGAACAAAACACACACACACACACACACACACACACACACACCAGGTAAGGCTAAGAGGTCTGGAAAGCTCTCCTTTCTTTACTTCAGCATCTTTTCTGTTAAAAAAACACAGGGATGGGTGCAAATTTTGCTTTTGTTTTTTTGATGGCGACTGCTACCATTATCCTTAATCAATGCGGACAGGCCTCTGCTTGTGTTTCGCAGATGTTTTGAGAAGATGAAAAGAAAGAAAATCAGGGCTCTGTTTACTCCTTAGTGATCATTTTCAAAACAGGGTTCTGACCTCTCCCTTTATTTATTAGTGCTTGGTGTATCTCTGTGTTTTGTCGTGGAGTGCGTGCAAAACCACAAAACCTGTTTCTGGTTTGCAGTTTTGCTTTGATGCCTTTGTTGATCACACAATGGTCCCGGAGAACATTGCGCCGTACAATGAAAGGTCTTTTGGTAAGAACAACAACAAACCAGCCGCCGCCACCCTCGGCACGCAGCAGATGGTTTCAGAGGCAATCCTCAAGAGCTAGGATTAAAAAGCAATTTCCAGCAACTCTTTAAAGTGGGTCTCCATATTTGGGTCACTGAAATTAACTCTTTCTGGGGAGAGGGGGCAGAGATGAAGGACTCCCAGGGCCGGATTGTTGTTTGCATCACCGGCACAAAGCAATGGCCTGTGGAAATGGCACAAAAGGGTGGGTTGCTAGTGTTCTCCTTGATACACTACATTTCTATATGCAGGGAACTCTTTGGACTCAAACAGAGTGCTCCCTTTTTCTTCTGATATGGAACGTTGCAAGATCTCCTAAAACGTAAACTCTAAATTTGCTATTTTTACTACCGCAAGAAGACTCATTGGATTTAATGGCTTTACTTTGTTGCTTTTAAAAATTACCATATAAGATGCACCAGCGTATAAGGCACATTCCATTGTTTCCAGGGGAAAAACGTGCATCTCATATACTGGCAAATGCGGTACTATGTAATTATTCTTTTAAGAATTACTTATTTCAATATGGAATAGAAGAAGAAGTTAGTGAGGACTAACGTATAAGACAGAATGCGTTAAGAAAGACTGATATATTTCATGTGAAGTTAGTACGTAAGGAGTTAAGTTTAAAAATAACTTTGTTAAAGAATGATATTTTGTAACTGACGAGTAATTCCTAAGTGGTTGAAAATGATTTCTGATAATTAAGTTAGAATTATAATTAATAATACACTTAGAATTATTAACCATCAACTAATTTGTAAGTTTATATGTACTATGAAAATAATTAAATAATAAGCGACAAGTAAAATACATCTGATAATCCAATAGGACAGGATAGGAGATGTTAGGGTACGATAGGATAAGATATGTTCTTGTATGGCAAGGTATTTCTTGACCCTAGTGAATTCTAGTCTTCGAGCAACGGAAAAAAATAAAAAACACCGGTTTGCCCCAAATGAGGCCAGCCTACTAACACACCACTTCCACTTTGCTACATCAGTGTGAATACATACCTCGTAGGTCTCGTTCCTTGTGGATTCTGCGCTGAAACATGACCCTGGGAAACTGAAAAGCCCCGTTTTGGTCCATGAGGGCTCCAAAGGCCAAGTTGTGCCATCTTGGACTCATGTTATTTACCGTAAAGAGCACTACGTGTTACAAGGAAGGATGCAAATACCGTAAATAAATCAACCCCGTGCAGATTGGAACATACTCATCTACTGAATTTTGCACTTCTCCAAATACTGCAGCATGATTCTCAGGTTACCCATCAGAACAAACAAATGTGGTGGCACGCCCATTTATTTAAGAGCGTTACCTAGTTTCTCATGATCTACACAATCAAAGGCTTTGCTATAATGGATGAAGCACAGACTGAATTTCGGTTTGAAAGTATTTGGTGTGCTCCATTATCCAACACGTGTTTGCAATATGATCCCTAGTACCTCTTCCTTTCCTGAACCCAGCTTGGATACCTGGGCTTTTTTGCTCCGTATATGGTAAAAATCTTTGTTGTGGAATTTTGAGCAGACTTTGCTTGCACAGGAAATAAATGCAGTGGTCCTGTGGTTACTGCAATCCATGGGGATTGGAATGTATATCGAACATTTCCAACCTGTGGACCATTCTTTTGTTTTCTACATTTGTTGGCAGATTTTAGCTAGAACTAGAGTAGATTCTGTGTCTGTAGACTATTGGTATACCATCTGTTCCTGGCTATATATTCCTCCCAAGTTCTCTGAGTGTGGCTTTCACTTCACTTTCTAAAATTGGCAGTTCATACGGTTCTTTCTTGAATTAATCTGTCAACCTTTCATCTCTATATAGTTCTATCTACATAGTTCTTCCATCTATTGTTTCCCTCATCCTTTTATTTCTACTTGGTCACGTGATATGTTCCCCTGCTGGTCATAGAGCATCCACACTTGTAGTTTAAATTTCCCTTTGATTTCTAGTATCTGGTAGAAGAGATTTCTTATTCTTCCTTTTTTGTTGCACTGATTATTACATTAGTTCTCCTTGTCCCTGCACACAAGTTGTGGAACAGTTGCATTCGGCTGTCACTTTTTACTTTTGTTTCCCATCTGTCCTTAATTGCTTGAAGAGTTTAATCTGTCACCCGTTGAGGGTTCTCTTTCTTTTTGGCTACAGACTTTTTTTTCCCCATTTCTCCCTGATAATGTCTCTGGCTTCACTCCAGAGTTCTTCTGGCTCCTGATCATTTAGGCTCAATAGTGCAAATCTATTTTCCACATTCTCTTTAAATTATATGAAGATGTCCTTTCGCTTGTATTTCGGCATGATGGTTGGTTTAGTGTTCTTCTTTAGTGTTACTCTAGCTTTTGCTATTGGTAGCAAATAATAATAATAGCATTTGCTATTAATAGCTATAGTCTGCTCCTGGTCTTGTTTTTGCAGAGAAAGTGGAGCTTCTCCATATTCTGCTCCCAATTATGTAGTCTGTTTGGTTTCTGTAATAGCCAACGGGAGACATCCATGTATGAAGTTGCTTCTTGGGTTGCTGGCAGCATGCATGTGCAATGAACAAACTGTTGACCTCACAAAACTTTATCAGTCAGTCTCCTGCTTCATTTTGTCATCCTAGGCCAAATTTTTCTACAATCTTTGCTCTGTTTCCTATTTTTGCATTCTGATCACCAGTGATTGACAAGAGACCCTGTTTTGGCATATGATCAGTTTCCTTCTGGTCTCTTGCATAGAATCTTTCAGTTTCTTCTTCTTCTGCCTCTGTAGTTGGAACATAAACTTGGGTTATAGTTATATTGATGGGTTTTCCTTAAAGTCTTATTGACATGATCCTGGGCTACTGAAAAAGAGATGCTACTTTCTTCAAGGCACCAAGCATGGCAGTTTTTGTAAAGCAAAAGGATTGCCACTCCAGTATTTCTGATTTAACTTTTGTGCCATTTCCGCCCTACACTGTTATAATGCTTTTATTCGACTTTCAACATCCTGTGGAATTCTGGGGTTTGTAGTTTCCTGAGGCCTAAGAGCTCTCTGGCTGGAAATTGTAAATGCCCCTCCCTAAACTGTGAACCCAGGATTCCATAGGAGGTTGAAAGTGGAATGATAGCACTATAACAGTGCAGTGCAGAAATGGCCTGTGTCTTTTATTACTGATCTGGCAGTTAGTAATTTGCAGAAATGAGATTAGGGATTATGAAAAATCACACATGCAGGCTTTATTGATCTGCTTACCATAACACCCACCCATCCACACACACACACAATCATTATAGGACATATTACTTTATAGAGCACTGCTCTCCAAGCATTTTAGACATGATATCAATCAGCTAGCATGGTGTAGTGGTCTGAAAGTTGGACCAGGACACTGGGAAGCCAAGATTCAAATTTCTGCTCAGCCATGGAATCCCACTGAGTGACCATGGGCAAGTCACTCTCTCTCAGCCTCAGAGAAAGGCAAGAATAAACCCGGTCTGAACAAATTCTGCCAAGAAAAGCCTGTGATAGGTTTGCCTTGGGGCTGCCATAAAACAGAAATGACTTGAAGGTGCGTAACGACAATAATCGATCAGTTATCATCAGTTATGGAGCAAGGACCAGGGTCAAAGCACTGGGACTTTCTATGATATCATCTCCCACCCCTGTTCTCTCTGAGTTTAGCTGCAATTTCTAGAGTAGCTGGAGAGGAAATTACTTTTCCCTACAACGATGCATTATTGTAAGCCTCAGGATTTTGTCCTGGGCCCAGCATTCTTCAATATCTCTTTATACATGATCTTTCTGCCCTACACTGTTATAGTGTTAGTATTCCATTTTCAACATCCTGTGGAATTCTGGGGTTTGTACTTTCCTGAGGCCACAGAGCTCTCTGAGTGATAATTACTGACCCAGAGAGCAGTGAAGAAAGCAGCGATATGGCTTAGACCGAAGCCCAAGGACAACTCTCATTTGGGAATCGAGCAACACCATGGCATTCAGCAAGGTGACAGACTGCACTGAATCGCTCAAAAGTGAGGGTTTATATACCCAAAACCTACCCTAAGGGTATGGGCGTGAATGGCTCTCCCAGCTGAGTGGACAATGGGAGTTGCAATTCTGGATGGAGTTAATGGTCTTAATGTTAGGTGACAAAGAGTTAATGGCTGTCATAATAGCACTGTATTTAAGGAGAGGTTTGGGACAATGTAGGAAAACATCCAGGTGAGAGGGAACAGGGTTGAAACAATCATTGCTTTGGTGGGAACATTAGCCTGACCGTTGTATGTTCAGAGATGTTTCCAGCTGCAGCTTAAGCCGATTATCTCCAGAGTTGCTTGTAATCTGCTTGAGAATGACTTTGGCTGCACCAGGAGGAGGTGTGGCTGACCTGCCTTGCAATCATACACTTTCAGTCAGCAATTTTCCATTTTATTAATGCCAATTAATGTAGCTTGCCAATTAAATAATATTTGCTAATTAAACTATATCAATATTGGGCGGTGTGTGGGGTCACAACAGGCACTAGAGCCCTCTAGCAGGAAATCTTAAATCTGACACAAAGCTACAGATGCCAGGGTCCCATAAGATGGATCTATGCCAATTAAAAATAGTAGCAAAGTGCTGCAAAGGCATGGCATGAAAGAAGCTGTAAACTCTCTGTTTACGTAAGTTAAATGGGTGATAAGTGTGGAGGGCAGGCAACCTGGCATCCTCCAGATCTTTTGGATCACAACTTCCATTAGCCCTAGCAGGCAGTCAATGGGAATTGTAGTCAGAAAGGCAGCAGGTTACCTACTACTGTCTTTTGATGGCTGTTTTGAATGACCTTGTTGGCAGAGGACAGATTTTCTCCAGTCTTCACTCTCTCGGCCTGATTCCTCCATACAGTTCACATTCAAAAATAAGTTTCTGCCGTGCCCATCCTTAGAAGGCATGCGGGCACACTGGGCCAACTGCGAAGACTCTATCAATCTTTCATCTCCTTCTGATTTCATCACTTTGTTCTCCTTGGAGATTGCCGCTGTGCAAGGACTCCAATTAATTAAACCGTATTGCAATGTCAGATTTAACAAAAAAAAAGGAAAAAGTCCTCCTTTGAGGGCCATCAAAAGTTATACCATGAACTCTCTTCCTTTAACTTGTCTGCTCTGCCAAAGACTTTATAAAATGGGAAGATGATATATCTATCTATAATAATATTTAAATTTCACAGTGTGTGGCAGCAATGTAGAAGCGCAACTTAGCAACAGGGGAGACGGTGGCAAGGAGAGCTCCTAATTTAAATATTCTCTGTGGAAACAGCACAATGACATTGTCGCAGTCGTAAAGTCAACATTATGCACTGTGTTTGCATATCTGGGTGTGAAATTAGAGCGTCTGCTCTCTCTGAGGCTTGGATGGCTCCCTCTCCAATCTGGGCCCATTCAGCCAAAAGCAAAAGAGCCAGCATATTAACAATTTATTTTGCATTTTTCCAATGAGCTTATGTCCATGAACCATCCAAGGCAGAGATCATGAAGATATCATTCTATATTTTCATTGTGTTCTTCACATATCTTCCAACGTTTTCAGATGAAAACCAGGACACGTGTCGCCAACCAATATCCGATGGCAAAAGTCATTAATGAGGAAGAACGCACTAGGGAAGCTTGTAGTAGTTTGCTTTTGCCTGAGCCCACTGGGAAGAGCGAGATTCTGCCACTGTCTATTCCTCCTGCTGAGCTGACTGAATGCAAACGCACAGCACTGTTATAGTGCTATTATTCTACGTTCAATATTCTGTGAAATTCTGGAGTGTTGCCCCAAACTGTGGGTGCCACAAGGGCCATCCCGTGATATCAATACCTCCTTGCAAAGGTGAGGAATGAATTAGCTGAAAGTTTAGAAGGCTTGCAAGAGGGGGGTAACTAAATGAGCTCTTTTCCACCTATGTTTACGGACTCACGCAGGAAAAGCACCAGCCAAAAAGCAAAATGTGAACTGAAATGTGTCTTTGATTGAAATGAATTCACACACACACACATACCACAGTTGAAGCATGGACATGATCTCACAAGAGCTAGAGAAAGGAGGAAAATGGGATAGAGACGCTGAGATGTGGGTGATTCACAGAGAAGTGGCGATGTGGCTTAGGTAAAAACCTAAGGACAGTTCTCGGTCTGGAATCAGATGGACAGAGTAGTGTTTAGATCAGTGAGAGACTGCACTGGGCAGCTTGGAATCAGGGGTATTTGTACCCAAAAAATAGTGTGTGGCAGGGGAAGATACATACAGTTCCGGATGTGGAGCAATGGGACTTGCAGCACGGACAGTGGACTATCAGCCCAGTAATGTTTGCAGTGTTTGGGTGACAAAAGCATGATGGGTGTTGTAATAGCTGTCTGTTGGTGGTGCTGTGGGGAAAGAGGAAGTAGTCCTGGTGGAGAGGGGATGGGTATAAGTCAATCAGCATCCTGCTGGGCTTCTAGCTATTGTGTTCTATAGAAAAACTCCAGCTTCTACTTTAAACTTATTATCCACAGGAACAGCATTTATTTGCCTAACAAATTACCTAGGCCCTTTTTTGCACGGCATTTCTTTTGCGAGAGGGCCCCTTGAGTGTTGCGTAAATGGGAGCGGCGGTCCGTATGTCGCACTCCCATTTACGCATTTTTTTATTTTCGGCTTCAAGCTGAAAATGCTGCGCGGTCGTGCAAGGCTCCTGGGATCCTCGCACACTTACCCGCCCTGCGGTGCATCGGATGAGTGGGCCGTTCGCGCTTCCTGTAATTCCCAGGTTGCGCTGCGGTAGGAAGGGGCGGGGCATTCGTGCGGCGCTCATGCGACCAGCAAGCCAGCTGCGGGACGAAGGAGCAGCGAAGTGAGCGCCTCGCACAAGAGGCTGCTTGCGCGAACGCCACCCCCCACCTCCGCGAAAAAGTAAGATGCGAAAAGGCCCCTAGTCTTACCTGGAGGGTGTCTTAGGTTGACCTGCCCTTCTTTTTCACATTCACAGTCAGATGTCTCCCTCAGCTGGTTTGACTTTTCAGTCACCTTCAGGTTTGATTTTGATACCAATGCCAATTAAAGTGTATTGCCAATTAAATGTGATGGCAATTAGATACGGTGCCCAGCCAAACCATACTGATATCGGGCCCCCATGTGGAGCTCTTACAGGGGTTTGTAGTTTACTGAGGCCAAAGAGCAATTTGGCTGAGAATTCTAAATGCCCCTCCCTAAATGGCAAACCCCAGGATCCCACAGGATGTTGAAAGTGGAATAAGAGCACTATAACAGTGTGGGGTGGAAAGGCCCAATGGTTCCAGTTTGAACTGAGTTTGCAGCAATTAAAGTAAGCCAAGGACAAAGGGGGAAAGGAGGAGGAAGAAAGAGAAACTGGGACATTTTAAAAGCACCTGAAAAGTGGGATGAGAGAGGCTTAATCAGGACTGCCCCTGCCAAATCAGGCAACTAGAAGACATGCATCAAACAGTGACTGGTGTCTGAGGCAAAAGCAGGCAGATATGGAAATGGTCCAAGGATGAAGTTAGAAGATCAGGAGCTAGGAATCTAAAGAACCTCAAAAGCAGGGACACATCACCTTTAAATATCCTTTGAAATAGAAGTAAAGCTTCCATTCAAGAAAGTCTAAGGCCATTTCCACACTACACTGTTATAGTGCCATTATTCCACTTTCAACATCCTATGGACTCCTGGGATTTGTAGTTTAGGGAGAGGCACTGAGAATTCTCCGCCTGAAAGCTCTTTGGCCTCAGGAATCTACAAAGCCCGGGATTCCACAGGATGCTGGAAGTGGAATAATAGCACTGTAACAGTGTAGTGCGGAAATGTCCCAAGATTTTAATGCAGCTAGGATACCACCCTCAACTGGGGGCACTGCCCTCAAATAGTCCTGTTAGGAACAAACGGGCTGGAGAGGCATGAGGAATGTGTTGGGAGATGTAGAAAACCCAGAACAGGAGGGAAATGGAATGGAACGACTAGCACTTGGAAGAGAAGCCCTTGACGCCGTAACATTTTGTTGCAGCAGGTTCCTACTCATAACTGCAAAGACAGAAAGGAAAAAAAAGAACCGCTTAAAAATCAAATACAGGAATTATAAGTGAGATAGAACTGGCTGTTCATAATAAGATCTGATGCCATCTCAGAACCACGGAATACTTTGTGACACTTCAACCTCCAAGCAGCCAGTGCTCATCTACGCGCCATCAAATTTGGAAAATGTCACTTGTTAGAGACAGCCAAGAAATGCAGATGATCCTTCCAAAGGGACTGGCAGCGGCCTGTCTGATTTTTTTTCTTCCTTGAATAGAATTAAAACACAGTCAAAAGTTGGAAATCTCCCTTGCGTCTCTTGGGGTTGTAGAAGGCAGAAATCAAAGACAGTGAATCTCAGGCTGAAGCAAAGGGGAACAAACAGCAAAGTCATTGGTGGTTAAATACTGACAAGCCCAGGGGGCTGTAAAATATTTTATAAAATCTGCTCACCTTGGGCGTTCAGTCCCAAGGACTGGTTGCAACTTTAGTTCCATCTGTTGCGTGGAATTTGGGATCCCTCCCTTCCAGAATTTTTCTCCTTTCCGAGGGACTGAGTGCCTGGTATTGAGGACTGATTCTCAGCAAAGTTTGAGCCGACTTTCGGTTGCACCAATCAATGTGCCCTGCAACATTTCACAGATGAAAACAGGATGTGTGTGGTCAAGCAACATCAGAGTGTGGTGAAGATGGCAAAAATTATTAAAGCAAAATAACACAAAAGCTAGAAGAGACTGTCGCAGTTCATTTTTGCCTGAGCCTATTGGGAAGATCAAAATTCCCCCCTCTTTCCTCCTTGCTGAATTATTTGAGTGCAAACTACTTTTGCATTTTGAATTCCGTTTGCAGCAATTGAAGTAAGCTGAGGGCAAAGCAGGAGGAGGAAGGGAGAAACTAGGACATTTTAAAAGCACCTTAAAAAGTGGGACAACAGGACTCTAAAATCAGGGCACTCGGAAGGTATGCACCAACTTCATTTAGTGTTTCTAAATTCTAAAATTTCTAAAATTGAAACTAGAGAGGGCTAGAACCAGAGCTTGGCAATTTTACTTCTTTGGGACTATAACCCCCAGAATTTCCACCTAGTGTGGCCAGCCAGCCCGCAGAGGTAAAATTTCCAGGCTAACAAAAGCTTGTGGCTAGTCAAGACAAGGATTTGGACTTATGCTCAGAGGAAAAAAAGAAAGAGAGAGAGAAGAGAGAAGAGAGAAGAGAGAATTCAAAGGAACTCCTAGGACTATCCACTCCAATCTGTCTGCTGCACCAGTAAAGTATTCCTGAGATCTGTGTTGATCATAGAGACAAGAAGAAATTCTGAGAATCCCGAAAGATAATGTTTGCAAGCTCCAGATCGTTCTGTTGTAAAACATTTGGAGGCCACCAGACCTGGGAAAGCTGTGGTTTGGAAAACCTGGAAGACTGTATCCAGTTCTGGGCACCACAATTCAGGAAGGATATTGGCAAGATGGAACATGTCCAGGGCGACCAGAATGATAGAAGGCCTGGAAACCATGTCTTATGAGGAATGGCTTAGGAAGGTGGGTCTGTTTAGCCTGGAGAAGAGAAGGTTAAGAGGTGACATGATAACTATATTTAAATATTTGAAGAGATGTCATGTGGCGGATGGAGCAAGCCTGTTTTCTGCAGCTCCAGAGACTAGGACATGGAGCAATGGATTCAAATTTCAGGAAAATAGATTTCACCTAAACATTAGGAAGAACTTCCTGATGGTAGTAGCAATTTGACAGTAGAATATGCTGCCTGGAAGTGTGGTGGAGTCTCCTTTGGAGGTTTTTCAACAGAGGCTAGATGGCCATCTTTTGGGAATGCTTTGATTGTGTGTTCCTGTTGCCCTTATGGTCTCTTCCAGCTCTATGATTCTATAATATAAATGGAACCTTTTCAGTTCCTGGGAAAATCAGTGGTATAATATTAAAAGTTGACGTTCAGCTCCTCATGACATTCCCGGGGGGAATAAATATGAGCAGTAGTATAACTGTGGAACTGTCTGTTATCCCAAAATATTATGAATGAGGCTAAGAAAGTGTTCTTACTGGTTGTTTTTTTCTTAAAAAAAGACTATTGACCACTTACATATATATGGTCTAGATTTTATTGTGGGGTGTTGTTGATAGATACTTCATATCGGAGGATAAAAGTTTTTGTTCCATGTGTATACTTTGTGTGTGTGTGTGTCTTTCTTTCCATTTCATTGAGTAGATGGGTAAGAAATGGGGCTTTCCAAAATGCATGCAGTTCTTTCCTTCTCTTCCATACCCAAACCAAGAGGGAAAAGGGGAAGATGTTAAATCGTGCATGGGATTTCCCCCAGCAAATACCTGCCTAGCTGTACCGTTGGGTAGAGATATTTGAACAAGACACTTTTTCAGACAGCAGAAGGCGATGGAGGCTGACAAGCGGACAGATCAGAATATAAGAGCAGAGAGCTGGGGGAAAAGAAAAGCTGAACTTTGAAATCAGACTACGCTCAAAGAACTAGAAAAAGAGGAAATGCAGAGGGAAAAGGCTGCATTTATACAGCCTGTTTATGCCTTTACAGGAACACATGGGGGGCGGACTGAAAACAATTTCTTGTCAACTTTGACGGACTCGATTAGGCGGTAATGAAATCCTCCTTGGAACACGTCATGCTGAATTGTGGGATTATGATCGATGAGAGGAGAAGGTCTGCCAGCCAGAGTAACTTGCTGGAAGAGTTCCCGGTTTCCTTCAGAGTGACACACAGAAGTCCCAGGGCCTTTCTGAATAGACTTTAAAAGCAACAACCCCATCCCAGGCCATATCCACGACACGCTTATAGCGCGATGATGCCACTTTCACCTCCTATGGAATCCTGGGGTTTGCAGTTCCGGGAGGGGCCGGCCGGAACTGCAAACCCCAGGATTCCATAGGAGGTTGAAAGTGGCATCATCGCGCTATAAGCGTGCCGTGCGGAAATGTTCCCAGTCTTGTTTTAGAGAGTTGCCATCCAAAGCTCACCTCCAGTGAAATTTAAATGACCTACTGTCTAGAAGAATTTGAGCAGCAGAATTACAGTTTCTATTATTGGGTGTTAGAGGTCACCTAGTCGCCCCACTCCTACCAGTGTGGGATTTGCCAAGAAGGAGAAAACTATAGTACCAGCGCCAGCTGGTTGTCCAACCTTTGGCTTTGAAACAAAGACCTGTGCGGAACAGCTTAGGGAGCTGGGCACACTTCGCTCAGAGAAGAGAAGAGCTGACACAATCACCACCTAGAAACAAACAAACAAAAGGAATTTTGTTTTCTGCTGCTCCGGAGACTAGAACTCGAACCAATGGATTTAAGCTATAAGTAAAAAAGAGATTCCACCTAAACTTTCAGGGATGTCAAACTCAATTTCATTAGCGTTATGGTTGCTCTCAAAGGGCCGGTTGTATCTGTAAGACTATATAAATGTATCTACCCCTTTATCATATTAAATAATCAAATCTGCATTCGATTATTACTGGTTTTTAAATGGTCTTCCCTCTGCATCAACTATTCTTTTCTTGGACATTTTGAGGCTATTTGATCATAGCTTATGTCCCTATACCTCTGTAAAGTGACGTAGATTTAGTCAGTATATCCAAAGGGTGCCTCTTTCTGCCCCCAGACCCTCTCTGTGCCTCTTTCTGCTCCCCTGCTGGTACCTTTCTGCTGGTACCCCTCCCATGGCTCTTTTGCTCCCCTGCCCCTCTCTGTACCTGGTGAGCCCGATCCCCATATTGCAAGCCCCCGACTACCATATTCTGAAGAGGGGCCCAGCAGCCAGCACTCGCAATCTACTTCTACTTCTGACTGCTCCTCTGTCCACTTCTTGCAAGCCGCAAGAAGCATTGCCATGATAACTCGCGGCAACGGTTTGACGGCAAGACTTGGACAGAGGAGCAGTCAAAAGTAGTAGATTGCGAGTGCGGGCTGCTGTGCCCCTCTTCAGAATAACAGCAGCTAGGGACCCACAATGTGGGGATTGGGCTTGCCGGGTGGGGGGAGTGCTGCAGCTACAAGGGAGGTGTGAGGACCGCATGAAATGGTCTGGCGGGCCAGATTTGGCCTCCAGGCCTTGTATTTGACGCCTGTGCTTTAGGTGGTAACAGCTGTTTGACAGTGGAACAGATTGCCTCAGAAGACAACTCTCCTTCTTTGGAGGTCTTTAAACAGAAGCCGGATGGACATCTTTTGGGTGTGCTTTAGCTGCGTATTCCCACATGGCTGGGGGTGGACTGGATAACTCTTGGGATCTCTTTTATCTTTTTATTTGTTACCCATCCCCTTGCCTGTCACCCCAGGCAGCACTGGAATGCCACTCATGAGGACATTTCTGAAACAGAATTTGGCCCTTGGGTGGAAGAAGGTTCCCACCTTTGAACAGGCGGTTCCCATTTTCAGTGGGGTAGTGAATCCAGTGTGGGTTTTAGTATGAACTCTATTCCAAACAGCTTAGCTTATTTTGTTGATAGAATTCAGTTCCTTGGATAGTTCCATTGTTATGGCACTGTGCACCCCCCACAATTGGCATAGTTTAATTGGCAAGTATTATTTAATTGGCACTATTAATTGGTGTTGATATAAATGATACCTGAAGTGACTGGGAGGTTATAAGAGTAAGACTACTGACTGTAAAGGTGAGATTGCAAGGCGGGTCAACCACACCCACCTCTTAGGCAGAAACCAGGTCATTTTCAGGATAATAGCACTGCCACTCTCAAGACAATAGGCTTAAAGATAATGAGCCGGACATCTCAGAGCTGAAAGATGAAATCTCCACCAAGTTGTGATTCTCTTAACTCTGACTCTGAACACCTGGATGTTTCCCTATTGTTTTCCCATCTCTCCACAATATTTGGCTGTTATGATAGCGGTTATCCTTTTGTTACCTAAACACTAAGAACATTATCTCTGTCCGGACTTCATTGTGTGTGTTGTAACTCCCATGGTCCACTTGGCTGGGAGAGCAATTCACACCCATGCCTGCAGGATAATTTTTGGGTATAAGAACCCCTGATTTCAGGCTGTCCAGTTCAGTCTCTCGCCTTTCTGAATGTTACGCCGTCTGTTTGATTTCCGAACAAGAACTGCCCTTAGGTGCCTACCTAAGCCACGTTGCTGCTTTCCTCGCTGCTCCCCGGACTGGTAATTATCGCCTCATCCCTGAAAATCCTCTGTCACACTTTCCTCCTTTTTCCTTTGGTTAGTCCTTGTACGCTTGTGTGAGCACATGGACCTTTGAATGCTGGTGTAAAGTTCTCTTGATAAAACATATTTTTAGTTTAGAGTTGAAACTCTGGCTGATTCTTTCCTACAAGGACCCAATAAACATAGATGGTGGATCTCATTATGTTAACCCCCTCTCGCAGGCTGCCTGATTTTTGAACTAATTGTTCCCCACTTTTGAACAGAGATACTGGCAATGCTAGTGGGCCCTCATGGCACCCACATTTTGGGGTAACACCTTCAAAATCTGGAGTAAAATCTGGAATGGATTCATCACCATGCCGGGATGGAAGCCACCAGCTTTCAGCGCCAGTGGTTCTCAACCTGTGGGTCCCCAGATGTTTGTGGACTTCACTATGGTCAATGCTCAGGGCTTCTGGGGGCTGAAGTCCAAAGACATCTGGGGACCCACAAGTTGAGAACCACTGAGCTATACTATCCTGCCCTTCTGCTCCTCCAGTGAAAGGAAGCCTGGCTGTTCTCCGGAGAGCCTGTCCAGCACCTCATCTTTCCTTAGACATTTCTCCTAACGGTTCGCCCCAGTCTGTTTCTCCTGCCATTTCCACCCAGGGGTTCGAGGCAAGCTGAAACCATTTGCTGAGGAGTTTGAAGGAGAATTGGAAGCTGTGAAATTGGAGTGCGGACCTGACTGCAGAGATCAGGCCCAGCTGCCAGCAGGAACGGATCTCACTCGCGATCCCCCAGTAGCGGAGGTGTCATTCAGTGTCATCTCGCACGGCATCCTCCGTTCAGCCCCAGACTGAATCAGCCAATTGACAAGTGCAGAGATTAATTGGACGCGGTCGGCCTCTGGCGTCACTGCCTGCCCGTCCTTATCGGGAACATCCACAGCTAGAGGTGGCAGGAAAATGTCACAGCGGCCTCGGTGTGGCTTTCTGTCTGCTTGCCTCTTGAAAGAGACGGGAGGGGACAAAAATCACAAACTCTTTATCTAAATGCTAATGCAATCTCTGCTTCCTGATGAGGGCATCATTATACAGTCATCTATTCCAGAAGCAGCACAATTAGCAGATTCCTTTTTTAAAAAAACCCAGCGCCTAGTGTGCTTTGCTTCAGAAGTATTTTGGCACACTGCGAAGGCTATTTAAGTCAGAGGGGAGGCTGACGTCACTAGAAGATGACACGCAGGAAGATAAAAATTTATTTGACTGGGTGACATTTGCCTTAATATACTGTAGCTTTGCTACCGTTTTTTAATGGAATTCTTGACAGATTCATTCAGCATTTGGCTCTAGAGGTATACTGCTACTGAACAGGGGGCTCCATTTCTATGCCAGGATTAAAAATTGCTGATAGACCTATCCTCTATAACAGATTTTTCATTTCTGTATTTTTTATTTGATTTATTGTATTGTTCTTTTAAAACCAGCAAACCCAGTGTTGAGCATCCTGTATTGGGCTTGTTCAAACTCCAGGATGAGGGTGAAGGGAGGCCTTGGGATGTCAGATCTGGCTACAGTGACAAATGCCTTGATTACACCTCAGTTGGACTGCTGTAATGCACTCTGCATGGGGCTGCCCTTGGAAACTGTTCAGAAATTTCAGCAGGTTCAAAACATTGTAGCCAGAAAGCTGACCAGGGCCGGTTACACGGAGCACACAATTCCTTTGTTAAAACAGTTCGACAGGCTAGCACATAATTCCTTTGTTAAAACAGTTCGACAGGCTACCAGTTTGTTTGCAAGGACAATTCAGAGTGCTGGACATGATCTAAAAAGCCCCATGCAGCCTTGCTCTGGATCATTTGAAAAACCATATCTCTCTATATGAACGTTCTAGAGCCCCAAGATCTGCTGAAGAAGGCTGTCTCTCAGTCCTGCCACCATCCCAGGCTCGCCTGGTGAGGACACAGAAGGGAGCCTTCTCAGTGGCTGCTCCCACCCTGTGGAACTCTCCTCCACAGGAAGCTAGGCTGACCCCCTCCTTGCTTTCCCTTGCCAGCAGGCAAAGACTTTTCTTTTCAAGCAGGGTTTTAATGCATGAGCAGGAGAGCTTTTCATTTTTATTAGGCTGCTCTATTTATTTATTTAACTTTCATATGTTTTTATAATCATTTTATGCTGCTTTATATGGTTGATTTTGTTTTTAAATTTTGTTGTAAATGGTTTCAACTGTTCTGGAAGCTGCCTTGGGTCCACTCCGGGAGAAAGATGGCATTTAAAAGTAATAAGTAAATAAAATAAATAAATTGAGCCCCACCCCAGGACTAGGGCCATTTCCACATTACACTGTTACTGTGCTATTATTCCACTTTCAACATCCTGTGGAATTCTGGGCTTTGTAGTTTCCTGAGGCCAAAGAGCTCTCTGGCTGAGAATTCTCAGTGTCCTTACCTAAACTGCAAACCCCGGGATTCCATAGGATGTTGAAAGTGGAATAATAGCACTGCAACTGTGTAGTGCAGAAACGGCCTAGGTTGTGGGGGCGCTGAGCCCATCCAAAAAGATCTGAGAAAATTAGACCATCAAGACTCCTATGCAGTTGAACCTCACTCGGTAGATTGAGACATTGAGTTCTCCCAGGGATAAGAAAGGCTGCCTGCAATCTCTTTTAGGCAGAGTTACTTGGGACAAAGCTACACTGAATGCACAGAGGACACTTCTAATATATATTGTGCTTGTAAGACTCATCCCATTTAAAAGCGTTTCTGTGATAATGGATGTGAAAAGTAATTTACCCTTCCTATAAATCACCTACAAAAAGGCAACATTTATAGAATCACAGAATCATAAGAATCATCGAGTTGGAAGAGATCACAAGGACCATCCGGTCCATCAAAGCATTCTGGACAGATGGCCATCCAACCTCTCCAAAGTCTCCAAAGTCATCCAACCTCTCCAAAGTAGGAGACTCCAACACACTCCAAGCCAGCAGATTCTACTGTCAAACGGCTCTTACTGTCAGGACAGTCTTCCTAATGCTTAAACAGAATCTCTTTTCCTGAAGTTTGAATCCATTGCTCCATATCCTAGTCTCTAGAGCAGCACAAAACAAGCTTGCTCCATCCTCCATAGGACATCTCATCAACGGCTCAGGGACATTTTGGAAACAGCTGAAAAAGTGGGACAGAGGATTAATCAGGACGGTGCCCCTCAAACGGGAACAGCTGGAGGTTGTGCAGTGCTATCAAAGTACTCTAACCACATAGTAAGAAAGAGACCTAAAACCGTGGTGGACCTTGATTGAGTTTGTATACACTTGGGTGCCACTCCAAGTATGATTTTGGCATCCGCTGTACAATCTGGTTCCTTAGTTGTTTCAGAGAGTTGTTTCCAGTTCTGGGAAAGGAAAAGGATTTATATGTTTTGCTCCAGATTTTTTTTTTAAAAAACACAGATTTACATTTAGAATATAAACCAGTTATTTCTTTTGAATCTCAGAAACCAGCATGGCTGAGCCCTGGTTAATCATTAACAGTGAAGTTTATGCTAACTGTAGCAGCAGGTTCTCTATTAACTGGGCAGAAATTGCTACTGGCTATTGCAGATCTTTAATTACAATAATTAAGGTATGGTGCCAACAAGAGATATTGGGGTGACATTGAGGAGAGGCAGCGTATCTCAGCGGCACAGAACATTCAGAAAGTATCAGCTTCAGTCCAGCAATAGACAGAAGAATGGGTTTTTGCTGACAATCGGGCCAGCCCTACCATTAGACAGTTGACTATCCATTAATTATCAGTGGTTTTGTATATGCTGGCTTAAAACTTAAAAAATATTCTTTATGAAGATGACCTTTTGGTATTTATCTCAAAGCCTCAACAGTCCATCCTGGCTCGGATGAAGTTGATTAATAATTTCGCTAAAATATCTGGCTAGTCAATTAACTGTTCTAGGTCAGAAATAATGACCATTTCTACACTAGACTGTTATAGTGTTATTATTCCACTTTCAACATCCTGTGGAATTCTGGATGCTCTCTGGCTGAGAAGTCTAAATGCTCCTCCTTCGCTAAACTGCAAACCCCAGGATTTGATAGGATGTTGAAAGTGGAATAATAACTCTATAACAGTGTAGTGTGGAAAGACCCAATGCTAGTTGGAGACATGATAGACCCCAGCACTTTTTAAAAATAGCAGTTGAGATACTGCCAAAATTCTGTTACTTACTTGAGTATAATTGTTTCCAGACATACATTGCAGATTATTAAACGGACTAAAACAAAATTTAAAAAAAGATATTAGACAAGCTCTAGAGAGATGGGCGGGTTTAAAGTTGTCTTCATGGGACAATTACAATGAGCATTATACCTAGAGTTGTTTACGTGATTTGTGGAATTTCTGCAAGTATTTTCAAAATTTAAATGCATTGATTAGGGAACTGGGGGGGGGCTTCTCCTTCCAGAATATTGATGAAAAGAACGAGACTTCAAATTCAAGAGGATGAGTTAGATTTTCCAGATTTTGCCACGTATCGTTGGGCACGTTTGCTATTCTGCATGAAATTCTGGGCTTCTTTGCCCACCACGGACAGTTTTGGAATCTCTTTTTTTGGCACGTTTATCTAAACGAACAGCATCAGGCTCTCGATTTGTTCGAACAGATAGAGCATGAGCTCCAGTCTCTGCAGCTAGGGCGACATGGCGTGACAATTGCAGCATTTAGCCTATGCTAAACTGACCTTATGGAGAAATCCTGATCTAAAGATCGCTGGCGGCCAGGGGAACATTGCTATGGAAGATGCGGATAGAAAATGGCTTTTCTACCTCAAACCAATTATTAGGTGTTGTCGATGTTCCTTCTTAGATTTGCCAGATCAATTTAATCCACCTTCAGCAGCGAAGTGGCAATCTTGGGGCTTGCAGTTTAGGGAGGGGCATTGAGAATTCTCAGCCAGAGAGCTTTTGGGCCTTAGTAAACTACAAACCCCAGAATTCCACAGGAGGTTGACGGTGGAATAACAGCACAGAAATGCCCTAAGACTCATTTATTTGAGCAAGAGCTTTCCCGAATTAAAATCCCCTTCCTAAGATACAGTGATGGAATTAATCTTAAAGCAACAGGTGCATAGCCGTTGCATGGTTCTAAGGGTGAACGTAACAGGATACTGAAAGATGCAAATAGCGACCTTCGCTATAAATCATCAAAGCACCCTGTAAAATGATGCGGCCCGTCAAGCTAGCAATAACCCCAAAGTGTGAAAGCAATAAATCCGCTTAACCAGAGTAAATTCCTTTGAAGTTTGTAACTTCTTCGGGGAGGGGGTACTCTTGTTATATGCATTGTTATGAGGACATATATTAATATATGTCATGGCCCAAGGAACCCTCGCCTCTGCGCACACTCCTGCTGCTGGAAGAGAATTCTGTGAATATATTCCGGTCCAGTGGTTTCTTGCTCTTCTCTTCAGCTTAAATTTCTAGAATCACTGCTTGAAGATCATTGATAGTATGTCCAGAAAGATTAAAATGCTCACCACTGGTTATTGTTTCTAACAGCAAATTTGGGTCCATCTACCCTCTTGCATAAAGACAGTCCTGTCTGTCCAAGGTAGGGTGCAGACAAGCATTGCTAGATCGGGGAAAGTAATAGTATCATGCTATTCTACTTTGGTTAGGCCTCATCTGGAATACTGTGTCCAATTTTGGGTATCTCATTTCAAGAAGGATATCGACAAGCTGGAGCGTGTCCAGAGGAGGGCAACCAAAATGGCGAAGGGTCTGGAAGCCATGAAGCCCTATGAGGAGGGGCTTAGGGAGCTGGGGATGTTTAGTCTGCAGAAGAGAAGGTTAAGAGGGGACGTGATAGCCAGGTTTAGATATTTGAAGGAATGTCATGTCGAGGAGGGAGCAGGCTTGTTCTCTACCGCTCCAGAGACCAGGACAAGGAGCAATGGATTCAAACTGCAGGAAAGGAGATTCCAGCTGAACCTCCGGAAGAACTTCCTGATGGTCAGAGCTGTCTGGCAGTGGAATATGTGGTGGAGTCTCCTTCTTTGGAGGTTTTAAGGAGAGGCTGGATGGCCATCTCTTGGCAGTGCTTTGATACGTGTTCTTGCATAGCAGGGGGTTGGACTGGATGGCCCCTGGGGTCCCTTCCGATTCTATGGTTCTATGATTTCTATGATTCTTTCCCAGCATAAGTTTAGAGGAGCTTGTTATGGGTGAGAAAAGAATAGCTACAATACACAGTCAATTCTAGGATTCTATGATTGCTGACAAGAGGAAGACATGTATCACACTGGGGGATGAGCAGGAAAATGGGTGTCTGCTATTGTGTGGCTGATGTTATTAGGACTTGTGATCCTACTGCCAGAGTAGATGCGGGACAGAGTTGGCATCTGGGTTTGTGGCAAGGTCGTGTCCCTGTATTTCCATTTGCACTGTATTTCCTGGTCTGTGTGGCTAGTCTTTTTTTTTTAAGGTTGGCAGGCTCTCCGTACACAAGTCAAGGCCAGCTACCCGGAGCCCTTGAGAGAGCACAGTTATTCTCCAGAACTGGTTGTAGCTCATTAATGGTGTGCTTCAACAGTCTCAACCCAACAGCGGCCATTTCCGCACTAGCCTGTTATAGTGTGATGATTCCACTTCCAGCATCCTATGGAGTTTTGGGGTTTGCAGTTTAGGGAGGGGTATTGAGAATTCTCAGCCAGAGAGCTCTTGGGCCTCAGTAAATTACAAACCCCAGAACTGCACAGGAGATTGAAAGTGGAATAATAGCGCTATAACAGTCTAGTGCAGAAATGGCCAGCCTCTTAACCCTCTTTTCATCTGGTTAACCATCCCCAGCTCCCTAAGCTGCTCCTCATAGAGCATGGCTTCCAGACCCTTCATCAGTTTGGTCGCCCTCCTCTGGACACGCTCCAGCTTGTCAGTGTTGTCATTGCCAGTCCTTCTTGGAGAATCAAGACAAGCATGCCCACAAGCATGTACAGAGTGCCTTTCCCACCACAGCTCACTCTCACATCTAAAGTTAAGGCACGAGTTTCCGACCCTTTCCTCCAACATAGATGGGTTCCTCCTGTCATTTCTCACAGTGCATAGCCAACATGCAAAGGTTTCCCAGAAAACCAGCACCAGCTGAATTTCTGCTTGAGGCATATAAGCTAGACCATATCTGCACTAGCCTCTTAGAGCGCAATGATTCCACTTTCAACCTCCTCTGGAATCCTGGGGTTTGCAGTTTCGACGGCCCCTCCCGAAACTGCAAACCCCAGGATTCCAGAGGAGGTTGAAAGTGGAATCATCGCGCTATAACAGGCTAGTGCGGAAGGAATTTAGAAGGTAGCGTTTTCCTTTTCTCTCTACAAAGTCCAGCGAATGGTCAACCAGGCTTGGACTTGCGCTCTGCAATTAGTCCGCCAGAGGGCGCCCGTTGACTGCTTGAAGGCTCTTGCTTCTGCTTCTTCACGCTATAGAGATAGAACGATTGCTTCGGAGCTCACATTTCCGGTTGCATTAGAAGTTCCCCACTCTCTTCTCCAGCTGTTCATAGAAAGCAATGGGGGGAAAAATAATCAAAGATTTGGCTTCGCGTATGAGCCGTCATCATTATGCCGGGGAAAAGCCCCCAAAGAGACAAAGTCTGGAATTCATGGAGGAGATGGTCCTGGAAACTAGGCACTTTAGGCACGTCACACACTCTCAGCCCCAGAAAATGCCATGATAGGCTCGCTATCGGCTTGCCCTACGTCGGAAAGTACTCGAAGGCACACAGTAACGACAATTATTTGCATTTCAGATTTGCATCAGTGCAGTTATTTTGCTTTTAACTAACAAAAACTAAATTTTCCACTCGGAAAAATGGCTAGCGCATGAACTTTGCATACTCAGACCCGATTTTCTGCAAGCTGAACGAACCGGGGCTTATTTCTGCTTGGAAACTGCTATCAAACAGTCGGAGTCCACTGGGAGCTCGAAAGCTTCCTATCCAAATGCTGTCACGCATGCCTCTCTCTGATGCATATGTCTGCGTTCTCTCGCGGAAGCCTTCCCGGGGAGGCACTTGTCTGCGCATGCGCCGCAGGGAGGCTGCCCGCCCGGTAAGACTCGCGGAGGCTGCGCGTGCAGGGATGGGGAGGGGGCGTCGGGGGCGGCGTGCAGAGGGGTGGCAGGGCTGGATCGGGTTGGTGGACCCGGTGCAAAGCTGAGCAGACTGTGAAGGCAGCGGGGGTCCCTGGTCAAGACATTATGGGGGAACTGATCAGACGCTTTGCTGAAATCCAGCTTAATGGCATCGGCCGTTTCCGCACTGGACTGTTATAGCGCTATTATTCCACTTTCGACAGCCGATGGAATCCTGGGGTTTGCAGTTTAGGGAGGGGCCTCAAAGGCTACAGTATATTATTACTCAAAGACCCCTCCTTAAACTGCAAACCTCAGGATTCCATAGGCTGTTGAAAGTGGAATATACGCTATACAGTCCAGTGCGGAAATGGCCACGCACAGCATTTGCACTATCTACCAAACTGGTGACTTGATTGAAAAAGAAGATAACAGCTTGGTGGGATGTGTTCTGGACAAAAGCCAGTGTGGCGTAGTGGTTTTGTTGCAGGAGCCAGTTTGAGCTGTGGACTGTGACCCCACTCAGCCATGCAAACCCCTTGGGTTAGTCACACACTCTCAGCCCCTGAGAATGCCACGATACTTTCGCATTAGGGTCTTCATAAGTTAGAATGACCCGGGGCACCAGCGTTCTTGATAACCCCCGCAAAAAAGACTGTGGTCCCAGAAGCCGAACCTGTCCCACCTACGTAACCCGTCATTGCTTTGGATATCTTCCGTCCTGTCCCTATGGGATCCTCCGTCCTTCACTGGCAGAATTTAGAATACCGTCTGTGGTCCAAAACCATTCCGCTTCCTACCAGAGCTTCATAGTTAGAGGTGATCTGCTCAAAGATGTTCTTGACAGGCCAAAAGGGAAAAGGGGTGCCCATCTGTGTTCTTTTTTCTCCTTTTCAATTCTTTATTATACTATATAAACATTGCAAATTAATTGCATATAAACATATATAGACGTACCTCCATACATCCAAATAACCAGTTATTCCGTTAGCCAATAATATATAATGCTTAAATAACTTTAAATAACACAGTAACTTCAAGACCTCTGCACGCTGTGTTTTATTTCCAGGGAAAAAAAACTTTAATCCCTTAACATTATTTACAATATATAGTTTCTACATTTTTTAGTTTCCTTTAGTATTGTGATAACAATCAGTTAATTATTCTTAATTCTTATAACTACAGGTTTAACCAGTTTAATCTTTCAGCACAGTAACTGATGATGCCCCTCATCTTTTTCCCCCCAGATAATTATTCACACATTCCCAATCTTTCCTGAACCTGTTTAAAGATTTATCTTTTAATAATGTTGACAATTTATCGATTTGCATTAAATCGTAGATCTCTGACAACCAATCATCAACTTCTGATCGGTGTTCTTGGTGAGTTTTGTCAAGTCATGGGTGACGTCCTGGAGACGGGTGCCAGTAAAGCAGCACGCTTCCGGATTAATCTGATTCATCTTCCTGATTCCCCTTGTCCGGCTGGCACACATTTCCTTCTCTGCCCCCAAGCAGTGAGTCCCCAACCAACAGCCCCTTTCTCTTCTTCTTGCTGTGGTTGGTGGTTACTTTGACTCCTTCCCTGGCGAGTCGTATCCCTTGTTGCTGGTCTCCTGTTTCGTCGAGCGTCTTCCTCGTTGAGCATCTTCACTTGCCTTATTTGGAGAGGTTCTGAATCGCTTTGGTATCATCTGCTTCGGGCAGCGGCTGCCTTCCAGGCCTCTTCCTTTTTCTTGGCAGTTTCTTCCTGTTGATTTTGTAGCATCAATGCTCTCTATGGCTGTTTCCGCACTACACTGTTATAGTGCTCTTATTCCACTTTCAACCTCCTATGGAATCCTGGGGTTTGCAGTTTAAGGAGGGGCTTTTAGAATTCTTAGCCAGAGAGCTCTTTGGCCTCAAGAAACTACAAACCTCAGAATTCCACAGGAGTTGAAAGTGGAATAATAGCACTATAACAATGTAGTGCAGAAATGGCCCATGTTCTATCCAGGAAGTCCTCATGTACTCTGATGCACCGAAGGAACTCAACACATAGCTGATAATGCATTGCTCTCTTCTTTCCAAGAGAGCTACCAGTGTGCGCTTCTGCAGGCTGGGCTCCCAAAGAATGTTTCTGTGCATGTCATGTACACAAGGCTTACTGAAATGCACTGCACTCTTGGCATGCCAAAGATGGGGACTGGTTGCAGATTCCTACCTACCAGCTAAGGGGTGTGGCAGCCTGTGTTTCTTTAGCACTGATGCGTACTTTGGCTGTTGAGGTACTGCTGGTATCCTGGCACGAATTGGAGGTCACAACTCATATTATGAGATAGGTCATTCTCGGTTTTCTTTCTGGAAGAGAGGATATGGCTGTAGTTCAGGGGCAAACTTTGCTCGTAGAAGATTCCTGGGTCCAACTGCAGAGCTTCCAGGAAAGGCTGGGAAAGACCCTAAAACCCCAAAGAGGTATCGCCAGCCAGTGTTGATCTGTCTTCTCCAAGCTGGCATCTTCCAGATGCACTGGCCTGCACATCCCATCATTCCTGCAACATGGTGGCAGGGGGTAATGGAGTAGAAGGGTGGCAACCTCTGGGCCTCCAGATGTTCTTGCAGGGGAGCCGCTCTTCACCCTCACCTTTTGCTCTGCTGGATGGGGCAGATGGGCGCTTCAGTCTGACAACATCTGGAGCCCTACTGTTTACCCATCCTTGGTGTAATTTAGCACATCTGGAAGCCACCCAATTGAGGAATTTTGGTTTAGATGATGGATGGGGAAAATGTGGCCCCCAGGGCCCCCAGCGAAAGCCTCTTTTTCCAACAGGAAGTCGCCTGGAAATTTTCCTCCAAAGATTTCCCAGAGAAGTAGCCCTCCAAAGTCCCCCAAGGAACCAATGCAATCTCCAAACTTCTGATGGTTGCCAACCGCTGACGTAGACCAGTGGTGTAACAGGATGCGTTGGTTTTTCTGCCTCAGTATTATTTCCAGTTACTGGCAGTAGCTGACCCAGGCGCCTGTATTTCCTAACGTTGTGGTAACGCTGGCATTGGGCCACAGAGCTTCTTTATGCCAACCAAGATCTCTAGAAAGTGCTCTTGTCATGTCCTGATATGCTGTGTCAATCAAGAAAACACACGTCCACTGTCCATGATGTCTATTGGAACACAAGAGGCCAGTTAACAACTGTTGCTGGAGTCGGTAATCCGCATCACCCATCTGGCTATATAGTAAAACACGATAATTCATTGCCATCTATGCACGATGCCCCTGGGTAGATGCCTCTTCCAGCTTCACGCCCCCGCCCTGCAACTTCTAGATAGTTTTCTTTTGTTGGAATAGCTGCTCTCTATTAATAATTTTGATATTTAGAATTTCCTGCCATGTCCTTTGATTTTCTAACTACATCCCCTAACTTAGTAACCTACAGGCTAATCCTAGTAAATCGCCCACTGACTGCTATCACTCAAACACAAACAGATGTTTCCTAGGTAGGCTGCTTAAATGTTATTTACTGCCCCAGCCGTGAAACAATGGCAACCGTTTGGTAACACCTTGAATCTCTAAGACCTTTCTGTTCCCATTCATCCCTGGCACATCCCACATACATACATATTTCCCACATCCCATATACAATCACATGGCGTGGAGAGAGCATGACATGACAGCTGTAGCGCTCCTTAGAAACAACAGTAGGCTTTTCTCCATAGCAAACATATTTTGACAACAATCTTGCGTGTGCACGTTCTTGGAACCAAAGCCGTTGAACTTAGCTGGATCTTTCTGAGATGATGCACAAGATCAAGCTTCGCGGAGATTCTGCCTTGTATCATTCTTGTGGCGTGTTGCCGCTGGGATGCAGGAGACCCCCGGAGCAATGCGTAAGACCACCTCCCATACACGTACCCACCAGGAGTAATGATGAGTAATAATAAAAATTTGCCCTAGGGAATGTCATTTGGGACTTGAGATTTCAAAGTGTACAAGTGTCTAAAGTTAGCATGGCAAATTAAACTCTGAGTTGTACGAGGACCACAGATGGAAAATTGCGCATCGGAGCGCATGGGAGCACACCAGTGCGCAGTAAACAAGTTGGAGAGAGAGCAAAATGGCCCGTGGCATAGGTGTGTCAGCCGAGGCCGGCTTTTCATCCTGTTCTTTCTTGATTTATTTGGTGCGTGACTCTTAAACATAACAGTGCTAGGTTGTGAACGTTTAGATATGTAACAGGTAGCAAGCCAACTGTTAAAGGCATGGTAAATTGAACCCCTGATTAGCTTTTTTTAGATGAGAATTAAGTCCATGGAACTCTTGACGTGTCTGGGTGTTTTCTTGCAAAGGGTGGGTGAGGCAGCAAAAGATGAGTTAAAGTCTTGGGCTATTCGTTTTCAGATTGTTTTGAATTTCAGAATGGTGGCTTGTTTTCCCAGAGTCATGTTGGTATTTCTCTTATTTGTGGCATTGTTTAAAAAAATTGTTTTTATAGCATAGAAAAAGGGTATCTAAATACATAGTGCGATTATACAGAACAATAGCAAAAGCAAAAAAACACAAAATACATTATTTGGGAATAGAAATTAAAAAACAATACACACACACACGCACATATATATAAATAATATATACACACACAAAAAGATTATATAACATTACAAAAGTCATGATAATACCATAACCAACGTGTATTTTGAAGAAGAGTAGCAAGGAAAGAGGCAGAGGGTGGGGAAGAATGTCCCCATATGATGAGGTGGCAGGCTTAAATGATAAAACTTCTATTTACAGCCTTCCTTAAATATAAAAAAGAAGAGAGGGGGAAAAAAATAAGAAAAGCTAAAAGTAATAATATTAATAATATCATCACTAAGGCTATATTTATTCCTATTTTTTCCAAATCAATTCTCCATCGTGGTAACCCCTAATAAGGACTGAGGCGTGATCCCTCCTTTACCTTGACAACATTGCCAGGGTTACTTAAAAAGAAGCTTCCTATTACAGACAAAAAGTGTATAACCTAAACAGCGTTATACAAAAACGTCGGGTGTATAACCTCCGCAAAATATTTAGTTTAATTGTTGCATTATTTTTACATTATTTTGCATTATTTTGAAGGACAGCCTGGGGAGTGGTGTTTGTGGCCGATGATGCCGTGACCCCTGCTTACCAAAAAATTGCAGTGGTTCCAAAGCTGTCGAGCGCGCTGGTATTTATTGGCTTGCTCTGTCAAAGCCTAGCCCACACCAGTGGTTCTTAATCTGGGGTTCGTGGACGTCTGGGGGTCTGTCGAGCCTTCATAGGGGGTCCACGAAGCTCTGCTGCTGGACACCCTCCTCCTCCTCAGCAACAGGGATGTAGGGGTGTGTGTGTGTGGAGGGGTACATACAATTAAACTCGCCTTCAAGTCATTTCTGAGTTACAGCAACCCTAAAGTGAGTCTATCACAGTTTTTTTTTTCCTGCAAGGTTTGTTCCGAGCGGGTTTTGCCTTTGCCTTCCTCTGAGGCTGAGAGAGTGTGACTTTGCCCAAAGTCACTTGGTGTCCAAGAGGGGATTTCAATCCCCGTCTCCAGAAGCCTTTCATAAATAAATAAAACTTTGAATATTTAAATCCAGATTTAAAGATTTAAATGTTAAGTCTTGAGGGACCCCGGCAACAGATGATATTTACGGGGGATCCCTGGTAAAGAAAAGGTTAAGAACCACGGCCGTACACTGTTGCTTCTCTTTTTGTGGTTCTGGCTATGGGTACTGTTGCTTAGGTAGACAAGTGGAACATGCGCACGCATGCGCATCAAAGGAGATACATTAAGCTCAAGGTGTATTGAAGTAATTCCTCATGCAACACAAAAATTTCAGGAAAAAAACCTGAGTCTGGAGGGACCCATAAAGTGCCCTTGCACTTGGTGGTTTTCCTTGGAGAAATTATGGAGATTTGGTGGAAGGGAAAATAGAATGGAGCATCACGAAACAGGGCAGAACTGACTGTCTAGCTCAGTGGTTCTCAACCTGTGGGTCCCCAGATGTTTGTGGACTTCAGCTCCCAGAAGCCCCAGCCACTATGGTCAATGCTCAGGGCTTCTGGGAGCTGGAGTCCAAAAACATCTGGGGACCCACAGGTTGAGAACCACTGGTCTAGCTGAAAGGAACGGTGAACAGAAGTATTCCGCGTGGTATTTTGTTGTTGGTGGTTGCTGCCGCTTATTCTCTGCTATATCCGAATAGTGCAAAGCTTAGAAAAGGTAACTTTCTGGACTACAGTTGGGTATGCTGGCTGGGGCATTTTAGGAGGAGTTGTCCCCAACCCAACTCTCACAGGCTCTGTATTGCTTCTATAGGATAATTATTGTAGCATTGAATGGGGGGCAATCTTGCATAGGGGCCAGTCTTGCAGTATGACATTGGTGTTCTCTTTCTCTCCCATCATCCACACCAGTCCTTCATGGTAATTGATGGGGGTCTTACAGAGCTGGGCAGCCCTTTTCTTGAAACCTTACTGCTTAAGATAGCTACGTAGCCACTGTACTTAGTAAATAAAAAAAATTGAGGCTGTAAGTAATAATAATTGATGACTATTTACAGATACAAATGGCTTTCCTCCTTTCTTAGCCCATTTCTGCCCTACGCTATTATAGTGCTATTATTCCGCTTTCAACATCCTGCGGAATTCTGGGATTTGCAGTTTATGGAGGGACCTTTAGAATTCTTAGCCAGAGAGCTCTTTGGCCTCAGGAAACTACAAACCCCAGGATTCCACAAGATGTTGAAAGTGGAATGATAGGACTATAGCAATGTGGTGCGGAAAGGCCCTAAGTCAGGATGTGCTAAACTCCCCTGAATGCACGTTCCTTTGAAATGTGAGTTATTCTTAACTTGGGGTTAAAAGTCATGCTCTCCCCACGTCAATTTGGATTGCTTGCGTGATACGGCAGGCCTTGAATGGTTTCTTTGTGCCTTATTATTTATTTTTTTTCTATTTCTTTGAGTAGCTGAACACAGAAAAATGGGTCCTCTCCCTGGGGCGGAATTGGTGAAGAGCCCGTTGCAGCTGTATCGCTATTTACTCCGTTGCTGCAAGGAGCTTCCGGGAAAGAGCATCCAAGAGCACTACAAGCATGCCGTCAGGCAGGTAGGAAGAGGTCTCTGACCTGCTTGCTTGGCTTTCACCAGGTGGCAATGTTGGGGTTACCCCCGAACCCTCAAAATTGTAAGGGTTACTCCAAACCCTAAAAAAAAAACAACAACTTTGGAGCCAGACCTAAAATATTAGGTCTGCATGGACTACCCTGATTAGTCTATGCAATTACAGGTCAGCTCTGAATCAGCCTGGAAAGCTCCTGAACTTTGGCCAAAGGGTCTTTCTCCCACACCGGAAGAACACAGACAAAACCACTTCTCCCGTGAGCCAAAAGAAAGACCCGTTATTGTAAGAAAGGAGGCATTTTTATAGATTTGGGATGACAACGATCTCATAAAGCGTACAGTGCATGTGCAAGAATATTTGCTTTTCCAGGACTACAATTCTGATACCTGGTCGATAACAAAGTAACTTCTGGTTAATAATTAACGATGAACCGTGAATCACACATATATTTGCTCAGCAGTGAAGTGTAAGAAATATTGTTACGGAGAATGCTGGGAACCCAGGCATTGACTTTGCCAAGGAATGTCAGCATAATTTTAAGTAGGACAAGAGGCTGGCAATGAGAATAACCTTTAAAGTTGATTAGAATTCAAAATGGAGGAACTTTAGTTAAGCAAATGCAGATAGGCAAAGAGAGTTTCTTTAGCTTGGACATCTAAGCAGGCAGTATCCTCTGTGAATTGAACTGCCAAGGCGCTGAATTTCTACCAGCCCTGCGGAGTAGGCCATGGAAAAGCTGGGGACCAGAGTTCAAATCCTCGCCTACCCACGAAAATGCTCGAAGGACCTTGGGCAAGTCACACCGGCAGCAAAGAATAAGTGTAGCAGCCACACACCTTGTCTTCCATTTCTTTCCTTTCCTTCTCACTTTCTTAGTACAAGACTTCTGGGCATGGTTAAAACACAACTGGGAACTGGGAAATTCTGGTTTAAACTCTTAATTACAAACCTGTATTGGAAGCATGAGTTTGTTTGTTTATTAAATTATTTCTATTCTGTTGTGAGGTCTTGCGGCGGCATTCCGTTCAAACTATCTAAGCAGTTTTAAACCATTCCAGATCAAAGCAGCAGAATAACGTAAATAGGATTGAATGATATGAAATAAAGCATCAGGTTAAAACTGCCAAAATGATGCAAGTTCGTTGTTGGTTTGCAAGTGGATGTTGTCGTTGGGGCCTGAAGCCGAGGTGTCCTGTTTTGTCCTGTTTCTTATAAACCTCAGAACTCTTTTGGGTCAGAGGAAGGAAGAGAAAGTGGAAGCTGATGGCTGCACTACTTTTTTTTGGTTAATCAGACCAAGATTGTTCTGTCTGAAAGAGGCCACTCTGCTAAGAGGTAAGCATGCTTCGGGCTTCAGCTTTAGTTATCTGGATCTGTAATTATTTTGCAGAGTTTCAATGTCCATGGAGACGAAGACAATCCTGAGAGGATTCAGCAGATAATCAAGCGGGCCATTGAAGATGCTGACTGGATAATGGAAAAAGTGAGTCTTCTCTTGGAGGTGGGAATCATAGAGTTGGAAGAGACCACAATGGGCTGTCCAGTCCAACCCCCTTCTGCCATGCAGGAATACTCCATACAAGCATTTCTGATAGATAACCATCCAGCCTCTCTTTAAACAATCTCCAAAGAAGGAGACTTTGAAAATTTGTGGCACACTATCATTGTTGCCACTGAGTCAGTCTTTCTTCTTATCTCAACTGGTCATGTTCAAACCAGTCTTCTAGGCCATTTCCACACTACACTGTTATAGTGCTATTATTCCACTTTCAACATCCTATGGAATCCAGGCCACTCCCTAAACTGCAAACCCCAGGATTCCATAGGGCGTTGAAAGTGGAATAATAGCACTATAACAGTCTAGTGTGGAAATGGCCCAACAAATCCTCTAATCCCACTCCTTTGTCCCAACCAACCATCTCCCAGTTTTTCCCAGCCAGTCATGCTTCCATGATCCCTGGGATCAGAATGGCTGCTTCATCAGGTTGAATGGCTACTTCTGCTTATCCCGCTGCACTCCAGACGTTATGCACAGCGGTGATTTGAACCCAGGTGTTGAGGTCTTTAAAAAAGTGCTCTGCCCAATCTGCCATGCTTTACCTTCGCAGCCCTGGGGGGAGGATTGTTTTGTGCGCCTTGGCCCTGTCCACATTTACTTAGAAGTAATTTGGTGGAACCCACTGTCAAATAAGTTGTACATAAAATGATAGCTTTAAGGATCGAATCTGTTTTATTGCTGTTTTTGTTAATCCCTTGTCTTCTTCCCTCCCTTCTCCCATCTAGTACAAGAAACAGAAGTAAAGTGAGGCACTGGCTGGGAAGAGAAATCATTTCTTGAACTGATCGGGTTGATAAGACCAGTTTGGAACGGCAGCCGTGCCTTGACATCACAGATTGTAAAGACGAAGGCGATAAGCTCTGCCTTGACCGTATCCATTGCATACATTTGTCTTCGTTGGTCATCTGTCTGAGTGGGGTCTTACGAAGAGCAACCTTTGATTCAAGATTTGAATGTTGGACTCCATTAGCAAAGAAATCACTTTTTTTCTACTCGAAACAGTGGTGACTGTTCAGAGCTTGGAATGGGACCTGTCCTTCAGGTGGTTTGAAGACTCTCTTTAGAACCTTATGATGAGTATAGTGCCGAGTTGCTAAAATTCACTAAAACTGGGTGATCCATAGATCAGAAACCACTAATAAATATGTTGAAGTATCTATTGAAAACAAGATGTGTCATTGCCACAAAGCTGCTTACTAACAGTACATCAAGCTACACGGTCACGAAGTACAGATCAGAGATGGGAAATTGCAGCAGGTCCGGGGTGGTGGTGGTTTTCTGCTGCCCAGGGGCTGGCCAGACTCCTAAAAATGCCAACACACAAACCTGGCAGTGGCCAGAAATCTATTTCTGATTTTGCTAAAATGGGTCCTTGTGTTAAAACTGCAGCATCAGGGAGGGAGGACACTGTAACTTATTTAAAAGATGGATTGGACAGTAACTTATTTAAAAGGTGAATTGGCCCTTTTGGGGTCACAAAAACATCCACGGAGGGTAGAGCTTGCCCACTCTTGTGTAGATCCAAGGATTCTTCCTTGGTTTTAAATTAGCACATCCACTTGCAGTGCAGAAACAAGAAATGCACAGTTAATCCGATTGCGCCAATTTATATTACGAGGGATTAGCAGTGTGCTGATGGCCGAAAGCAAGGAGCGGTTGATGTGGTTGAAGTTTGTGTCCATCTTTCCACATTTCCATCAGTGAAATAAAAATCTGGAGTGATGGTTATGTATCTTTCTTCGATCACATCTCTGTATTATGGCCATTCATGAAGAAGTTCAGAGAGTGTACATAACTATAATAAATCTGCTAGGATTTTGTTGTTTTAGCTGCATTAGACTAACAGGGCCTTTTGTCCCTTTGGGAATTGCTACAGTGGGAGCATCAATTGCCATGTTGATTGGGGATAACAGGAGCACAGTTTGCCACAATTGTTGGAGAGGCTTTATTTTGGAGGACCAGAAATAAACTACAGTGGTAATCATAGAGATTATCTCTTAGGTATCCTGGGGATGGTTCCTTTAGCCATACTGGTGGAACTCTAAGAGGTGTAGTCTGTTGGCCACACTGCTGAGGTATTCTGGCCTAAATTAAAAAGGTAATTTTGCCCAAGCACTGATCATCCCTAAATTAAGCATTAAATTCAGCCCAGAAATCCCACTGAAACAGCAGCAGTCAATGATGGAACAAGACTGCCAAATCCTTCCCTACTGGAGGATGAAGTCATTTAAAAGTGTAGCTACAGTCAAATGCCTACAACAAAATGTTACAGCGTTTGCGTCACCTCCTTGCACAAGAATGGTTCCCTTCAGTGTTCCTTCCAGTCCCCCTTGGCTTCGTTTGGATGCTTGGCAATGCTAGAAGCATTGCATTCCGCTCCACGGCTGATTGTGACATGCAAATGCATCCTCTTTACCCAAGATTTTGGCCTCTGGGTAGGAGCAAAAGAGAAGAGTGTTGCATAAAATTTAAACAATAATCCTTCATAAAGAATACATTATTCTTGGAACGTGCCCTCTGTTCTGATTCAGTGGCATTAACCTTTTGTGGCAGCAGAGTCTTTGTGATAACTCCAAGTTACTTTACTGCTACTGAGAGAGTTAACATTTCACTGTCCTTTGTCTTGGTCCCACGTGGCCGAGAGGGAACCGGCCTCTGCTTGTGCTGAGTTCCTTTCAGACAACTGAACTATAACACAAAAGGTATAAAATGTAGTCCTGTGACTCCAAAACTGGAACTTTTTCTTCTCCTGTATGATTTTTAAACATCTTTTGCCTGGTGGAGAAACCAGTGGAGCTTCGAAAACTGGCATGATGCGTTTTGTGCATTTTGGTTGCCCAAGAAAAGTATCAAAGCTTGGAAGATTTTAGATTTTAGTTCCGTTCTTTTACGACAAAGTTGTGTTCTAGATGTAGTGGTTGCTATGTGCCGAGAGAGGGCAGCACAGCATACCACTGAGCACTTCCGCAGTCTGATGCTTTTTTAGAAACCCTGTTATTTCTCAAGCCCTTTCCGCACTACACTGTTATGGTGCTACTATTCCACTTTCAAGATTCTATGGAACCCTCGGGTTTGCAGTTTAGGGAGAGGCATTTGCAATTCTCAGCCAGAGAGTTCTTTGGCCTCAGTAAACTACAAACTCCAGAATTCCATAGCATGTTGAAAGTGGAATAATAGCACTATAACAGTGTAGTGCGGAAATGGCCTCAGTCTTTCAGGTCTCTCTCTCTCTCTCTCTCTCATTTCCAGTAAAAAAAAAAAGTGTTCTGTCTCTCTGTTCTCTCTCCCCACTCCCTCCCTCCTTTTCTCTCTATATGCATGCCTCTTTGACTGGAACATGTTATATCATAATCTGCCTGGAGTGATGTCTCAGACTGGATGCCTCCTGTGCAATCAGGGGACAAATCTGATCCAATGGACATCTGACTCCTCCAGTAGGGAATTTTTTTTTTTAATATGTGGAACACAGGGGCATCTTCTCACGCAACAGGTTCAAACAGTCTCGGCAGGCTGGAATACTGGGCTGAAACCAACACTGTGGGATTCATTGGAGTTAAAAGTGTTCGGTTCTCTCTTTAGGCATGGGGAAACAGGCCGTTTCCGCACTACACTGTTATAGTGCTATTATTCCACTTTCAACATCCTATGCAATCCTGGGATTTGCAAAGGCCCTTCCCTAAACTGCAAACCCCAGGATTCTATAAGATGTTGAAAGTGGAATAATAGCACTATAACAGTCTAGTGCAGAAATGGCCAGGGTATCACGAGGTGAGGGCAATATGCCTTGCCATGGATACATGTGAAACAGAACCAAGCAGTTTTACTGGATCACAAGGAGCTGTGTCAAGTGTAAAATTCTTGCACTGAACTCCAAAGTCAGGATTGTCTGTGCCATGGTATTTCCGGTTTCTGTGTACGGGTATGAAAGCTGGACAGCGAAGAAAGGCAGAAAGAAAACTCATTTGAAATATCATCCTCATCCTCATCATAGAATCATAGAATCCTAGAGTTGGAAGAGACCCCAGGGGCCATCCAGTCCATCCTCCTGCCATGCAGGAACACACATCAAAGCTCTCCCAGCAGATGGGAACCCAGCCTCTGCTTAAAATCCTCCAAAGAAGAAGGCTCCACGACACTCCGAGGCAGCTATTCCATTGCCATAACAAGCTCCTCTAAACTTATGCTGGGAAAGAATAATAGAAATCATAGAACCATAGAATCAGAAGGGACCCCAGGGGCCATCCAGTCCAACCCCCTGCTATGCAAGAACATGTATCAAAGCACTGCCAAGAGATGGCCATCCAGCCTCTCCTTAAAACATCCAAAGAAGGAGACTCCACCACATATTCCACTGCCAGACAGCTCTGACGGTCAGGAAGTTCTCCCTAAGGTTCAGGTGGAATCGTCTTTCCTGCAGCTTGAATCCATTGCTCCTTGACCGAGTCTCTGGAGCAGCGGAAAACAAGCCCGCTCCCTCCTCGACATGACGTTCCTTCAAATATCTAAACCTGGCTATCACGTCCCCTCTTAACCTTCTCTTCTGCAGACTAAACATCCCCAGCTCCCTAAGCCACTTGTCATAGGGCTTCATGGCTTCCAGACCCTTCACCATTTTGGTCGCCCTCCTCTGGACACACTCCAGCTTGTCAATGTCCTTCTTGAACTGAGGTGCCCAGAACTGGACACAGTATTCCAGATGAGGCCTAACCAAAGTAGAACAGATTGATGCTATCACTTTCCCTGATCTAGCAATGCTTGTCTGCACCCTACATTGGACAAACAGGACCGTCTCTATGCAAGAGGGTAGATGGATCCAAATCTGCTGTTAGAAACAACACTCAGTGGTGAGCATTTTAATCTTTCCGGTAGATGGACCCAATTTGAAATGAGATACCCAGAACTGGACACAGTATTCCTCATGAGATCTCACTAAAGCAGAATAGAGTGGGACTCTTACTTCCTTCGATCTAGACGCTATACTCCTATTGATGCAACGCATTGGCCTTCTTGGCTGCCGCATCACACTGCTGACTCATGTTCAGCTAGTGATCTACCAAGACTCCTTGATCCCTTTCACACGTACTGTTATCCAGCCACGTGTCCCCCAGCCTACATTTGTGCCTTCCATTTTTTCTGCCTAACATTTCTCTCTGTTGAAATTCATTCTGTTAGCTTTGGCCCAGCTCTCCAATCTGATGAACATCATCAGTTATCATCATCGTCACCATCATCAGTCATTTATTTATTTAGTGCCATTACTGTACGTGGCACATTAAAAGTAAAACAACAACAACAAAAAACAGTTCCCTGCCCTTAGGCTTACAATCTAAGTCAGGACCCAAAAGAAAAAGAGAAGGCAGGGAAAGATTAAGTCCAGCAGATATGGCCTCTTCTCCTCTCCTTCCAAGGCCAGGGCCCTTTAAAAACTGTCCTCTGATTGAATATGTTAGGGCGACAAAGAGAAATAAGATCTCATCAAAAGACATTGTTATATATAATAACTGCAGCAAGACTGACTTATGCTCAACACTGGAAAGAAGGAAAATATATTGATCTAAGAGAATGGAAATGCAAAGTCCTGGATATGGTAGCGACAGGAATGCTAACTTTTCCACTTAAAAATAAGCCAATCCAGAGCTTTGAAAGAGAATGACGAGAGGTACTGAACTGGATAGCAGAATGAAATAGGGGAAAAGGAAGAAGGCTGTGAGAAAGAAGGAAGACAAAATGAGGTGATAAAAGATAAAATGTAAATAGTAAAATATAAGCTAAAAGTAATAGTTTATGATTGTTGTAAAATAGAGACAATGTATGGAACTGAATGTTCATATGGAATGGAGTGTTAAGCTCAGATTCAACTGGGAAAATTGATGTCTGGAAGCAGGGTGGGTTTTTTAATTGTTTTTTAATTGAACATTTTAATTAAAAAAAAACTGGCCTCTGGCTGTCCTCCTCCTCCTCCAGCTAAGGCCAGCTTGCAGCCCAGTTTCTCAGCACTACAAACCCTCGCTGGGGAAGAGAGAGGAAATCTAGGGCCCCCATCCCAACCCCCCACTTCCCTCTCCTTTCCCTGACCTGGTCTGGGTGCCTGCTCTTCCCACCATTCCCGCCTTGGCTCCTTTCCCACCGACCCGCACATCTTGATATTTGCAGTTTTTCCACTTTTGCATGGCTCTTGCATCCCGAACCCTAGAGAGTGTGGAGGGCCAACTGTAGTGTGCATGAAAATAACTCAGCTAGGAGACGGGAGAGGAGGGGATGAACACAGTCTTTCCCTTCCCGGTAGGCTCACGCCAAAGGAAACTGCTGCAGCCTTTCGTAGCTGGTGTGTTCTTCTTCATGAATAACCTTTGCCATTTTGACCACATTTGTCCTGGTTTTCATCTCTAAAATGTTGGGGAGTATGGAAGTATGAAAAGTGAGATTTTCCTTTGCGAAATGGATACGCTGTGTCTTGGTGCTATTGATCCGTATGAGGTTTCTCCTCGCATCAGTGGCCCTGCTTTTTGACATTTTGTACATCCTAACTTCTATGATTGGAGCTGAATCCAGCCCAGGGCAAGGAAAAGGTTGTGGGTAGTTAGAGGCATGTTGTCTTTTCTTAATATAACCCACCTCAGGGGGGTGTCTATTCCAGAGCAGGAAGCTACCTTGGGAGAAAAAGCAGCATAGAATCAATCAATAGTTGCTTTTTGGATGTAGCCAATGGCTGCAGGATTCTGGCCACTGTAGTCCAAAAAATTACTTTCCCAAGAACTGCTTCATTCAGGCTCTGACTATAAACATACAAGAATTTTTAATTTTTCTTTTTTAAACAGGACTCCTTCATATCCGAGCATCGACAACTCCCAGATGAGAACAGCTGTTATGCACCCTAGATTGCATCATGGGAATGTATCCAAGTATCTTAATTGCAATAATTACACTGCCCGTCTTGAATCATGAGTTGTCATTCTGGTGATTGCAATCCCTTTGAGCCGTCAGCTGCACCCCAATAATCCCGTGGGTCTCTCCTGCCCCTCCATTGTCCCTGCTTAATTGGATCAGGCAACCTCAAGATGACTCCTTTTGATGCCTCCCTGCCTAAGGAGGATGTAAGGGCTAGATGAAAACTCAGACCTGTGTCCTAGGCTCGGAGCAGGTTGCCACCCCATGCGCAGCCAGCACAGTTCAGAGGAAGAGGCAGACTCATCTTAGGTTTCAGCTGCTGACACTTTTAAAGCTCACATTGCATGAAGATGGGGGAGAGGTGGTTGCAGAGGCCCTGAGGAGTTCATGGTCACAGGTAAGGCCGTGGATGGTGGCGACGTATTTAAATCTTTTGCACCGAGTGAAGTCTCGAGTCTCTACCTTCAAGTCTCAAGTCCTTGCAAGATACTTTCGAGTCACATTTCAAGTCTGGGAGCCAACTTTATACCCCAACCTCTATTCCAGAATTTCTGGACAGATTCAAATAAAGTCAGTTTTAACCATTTAAGTAGAGTTGGCCCTCCATATTTGCGATTTTGCTATCTCCAGCTTCGGAAGTAGGGAACAGGATCCTTCTTGCTCCCCCTTCCTGAATCATTGAATCATAGAATCATAGAATCATAGAAATGTAGAGTTGGAAGAGACCCCAGGGGCCATCCAGTCCAACCCCCTGCCATGCAGGAACACCCTCAAAGCACTCCCGACAAATGGCCATCCAGCGTCTGCTTAAAAACCTCCAAAGAAGGAGACACCACTACACTCCGAGGCAGCATCTTCCACTGCCGGACAGCCGTGACCGTCAGGAAGTTCTTCCTGAGGTTCAGGTGGAATCTCCTTTCCTGCAGCTTGAATCCATTGCTCCTTGTCCTGGTCTCTGGAGGGGCAGAGAACAAGCCTGCTCCCCACTCTACATGGCATCCCTTCAAATATTTAAACATGGCCCTCATGTCCCCTCTTAACCTTCTCTTCTGCAGACTAAACATCCCCAGCTCTCTAAGTCTATCCTCATAGGGCATGGCTTCCAGGCCTCTCACCATTTTGGTCACCCTCCTCTGGACTTGCTCCAGCTTGACCAGGTCCTTCTTGAACTGGGGTGCCCAGAACTGGACACAGTATTCAAGATGAGGTCTAACGAAAGCAGAGTAGAGTGGTACCAGTACCTCCCTCGATCTAGACACCATACTCCTGTTGATGCAGCCGAGAATTGCATTGGCTTTCTTGGCTGCCGCATCACACTGCTGACTCATGTTCAGTTTGTGGTCTATGAAGACTCCTAGGTCCCTTTCACATGTACTGCTATCCAGCCACGTGTCCCTCATCCTATACTTCTGAAGCGGGAGGCTTTTGTGTCAATGGGCAGGAAAGAGTCTGTGGCTTTGGATGTGGGGAATAGGATCCTTCTTACTTCCCATTTCTGAAGCTGGAGGATTTTTCAGAAGTGGGGCATAGGATTGTTCTCAGTTGGGGAAGAATGGGGGCGATGGAGGTAGTTTGCCCTGGGCGGCAATGTTTCAGGGGCGTCCTGGCCTGTAGCCACGCCCCTGCGTGCCCTGGCCAGGCGCCTGTACTCCCTGGCCACGCCCCCACACATTGCGGCCACCCCCACACACAGTGGCCCCGCCTCTCACCGTAGCCCCGCCCCCTCCAAACACTCCAAGCTCTGCCACTAATTGTTCTTATTCCCCATTACTGAAGATTCAATGGCTATAGAACAGTGTTTCTCAACCGGTGGGTCCCCAGATGTTTTTGGACTTCAGCTCCCAGAAGCCCTGAGCATTGACCATAGTGGCTGGGGCTTCTGGGAGCTGAAGTCCACGAACATCTGGGGACCCACAGGTTGAGAACCACTGCTATAGAAGGAAGGCTCCTTCCTCCGCAAGCCCATTGCCTAACACATTTGCTGTTCCCCTCCGAGAAGCACACCCTGTGCTCTTGGGGTGAGTCTCGCTTTCTGCTCTTAGGAAAAGTTTTAGAAGCCTCCTCTGATATCCAGTGGGGATAGGCTGCTGAGCAGACCTCCACTCACCTTGAGCCCGTTGCCTTACCGGTTTGCTGTTCCCTTCCGAGAAATGCGCCCACACTTTGGGCTTGAGACAGATCGTCATGGGACCAGTAGGCAAAAAGGGATGGAAGCATTGCTCAAAGTCATACAATTTCTGGACGAATGTGTTATGACACTGCAACCAAGAGCAGCAGGTCAGTCACCAAAAATATACAGGTCATGAGTCAAGTTGAGTCAGTGCACCATTTATTGCTGAGTCGAGTAGTCAAGTCACTGAAGAGACTCAACTCTGACTTGAGTCTGAGTCAATTGACTCGAGTCTACATCATTGGTGGATGGAGCCAGTTTTGAGGTATAAACCTGGACCTCTCCATATTGAACGAAACCATGAGAAGGGGTTGGCTTAAGCCTACAGGATGCATGTGGCCCCCCCAAGTAATTTTCACTGCCCCCAGGGTTCCCCACAACTTGCACTCATTGTGAGGGGCTTGAATCATCACCGTGGTTTTGTTCTTTGAGTCTTGGATTAGGATTCAAGAGGACACGGTTTGAATATCCATTTGGCCATGGAAACCCACTGGGTGACTGTGGGCACATCACATACTCTCAGCCTCAGAGGAGGGCAATGGCAAACCTCCTCTGAACAAACAATGCCAAGAAAATGCTGGGATAGCATACCTTCCGACTGTCCTGATTTCAGCTGTGTTGAAAAGTTCCCAGTTACTGCTCCACCCACTTTCCCCCCTTTGTCTTCAGTTTATTTAAATTGCTGCAAATTTAAATAAAATTTTTGCACTCATTTAGCAGGGGAGAGGAGAGGAAGGAGTCTTACCCTTCCCAGTCGGCTTGGGCAAAAGCAAACTGCTGCAACCTCTCCTAGCTTGCGTGTTCTTCGTCATTCGTAACTTCTGCCATTTGGACCACACTCTGATGGTGCTCGGCCACATGGGCCCTAGTTTCCATCTGTGCGATATGGGAAGGTGTATAACAACTGCAGCAGCAACCACAACTGTAAGTGTCCTAAAAAGTGATCTCCATGCTGCATCCAGCCTCTTGTGTTGAAAATGCCCGGCGTCCTTCAGCTCTGCTTTGTTGATCCAAAGGGGGCCCTCCCCCTTTTGCCAAGGGCGCTTCAAGTCAGACGGATTTAATTTCCCTTTGCAAGCAGATCTGAAGGTGGTATGAAGCTGGGAGCTTGGAGTACCTTTGAGTGACTTGGAAATAGAAAAGAGAGAACTGAGTTGATGATCGAAGAGGACAAAGACGGTTTCCAAATTAGCCCATCTAGCACAGATTCTTTGTGAGGAGGGCAGTGAGAATTCCTTTGTCAGAATCTTTCCCTGAGCGACAGAGCCAAAAGAATAGCCCGAGCCAGCCCATCTTCAGTCTCCTCCTTGTTTATTTGTTTGACAGATATCCCACCTTGTTTTCAGAAATGGGACTCAAGGCAGCTCATAACATGTGTAAAGAAACAGGTACAAAGAAAAACAGGTTCAACATAACGCTAGAAAAAGTTATCATGTTTAACCCAATTGTAGACTATTCCAGTGTTTCTCAACCTTTTCTCTATCAGGTCCCCCCAGTAAATATAATTAGTTGCCGGGTCCCTCAAGACTTAATATGTAAATATTTAAATTTAGATTTAAATATACAAATATGTATTTAAATAGTCAGATATTTATTTATTTATTAAAGGTTTCTGGAGACTAGGATTCAAATCCCCACTCAGACATTGGGTGACCTTGGGCAAGTCACATTCTCTCGGCCTCAGAGGAAGGCAAAGGCTAACCCCCTCTGAACAAATCTTGGCATCCCTCACCCCGGTTATAAGTTCACCGTAAGGTTGGCATAAGCAAGAAGTAACTCAGAGACACACAACATCGAAGTGCTACTGACAGGGGGAAGTTCTTTCTAGTAATCATGTCTCTCTCCCCTTTGAAAACTGGCCTCTGGTGCCTTTGACTTTCTCTGAGGCTGAGAGAATGTGACTTGCGTGAGGTCACCCAGTGGGTTTCCATGACTGAATGGGAAACCTTGGTCTTGAGAGTCATAGTTTGGGCACGCACACATGCCTGCTGCCGTGTCCCTTTCGTCAGGGACATTAGAAGGGGGGTCCGGGTGCTGAAACTGCTCCCTTGTTGAAACTGCTCCCTTGGCATCCACACCCTCTTACTGCCATGTCCCAGCGACAGGGCTTTGCGGACCCCCTGTGAGACCCCAGAAGTCCGCCGACCCCAGGTTAAGAACGACTGACCATTCCATTAAAAAGCCCACTTCTCAGTAGCCGGCCAGTTAGTTGCAGAAAGCTCACCTGAATAAATAAAATTGCCCCCAAATCTTTCAGAATTTGTACACTTGGCACGAATTATCCAACGTGCACCTTTCATATATTTTTCTGCACATGTGGACACTGTACGCTTACACTACATTGTTTGCCTTGCACACAAATGGTTTACTCACAAGCATGTGTGCACTCCCACACTTGCACACTTGTTTAATGCGTGACATTCCTATTTTATTTCCTTTCTGATAACAAACTCAGGATATCACCAGCTTTTGTGCTCCTTCCGTAACAATCCAAGCAAGGTAGATCGGACTGAGAAAGAGCAACGTGTCCAAGCTTCGGTTGAGCTTTATGGCTGGATGTGGATTTGAATTCAGTGTCTCACGGTCTGAGTTATAGTCCAAAATCTTAACGTTTCCAACACGCGGTTGCTGAGAAGCACAGATAGGATCTGGATATTTTTTTTTCACTTGCGGCACTAAAAACAGAAACGATACAGAAACATCCAGAAGGAAACAAGCCTGTGTTCTCTCCAAGTGCAGGCAAGGGTGAACAAATTGGTATTTTAGGGGTTTGTTTTTGTTGCATGTGTCCATGGTGTTGCTTTGCCGCCAGCTGATGGGTTCTTCCAATTACTCAGGTGCACATCAGTTAACGCCATGTCATTAGAGCGCTTGGGTGATGGACAGGTGAGATAAAAATTTAATCCAATAATAAGAAAGCTGAAAGGCTGGCTGATAATACATGGCGAAAAAGGGCCGCGGAAGATTGAACTACCTGCTGCGTGCTGCTTGAAGAGACCCTTAGAGGCATGTGTGTGTGTGCTGCTAATGCGAGATTAAAGCTGCCACATTGTGAGGGTTGCTTTGTGCAGACGTGTCGTGGAATGTTCTTGTTTTCGAATCGTCTGCCAACAGGCGCTCTTTGCCTTGTGCTGCTCAAAATTATTTTTTCAGCCCATGGAATCCTTGCGGGGAAATGAGCAGAGGCTGGATGTCACTGACTACGCCCGGCTAATTCTTTGTCATGCATTCCTTTTGCAAATAGTGAAGGCATCACTGCCATTACATAAAGACAGTAATTTAACAAGGGGTAAGCTCCCTTCTTCAGCAATGTAACTCATGCCCTGTTGTGGTGTTGAGGTGGCAGCGAGATGGATAATGGGAGGAGGCTTATCTAGGATGGGGTGACTGGGGCCATTTCCGCACTAGCCTGTTATCGTGCGATGATTCCACTTTCAACATCCTCTGGAATCCTGGGGTTTGCAGTTTCGGGAGGGGCCGGGAGGCCCCTCCCGAAACTGCAAACCCCAGGATTCCAGAGGATGTTGAAAGTGGAATCATCGCACGATAACAGGCTAGTGCAGACACACCACTGATAACAGGGCATGGGTTTTCTCTTGTAGATTAGTGATATGCACCATTTTGGTGTTGCCGATTTTTTTTAAAAAAAAGGTGTGTGTCTATGCGTCTGCCTTCAAGTCACCTGTCAGGTTATGGCAACCGTGTGAATTTCATTGAGTTTTCTTAGGCAAGGAATATTCAGAGATGGTTTTGTCAGTTCCTTCCTCTGAAATATGGTCTACAGCACCTGGTATTGATAGAATCATACAGTGGGAAGACACCATGAGGGCCAATGAGTCCAACTCCCTGCCATGTAGGAATACACAATCAAAGCACTGCTGACAGCCTCTGTTTAAAAACCTCCAAAGAAGGAGACTCCACCACACTCCCAGGCAGCATATTCCACTGTTGAACAGCTCTTACCATCAGCAAGTTCTTCCTAATGTTTAGATGGAATTTATTTTCCTAAAACTCAAAACCATTGCTCCGTGTTCTAGTCTCCACAGCAGCAGAAAACGGGCTTGCTCCGTCCTCCATATGACATCAAATATTTAAACATGGTCATCACGTCGCCTCTTAACCTTGTCTTCTCCTGGCTCTCCAAGCCTCTCCTCATACTTCCAGAACTTCTACTATTTTGTTCACCCTTCTCTGGACATGTTCCAGCCTGCCGATATCCTTCCTGAATTGTGGTGCCCAGTTCAATGCAATGCTCATTGGTGGCCTCCCATCCAAGTACTAATGAGGGCTGACCTGGCTTAGCTTCCAAAATCAGACAGAAAATATGTCTTTAGGGTATTTAATTTCCCTATAGCAGTTGGACATTTTTATCCAATGTGAAACATCTGCCGTCAGTTCAAAGTTGTGGAAGAGGAACGTTGCACATGCACATTTGGTTCAATGTTTGAGTGTGTATGTGTTCAGTTGTGCAACATTTCCGTTCAGTGCAGGAGTTGCAGTAGTCACTTTCCATTGTGGGATTTGGCCCAGCAGGGGCAGGTACTTTGTGTTTTGCTGGTACGTTTAAGCTGAAAAACTGACCATTTTTATTTGTTTATTTATTTTCAGGATCTTACAGAAAGCAATGTCGGGGCTGTATTTTTCCCATCCCTGCTTAGTTTAAGGTAAGCAAAAGATTAACATTTCAAATACTTTGAAGAAATGGGGGGGAGAGATAATTTTCACAGATTGTACCTGTGATTGTAACCTTTGGGATCTTGCAACTAGAAGTTACTACTACTACAGTTTCTACTGCTACATTTCCTGCCACCGCCACTATGGATATTCATTCATATCGAAGAATAACTATCCAAGTTTTGCAAGTAGTCCAGGTTGGCATGATAACAGATGCCATGCAAAGCCAAAGTTTTTGTCTGACATCCTATTAAACCAGGAATGGAGGATTTCACTGTTCCAAATGTGGCTCCAAATGGTCTTTTCTTGGCCACATTGTAGATGCCAAGAATGGGCGACGGCCTTGCAAATGCTGCTTGGTGCTGCTGGTTGAGGCGGATGGGAGTTACAGTCCAACCACATCTGGTTCCCACTGGTGACTTCTACCTTGACACAAATATGAGGCAGTTAATGCAGGTGCAGTAAACAGCGATGGCACACCTTCCTCACATTTTATACGAAAGCAGCTTTCCTCTTAGGCCATTTCCGCCCTACGCTGTTCTAGTGCCATTATTCCGCTTCCAACATCCTCTGGAATTCTGGGGTTTGTAGTTTCCTGAGGCCAAAGTGCTCTCTGGATTCTCAATGCCCCTCCCTAAACTGCAAACTCCAGGATCCCATAGGATGTTGAAAGTAGAATAATAGTTTAGTGTGGTAATGACCATAGTATGTATTTAAAAAGGTACCCATACTTAAACTCTGTTGCATATGTCAGAGCCTTTTCCCAATTTATTTATACACCCACACCCACCCACCCACACACCTCCCTCCCCATTCGCTAGGGTTAGGGGCACAGGACGCCCGTGAAAGTGAAAAAACTGTGAATAACTCTAGGCCCTCCCAAACCATATTTAACACAGGAAAAAAGTATGATCACCATATTCAACCCACTGTGGATGCCTTTGAGGCATCGGGGTTCCTTCCCAAGGCAGAAGTGGGGGGCTGGTGGGGCTTATGGCCACCTCCACTGCTGCCCTGCACCATTTTCAAAAGGGAGGTACTAGCCTCGTTTGCAGTTTCTCCGCCTCGTGAGGCTCGCAGTCCCTGTTAAAAATGGCCCAGGGAGGCAGCAGAGGGGACAGCAAATAATCCGTGAATAGTCAAATCCGCAAAAGTGAAACCTGCGAACGTGGAGGGCTAATAAAGGAAATGTCTAGACCGTCTGGCTTAATGTACCACATCCCTGGTTGGCTTTTGGCTTGTGTGATGCAACCGAGCCCAAAGGGAGGGAACAAAAGCAAGGCTTCCGAATTAGGCTGAAAGCATCTTTTAGTCCTCTCTTTACAGAGGGCTTCTGGAAAGCCCATCAGGAAGACATGAGTAAAACCAGCCAAACCCATTTGTGGCCGCAGCAGCCTTCACCCTTTTGCTTTCACTTTGGAAGGAAGTTTTTTAAAAAAAACCCAAATTGTGCAACTTCTCCGCAGCCAGTGCCAGTCGGTGAGCACCTGATGGAAATTAAATGCAGAACAACATGAAATTCAAAATCTCAGTCAGTGCCTTGCCCTGGGACGTTCTTCCCAGCTACTCCTCTGGAAGCTGTTTCCTTTCCAAGGACACGGTGGCCTAAATTCAGTTGATTTATTTTCTTATTTATTTGTTTATTGAATTTCTGTGCCGCCTTGTCTCCCAAGACGAGACCCAAGGTGGCTTCCAAAGGTTTGAAAAAAAAACATAAAAGCATAGAAACAATTAAGACATTAAAAGGCATGTAAAATTATAACATATATATAAATATATAATATATAATAATAATATAGAAATATATAATGATGTTATATCCCAATCTAAAAGAATGGAAAATTTAGAAAAATTTAGGTAAAGGAAAGGTATGTTTTTCCCGTTGTCTTGAGTCTTCCATTGAAAAGTGTGAATCGTATCAAATACGCAGGAAATATGTACATTTATAGGTATATTTATAGGTTAAAAATAAGGAAACTACCGAAAATTTTTACTGTGGAGGTATTAATTATATAAGACAAGGAATGTACGCCAAAGCAAAATAAGAGATAAGTAATCACTCAGACCTTTTAGAAAAGGAAATTAGTAAACGATAAAGGGTATGGATATTGGATTTGTTTGTAATGTTACTGGAGATGTATTAGTTTTGAATTACTGTGATGTTTGAAGCTTCCTAGTATAACAGGATTTGATTCAACGGTTTTAAGGTTTGGGATTTAATAAAAATATTTATTAAAAAAATTAAAAAGAACAAAAAAAAAGACATGTAGAATTATAAAACTAGCAATATTTTTTTAAAGGAACAACTAATAAATAAATAAAAGGTCTCCAACTCACCCATTAAATGCCTGCTTAAAAAGAGATGTCTTTGCATGTCTACGAAAGGAAAGCAGGGAGAGGGCCAGCCTGGCCTCCTGCGGAAGAGAGTTCCACAGGTTGGGAGCAGCCACTGAGAAGGCTCTCTCCTGTGTCCTCACCAGGAAAGCCTGGGACAGTAGTGGGACTGAGAGAAAGCCTTCCCCTGCAGATCTTAGGGCTCTGGCAGGTTCATGTGGGCAGATGCGGTTTTTCAAATGGTCCAGACCTAAGCCATATGGGGTTTTATAGGTCTTTACCAGCACTCTGAATTGTGCCTGGAAACACAGGTAGTTTTAACAAGGGAGTTATGTGCTCCCTGCAACTGGCCTTGGTCAGCATTCTAGCTGCTATGTTTTGAACTGCTGAAATTTCTGAACAGTTTCCAAAGGGAGCCCCATGCAGAGTGCATTACAGTAGTCCAACCGAGATGAAAATTGAGGCATTTGTCACTGTTGCCAGATCTGACAGCCTGCCCCTGGGAACCTAAGAGCTCTAGCAGGTTCTACTTGCTCCTTTCACCTAGAGCAGACCCACTGAATCAATGGGAACTTGGTGAATCATAGAATCATAGAATCATAGAGTTGGAAGAGATCCCAGGGGCCATCCAGTCCAACCCCCTGCTATGCAGGAACACACATCAAAGCTCTCCCAACAGATGGCCATCCAGCCTCTGCTTAAAAACCGCCAAAGAAGGAGACTCAGCCACACTCCGAGGGAGCATCTTCCACTGCCGGACAGCCCTGACCGTCAGGAATTTCTTCCTGAGGTCCAGGTGGAATCTCCTTTCCTGCAGCTTGAATCCATTGCTCCTTGTCCTAGTCTCTGGAGCAGTAGAGAACAAGTCTGCTCCCTCCTCAACATGACATCCTTTCAAATATTTAAACATGGCTATCCTGCCCCCTCTTAGCCTTCTCTTCTGCAGACTAAACATCCCCAGCTCCCTGAGCCATTCCTCATAGGGCTTCATGGCTTCCAGGCCCGTCACCATTTTGGTCGCCCTCCTCTGGACACGTTCCAGCTTGTTGACATCCTTCTTGAACTGAGGTGTCCAGAACTGGACACAGGATTCCAAATGGGGCCTAACCAATGCAGAATAGAGTGGTACCATCACCTCCCTCGATCTAGACACCATACTCCTATTGATGCAACCAAGAATCCTGTTGGCTTTCTTGGCTGCTGCATCACACTGCTGACTCATGTCACCCTAGATCCTTTTCACACGTACCCATACTTTATGTCTGTAGTCAATGAATCTACTTTAATTTGGGGCTAACAGCTAGATCTAGGTCAGTGACTCTCCTGGTTCCTGAGAAACAAGTTTTCCATTGGGCTTCTTTTTGTGCAGTTCATACTTCAAAATACACATATATCGAGAGAGAGATCCACCCACGATGTTGCATCTAAATTGCATCTGTAGTCAAGAGGGTAAAAGGCCTGGAAACCAAACTCTGTGAGAAACAGCTTAGGGAGCTGGATAAATTGAGCTTGGAGAAGAGAAGAAGGAGGAGTGATGTGATATTTAAAATTTCTTATTTAAATATTGGAAGGGATACCATGTAGAAAATGGAACAAGGTTGCTTGCTGCTACTCTGGAGGCTAGGATGTGAACCAATGGATTCAGATTGCAAGAAAGTGTATTCCATCCTAAAACTTCGAAAGAACTTCCTGACGGCCGGAGCTGTCTGACAGTTGGAATAGAGTGTGGAATAGGTCTTTAAACAGAGGTTGGATGGCTTTAGTTGTTTTTCCTCCATGGCAGCGGGTTGGACTGGATGATCCTTGAGATCCCTTTCAACTCTGATTCCAAGATTCTAGGCTATCCTTGTTACAAAGTAAAGTCTTTTGGAGTGGTTTGGTCTTGAGTGGGCAAGATCCATTGGCTTTACAAAAAACTTCCTCTAGATGTCAGCAAAATTTGGGGTGCCACACCATAAAACAACCTCTCTTTTAGTTAGGCTGAGAACTGTAGTGAAAAAGGAAGTTTTCCAAGCTGCGCTTTGGATAAGGGCCGCACAGAAATCCTGCAAATAAAGATGGTATAAGGAGAGCTATGTCTCTCCAGTCAAATCGGAATTCGAAGGTAAGTACCAGCGTTCTGCACTCAGGAACAAATTGGTCGCCGACATTTTTTTTTAAAAGGAGAGTTCCCACCACCCAGAACCTTTTAATGAGAGATTAAACTGGGAATTGAATACGAGAACTTTTTAAAGTGGTATCAAAGTGCTATAATTGCACAGTGTGAAAGGGACAGCCAGTGCTGTAAACTGCCTTGGTATGTAGTACTGCTACTATGCTACTAGCGATGTAGTAGCACTACTACGCTGATACTAATGCAACACTTGTGCAACACCTATTTTTACTTCCTACTACTTTTACTTCCGACCAAAATGGTGAGGGGCCTGGAAGCCATGAAGCCCTATGAGGATAGACTGAGAGAGCTGGGTGTGTTTAGTCTGCAGAAGAGAAGGTTAAGAGGGGACATGATAGCCATGTTTAAATATCTGAAGGGATGCCATGTAGAGGAGGGAGAGGGCTTGTTTTCTGCTGCTCCAGAGACCAGGACAAGGAGCAATGGATTCAAGCTGCGGGAAAGGAGATTCCACCTGAACCTCAGGAAGAACTTCCTGACGGTCAGGGCTGTCCGGCAGTGGAATAGGCTGCCTCGGAGTGTAGTGGAGTCTTCTTCTTTGGAGGTTTTTAAGCAGAGGCTGGATGGCCATCTGTCGGGAGTGCTTTGAGGGTGTTCCTGCATAGCAGGGGGTTGGACTGGATGGCCCCTGGGGTCTCTTCCAACTCTACATTTCTATGATTCTATGATTCCTAGCTGTCTGATGGGGCCTCCTCACTTCTTTCATTCTTGCCAGCTCAGTTTCAGCTATGACATGAAATTCTTGTAAGAGGGCATCAGGCTGGAGTAGACTTTATTCTTCCAATCTTGTACAACTTTTAATAAATGGTTAATGTTCACCTAAAAAAAGAGAAAACTGCCTTGGTACTGCTCAAGCTGTTACAAAATTTGATTCCTCCCCCCGTCAATATTGTTTTTCCAGATGACTTGATCCACTATCACTTTCTAAATATTAACAAAAAGATAACTTCCCATCTGTTAGTATTTGGAAATACCCCTTTGTAATCCCTACAGGAAGCAAGGCTGAAAGGGCTTGAGACATAACGTCATTGTAAAATATGACAGAGCAATGACCTTTTCAGATGAATGATGGCTGGTCATTTTGCTGACTGTAGTGCCCAGTGATTGTCTAAATACCCTAAAAGTATCAGATCTTGTCTTATCCTGGAAACTAAGCAAGATCAGCCCTGGTTAGTACTCGGATGGGAGACCACGAATGAATACCAGGTGCAGTAGGCTATATTTCAAAGGAAGGAACTGGCAGAGGATTCCTTGCTTAAAGAAACCTATGCAATTTATGAGATTGCCGTAAGTTGACAGGCAACTTGAAGGCACATATACACAGTGCCCAGTGAATGCAACGCCGAAAAGAGGGCACAGGATTGAATTAAATATATAGAACTCGATCTATATTTCATCTGGATGTGGAGATGCAAATTTAAAAATATTTGCTATAATTTAAGCAGAAAAGTCTCACAAGCCATAGGAAGGCTGGGACCTGGCGAACCTGGATTCCTTCCAGGACAGTCTTCTAGGTCAGTCTCCTGTCCTAATAACATTTTATGCCCTCCCTCCGTAGGGTTCTTTGTCTTTAAAAACAGCCAGATGGTCAAAATAGAAGACATTGTCAAATAGAGGACTGCCCTCTTTAAAGCAGGATTTAGGACTACCATGCTACTGGTGATAAATCCAAGTGGCAGCTGGTGGCTTCTGGATCAGCGGGATGGAGAACCTGCATCAGATCGGAAATTGTAAAGGTGATAACCAAAGTGCCGAATGCTATCCGCAAAGGATGTTCAGCACACTTACGGTCCAGGATAAAACCTGGAGTGGATTCACTGCCCCGAAGATGGGGGAATCAATCACCAACTGCCAACTGCCTGTATACCACAAATGTCTTTTCTCTTCCGTACGTCTGAAACCATTGTACAAAATGGTGTTCCAGTGGTGAAAATTGCTAGAACTAGTAGTGCTTCACGCACACACCTTGCTCAACGGATATGACAATGATGGTACGTGCCTTGGTTGCATCCTGTTTGGATTACTGCAATGTGTTCTATGTGGGGCTCCTCAGACACTATGGCCATTTCTGCACTAGACTGTTATAGCACTATGATTCTGCTTTCAACATCCTATGGAATCCTGGGGTTTGCGGTTTCGGGAGGGGCCGCATGGCCCCTCCCGAAACTGCAAACCCCAGGATTCCATAGGATGTTGAAAGCGGAATCATAGCGTTAGAACAGTCTAGTGTGGAAATAGCCTATGGTTGGAACAAAGAGCTGCAGCCAGGTTGTTAACTGGGGACGGCAACAAGGGAGCACACAACTCCTTTGTTGCAACAGTTCTACTGGCTACCAGTCCATTTCCAGGCACAATTCAAAATGCTGGTTTTGACCTATAAAGCCCTATATGGCTTGGGCCCAGGTTATTTTCAGATTCTTTTTGTTTTATAGTGCTGTTCAGTATTTTTATCAACGACTTGGATGAAGGAGTAGAGGGCATGCTCATCAAATTTGCAGATGACACCAAATTGGGAGGGGATGCTAATACGCCAGAGGACAGGATCAAAATTCAAAATGCCCTGGATAGATTGGAGAGCTGGGCCAAGGCTAACAAAATGAAATTCAACAGAGAGAAGTGTAAGGTCCTACACTTAGGGAGGAAAAATGGAATACAGAAATGTAGAATGGGGGACACGTGGCTGGATAGCAGTACGCGTGAAAGGGATCGAGGAGTCTTGGTGGACCACAGGCTGAACATGAGTCAGCAGTGTGATGCGGCAGCCAAGAAAACCAATGCAATTCTCGGCTGCATCAACAGGAGTATGGTGTCTAGATCGAGGGAGGTACTGGTACCACTCTACGTTGCTTTGGTTAGATCTCATCTTGAATACTGTGTCTAGTTCTGGGCACCCCAATTCAAGAAGGACATGGTCAAGCTGGAGCAGGTCCCGAGGAGGGCGACCAAAATGGTGAGAGGCCTGGAAGACATGCCCTATGAGGATAGACTCAGAGAGCTGGGTATATTTAGTCTGCAGAAGAGAGGGTTAAGAGGGGACATGATAGCCATGTTTAAATATCTGAAGGGATGCCATATAGAGGAAGGAGAGGGTTTGTTTTCTGCTGCTCCAGAGACCAGGACAAGGAGCAATGGATTCAAGCTGCAGGAAAGGAGATTCTACCTAAACCTCAGGAAGAACTTCCTGATGGTCAGGGCTGTCCGGCAGTGGATTATAGTGGAGTCTCCTTCTTTGGAGGTTTTTAAGCAGAGGCTGGATGGCCATCTGTCGGGAGTGCTTTGAGGGAGTTCCTGCATGGCGGGGGTTGGACTGGATGGCCCCTGGGGTCTCTTCCAACTCTGCATTTCTATGATTCTATGATTCTACTAGAAAAATGCATTTTAGTAAAACAACATTTTCTGATTGATACAATAAATAGGTGGTACAACAGATAGGGATACAACCCTAATCTACCTATATACTCTAGATCTTCATTTCTATCTTCCCCATCTGGACTTTGCTTCCGACTAGATTGTCTTTACAAAAAATATACATACATGATAAATGAGGATCTGTTTTTACAGTTTTAAACCCATCAGGACTCTACTAATATAAACTTATATGTAATCTTACATATTACTTTATCACATTTCTCACTTTCAAATCTAATGTTAACATTTATATAAGTACATTCATATATTATATACATTAGGATAATCAGAGTGAATTTTAGCGATATCTCCTTCATCAGTCAAGAAAGCTTGCTACTGACAAATCTCCCCATTTGTTTCTAAAATGTTGTATAACTGGATCCCCTTTCTTAACAAAGGTACCAAGGGGAATCCCTCTCAGTAGCATCGTCAATTTACCCATTAATGCCATATCTAACATTTTATTTCCCAGTCTACATTTGGTATTTCTGGTTTTTTCCAAATCTTAGCATAATTAATTCTTGCATAGGCTGTCATATAACTCTCCGTATTTCTTATCTAACTCATCTTCTGGCATACCCAATAAATACATTTGTGGTGACATGTGAAAATGAAAACCCAAAATTTTTTCAATCTGCAAATGTATTTCCTTCCAATATTTCTTAGCTTTTCGACACGTCCACCACATGTGGTAGAAAGTGCCCTGTTCGCTCTCACACTTCCAACACTTACCGCTACAATTTGTATATATTTTTGCCAGTCTTTCAGGAGGAGATACCACTGCAGGTGCATTTTATAAATATTTTCTTTTCTGTTCTGGCATGCTGTGAACTTAAGTCTTTTCTTACAAGTGTTCTCCCAATTCTCCAGGTCAACCGGGTGGCCCAAATGTTGAGCCCAATGTACCATCGGTTCTTTAACAACCTCCTCTTCAGTATCCCATCTTAACAAAATTTTATAAATTGCAGATAAAGCCCTATATAGCTTGGGCCCAGGTTATTTGAAGGACCATTTCTCCCTTTTCAAACTCAGTAGAGCAATAAGGTCCTCCAGAGAGGCCTTTGTCTCTGTCCCACCATTCTCTCAGAACAAGGGAGAGGTCCTTCTTGGTGGTTGCTCCCAGACCTTGGAACTCCCTCCCTAAAGAGGCCAGGATGGCCCCGTCCTTGCTCTCCTCCTGTTGACATGTTAAAACATTTTTGTGCCATCAGGCTTTTATACATTTATGAAGCTTGGGTTTTTAGCGCTGTGCGGTTCGGTTTTAAGGTTTCCATAGTCTTTTAATGTCTTTTAATATTTTTAACGTGTAACGTTTTAACCTCATAAATTGTTTTTTAAATCTTACATTTATACCTTTATGAATGTTTTGTATTGTTTTTAACTTGTATTATTTTAATGCTGTCAGCCACTTAGAGCCCCACAGTTGGGAGAATGGTGGGATATGAATGAATTAAAGAATAATAAAATAATTGTTTCATAAAAATGGGATATGCTAAATCTAGCAGCTTCCAACTTTTTTTTTAATAAATGCAAGACTAGCACCATATGGTCTACGTAGGTGCATTATCCACAAACATGGGTGACTCAGGGGTCCACCCACGATGCCAGTACCTCCATGTCATCGAGGGGAATTAATTAGGTCAAAATTAGGAGACCTGCAAGAGAGGGTAACTTAACAAGATCTTTCCACCAATGTTTATGGGGTCATGGAGGAAAGAACCAGCCAGGGATTCAAAATGTGAACTAAAAATGTGTTTTATTGAAAGATTCACACACGTATGCAACAAATCTAAAGGCTCACACATTCACACAAGGACTAACAGAAGGTAAAGGGAGGATAGATAGAGTTGTGGATAGAGGACTTTTAGAGTTTAGGTGATAATTACTGGTCCAGAGAGAAGCAAAGCAAGCTACAATGTGGCTTAGGTGGACACCTAAGGACAGTTCTCATTCAGGAATCAAATGGACAGCGTAGCATTCAGTAAGGCTGCGAGAGACTGTTTGAAATCAAGGGCTTTTATACCCCAAATCTACCCCACGGTTATGAGTGTGAATTGTTCTCCCGGCCAAGGGGACCATGGGAGTTGCCACAGAAACAATGAGGTCCAGATGGACTTATTGGTTTTAGTGTTTCGGTGACAAAGGTGTAATGGCTGTCCTAATGGCTTTGTATCATGGAGAGGTTGGCAAGACAAAGCAGGGAAACATCTAGGTGTGAGGGATCAGGGTTAGAACAATCACATGTTGGTGGGACCTTCCCTTTCATGCTCCGAGACGTCCAGCTTTTAGCATAAGCCTATCGTCTCTAGAGTTGCCTTGCAATCTGCCTGACAATGACTTTGGTTTCCCCTAGGAGAGGGTGTGACTGACCTTGCCATTTCACGTGTACACTCAGTAATTTTTCTCTTTCCAGCTTGACCTGTCAGTCGCTCAAGGTTCCATTTGATATCAGTGCCAATTAATGTAGTGCCCAGTCGCATAGGGACGGGACGTGAGGGGAGCGGTGTGCCCTGGGTGGCATTTTTTGGGGGTGCCGCTGCTTCTTGCCTGCCCCGGCATGCCACAGCCCCACTTACGTGCGCTGTAGCCCCACCCATATGTGCTGTAGCCCCATCCCCATAACTCCACCCCCTACCCCGCTGGTGCCAAGCTACATCGCTGGTAGTGCCAATCCGGTAATATTTCCCAATTAAACCATATCAGTCTTGGAGGGTGCGTGGGGCTGTAAGGTGGGAATGTGAGGTTCCATAAGTCAGACAGAATACAGATCTTTTCAACTAATTTTTGTTGAGACAAATTACTCTCAATTCCTCATTTAAGAATTTGACTTAATTTAAACATATTTACAATCAAACTAAAGGGTTTGGATGTCTTGCTGAACTGTGGCTTAATGAAAACAGAAAATAAACAGATGGAGTTTTTCGAAAACCCAGTGACTGTAATAGATTATTTTGAAAAAAATCCCTTTTTTACTTTTTGAACTATAACTCTCGGAATCCCCCAGTTTCAACAGCCAGGTTTTTGAGAGCTGTAGTTTTAAAAAAGAGGAAATTTTTCCTCCGTGCTACGGCAGCTACGTGCCTGATTCCTATTGCTTAATCCCAGTTGAAGGAGATCCAGTAAAAAAACTGTTGAATGCTGAGTCAGCTCATAGATAAATCTGAAAGAAACGAACCTGGGAAGTGTGAGTCACCGAATAAACTGAGTACACATTTTGCAGAGGAACCTCTAATTTCATATTAATATTACATATTGAAGATGTTAAATGGTTCTGCTTCGGTCTTTGTATTAACAACTTTTTCCTGTTTAATCTGACTGGGCTATAGGTTTTTTTTAACACTGATTAATCATATCAATTTTAAAATAAAGGAAAGGAAAAAATGTGTAGATAAATCCCCTTCATTCAATAATATGATTCTAGGCTGCATCCATAGTAAATTGTCTAGATCAAAGGAAACAATAGTACCACACAGTTCTGCTCTGGTCAGAGCTCACCAGTTCAGGACATCACAATTCAATCCTTCCACATTTGCTAGGATTAGAGGCACCGGACCCCCGTGAAAGTGGAAAAACTGTGAATAACTCTAGCCCCTCCCAAACCATATTTAACACACACAAAAAAGTATGATCCCCATAGAATCATAGAGTTGGAAGAGATCCCAGGGGCCATCGAGTCCAACCGCCTGCTATGCAGGAACTCCCATCAAAGCATTCCCAACAGACGGCCATCCAGCCTCTGCTTAAAAACCTCCAAAGAAGGAGACTCCACCACACTCCATGGAGGCAGCATCTTCCACTGCCGGACAGCTCTGACCTTCAGGAAGTTCTTCCTGAGGTTCGAGCGGAATCTCCTTTCCTGCAGCTTGAATCCATTGCTCCTTGTCCTAGTCTCTGGAGCAGTAGAGAACAAGCCTGCTCCCTCCTCAACATGGTATCCCTTCAAATATCCATATCATACCATATCCAACCCACTGTGGATTCCTTTGAGGCATCAGGTTCATTCACAAGGCAGAAATGGGGGGCCAGTGGGGCTTACGGCCACCTCCCCTGCTTCCCCACACCATTTTTAATAGGGACTTACGAGCCTCATTTACAGTTTCTCAGTCTCACAAGGCTTGCAGTCCCTATTAAAAATGGCATAGGGATGCAGCAGAGGGGACAGCAAATAATCCGTGAATAGTCAAATCTGCAAAAGTGAAACCTGCAACTGTGGAGGGCTGACTGTATATCGACAAGCTGGAATGTGTCCAGAGAAGGGCACATTCCTCCAGACCTTTCACCAAAACGGTGAAAGGTCTGGAAACCATGCTCTGTGAGGAGTGGTTTAAGAACCTGGGTTTAACCTGGAAAAGAGAAGGTTAAGGGATGACATGATAGCCATGTTCAAATGTTTGAAGGGATGTCATATGCAAGATGGGGCAAGTTTATTTCCTCTGCTCCAGAGACTAGGACACAGAGCAATGGATTCAAGCTACAGGAACAGATTCCAGCTACATATCAGGAAGAACTTCTTGATGGTAGGAGCCGTTTGATGGTGGAATATGCTGCCTCAGAATGTGGTGGAGTTTTCTTCTTTAGACTTTTTAGAGAGAGGCTGGATGGCCATCTCCTGGGAGTACTTTGATTGTGTCTTCTTGCGTGGCAGGGGGTTGGACTGGATGGCCCTTGGGATTTCTTTCAACTCTATGATTCTATGATTCTTTGATACTCTTGGTTGGGACTAAGAGGCCAAGGTCTCCTTGAGGTGGCTGCTTGGGGTGCAGCTTCTGTAAAGGACAGCCACCCCCAGCCGCTTAACTGAGCAAGATGGGCACTTTGCACAAAAAAACCAAGACAGAGAAAGACCTTTACGGGAACTCCATGTAGCATTCTGCATCGGAAACCAGAAGACAAAACCAAAGTAAGAAACGTCTATCCTATTGTACCACCACTGTCCAATGTGCCTATGAAGCGTGGGGTGGTTGGGGAATAAAGCAGAGGTCAGCTAACTGCATACATGCATCAACAGGAGTATGGTGTCTAGATTGAGGGAGGTACTGGTACCACTCTACTCCGCTTTGGTTAGACCTCATCTTGAATACTGTGTCCAGTTCTGGGCGCCCCAATTCAAGAAGGACATGGTCAAGCTGGAGCAAGTCCAGAGGAGGGCGACCAAAATGGTGAGGGGCCTGGAAGCCATGAAACCCTATGAGGATAGACTCAGAGAGCTGTGTATGTTTAGTCTGCGGGAGAGAAGGTTAAGAGGGGACATGATAGCCATGTTTAAATATTTGAAGGGATGCCATGTAGAGGAGGGAGAGGGCTTGTTTTCTGCTGCTCCAGAGACTAGGACAAGGAGCAATGGATTCAAGCTGCGGGAAAGGAGATTCCACCTGAACCTCAGGAAGAACTTCCTGACAGTCAGGGCTGTCTGGCAGTGGAAGATGCTGCCTCCATGGAGTGTGGTGGAGTCTCCTTCCTTGGAGGTTTTTAAGCAGAGGCTGGATGGCCATCTGTCGGGAGTGCTTTGAGGGTGTTCCTGCATGGCAGGGGGTTGGACTGGATGGCCCCTGGGTCTCCTCCAACTCTACATTTCTATGATTTCTATGATACACATTGCCCCCCTCAATCAGGGGAGCCCCTATGAGTTCCCGGAGTCCAGCTCCTAAGATTACCTAACCACAGTGTGTGCCCCCACCTCCGATGGCTGGAAATGCCACCTTGGTGTTCAGGCAGCCACCCTGGAATTTTCCACCTCTTACATAATGCCTCATAAGTCATCTTATATAAGCAAGAGTATTCTTCATTTCTCATAAATGGGCAGTGTTGCTGTCTTCCTTCCCTCCTCCCTCCCTCCTCAGTTGATCCTTCAAGTCCTTTTTTTTTTCATCAAGGGAAACAATTAATGCAAAACGATCAGTGCTCCATCCCCCACCAACAAATTAATTTCCCCAATAAATATAATACTGCTTTAACCCTTCACTCCCTCCTACTCCCTACCCTCCCAGGGAACAAACTCAATTTTTATTTAAAACCCCCTTCCTTTGATGTGGAGAATTGTATTAATTATCTTTTATAATTTTGTATCTCTTCTCTTCTTAAATTGTTTCTATTTGTTTGTTCTACTTCCTAAGCCAATCGCCTTCGTTCGACTGACCCATATACCCCACTGTTCTTTCTAATATAAAATCAAACATTATGGAACTTTCCGCACTATGCTGTTATAGTGCTATTATTCCACTTTCAATATCCTGTGGATTTCTGGGCTTTGTAGTTTACTGAGGCCAAAAAGTTCTCTGTCTGAGAATTCTAAAAGCCTTTCCCTGAAGTGCAAACCCCGGGATTCCGTTTTCAAATATTTTTATTAAACTACAAATTCACATTTCAACAAGTCCATTTCATTCATATTCCAAATACAAAGTTCAGAAAATACAAATGTAAATTTAACACAAAAGATACTTATTTACTTATTTACTCTCTTCGCTTCTTCTAATTGTCCTTTTGTATATGGTCTTGTTTGTCTAGATCAATTCAGTCTCCACACTTTCGATTTTAATCATTATAAAACTCTTCCCTTATCTTCTTTTCTCTGTACTAACTGGTTCTGACTTAGATTTTTCAGTCCAACGATAACCAAAAACCTTTCAGATGTTACTCCGCTTGCTTCCAAAGCTATCGATTTTGCTGTAATTCCCTGTTCTCTTTCCTTGGGTCTTCTTTTTCTATCTTCCCATTCTCTTCTATATTTGATCCCTTTTCCTTCAAGTACTTTTGTTTCTTCCGTACTTTATCCTTTAACTTTTCTTCCAGTCTAAGCTCGTAAAACTGATCTCCTCTTAATAGAACGAGCCTATAATATATACTTTGCCTATTCTCTAATTCCTTTAGTGGCTATCTTCCCCCATCTGGCTTCCAATATAGGGAGGATCAGACTCCAATCCTCCTCTATTTTCCCCTTCGGTTTTTGAGACAATGTTGCTGTTAATTTTTCCACTTCCATTATATCATATATTTTTAATAACCAATCCTCTACTTTGGGAGGTTCCACTTGTTTCCATCTACTTGCGTAGCACATTCTAGCCGCCACCATCATATAGGTTAGTAACTTTTGATATGTTTGTTTTTTTAATGGTCCTACCCGTTCGTACATATTTAACAAACCCCGGGATTCCGTAGAAGGTTGAAAGTGGAATAATCGCGCTATAAGAGTGTAGTGCAGAAAATGGTGGACAAGATAAGTTTTTTTTTCAGAACCAGCAAGGCTATCCTTAATATCATATGCTTAAAAATATACTTGCTGCCTTGAAGTTCCGTCCCTAGAAAACAGACTGGTGTCAATTTACAGTAAAACAACATTTACGACAACCATACAACACTAGAACCTTTTAGAGGCAATCCATACTGGCCCCTTAGAGCAGTTTGACACCACTTTAACTGTCATGGCTCAGTTCTTTTTCCTGGGACGCTACAGTCTGTTGCCTTCAGCTACAGTACTAGGGCTTTCTGGGAGAGAATCTCAAGTTCTTTACCAAACTAGAAATCCCAGGATTCCTTAGGATGCAGCCATGGTATCAGACTGATGTAATTCTGTAGCATGAATACTGTATCTTTGATTCCACATTTGACAGAAGCTGAAGCATTTACAATTTCTCTTCTTTCTCTCTCTCTCCCCTCTCTGCGTGTGTGCTCTCACATTGCACATTTTTCTGGAGCAATGAACTATTTGAACGGAAACTATAAAAACAGAAACAGCTCCCCTCCTGGTCAAGCTTTTTATAGTTAGTAAAAGTGTACGTGTGAGAGAGAAATGCATCAGCAAAGCAGGGAGGGCACCAACCTTCACAGAAGTGTGTGAATTAATTAATGTTTATTAATAGAACTATGAGTACTTCATTTATAGTCAATTCATTTATATTTGAAAGCATCTTACAGGAAGCAAAACAGAGATAAAAGCACGTACGAAGACATCAGGAAAAACATATGATAAAAGAAGGAAAAAACATACAAAATGTTTTTGCTAAAATGCAATGGAAATATCTACGGCATCAAATCCATCTAAAACAGATCTGTTGAAAGGAAAAAACAGCTCACTTTAAGAGCCCTTGCGGTCATTTCCTTGCAGCCAGCCTGTTAGTGTATAAATGTTTTCACTCGCTGGCGGACGGTATCATGGAGGGATCTGTCTGAGTCTCCCTAGGCGGGGGAATTCCAAATTCCTGGGAGCAGCCACCACGAAAGGCTTCACCTCTGTACCCACCAGATCTGCCTCAGAAGGCGCTGAGGCTGTGGCACTTTTTGCACAGCATTTTCCATTCGAAAGAGGGCCTGGAGCATCACGCGATTGTGAGGAGCGATCTGCACGACGCACTCACAATTGTGCAATGCTCCAGGGGCCGGCAGGCACCAATTACGCACCTTTTCATTTTTGGCTAGAAGCCGACAATGGTGCATTGCTCCCGGGCTCCACACACACTTACCTGGCGTGTGGAGCCCCTGGAGCCATGCCGGTCGCGCTTCCTGCCCCGGCGCAGCCTGGGAAATTCCCACGCTGTGCTGCGGAAGGAAGAGGCGGGGCTCTCGTGTGAACAGGCAGCTCGCGTGGAGCCGAAGGACCCCGGACACGAGAGCCTCTTGCCAGAGGCTGCTCGCGTGACCCCTGCACCCCAGCACCGGAAGACGGCAAGGTGCGGAAAGGGCCTGCGAGAAGGGCCTCCCACAACAATCTCACAACTCAAGCAAGCTCATATAGCAAAATATGATCCTTCTGATAGTCTTGACCTGAGCTGCATGCTGCTGTATAGGTCATAATTTTGCACTGTTCTCGAGAGATCCTGTGGAAGGCTGTGACCAGGACCTCTTGAAGACTCAGGGCCTTTCCGCACTACACTGTTATAATGCTATTGTTATACTTTCAACGTCCTATGGAATCCTGGGATTTGCAGTTTAGTGGGGGGCCTTAGAAGTCTCAGCCAGAGAGCTCTTTAGCCTCAGTAAACTACAAATCCCAGAGATTCCACAGGGTGTTGAAAGTAGAATAAGAGCACTGTAGTGTGGAGAGACCCGAAGTCGTTTCTGACTTACAGCAACCCTAAGGTGAACCTATCATGGGCTTTTCTGGGGCTGAGAGTGTGTGACACACCCAAGGCCACCCAATGGGTTTCCATGGCCATACGGGGAAATGAACCCTGGGTCTCTCAGGTCATAGTCCAACGCTCAGACCACGCCGGCTCTCCCGACACACCAGCAATTGCCCGGAAGTTCAAAATGGAACCTTGGGAGAGGCGCCAGTGCCAGTCTGCGTTTCGTGACCAAAGACTATTTTTGCCTCCGCTCTCCAGATGGGAGCAGTCCAACATTTCTCCCTAAGTGGGGAAAAAATAAAGATGCGGTGAAGCTATGTCAGGTAGTACGGAGCCTAGCAACGCCGACAGGAATGCTTGCCGGGCAGGGCCTTTCAACACCTTTGAGATTCATAAGGCTGGAATTCATCTGAGGGGGAGAAGAAGAAGAGAGAGAGACATTGTCTGGTCGTATCATTTTTCAAAGCTGGGGCCTCCAAGTTAGTCTGTGCTTTCAAAGTGAAAGAGTTGTGTGGCACCTTGAAGACCAAAAGATGTAGAGGCATACCTCAGTTAACAAAACCACTGTCAGTGAAACACTTTTTTTCCGAAGGCTTTCTGTGCTTGTCCCCCTTTCTCGGAGTCCTCTGGCTGGCTGGATTTTTTTCAAGCAGCATCAGCTAAAAAGTTAAGGGGGACAGAGAGACACAGAGTTGTGGTCTCAGACTGCAGTGGCCTTTCTGTAGTGAACAACCCAATAAAGCTCAGAGGATAGGATCAGAAATTCAGAATGACTTTGACAGCTGGAAAAGCTGGGTCATGACTGACAAAATGAATTCCAACAGAGCTGAATGGAAGGCATTTTACATCTAGGGAGGGAAAAGGAAATGTATAAATAGAGGATGGGTGGCACCTGGCTTGAAAGCAGTGCCTGTGGAAAGGCTCTAGGGACCTTTGTAGATTATAAGCTCAGCCTGAGTCGATAGTGTGGTGTAGTGGTTAAGGAAGCTTAACGCAATTCTAGGCTGAATCAACAGGGACATGGTGGCCAAATTAAAGGAAGTAGTTATGTGTATACATGCCTTCACGTCACCTGGTATCTTATGGCAACCCCATGGATTTCATAGAGTTTTCTTAGGCAAGGACTACTCAGAGGAAAATGGGAGGTGGACAGATTGCAACAGCATATTTCAGAATGGCCTTTCCGCACTACACTGCTATAGCGCTATTATTCCACTTTCAACCTCCTATGGAATCCTGGGGTTTGCAATTTAGGGAGGTTGGGCAATTTAGGCCTTTAGAATTCTCAGCCAGAGAGCAATTTGGCCTCAGTAAACTACAAACCCTAGAATTCCACAGGATATTGAAAGTGGAACAATAACACTATAACAGTGTAGTGTGGAAAGGCCCTTTGTCAGAAAGGGATGGTAAATTTGTTCAGAAATAAACTTCAAAGTATCTTTTGCGGTTTTAAATAAGTCCTTTATTAATGATGGTAACAATAGGGAATTTTAAGTTGTACTTTTTTTTGAAGCTGTCCAAAATATTAAATAACAATTTTGACTGTTGCAGCTTTGACTGTTAAAACAAAAAACGGCAGATCTGTCTGTCCGTCTGTCTGTCTATCTGTCTATCTACCTACACACACACACACACACACACACACATACATACACCGCCTGACCAAAAAAAACCCCCAACCATAGATCTGTAAGTTTGGCCACTAAATAAGAAAAATGGAGGATGATGAAATGAAAATTTATTCCTGGATGCACTTTGGAAGAAGACTTCATGTGGTCTCTAGGAGGCTGGAAATATTTTTGTTTTGCTTTGGCAAGACGTAACCTGACCTAGTTTTTTTTTTCTTTTTCATTTCACAAGTACATATCGTTCTATTTTTTCCCCATGTTATTTCTGCTTCTGGTAGCAAAATTTCTGATAAAGAAGTCATGCTGAGGAACACATCTACTTTATTAGCTGAGATATAGCTATATTACAACGTGAGCTTTCACAAACACACCTAGCTCATTTGGGCTCAAAGGACGAGCAGGGGGAGAAGGAGAAGAAAGAGTGGAATCCTTTGCTTCCCAGCAGGCTCAGGCAAAGCAAATTGCTGCACCGTTTTCTACCTTGTCTGTTCTTCCCTGTTAATAACTTTCCCCGTCTTTACCACCCTCTGATGTTGCTTGGCTACTCATAGCCTGGCTTTTACCTGTGAAATGTTGGAGATATTCTAACATGGCATTCTAACTGTATGATATTCTAACACTGAAAATGCCACATCCAGTTAATTGGCTTGAATTCACCAGCCAGTGGGGGAGGAACATCTCATGGCCCCTGTGCCGCTTTTTAAAAAAAGTAACTAAAAATAACTTTTAATATTTTTTGAGAAATAGGCAAACAAAGAGTCACATCTCAAAAACTGCACGTATGGAAGGAACTAGCCGCTTGGAATGAAAACTTCCTTGCTTTTACAAGTAACTTTCAAAGATCTGGTCTCGGCTGGTGAGCTTCATGGCATGGAGGGTGCTGTGTTGAGAACCAGTCCAGCACCACCTGGTGGTCACGGAGTTTGGAAAAGTGCCCTGAGATACACTGATGTAGAGGCAAGCCAGACCTAAGTCACTTCAGTGACTCGACTTGGGCTTTTCTTGGCAAAAATTACACACTGACTCGATTTGACTTGAGACTTGCATATTTTCAGTGACTGACGTGCTGCCCTCGGTTCAGTAACATAACACATTCCTCCAGAAACCTTACAAATTACCATTCACATGGATATCTGTCTGAAGCCCAAAGTGTGGACACATTTCTCAGAGGGAAGAGCAAATGGGATAGGCAGTGGGCTTGAGGTGGGGTTGGGGTCTACTCAGCAGCCTGTACCCGCTACACATAGGAGGAGCTTTCTAAAACTTTTCCTAAGACCAGAAGGCAAGATTTGTGCCCAGAGTGCAGGGTGCGTATCTCAGAGGGGAGCAGAAAATGTGTCAGGCAGTGGTCTTGAGGAGGAAGGATCTTTCCTTCTAAAGCTCTTGAAGCTTCAATAATAGGGAATAAGAAGGATCCTATTCCCTACTTCTGAAAAAGCCTCCAGCTTTGCAAATGGGAAGTAAGAAAGATCCTGTTTCCCACTTCCGAAGCTGCAGATGGCAAAATCACAAAAGTAGAGGACCAACTCTACTTAAATGATTAAAACTGACTTTCGACTCTGTCCAGGAATTCTGGAACACAGGTTGGGGTGTAAAGTTGGCTCCCAGACTTGAGACGTGACTTGAAAGTATCTTGCAAGGACTTGAGACTCGAAGGTAGAGACTTGAGACTTGGCTTGAGACTTGGAGTAAAAGACTTAAATATATCACTGCTGAGATGTCCTCCTGGGGACAGCTCTGGGGCTGGAAGTGGGATGGAGAGAAGTGATGAAATCAGTGAGCTGAAATCTGGTCTTTGGACCCTTTCCCCTCCCCTCCTGAACTTGCATTGCCCATTTTTACCATAAAGGCTTTACTTCCTTACTATGAGGGCTGTTTGACAGTGGAACAAGCTGACTCAGAGTGCAGAGAACTCTTCAAACAGAGGTTGGATGGCCGTCTTTCAGACGCACTTTAGTTACGTATCCCTGCATGGAGAAGGGTACTAGATGGCCCTGGCAGCCCCTTCCAGCTCTATGATTCTATGATGATCATCCTGGAGAGAGGTGACTAGTGGGGTTCCGCAGGGTTCTGTCCTGGGCCCAGTGCTGTTCAACATCTTCATAGTGACTTGGATGAGGGAGTGGAGGGCATGCTGATCAGATTTGCAGATGATACCAAACTGGGAGGGGTTGCTAACACACCAGGGGATAGGATTAAATTTCAATACAACCTTGACAGATTGGAGAGCTGGGCCAAAGCTAACAAAATGATTTTCAACAGAGAGAAATGTAGGGTCCTGCACTTGGGCAGAAAAAATAAAGTCACAAGTATAGGATGGGGGACGTGTGGCTGGATAGCAGTACGTGTGGAAAGGATCTAGGAGTCTTGGGAGATCACAGGCTGAATATGAGTCAGCAGTGTGACACGGCAGCTAAGAAAGCCAACGCAATTCTTGGTTGCATCCATAGGAGTATGGTGTCTAGATCGAGGGAGGTGATGGTACCACTCTATTCTGCATTGGTTAGGCCTCATTTGGAATACTGTGTCCGGTTCTGGGCACCTCAACTCAAGAAGTATGTCGACAAGCTAGAAGGTGTCCAGAGGAGGGCGATCAAAATAGTGAAGGGTCTGGAAGCCATGCCCTATGAGGAACAGCTTAGGGAGCTGGGAATGTTTAGTCTGCAGAAGAGAAGGTTAAGAGGGGACGTGATAGCCATGTTTAAATATCTGAAGGGATGCCATGTAGAGGAGGGAGCAGGCTTGTTCTCTACCGCTCCAGAGACTAGGACAAGGAGCAATGGACTCAAGCTACAGGAAAGGAGATTCCACTTGAACCTCAGGAAGAACTTCCTGACAGTCTGAGCTGTCCGCCAGTGGAATATGCTGCCTTGGAGCATGGTGGAGTCTCCTTCTTTGGAGGTTTTTAAGCAGAGGCTGGATGGCCACCTGTCAGGAATGTGTGTTCCTGCATAACAGAGGATTGGACTCGATGGCTCCTGGGGTCTCTTCCAACTCTATGATTCTATGATTCCATGATCCTTCAGCTGGAAAAACACACAGGGGCCAGTCCACTGGGCCAGGCTCGTGGACATTACGTCCCTTTATCCTATTTTCTAACGTTTCAATTTTTACTATATTTCCTTAAACCTAACAGATTGTATTGTGAAATAACTTTATTGGCCATCACAATATGCACAGATCAATGACAATGCAATAAAACAGTAAAACATTCTTATCATGTAGCTTCTCCTTCATTTAACAAACCGTAACTCCTTCCGGCACGACATCCTCTGGTACTTACTCAGTGTGCATGTACTTTCCCTTATGTCTTCTTCCTCTCCAAGCCTTAGGCAACAATAACCACAATAACCTCCTGTGTGATGCTTGTAGGGTGGGTTCCCTCGTGAGGAAGCGGTTTGGCCCAGGGTAAACAAATTGCTGACACACCTCTCCATTTTCTGGAAACCCTCGAGGTGAAAATGAAAGCTCAGTTTTAAGTGTGATGTGTGGACTCTGTCATCTGTGACTACTGAGAGAGGAGGGAGTGCCTCTATGTCAACTCATTTCCCCTGGCAGATGGGCCAGCAATTTTAAAGACTCGCGTCTTATCCTGGGTTCCCATTTTGTGGCTTGCTGTCATTGGAACACCACGTTTAGTCTTTGCTGGCAGATACGTGCAATAGATCAGACAAGAAGGTGTTGTCACAATGAGAAAATGCCGTGACCAGCTCCTTTTGCTTTCCTTCTCCAAATCTGAAGCAATGTGTGCCATGCTGGAACTTTTATTACTCAGCTATTTCATTCTTCAAGTGATGACAAATAATTTCTTGTTTCCACCCCCCACTCCCTTGTGGAGAAAACAGATATTTCCATGCAGTTCTAGCATGGTATTCACATAGTCCAAAGTCTTTCAGAAACCATTCTGTACTGAAATGCATGCAGAGGGGAAATTTCTTTGTCAGAATTGTGGCAATTTGTGGGTACAACACTGTTTCCAGGAAGTTCTCTCTCTGTGTGTGTGTTTTTCTACAAGGTTTCTGTTTTCTGTGCAAAGAAAGAACAAGAGCTTCTGAGCTTCCAGAAGGCTTCTGGGAGTACAATTGGGCTTAGGAACAAACCACACTCTTCTCACACAACTTGAGTTAAAGCGCTACTGTGCTTTTCCATACCTTCCAACTGTCCAAATTTAATCCTCTCTCATCCCACTTTTTCAGCTTCTTTTAAAATGTCCTGGTTTCTCTTGGTTCCTCCCAATTTCTCCCTTTGTCCTCAGCTTTCTTCGTTCCAAAATGACAAGTACTCTTGCAGAAACCCCACCGAATGTTCCAGCCCATGGCAATGTTTTAGCTGGATTCTGCTTGTGTGTCACAACAGCTGGGCACAATAAGGAAAAGGAAGGAAAGGAAAGAGAAAGCAAAGAAAGCAAAGCAAAGCAGCACCTTACAGGAAACATCTTCGTTTTTTCATCAGGAGCAATACTTCCTTCAGCACAGGTGACAAGATGTGCACATATGTGTGCATTGCTTTATGAGCAAGCTACAGCTGATGGGGACGAATGATGTTAACGTTATGAAATATGGCTCTCTTTTTTTGTCCTGAATCTGACCTTCTGGACACTTGGGAGTAATTCTAACTTTAGTAACTGGTCTCCTCCATTTCTTTTTTAAAAGCCTTCTGTCTCATCTGCCAATGTTCCTATTGCAGAATCATTCATCAGATGCCTTGGATGGCTACCAGTTCATCACAGCTTCTGTGCAAACCCGCCCAGCTCCCACTCATGGGACCAGAGATTGCAGTGCAAGAATGGCCCCCACTGGGAATTGGAGGAGGGGGCAGAACCGAGGAAGTGAAGCAGTGATGCATTTAAGTTTTTTACTCCAAGTCTCAAGTCACTGCCTTCAAATCTCAAAGTCTCAAGTCCTTGCAAGATACTTTCCAGTCAAGTCTCAAGTCTGGGAGACAACTTTATACTCCAACCTATATTCCAGAATTTCTGGACAGAGTTGAATAAAGTCAGTGTTGATCTTCAGTAGAATCAGCCCTCCGCATTTGCAATTTTGACGGTAGGGAATAGGATCCTCCTTACTCCTCCTTCCTGAAGCTGGAGGCTTTAGTGCCAATAGGCATAAAAGTGTCTGCAGCTTTGGAAGTGGGGAATAGGACCCCATTACTGAAGCTTCAAAAACTTTAGAAGGAAGGATCCTTCCTCCCCAAGCCCGTTGCCTAGCACATTTTCTGTTCCCCTTGGAGGTAAGCACCCTGTGCTCTGGGGGGTGAGTCTTGCCTCCTGCTCTTAGGAAAAGTTTTAGAAGACTCCTCTGATATGCAGCAGGGACAGGCTGCTGGGCAGATCTTAACCCCACCTCAAGCCCATTGCCTAACCTGTTTGCTGTTGCCTTCCAAGAAATTCACCCACACTTTGGGCTTGAGACAGTATGTGATCAGTGGGCAAAAAGAGATGGAAGCAGTGTTCAAAGTTGTAAGTTTTCTGGATGAATGTGTTACGTTACTGAACTAAGGACAGCAGGTCAGTCACTAAAAATATACAAGTCGCAAGTTGAGTCTAGTCAGTGCGTGATTTATTGCCAAGTCGAGTCCAAGTTGAGTCACTGAACTGACTTAAGTCCAACTTGAGTCCAAGTCAATTGACTTGAGTCTACATCATTGCGAAAAAGTGCTGCCACTTCGGCAAAGGTTAGGGGAACCTGGGACCACTAAACTCCAGCTTGGAAAAGAAACACACCCTCCCACTCCTCTAATTTGGCAGGGGCCATCCTAATGAATTCTCTCACCCCACTCTTTCAGCTGATTTTAAAATGTCTGTTTCTCTCTCCTCCTTCCATTTTCCCCCTTTGACCTCAACTGACTTCAATTGCTCCAAACCAGAGTGCCAAGGGAAGACCTTTCCGCACTACACTGTTGTAGTGCTATTATTCCACTTTCAACATCCTGTGGGATTCTGGGGTTTGTAGTTTCCTGAGGCCAAAGAGCTCTCTGGCTGAGAATTCTAAATGCCAGTCCCTAAATTGCAAACCCCAGGAATCCATAGGAGGTTGAAAGTGGAATAATAGCACTACAACAGTGTAGTGTGGAAAGGCCCATTGTTGGCACTCGGTTAACTCAGCAGGGATAGAAGAGGGGCTGAATCTTGCCCTTCCTCGTAAGCTCAGGCAAAAACGAACTGCTGCAGTCTCTTGTAGCTTCTGTGTTCTTCCACATTACAGTCCGTGCTCCACATTTGGTAGGGTTAGGGCCAAACGGCCCCTGCAAAAGTAGAAGAATTGCAGATATCAAAATGTGCATGTATCGGGGAGGGGGGCTAAGGACAACAGGTCAGGGACCAAACCAGGTCAGGGAAATGGATGGGTTAGAATGGTGGCTGTATGCTTCCTCTCTCTTGCCCATCTCCTTCCTTGGGTGTGTGTGGGGCATTGGGAGAGGGTTTGTGGTGCTGAGAAATTGAACTGTGAGCCATCTTTAGCTGGCCAGATAGTGGCTGGTGGAGGAAAAGGAGGACCAGAAGTGGGTTTTTAAAGAGCTGCACAGCCTGACCAGAGCAACCAAGAGCGAAGGTTCCCCCAGAAAAGAATCATAGAATCATAGAGCTGGAAGAGACCCCAGGGGCCATCCAGTCCAACCCCTGCTATGTAGGAACACCCACCAAAGCATTCCCAACAGATGGCCATCCAGCCTCTGCTTAAAAACCTCCAAAGAAGGAGACTCCACCACACTCCCAGACAGCAGATTCCACTGCCGGACAGCTCTGACCATCAGGAAGTTCTTCCTGAGGTTCAGGTGGAATCTCCTTTCCTGCAGCTTGAATCCACTGCTCCTTGTCCTAGTCTCTGGAGCGGCAGAGAACAAGCCCTCTCCCTCCTCAACATGACATGACATCCCTTCAACATGACATCCCTTCAAATATTTAGAAGCACCTGAAGTGGAAGGGGGCAAGCACTGGAAAAATTCGTAGATAACCAAATCCATGAAAGTGAAACCCGCAAATGCAGAGGGCTGACTGTAGTAACTTTTGTCACTTTGACCCCGCTCTGATGTTGCTTGGCCGCATACGTCCCCGTTTTTGTCTATGGAAGGCTGGAGGGCTATTTGGACAACCCCCAAATAGCAACTAAATAAACAACTACACTTCCTTGGGGCATTTGTCCATTTTTGGCCCGTACGTTTTCAGCGATGGGAAGGATTTGGGAGGCTCAGGGAACCTGGGGCCACATTGAAGGTTTTGGTGGGCTGCGTGTGACCCACTGACCACACTTTCCCCTCTGCTTTTTGCCATCCCACCCGAGGGCACCTCCTTCTCCAGGTTCAAACCAGTTCCTCCGCCAAATGATTCCCTTCCTTTCTAAATTCTTCTTGTGCAGAAATCACAGGGCAAAACTTATTGAGATTCATGGCATTTCTGAATTGGGGGGGGCTGCTTTTCTGGGTGGCTTCAGCCAACCTTCCTCCTTGCCTCCATTTCACCAGTAAGGGGCTGGAGTTCTAAAATTCCACCGAATGTGTTTATTGATTCCTCTCTGAGCTTTTGAGGAACAAAAGTAGTCCACTTCCCTCTTCTTTTTTAAGTACTAAAGAGACCCAGGTTGGTTTGAGCACTGGACTACAAGTCTGCAGACTAAAGGTTCAAATCCCCACTCAGCCGTGGAAACCCACTGGGTGACCTTGGGCAAGCCACACTCTCTCAGCCTCTGGGGAAGTCAAGGGCAAATGCTCTCAGAACAAATCTTGCCAAGAAAACCCTGGGCTAGCTTCATCTTAGGGTTGCTGCAAGACAGACGACTTGAAGGCATGCAGCAACAAAGTGCTATTGGAAAAAGTACCCCAGATGTGATTCTATGAGCTGATCCCCTGTTTTTCAGTGATCTTCTTTTGGCTCTGTTTCCCCTGGGACTCTCGCTACCCTTGTTCTCTGTCAGAGGGCAGGAAGGCTGCCACACAATATAGGCGACTCCAGAAATAGCAGCACAGAGCAATGAGTTTCCTCATTTGTTTATTTGCACGGATGCACGAAAGCAAATGTGAGGAGGAAGATGAGGTCAGGCAGTGATGCTCACACACTGGGTGGGTGCCTTGCACACCTCATTAGGCAATTGTGCAGTCAGGACTGTCTGTAGTTCTAAAAAGATGGGATTTCCCATTCTTTCTTCCTTTTTGCTTTTTCAGCCAGAGTCATCCTTTGCCCTCCTCATTTGCATAGTGAAAAAGGTACAAAATGCTTCAGCTTTCTAAATCCCTCAGACTTTTCAGAGCTTAACTTCAGCAAGCCTGAAGCGAACGAGAGAAGTTGCTTTCCTTGCAAAGAGCTGCTCCTAAGGGAGAGTTTAAAAATCCACTCAAGGTAAGAGGATTCGTTGCTTGTTGCCAGCTGGGGCAAAAGGGGCATCTTTTCTGTCTGGTTTTTTGGCAGTCGAAAGGCATAGCTGCGAGACTGACCCTTCCCAGTCTGGTCTCTATGAATATTTGGCATTTGTTTCAGATTCAAGAGAGCAAAGAATTTCTTATCTGGGTGAACACTGGAGAGGGAGAATAGGACTTATCAACATGGGGGTAGGAGGCATGTGAAATCCAGTAGATGCTAGACTGGTGGCACAGCCAGTCGCAAAAGGATCTTGCAGCTTTTTCTAGCTCGAGACGGAGGCCCGTTGCCGGATGCTGATCCATTTGGGATTCTGTGGAGATTTTTTTAAAAAGGCCACAATCCAACCAAATTTCAACTTTTTTTTTTCCCAGGAGAAAGGACTGAATCGAAAACATTTTTTTTTTGCTGAAATAAGGAGGCTTCAAGAAATCAGAGGTATGTCTATTAAAAAAAAAAGTGCAATTCATCTCAATGGGACTTATGCCCAGGTAAGCACGCATAGGATCACAGGTGCTTGGATTTGATCCAAGTGTGGCACTTGGAACTGGTGATGTCTGCACACAGTGACAGGGTTTTAAAAATGTGTTAAAATGTCATAGGGGTCGAAAATGACACATTGAAAAAAAAGTGCAATTCATCTCAATGGGACTTATGCCCAGGTAAGCACGCATAGGATTTATTCCAGATCTGTTTAAAATAATTGAGTGATCCGAGGAATTTTTTTTCAAGTGAAAAATCTTCCATTCTTTTTTTCTTCCTCTTCACCCTTTGCTGTGGCAGAAGACTTCTATCAAAAGCAATTTCTTCTACCTGGAACTTAACCAAATGGAATTGTCAGCTCTTATGTTCTTTCTTACTCAGTTGGAATGTAACAGAGAATAATTTAATCACTTTAGTTTTGCCTTTTTTTGAAAAAAGAAAACAGTAAGTTTCATCTTGCCCAAATTAAACCTGCAATCCTAAATTCATTAAATGCAATGTGATTTATTTCATAGGAAGTATGTAGAGACTTATTCTGTTTTAAAGTCCTGCTGTTTATACTGAATTTAAGTATCTGGCTTAGTCACAATCATAGCATTGTAAGAAGTGATATCTTTTTGTTCTCATATTTAGGATGTTCATTTGGGGAAAGATCTGAAGATGAGAGAAACTTCTCTTTTTTGATATTGTAAGGGACGCATTTGGCAGTGTAATCTTACATCTGTTTACTTGGATGGAAGTTCCCCTCTGTTCAATGGGATTTACTCTTTTGAGGAAGCAGGATGGTGTAGAGAACTGAACATTGGCTATGACCATGGAGATTCGGGTTCGATCCCCCCGCTTGGCCATTAAAACCCACTGGGTGGCTTTGGGTGTGTCACAGACTCTCAGCCCATGATAGGTTCACCTTAGGGTCTCCATTAGTTGGACACGACTTGAAGGCAAGCAGCAACAATTTAAGATTGTAATCTAAACTTCTCCCATTGAATCCCACAAACTTTAATGTGTTTATATTTGGCTGGATCATTTTTCAAAACTGGCTTTGATCCCATACTCCAGCCCAGTGATGTTTTAAACTCCGGAATTTCTGAGCGTTAGTCATGCTGGCTGGTACCTTTGAGAGTTGTTGTCCAAAATATCTGGCCAAAGGCTGAGAAACACTGCCCAAACCATTTCCTTACCCTCTTCTTTGAGGTGGTGGTAGTGCTTTAGTTAATAATTAATTTGCATTATTTCCTTCCTTTTATTACAAAGCAAGACAGTACTATTTGGTAAGAAAATGAAAAAAAAATAACCTAAGTTTTCCTTTCCTGTGAGGAGACAGAAACTGATTTATTAAGGAGCAATTCCTCATTAACCCTCTCCAGCTAACAACTATGCAGAAAAGGAAACATGGAAAGGAACAGAATTTATAATTAGGAAGCTTGTAATTAAAGTTGCAGGGGAACTTTCCTGGTGGATCTTGCTTTGTGAATGAATATTACGGAAGGATCTCGAGGAAGAGGAAGATCATTACGGCTTAACATAGCGCTGTATTAAGTATTGTGTGAAATTGGTTTCATTCCACTTTCAGTTCCTTGTTTAAAAGCAACACATTGGCTTTCTCAGTGTGGAGGAACCTCTATGTAATAACAGCCCTGGGGAAAAGCTAGGACTCTGTGATAAGCCTATTGTGTGAATCAGCCCTTAAGGTTATTCATAGTATTTCCTTGCAAACATTTAGCATCTTCCAAAAAATATTACATTTTTTTCCCACTGGGAATGTTTTGGCCATACATGCAGAAACCTTGTCCAGACTTTTTGTTTTGCTCAACATAGGAAGACTAGGGGAAGAGTTGGAGGCAGACATAGTAACTAGTTAAAATTAATTGGGATCTAAATTAGTAATTAGTAACTCACAAAGACACCAGTCTAATTTAACACTTGCATAACTCACTTCTTTGCAGTATTCAAAGACATAGGCAAGTTAGTCTATATGAGCGTACAAAAAAAAAATATATATATTGTAGCACCTTTGGGACTGAGAAAGGTGTGTGTAGCATAAGCTTTCATAGACCCAGGTCTGCTTCATCAGATGATAGGAAATATTTGATGGTACTTGTTGCAAGATGAACTCTCAGATGCATCTCAAGAAGTTTGCTAATGGCTCAGCCAGACTGACTGCAAAGTTCCAGACTTGGTTCCTGTTCTTTCCAATTTTATATCTAGTCAAAAAAGACTGACTTAAGGAGCTGGTATAAAAAGTCCCTGGTCATGCCAGGACCTGACAAAAATATTCTGGGATAAACAAAAGTGTATGGATCTCTCAAATAAAACTGGAAAGAACAAAATCTGGGACTTTTTCATAGGGTACAAACCTTGTCTTTTCAGTTAAAAAGTGCTACAAAATCGCTGTTTTTGGTTACTGAGGCCAGAATTCTATAGCAATTGCCCAACACTTAAATGCCATCTTCAACCCATCTTTCCAGCTGCTCCATCCACACACACCCCCAAATCTGACCATTTACTGGCTGGTAGAAAGCTGGGAGTGGGGCACAGAGAAGCATTCAGCTACGTTCCTATAGCTAAACACACAGCAATGACTTCACCAGTCTTGGACTTCCAGATAACACTTCCAGGATGCCTGTTGCTTTTTGTCCAGCTGTAGCATGTCCTTCGGCTGGTCTGATTGGGCAAGAAAAGTCAGTTAATCTTGTATTTTCCCATTTTATTCTCTCTGCACTTTCCCCCTTCATCCTCGGTGTGCAAAGTGAGTTCAAAGCACAACTGTCGTCTGCACTACACTGTTATAGTGCTGTTATTCCACTTTCAACAGCCTATGGAATCCTGGGGTTTGCAGTTTAGGGAGGGGAATTTGGAATTCTCAGCCAGGGAGCTCTTTGGCCTCAGGACACTACAAACCCCAGAATTCCACAGGAGGTTGAAAGTGGAATAATAGCACTATAACAGCTTAGTGCGGAAATGGCCTCAGTTAACCAGAAGAAGAGGAAACACTTCCCAGCAGGCTCAAGCAAAAGCAAATTGCTGCAGCTTCTTCTAGCTTCTCAATTCCTCTTCATTAATAACTTTTGTCATCTTGACCACACTCAGTTGCTGGTTGGCCATATGTCCTAGTTTTCGTCTGTAAATTGTTGTAGGTTATAGTCAGTAAATGATTGTTTTGGGAAGGAGTTGCATATATGGTGGGGTGGAAAGAAATGTGCCACAGTTCCACCCACAGAGAACTTTATAATGTACATCCTGATCTTGTCTTAGGTTGAATTTTTAATGAAAATGGGCAGCTTTATTACATGTATTTCTTCACTTAACTTATTGGTTTAAATTAGACCCTCAGGATTCTCTTAATCCCAGTATTAAGTCGTTAATTCAGTTTTCAATTAATTCTCTGAGAAACAGTGCTAAAAAGCCCAGCATTTTCACAACTTTTGATTTACCCAAAGCCTAGTTCTTTTGCTTTTTGCAAAACTACTGCTCTCTTTTTGCCAGTCCCTGAGGGTTAGGGATTTCAGTATTTGGGTCATAAGATCCAAACCTCTTATTTTATCTCATGAGTATGTTTTAGTTAATTCCAAGGTGAAAAGATCTGAAACCCACAAGCAGCCAGGGCAGATTGGAAGTGTGTCTTCCTTGCCTCCAAATAGCCTTCCTGAGTCCTGCCTAGGCACACGTACAAGCTCCTCATCTGTCCCAAGAAACTGAATTCTGAACCTCATAATCCTGGGATTTTTTTTTTTCTGGGATGCACATGGAAAGGTAAAGAAAGGGGGAAGGCAAGCAGGTGAGATTATAGGAGAGGGAGAAAGGAAAGTGAGTTGCCAGACATTCTTCACACTTTGGGCTTTTCCGCTCTACACTTTTATAGTGCTATGATTCCACTTCCAACCTCCTATGGAATCCTGAGGTTTGCAATTTAGGGAGTGGCATTGAGAATTCTCAGCCAGAGAGCTTTTGAGCCTCCATAAACTACAAACTCCAGAATTCCACAGGATGTTGAAAGTGGAACAACATATGGTAGAAAGGTCCTACATTGTAGTTAAGTCAACTCTAACTGCTGTTGACTCTGGGCTTTATCGCACAAGGCAGGTAAAATGCAATTACGGTAGGAATATATCATCTTTGGCTGGGAATTATCACATCAGTGGAATGACCTGCTTTGTAAAAAGAATTGATTTGCAAACAACCTCCCACTGGGAGAACAATGTGATAAGTTGCAGCAGCCGAAGATGCTGTTGTCCTGCTGTAATTGCAGTTTGTCACTCCTGTGGGATGAAGCCCTGAGTTTTCTCAACAAGATTTATTCAGGGGAGGTTTGCTATTACCTTCCTCTTGAGGCTGAGAGAGTGTGGCCAAGCAGAGAGATCTAGGAAACCTAGGTGTCTTCGAGACTCTTAAAGCACTCTACCACACTGGCTCTCCTACACACTAACAGGGAAGTAAATTGCATTAATCTGGGCTGTACCAGATTCTATCCAGGCAACGACGGAATCATATTGTTAGAGAGAAGAACCCCAAGGCTTCCACCCATGATGGAGTGGAGGGGGCGTCTAAAATTTCATGCTGCCTCCTCTCCAAACCTCAAAATAGAAGCAATTGAGGGGAGGGCGTAGTAAAATCAAGGTATTCATTTTCCGACTTCATTCTGGTAGAAGTGCGGATATTTAGCTACAAATTTAAGTGACAGTTTAAGACAATCTCAATAGATCTGTTTCTCAGTTTCTAACCTAAATGCAATTAACACATTTCAAAAAACCTTACAAACAATTAACTAAATGCACTCGCTCTTTTGTACTTATTTTCCTCTCTGGGTTGAGGTGTGCATCGTGGAGGGAATTGGAATTCTCAGGAAGGCTGAGCATTTGCAAAGAAGTGAAATAATAATGCACAATAGCATTACGAGTTCAGAGGTCAGGACATTCCCAGGCCTTGCGAATCTGAGATTTAGGGATATCACCCCTTGTGATATTACAGGGGGGCAGGTCCTGTTGACGTCGTGATACCTTGAGCATCAGCCACAGCTCCGCAGCCAGCATATCATGCCCTCCAAATGTCCTGATTTGGCATAGATGGTCCCGATCAACCCTCTGCCCCCCCACTTTTTCAGCTGCTTTTAAAATGGCCCAGTTTCTCTTACCGTTCACGCTTTCCCCCTTTGTCCTCAGCTTACTTCAGTTGCTACAAACTGAGTTCAGAGTGCCAAAGTAGGGCCGAATCTTGCCCTTTCAAGTTAAGCTCGGGCAGAAGCAAAACACGCCACAGCGTCTCTGAGATTTTATATTCTTCCTTATTAATAACTTTTGCCATCTTGACCACACACTGATGTTTCTTGGGCTCATGTGTCCTGGTTTTCATCTGTGAAACGTTGGTGGGTGCAAAGTGAGCCACAGAAATCATCATCATCACCATCATCATCATCAATCACCACCACTATCCAAGATCTAACAAGTGGGGAGTGCTGAATACATTCACGAACACAGGCACTTTCGAGGCAGTGCTCTCACTCTGAGATTCCTCTCCCGAGGACTGGGGAAGACAGCCCAGCCCGGAGATCTGGAAACTCTAACAGCCTAATCTAGAAAGCCGCAGGGCATTTAGTCATCAATTCCAGAATTTCAAATGACCTTATAGCATTGTGGAACAGCAGAACGCTACGTCATGGCAGACACTGGAATGCCATTTTTGATCTGATCTTTGTGAGAAAAAGGCAGCATACCTCTCTCTCTTTAAAATAATTGTCATTTTCACTCTACTCATGTCCTTTTATCTTTCTTTACCTTCCCCCTCAGAAGGGCTTCCATCCTGCTTGGAGCAAGATCTGAGAGCTGCCAAGAACCCCAGTAGCGAATATGCAGAAAATGTGCCCTTGGCCGTTATTTTTAAAGCCTCAGACCAGCAAGAACAAGTCGCAAGAAGATAAAGATATTAACAACAACATGGAAAAAGCAGCCAGGCATGTCTGCAGGTGAGATGGCTTGCTTTGTCTCCTTCTCTCAGAACTTGGGGGGCGCAGTCACTTAAAGAATTTAGTTGGAACTGAAGGTTTGCCGTAAGTTCAAGACCGACAGCCCCCCTCTCTCCAAGCATCACCTTAAGGCTGCGGAAGTTGTTGTGATATGATGTTGCAATGGCTAGGGAAATGCTGGGAGTAAACGTCCTAGCCTTTGGGTTGGATGGCTTTTAGAAATGTCAAGTGGGACCTACAACAAACTGTGGCAGCGTAGAGTACTCCTGCTTTAGGTTGTCTGCCAGCCAGCCGTGCTCTTCTTAGAAACAGTCCACTGGACAGCATCATAGAGTTGGAAGGATTCGGGACTGTAAAGTCTGTCTGCTCCAACCTTCTGACATGCAGAAACCTGTGGCTCAAGCGTGTCTGAGGGTCAGCCATCTAACCTGTATTTAAATACCTCCAATGAGGTAAATACCTACTATGTTCTAAGGAAGGCTGTGTACAACTTTTGCAGCTGGGAAGTTCTTCCTGATCTGTCATTCGAATCTCTGTTCTTGTATTTTGAATGCATGGATTCGTGTCTTAGGCTCTGGAGCCACAAGTTCCTGTACGGCAGGGGGATGGACCAGCTGGCCCTTGGGGTTCCTTCCAACTCTATGGGCCTTTCTGCACTATGCTGTTATGGTGCTATTATTCCACTTTCAACTTCCTATGGAATTCTGGGGTTTGCAGTTTAGGGAGGGCACTTTAGAGTTCTCAGCCAGGGACCTCTTTGGCCTCAGTAAACTACAAGTCCCAGAATTCCAATAATAGCACTATAACAACATGATATGATAGGGTGCTGAGTACTTGTGAAATGGCGGCAATCCAAGGGTAGTGCTCGGCGTGAACCCATGCCTCCTGCCACTTCACAGATCCTCAGGACTTCATCACACAAGGCGGATAAAAAATTGCACTTACAGCAGGATAATAGTGTATTTGGCTGGACTTATCACGTCATTCCTCTTCTGTTGTTCTCCCGGTGGGAGATTATTTGGAGAGGATTTCTTTTACAAAAGATAATTTGAGAAATTTAATTTTGTATGAATAGACCCATAATTGTCTGTGTATTATTAAATTCTGGAGGTTCCCATTTAGTGTGCGGCTGTGTGCGTGTAGGTGCAAAACTCAAAATATTACTTTGTTATACTACAACTTCCAGAATCCCCCAGTGATTCCAGCTGGTGTCTTAGAGAGAGAGAAACAGATAAATATAAACATGGAGACCTATACTCTTCACTTATAGACTTGATCCAAAGTGTACGGATCTCTTGAAACAATCCCCAAAAGCGGATCTTGGGTTCTTTCAGCAGTTCCTTGGTTTTGAATACAGTGGCTCCTTCTCTAAATTCATGGAAAACAGTAAACAAGTTATGATATAGCTGCATTCATGGAGATTTTTTTTAAAATTACTGCTTTTAAAGAAATAATTTAGTTTATTTTTAGCCTGTCCTTCAGTCAAAAGGCCTGCCTGAATGGTTGACAAAATGTTAATTTGACATTTTCCTGTCCTCAGGGGGCCAATCTCAAAAGACAGTGCCTATGGAGGAAAAAGAGATGGCGGTAGGATTGAGTCCCGTGGGTTTTGGCTGCTCTTCTCCCCCTCGGAGCCCAGGGCAATAGCAGCTGGAACATGGAGGGAGAGCTTCTTACAAATGGCTGGGCTCAGGTGCTATGGAGTTGTGCTTGGCTGCTCTTCTCTCCCTCGGAGGCCAGGGCAATGGCAATTGCCTATGGTGACCGTGTCTCTCATTTAAATTTGTTGAGCATTTAAGCCACTGGCCATTCTGGCTGGGGATTTTTGGATTTTTGGAACTGTGCTCCAAAAAAATAACTTTTCATTGCTATGGGAGACTGCATTCTATATATACATACTTAGGATTGAATCTCGTTGACCTTTGTGAGATTTGACTTCCTTCTTGTTTTTGAACACAATCGGAACTTATCCTTGTGCTGCCAACCAACTTGATATAGAAATGCATGTTGGCTGGCTTCTGTTTTGGTTTGATCTGATTGTCCTGGCTCAGATTTTCCAGGGTGTTTACAAAAACATGGAACAATTTCTCCTTCCTAGCCCTATCAGACTTGGACCCAACCCTGTACTCATCTTAAAAGTGACATTATTAAAAAAAAATCAAGGATACTCCAACTCAGAAATAACAATGGGGCTGTGCAGAGACAATGTGGGGAAAGCATGGCCTGTACAATGTGGCCCCCAAACTCCTCGAAGCCCCCAGAACGGCAACAAATATGGCTGAAAAACAATCAAAAGCCAGCCAAACGGCAGCAAAAGCATGGCAGTTTGGGTCCCCTTGATTTTGGCTGTTACTCAAAAAAGGAAGTGATGTGACATCACTTCCAGTTGTGGAATGGTGCAGCCCAAAGTGGGCAAAAGTGTGGTCAAGATGGCAAAAGTTTTTTTTAAGAGGAAGAGCACACAAGCTAAGAGAGGCTGCAGTAATTTGCTTTTTTGCCTGAGCCTGCTGGAAGGGAGAAATTATGCCCTCAAATTTCCTCTCCCCAGCTTGAGTCAACTTATTTTTGGACTCGATTTGCAATAACTGAAGTTAGCTGAGGACAAAGGGGGAAAGTACAAGAGGGAAACTGGGACGTTTTAAAAGCAGCTGTAAAAATGGGATGAGAGAGGATTAATCCAGACTGTCCCTGCCAGATTGGTGTAGTTGGATTGGTGAATCTTCCCTGAGCAATGAAATTTATTCTTTGTCTTATCTATCCTACAGAGTTATTATGCAGATAAGATGAGCAAGGGAGAGAATTGTGTGCCCTGAACAACTTGTAGGAAGGGTGGGATAAAAATGCAATAAACAAAAGCTCCACCGTCAAAAGGAGAAAGGAAGAGAGACAAATTTCACAGATTATTATTGTACCGGAAACGGAGGAAATGGACAGCTATTTTCTTAGCAAGCACTCCGTCTGGGACTCTTTGAAATATCCACCTAACGAATTCCCCATAGTGACTGGTTCCGTCAATTGCATCCCCTGCTGTTGTTTCGTTACTATAACTAGCATGCAACCATGTGAAGTCCAACGTAGCATGACGCGGGCCTTTTGTTCAGTTTGCTGGGTGGTTCTCCAGTCTTTGCCATCACTCTCAGCACCCCCCTGGGATCTCCCACTTAAACTTCCCGATTTAACCGAGCCCAGAAGCCCTGGCAAAAGAATGGCCGTTGTTACACGCTCCTGGCTTCCTTCATCAGCAAGATGTTCCAGAGGCAGCCATGGCAGGTTTTCCTCTTGAACGAGAGAGAGCCAGGCCAAGAGTGACAGCATTTCTGTAATACTCACTTTTCCAGATTTCCTATGCCCAATTCTAATGATTAATAGCACCTGTATTCCATAAAATTTGGCTCACACAACAAGCAAAACGTCCATTTTTGTGGGTGTTGGGGGAAGTTGTAGTTTGCTGATTGGTCTTGAACTTCCATGAAAATGTTTCGGAAGTCAGCCTAAGCATAAATATCACGTTTGGGTAAAAACAATTCCTAATGTGCATTCTAGAGGAAAGCATTTAGAAATTGTTTTTGACAAAGCATAACGTGCATTCTTAGAGCAAAGCATTCAGAAATCATTTAGATCCAAATAGTTGACGATCAGGTTTAAAACTTATTACTACTCCCCTTTGTGTTGGTCTACTTGAGTAACCAAGTTTTGTGACTTTGTGAATTAGGAGGTGGACTTGTGTAAGTACAGCATAGCAGTCAAATGCTTTGAATTACATTGGAATACAGATATACGAGGAAAGCAAAAACTCTGAAAAGGCAGAGAATCTATTGCCCTGTATCAGATGCCAAGTGAGCCCTTGTGCCTTCCACTCTCCATCATTGCTTTTCTCTATTTGGCAAAACTTCCAGACACTCTCAATCTCTCTTCTCTCCTTGGTTGGATTTAGTATATCTGGGTGACCTGGAGTCCATGCTCTGATGAATGTCTTGTTCTGAAATAAGAGTTCTCAGCTTTATCTTACCCATGAGCTTCTACCAGTAGTCTACTTTAGGCTAAGGCATATCTAAGGTGGGGCAAATAGGGCACATGCCTGGGGTGCAAAAAAACAGCGGGATGCAAAAAAGCAGTGCCGGAAGCTGCAGAGGAGGATGAGGTAGAGGTGCAACTTCCCTGCTGGCCCTAGGCACTGTTCATGCTAGATTTGCCTCTGCTGGGCTCCCAACTAGCAATCTGCCTTAGAAAGGAGAATGGCCAGTTAGCTGAGCTGACACTCTTCAACGAGTCAGCAAGATGCACAAACAGGTTATGCTCACCCAGTTTAAGGTGAGACATATTATTGACACCCCCAAAGATGCACAGGGTCTCTCTATCTGTAACAGACAATGGTTAGAACTCACCAAGAAATTTGATTCTACGTTTTACCATGGATGTTAACAAATTTAGCCATCATTGTGCCATCACAAATTGCTGCAGTTGTGAATGGTCGTGATACTTGTTCTGCATACATTTGTGCCCTACTTGAATAATCACAGAATGTCCTTCTTTGCAGCCTATTGACTGCAATGTTTACCATGCTTTCTGAGCAGGGATGCTGTCTTCACAATTCTATTTTCTCACCAATGAACTAATAACTTACCCAATTTCCACCTTGCTGCACAGTTGTCAAGGAATATTTACAAATAAGAGCTCACACTGTGCAGAGAGTTCCCTTTTTATGAACAAAAACAAGTTGCCTGTGGATGAAAACCTGTTTCCTGAGCAAAAAGACCCACTGTGAATGTTGCATGGAAGTTCTGACAGCAAATCTCCTCATTGCATCTAGTATTCTCCTCTTTGGGGTTTTATAGTCATTGTTATTCAAATATTTCCGTCCCTACCTGTGTACACACAGAAACACACATACATACCCATCTCCGAACTTGGGATCCCTCATCATGTGTTGGGTAGACTCTGGTCCACAAAACTTGGCTCATGTTTGTTGGCTTCAAAAATACTACAGATCTGGACCTTCGCTTTCTTTTAACAGTTGCATAGAACACATTTTTAGTTAGTGTGACGTATTCTCTCCTTTTTCTTCTAGCTTGGCCAAACCGGATCGAACTGTATTAAACGGCCTAAGTCAGAAACCGGATGTGATCAGACACACTGAAACAGCAAGAGAAGTGAGTCTGAATTTGGGATATAATAATTTAATAAATGTTGCATAATACAACAATTATTTCTAAGTCTGTATGTGCCTTAGTGCCCTTATTTTTTTTTAAAAAAAAGATCTGCAACATATTGTCGTAGACAATGGCTGTCCATCGCCAGGCAACAGAGCACAAGGGCTAGCAGGAGGCTGTTCATAGTCAAACAGAGACACTGACAGTCAGTACAGCTTGCCTGTTCAGGGTGAAAAGAAGCATCATCCAGAAACAGTTCAAAGGTCCAGGAATCTGACGGGCAACAAAGTCAGACAGTCTGGGCAGGTAACAAGCAGGGAATCCAGAGAAAGCAAGAGCCAGCAAACACACAAGTTGTTTCTGGCATAGAGCCACCACCCTCTACCTTCCTTAAAAAGGGTGGAGCCAGCTGGCTCTCTTCCCAGCCTGATTAGCTCCTGGTACACTTGCATTTGCTTGTCCTCGTTTGAGGCTGCTGTTCACCTGGGCAAGCTGAGTCCTGGTCCATGACATATATGCGTGGCAGCAATACCACTAGGCATGAGCCAGTTTGAAAGGCAATGGATGCTAGTCAATGCTCTTTTGTTTTCACAAGCCCAGTTTGCATCATGTCCTACAAGCCTCCATTTCTTTTCAGGATTAAAAACAGGTATTTCCAAGATCAGGTCATGAGAGAGAAAGAGAGAGGGAGAGATTGGGGGAGGATCTACCATAACCAAGGACTGAGTGAGTGGATGTACAGAGTGGGAGATGAGGGACCAGAAACCAAGGTGCTGAGTCCACATCTTTCCTCAGTTCTGGAACTCACCAGTTGCCTATTTTAGTGGATTGCCAGAGTGAAAACTGGAGGCAAGTCTTGTACCTTTAATGATTGCATAGACACAGAAATTTTAGGTGGTATTGTGTCTCACACAACCAGGTAATGAGCAACACCTGCTGAAATCTCTCTTTTAGACAACATTCAAGATACAAGAGCGCTCTCTAGTTTTCATTCTGGCAACCTTACTACCTCACAAGGTTGTTGTGAAACAGAAAAGAGAGAATAGCCTTTGCACTGATCTCTGTTTCTTCAGTGGAAGGTCAAGAGTCATATCTAAAGGAGGCAAATGAATAATTAAGATTTTTTCTTCTTCTTCTGGTTCCTTTTCTGCCCAGAAACTTCTTCCTAATAGCAACAAGCAAACCTCTGGGTGCCCGAGGCATTTAAAAATTAAAAACTGGGAACATGGAACAATGTTTCAGGATGCATTGCACCATCAGGCCAAAGAGGTAAGAGGATGAAAGAGTGTATTCTCAAACCACACACCATTTGGGGTTAGCAAATCGGGTCCTCTTCCACTGGCGATATAAGATCAGGGGCTGCTAGGAACAGGACCTTCTTACCTTTTGCAATGTCTGCAAAACTGGGGTTAGGGGATGGGAATGACAGTGAGAATGCAACAGAAGGTCCTAGACAAGGTTGGTTCCCTGAAAAGGATATCATTACGCTGCAAAATGTTGTTGTAGTTCTCTCTTCATCGTATTGGAAGTTGTACTATGACAAATGTGATGTCAAAGCATTCTTCCATGGGACAAAAGAGCTTCAGAGAATTACATTTTTTGGACTGCAGTTTCCAGATATCCACCCAACCTCTCAGCAAGCATGGAGACTGGCATTAATGGCTGGGGAATTCTGGAAATTGTAATCCGAAACCTAACATTTCTAAGATCTGCTCCCAGTGGTGATGTGCTAACCACGGGATTCATACTGAATTAGTCCTCTGTGGATCTGGGGGCCATTTATTGACCTGTCTTAATGAATTTGTTTGTTTTCAGGTTATTAGCTGCAGGTCCAAAGTTTGTCAGGGATCTCTCATGAACACCCCAGCTTTGGTCAGGGGTCCCCGAGACGAGCCCGTCCCCAAAGATGAATTATTGCGCCAAGCAACAGAGTTTCTCAATCTGTTCTACAGTTCGTCTAAAGGGTGAGCCAATGTCGCACTTGCTACGATGTCGGGATGTAAATGTTTAGTTCGTTCTTGAAGCAAATCTGAATAATTTAACCAATGGTCTTCTCACTGTGGAAAATACAGGAGACAGCATGATGTAACAGCTTTTAAGGCCATTTCCACATTACACTGTTGCAGTGCTATTATTCCACTTTCAACATCCTGTGGAATTCTGGGGTTTGTAGTTTACTGAGGCCAAAGAGCTCCCTGGCAGAGAATTCTCAACACCCCTCCCTAAACTGCAAACCTCAGGTTTCCATAGGATGTTCGAAGTGGAATAATAGCACTATAACACTGTAGTGCGGAAAGGCCCTCAATGAATACCTGGTTTGCAGCTGGAAACTTGAAGTGACAGGGGCTAGACTAGGTTTTTTTGGACTACAACTCCCAGAATCCCCCAGTGAGCGTGACCTCGCAGACTAAGTACTGTACATTCTAAATACTGTAGTACATTCTAAATACTAAGTACGTTCTAAATACGGTAGTCTGAAGTAACTTCCTCATCCTCTGAAAGGTAAAAGAATGGATGGGATGTTTTCTAATGATCATGAAATGTCTTTTCAAAGCCATCTCTCTCCAGTTCTGAATTAGCTGTATAAGCATCCAGGTGACTTTTTCAAAAAATAAAATCAAAAATTAAAAAATGTGGATTATTTCTAAATTAACCACCCACTCACCAATTAATTTTAATGAAAGCAGCTTCTGAGATACAAGATTGTCCTTTCTTCTCTCCCTACTCATTGCTCTTGCGGCAATTTTTCAAATTGGATCTAATGAGGTTTTAATTTCATAGTGATCTTTTTTAAAAAATAGCAATCCACTTGCAGCTACTGATGAACGACCATGACATCTCAGAGTCCCCAATCATTCCCCAAGGGTGTGATGTCACAGACTCAAACAAGCGTGGCATTTCATCACATCATTGCCCGCAACCTTTATTTTAACAAGAATTCAGAGGAACCTTTGAGGGCAAAATGCAATTTTCCTGGAAGGGTTTGTGGAAGCGCAAATGAGAGTCTCTGGCCATTTCCACACAACACTGCGATAGTGCTATTATTCCACTTTCAACATCTTATGGAATCCTGGAGTTTGCATTTTAGGGAAGGCATTGAGAATTCTCCGCCAGAGATCTCTTGGGCCTCAGTGAAAACCCAGAATTCCACAGAAGGTTGAAAATGGAATAATAGCACTTTAACAGTGTAGTGTGGAAGTGGCCTCCTTTTCCGCTTTAAGCCGACCTGCAAAGCACATTCCCTGATTCCTGACTGGTTTAGATGCAATGTGAATTTGCTTAAGGAGAGCACTGCACACATACCCAGGCATTGTGCATCTTAAGATTGAGAACCGTGTGGGAAGGAAGAGAAGGACTGTTCCTTCATAAAGCTGTCGGAAAATGCTTTCCAAGTTGTCCAGAGGCAGGGAGTCAAGGGAGGACGGGAAACCTCAGGTCAGATTGTTGAGCATCCAGTCCTAAAAACAGTAAAAAAACTTCTGAATTAGAACCCTCTTGGACTGACATTTGGGTCAGTCTTCTCCAGCATCCTGGCTCCCAAGAGGCCAACCAAATGTCGTTTTTGGAAGCCCTGAAACAGGATATCAGAACCCGTGGAGACTGACCACAACTCTTTGGAGGGGCCAATTCAGATGCTGTGGTGGACTTGGTACAAACCAGAGTGTGCAGTCCTCTAGAAACTGTGCTTTCTTGCTCTGCACTTCCAACTAATTGAAAAGCTTGGTTTGTGAATTCCAGAGCCATTTTGGGCTACAGCTCTTAGAATCCCTAGCCATTTGGACTTTGACTCTTCATTTCCCTAAGTTTCACCATTTGCACCTTGAATTTGCAGACACTTCCTGGCTGTTTCTAATCTAATGATTTGAAATCAAATACTTCTTGTATCTGTGCCACGAGAAAGCCTCTCGTTATTTTGTCTTCTGCTGCATCTTGCCAAGGCAACATGAAGTTTTACAGGCTGATGTCCTTGGCCAAGAGCACTGTGATTCCAGATAAACCTTAATTCTGTGCATCTTTTTTCCCCTCTTCATTATATATATTGCTTAGAAGAGTTCCTTTTTCTCTTGAAAGACTTCCAGGGCTGTAGCTAAGATGTCACAGCAAAGAGAATAATGAGTCTAATGCCACCTTAAAGACCAACGGCTTTATTCGACATAAACCTTCATCAGAGGCATGAAGCTGGTACATTATTAGAGACAGAGGCGATTTCCACACTACACTGTTATAGTGCTATTATTCCACTTTCAACATCCTATGAAATCCTGAGGTTTGCAGTTTAGGGAGGAGCATTTTGAATTCTCAGCCAGGGAGCTCTTGGGCCTCAAGAAACTACAAACCCCAGAATTCCGCAGGATGTTGAAAGTGGGATAATAGCACTATAACAGTGTAGTGCAGAAATGGCTGTACTTGGATGCAAAGGGAAGTGGGGAAATGTTAATAGTTTAACATTATAAATAGTTTAATTTGTTGTTTAACTTTTATATTAAAACAGAACAATTAAAACGTTCATAAAAATATAAATATTCATTTCAATATTTAAATCTTGACTTAAACCTTGGGGGTCCCCAGCAACAAATTATAATTATTCATTATATTAGCAGGAAGCCAAACTATCTAACCCAGTTGCTACTGCCCCTCTGTTCTTGATTCTTCAATGCTACCGATTGTTGCACTTTTAACATTTTAGTCCTTGAAAGAGAGACAACCGAACCAGCCCGAATAGCCCTTTCTACAAGCGCACGGTTTCATTCAGTTTAATGGAGCCCGATGTGGAAGAATGCTGTAATGCTCAAAGTTGCACCTGCGCAGCCTCTCAGATACAGCTTGGGTGATATTTTTGTAAATTGCCTCCGAATTACGTTAGAGCCAGATGTTACTCATAGTTCACCAAAGTTGTTGTTTCCTTTTCCCCCTAGACTAAAAATAGACCACGTTGCGCGCCTGGAAGCGGTGGCCGAGGAGATAAAAACCACAGGCACCTATCAGCTGACGGGAGAGGAACTCATCTTTGCTACTAAGCAGGCCTGGAGAAATGCCCCGCGATGCATTGGGAGGATCCAGTGGTCCAATCTGCAGGTGTTTCTTCATTCCTTTGTTTTATATGTGGCTTTTCCATCATGTTGTGCCCGGAAACAGTGTTGTAGCCAGTTTCACAGCATTCCTTTCCAGGCGTTCCTTGGGGTAGCAAGCGCCCCAAAGCTGCACCCCACGAAGGCTGAATCTCCCAAAATAACTTACCCAGAATTTTTTTGGTGTGAAGGTAAACCCAGAATTAGGATACATGCCAGTTGGAGCGTCAGCTAGATTTCAATTCTTCCTGGCTGTTTTGCTTTAAGAAGTTTCCTGAGCAACCCATAAGCCATTTCCGCACTAGATTGTTATAGCACTATCATTCCACTTTCAACATCCTCTGGAATCCTGGGGTTTGCAGTTTCGGGAGGGGCCGACTGGCCCCTCCCGAAACTGCAAACCCCAGGATTCCAGAGGATGTTGAAAGTGGAATGATAGCGCTATAACAATCTAGTGCGGAAATTTTGAACCCCAGATTCTCCCATTGATTTCATTCCATGTCCTATCGTCCACTCCCTTCTCCTTCCTGTGCAGCTTAATTAGAATGTAGAATGAATGACCAAAGAGAGAAGTTGTCCTTCTCACACATAGACTGGGGGAGTTTTAGGGGGAGAGGTGAGTGATGTGACCGTGGTTTGGTAAAAGCCAAGATGCGGCCATTGTAGATCCAGATCTCCTGGTGGGTCTCGGAGTGGCTTGCAGTAGAACAGCATGGACTTCTGACTCCCAAAGGATAACAAGGGCTGCAACTACCGACACTAATCTGAAGGCAAAATGGACAGAAAACCTTCAGATTAGTGTCAGTAGTACAACGCGCCCTCCACTTTTGCAGGGGTTAGGGTGCAAGACCCCCATGAAAGTGGAAAAATGCAAATAAAAATAAAAATCATGGATACTCTTTTTAAAAAAACCTGAGAACACTTTTCTAGGAATTTCTGCATCCTCTGGCACAATTCTGTGGTCAATTTCTGGCCATAGAGTTAGTGGGCCATAGAGTTAGGTTGGAGGACCTAGCAAGGCACAGAGAAGTATTCTCTCTAGGTCATCCAGGGTTACTTTATGGTTCACTTCGAGCAAAAGTGGACGATAGAATTGTGCTGTAGGACTTGGAGATTTCTAAAGAGAACTTCTTTTTTTTTTCTGGTGGCAGGGGCAAATAGGGTAAGATTTTTTTAAATAAATAAAATAACCTGCAAATAATCAAATCTACGAGTGCTGAACCTGCAAAAGTGGACAGGGTCTATTATATTTTGGCATACTTTTGGGATGGATTGTTGCCCCATAGAAGGGTTGCAGGACCCCTGGCCCGGCGCTGTTGTTCACTCCATTATACAAAGTTGTTGCAGGGGTGATTGTGCACGTGTACTGGTTTTTGGATAGTGGCTTTGGGACTGTGTTCGAAAAGTGAACATCTTGTTCTTCCTAAACAAACCTTTTAGGTGTTTGATGCTCGTAGCTGTTCTACTGCCAAGGAAATGTTTGAACATATCTGCCGTCACATAGAGTATTCTACCAATGGAGGAAACATCAGGTACGGTCTGTTTTCTTCCACATCTTTGCATCCCAAGAATTGCCAAACAGGTTGTCACCCGCTCTTCTTTGTAAAACAGGTCGGCCATCACTATTTTTCCGCAGAGGACTGATGGGAAACATGACTTCCGAATATGGAACAGCCAACTCATCCGATACGCTGGCTACCAAATGCCCGATGGTTCCATTGTGGGCGATCCAGCCAGTGTGGAGCTCACACAGGTATACACGACAGCCAGGAATGAAAACCCAGGTAGTCTTAATTTTTGGCAAAGTCAGCTGCACATTCAGAGGACAGCTTAATAAAGTCCCAGAGGAATGGAACATTTGGGAAATGCTTGTCTGGAAGCGGGGTGGATTACATGCCATGCCTGCCACCTGGTTCTCCTTACTCGCTCCTATGAGATCATGGCAACTAGTCTGCAATTTCCTGTCCTACTCAGCTGGGTAGTGAGTTGAGCCTACATTTCTGCTGCCAAAGTTCTCACCTCCTGGCTTGGTTGCAACTCTGCAGCTATGATGTCCAATTGCAATTGCTGATGCTGTACCTGCCAATCCAAGGTGGGCCCCAGCAAAGCAATATTATACTCATATTTCCTTCATTGCTTGTGGAGTATGAGGTTAAATATAGATCAGGAGTGTCAGCTGAAAACCTTCAAAAACTGAAAGCTCTTGCTGCCAGCCACCCACTTTTGCCTTTGAGCCAACAGCTGTGGTGCTCTTACTCATTCATCTCTCAGATCCTTTTAATTTTTTTTAACTTTTATTTCTTTTAACACTGACATACGTAAAAAAAATTATTCGAACAATTAACACAAAACAATCTGTGCTCCACCCACAACCAACAAATTAGTTTTCCCAATAAATACAATACTTCTTTAACCCTTCCTTATCCCTCCGATCTTCATACTCTCTTCCGTCTTGGGCCTCACGCACAACACAAGTAGCAAACAAATGAGGTGAGAGGCTGGAGAGAGACACAAGGATCCGTGAAATCGGAGGAGGTGTGGGTTTGTACTGAGCACGAAGCTTAGATTCCCAAAAATTCACAGATCCTCACATCTCTCTCCACCCTCGCATCCTTACATCTTGTTCATTTGCTACTTGTACTGTTTATGTGATATGAGGCTGGAGAGACACTAAGGCTCTGAGAGACTGAGGATATAAGGGAATTCGTATCTGTATTAGAAAAAACCCCCAATATTGTACAGGAGATCTCTATGGAGTCCACCAGCTGCCCGCTTCTGCCTCTGAAATGGCAGCTTAGGTGCTCCTGCTTGTTCATTCGTGGACTCGCTGGAGATCTCCTGTCCAGTACTGCAGTTTATGTATATGCAAATACAGGTATTTCGAAATCCAAAATAATCCGAAATATGAAACACTTCTGGAACATTTTGGATAAGGGATACTCAACTTGTAATGGGTTACCAATAACAAAGTTAAATGGAATGACTTCTTTTTTGCTAACGAGGGTGAAAAGAAGTTGCATGTCAAAGGTAACAGGAAAAAATGGGAACAAAGTCATATAACTGGCAGGACGAGTTACATTTTCTAATTGCCCTTAAAGAACATTTTTAAAGGCACTTAAAGAGAGTTTCTCAGTTTGTTTTGCTATTCTCTTAGCAAACCTAAGATTTCTACCAAAGGAAAAGTGACATGCAACAGAAAAAATAGGACAGTGGCAGTAATCCTTTTGGGTTTATTTTTCCAGCATTGCGTAATGACGTGTCTGGTACCTCCTTATGCAACAGTTTGGCTTGGCAGTGCAACAGCTGCTGGACATCTCCTGGACTCCGGTCCGTCCCCTTCCAGGCCCACATGGTCATTGATGCATTGTGGAGGAACTCTGGAAAAAAACACCTTAATGATCCCTCTCCAATGCCCAGGCCTCCACATTAATACAGTGGCAGAACTTTATACTCTCTCCCAGCTTCAGATGGGATCTAGCCAAAGAGTTCTGTCATCGTCATGTGCTAGATACTCTTTTGCTCTCAGGAAAAAGCACAGAGTTTTCCCACTGTATTTAATGACTGTTGGTAGAACTAATGATCTACAACACACACTTGGGTATATAGTGATACACGCTTTAAAGCGCACATAATTCCCATTGGTGGAGTCCCTGGTTCTTTCCCTCTCCCAAATTTCCCGTAGTTCCTATCAGACTTTATTTTGATCTAATGCATCTCCAGTTTTATCTCTATCTCATTTCTTTGTGTGTCTATCTTAACACTGACCAGACGCACTGAGGTTGGTGTATCCCAACCTGTTCTCTTGGATCTCTCTCCACTAGAATGAAACACAGCAACTCTTTCCTTTGATGTGCAATACATCTTTACACAGTTTTAGCCTAGAGACTCTAAAACTCATACATAGTAAATGCCTTGTTGATTGCTATCGCTTTTAAGTAAACAGAGCCATACCTTGACAACCTGGCTGAATCTTTACTAACATTCGGATTTTAACCATGTTAAACATGGAACCTAAGATGGCTTATAACACATGATGTTCATTCAGGCCTCATGTTACATCCAGAGGATAACTTACTACAACAATGTATTATAGAATCATAGAGTTGGAAGAGACCCCTAGGGGCCATCCAGTCCAACTCCCTGCTATGCAGGAACACCCATCAAAGCACTCCCGACAGATGGCCATCCAGCCTCTGCTTAAAAACCTCCAAAGAAGGAGACTCCACCACACTCTGAGGCAGCAGATTCCACTACCGGACAGCCCTGACCGTCAGGAAGTTCTTCCAGAGGTTCAGCTGGAATCTTCTTTCCTGCAGCTTGAACCCATTGCTCCTTGTCCTAGTCTCTGGAGAGGTAGAGAACAAGCCCACTCCCTCCCTGACATGACATCCCTTCAAATATTTAAACATGGCTATCACGTCCCCTCTTAACCTTTCCTTCTGCAGACTAAACATCCCCAGCTCCCTATGCCGATCCTCATAGGGCATGGCTTCCAGACCCTCCACCATTTTGGTCCCCCTCCTCTGGACACGTTCCAACTTGTTGATGTCCTTCTTGAATTGAGGGGCTTAGAACTGGGCACAGTACTCCGATCTAGACACCATACTCCTATTGATGCAACCAAGAATTGCATTGGCTTTCTTGGCTGCTGTATCACACCACTGACTCATGTTCAGCTTGTGGTCCACCAAGACTCCTCGATCCCTTTCACACGTACTGCTATCCAGCCACGCGTCCCCCATCCTATATTTGTGCATTCCATTTTTCTGCCTAAGTGCAGAACTTTACATTTCTCTCTGTTGAAATTCATTTTGTTAGCTTTGGCCCAGCTCTCCAAGCTGTCAAGGTCCTTTTGAATTCTGATCCTGTCCTCTGGGGTATTAGCAACCCCTCCCAATTTGGTGTCATCTGCAGATTTGAGCAGCATGCCCTCTGCTCCTTCATCCAAGTCATTGATGAAGACGTTGAATAGCACTGGGTGCAGGACAGAACCCTGTGGCACCCCACTATTAGCATAATCCACAGGCGTGCATTATCATGGATGAGTCACACTATCAATTATGTCACGGAGCACAGCCGACAGCAAGCAGGACAGATTATCTTTAAAACATCCTTATAAGTTACAAGAATGACTTTTTAAAAATAACATTTCCAAGTTCTGATCCCTGAAACATGACGAATAACTTGCATAAACATGGCCACAGGAAGCAGCTGTTCAAAAGTGTTTAGGGCATTACAGCTGTTGTTCCTTGCTGCGACGCAGAGCAAAATCTCATTGTCTCTTTCCCTTCTCCCAGCTCTGCATCCAGCTTGGTTGGAAGCCCAAATATGGCCGCTTTGATGTCGTTCCGCTCATCCTCCAGGCTGACGGCCAAGACCCGGAATTATTTGAACTCCCGCCAGAGCTCATCCTCGAAGTGCCGATGGAGCATCCCACGTAAGCGCCTTGGCTTCAGATGACAGCAGCCGGGGCCTCTCTGGACGGGCAGGTCCAGCTGTTGTCAAAGCGAGATTGTTAGCTGGTACCTTGTGACCAGGTTTGCTCTGTTGGCTTTTAGTGGGATGAAATTACGTTGAATTAGCCTCTCGGAGAGATAAAATGCAGGTCGCTGCTGAACTGAAATTATCAAAAGGGCAGGAATGTCTAGGCTTGGAATATTCCTGGCCAACCCCATCTTATCTTTCAACCGAAACAGTCATTTCCACACTAGCCTGTTGTAGTGCTATTATTCCACTTTCAACATCTTATGGAATCCTGGGGTTTGCAGTTTAGGGAGGGGCCTTTGAGGATTCCATAGGATGTTGAAAGTGGAATAATAGCACTACAACAGGCTAGTGCGGAGATGGCCAGTTTCCTTTCACTCTCATTCTTGCTTTCCAATTTCATCTATTCAAAATGTACATGTGTGCCTCCAAGTTGCCTGTTGAAGTTCCTTCCTCTGAAATATAGCCTACAGCCTGGGTATTCCCTGGCTGTCTCCCATCTAAGTACTAACCCGGGCTGACCCTGCTTAGCTTCCAAGGTCAGACAGGATCTGGAACTTTTAGATTATTTAGGCCCTATTCAAAACATACAACTGCACATTTGCAAAGAGAAGAACATTTTGCTACAGAATAATACACCAAACCACAATGGGCTGTCACACTTAGGACCTTGTAGTGCTATTATTCCACGTTCAACATCCTGTGCAATTCTGGGGTTTGTAGTTTCCTGAGGCGTAAGAGCTCTCCGGCTGAGAATTCTAAATGCCCCTCCCTAAACTGCAAATCCCAGGATTCCACAGAATGTTGAAAGTGGAATAATAGCACTATAACAGTGTAGTGCGGAAAGACCCTAGGACTCTGAAAGACCCAGGGTTTGATTCCCTACCTAATGGGTGGCCTTGGGCAGGTCACACTCTCTTAGCCTCAGAGGAAGACACTGGCAAACCCTCTCTGAACAAATATTGCCAAGTGAACCCATTGACAGATTTGCAACCAGGTTGCCATAAACAGAAAACGACAGAAAGGCACACAACACATTTCCCAATATCCATAAACTTATTTCCCATGCAGTAAAGATCTTGACTTATTAAAGATGAAGTTTGATTTTCATTTAATATGTATTTGAACAAGGTCCCTAGTACAAACCTAAGTATCGGAAATCCATGGCTGATGCTATTTCCCTTAATCTACTTTTCAATTCTATATCAGTCTGATTTTCTAGGATTGTTTACCATTCTGCAAAGACTCCCAAAATTCTGATTAGCCCTTTTTTTAAAAAAAGTAGCTATTCTACATAAGGAGAACGGAACACTGAACAGCCTCAATCAGGCTTCTGTAGTGGAAACCAGTCCTCACATATTCTCAGAGGCATAAGACTTTAACAGACATCGGTGTGTTTTCTTTTTCTGACAGATATGAATGGTTCAAAGAACTGGACCTAAAGTGGTATGCAGTTCCGGCTGTCGCTAACATGCTCCTTGAAGTTGGAGGGCTGGAGTTTACGGCTTGCCCTTTCAATGGGTGGTACATGGGGACGGAGATAGGGGTACGGGACTTCTGTGACGCACAGCGCTATAATATTCTTCAGGTAAGCTCATTGAAAGGTATTTGAGGGACCGCGGAGGCAAAGCAGTGATTATTTTCCACTCCGATTCTTCATCCCTGCTTCCTTTGTGTGTTTTCTAGACCCTGAAGTGTTACTCATAAAATATCAAGTCATTCCAGTATGCGGGCTGTTCCGGTTCACCAGTGATATAACTTCTTGTGTTTGCATGTTATTAATGTCTTAATACTACGGCTCCCACATGTTAGAAAGGGGGTCCCCCCCAGAACCCAATGTAAGGTGCACCTGGCTACCCCTACCTGTTTGATTAGCTTGGAAAGTGGACGCCTTTAAACAGAAGTGTAGACAGAGGCTGGAATATTTTAGTTATGCATTTCTGCATGAAAAGGGGGTTACACTGGATGGTCTTTGTGGTCCCTTCCAGCTCCGAGGTTCCATGATTCTCTAAGGCCATTTCCGCACTACACTGTTCTAGTGCTATTATTCCGCTTTCAACATCCTATGGCATCCTGGGGTTTGTAGTTTAGGGAGAGGCCTTTAGAATTCTCAACCAGAGAGCTCTTTGGCCTCAGGAAACTACAGACCCCAGAATTCCACAGGATGTGGAAAATAGAATAATAGCACTAGAATGGTGACCATTTCCGCACAAGACTGTTACAGCGCTATGGTTCCACTTTCAGCCTCCTATGGAATCCTGGGGTTTGCAGTTTCGGGAGGGGCCGGACGGCCCTTCCCGAAACTGCAAACCCCAGGATTCCATAGGAGGTTGAAAGTGGAACCATAGCGCTGTAACAGTCTTGTGCGGAAATGGCCAGTGTTGTGCAGAAATGGGCTAAGGTTTTATTGTTCTCTAAGACCTTGGCTCTGTTATGTCGAAGCCAGGGTTTGAAATCGAGAACATGACGAGTTTTTCCTTTGCTTTTCCTTTTCCTCCAGGACGTAGGGAGAAGAATGGGCTTGGAAACCAACAAACTCTCCTCACTGTGGAAAGACAAAGCCGTGGTTGAAGTGAATGTTGCTGTGCTCCATAGTTTTCAGGTGAGCAAAAGAAAGGAGGAAAAAAAGTAGGAGAAGAAAAGGGCAAAGCTCAATGCAGAGCACAGCCATGCATGCAGACTTCAATCCCTGGCATTTCTAGGTTGGGCTTGGAAAGATTCCCCCCCCCGGGACCCTCAGCCCGCTTAGGGCCTTTCCACACTATACTGTTACAGTGTTATGATTCCACTTTCAACATCTGTGGAATTCTGGGGTTTGTAGTTTACTAAGGGCAAAGAATTCTAAAGGCCCCTCCCTAAACTTCTGTGACCCAAAGCTTCTTGTGTCTCTTGCAGAAACAAAATGTCACCATCATGGACCACCATTCTGCCACAGAATCCTTCATGAAGTACATGCAGAACGAATATCGGACTCGAGGGGGGTGTCCAGCCGACTGGGTCTGGCTCGTGCCTCCCATCTCAGGCAGCATCACGCCTGTTTTCCACCAGGAGATGCTGAATTATGTCCTCTCCCCTTTCTATTATTACCAGGTGAGCTAAAGATATGCTCGTATTTCCTTGAGCAAATATTCGCTCTCAGGTGGGACCACTTTGGTGGTTCTTACCTGGACTGTGGTGGACCACAGAATGGGAAGGTTCTCTTTAGTTGTTATATATTGAAAGTCAGTAGTTGTCACTTCATTTGTAAGAAAAAGAAGTCTCTTAATATCAGAAGGATATGTTATAATCTGTTCTAAACCCACTGCCTGGGCATGTGATAGAGTCTTCTTCTCTGGAGGTTCTTAGAGAGGTTGGAGGGCCACCTGTTGGGAATGCTTGGATGGCAGAATGGGATTGGACTCAAGGGCCTTTGTGGTCTCTTCCAACTCTATGATTCTGTGATCAAGCTTTGTTTTCCCATAAAAAGGGTCCTTGATTCACCCCACCAAATCCAGACTCCTATATGCCAAAGGGGGAAAACAGGAGTCAATGGGATACCTTACCAGGGGGAACGTCCTTTCTGTCCAGGGTGGGACAGAAGACCAAGGATTGGCTTAAGACACAGGAAGATAGATTTCAATTGAATGTTGGCAGAAATAATTGGAAAGTGACAGCAGTTAAAGAACCTAGAAACTGTGGGGTGGAGGGAGTTCTCAAGCAGAGGACAGACAGACAGCCATCTATGATGATGTGCAAACTCTGGGTTTCTTGCACTGAGCATGGGGTGTGTGGTGCGGTCTCTTTTGGAGGTTTTTAAAGAGAGGCTGGATGGCCATCTGTCAGGAATGCTTTGACGGCGTATTCCTGCTCAGCAGGGGTTGGACTCGATGGCCCTTGGGGGTCTCTTCCCATTCTAGGATTCATGTGATTCTCTGATTCTAAGAGCAGAATACGGGGAGCAGGAAAATGAATGGGCAGGAAAAATCACAGGTGCCTGAAATCCATGAGAAATCTGGGCTTCCAGATGGCAAACCTGTCACTTGAAATATCCTTTTCCTCTCCTTTTTCCCCTAGGTGGATGCATGGAAAACGCACGTCTGGAAAGACGAGAAGCGCAAGCCCAGGAAACGGGAGATCAAATTTTGCATTTGGGCCAAGTAAGTTTCCAAGACAAAGGCTGAAATCCATTTGTTATCCCCAACTAGAGCTGACTTGTGGAAGCCACAGAATTTGCATAAGTGTGGACTCACCAAATTCTCGTTGATTCACTGGCTCTACCGTAGTTTGAGCAAACAATTGATTTAGGTCACTACAGTTTGCGTTGTACATTACAAGAGCGTACTTCCACTGGATGTGGAAGCTGGTTGTTTTCACTGAAGCCGATTGTTTTCATTTAAATGGCTACACTCCAGCTGGAATCTGGTGCTTGCAGAATAACCTTCTTAGGGGGCCCTGGGGGTAACACCAACATTTCCCCCCCCCGAGGAGTGCAATAGGATTGTTCAGCCTTCTAGGTCTCTTGTGGGGCCAGAGCAGATGCTAACTCTCCTACAAGTGCCTAATCCAAGTTAGAAGGATCAAGAACCAGGTAACAGGAAATACTTTTATCTTTCTGAGATCCTGATGAGCTGCTGCCACCATAGCGAAAAAACTGGGCCAGGACTGAGAAACAGGCTGACCTGGTAGGATCATAAAAGAAATGTAGCTCATACAGTCTATGCAACCCAGTGAATTTTGGTTTCAAAGGTAGAATAATTTTAAGGTGCTTGTGTAGTGGACTATACTTCTGGAGAACAGAGAACAGTCACAGAAACCCACTGGGTGACCTTGGGCAAGTCACACTCTCTCAGCCTCAGGGCCAGGCAAAGGCAAAACCCCTCCAAACAAATCTTGCCAAGAACAAACATTGACTGAGCCTGGGTGAAAGACGAAGAAGAAATTTTCCAGATCACTCTTTGTACTGCTGCTTTATGCTAGTGGTATTATTAAAGTGGCCCCTTCGTATCTGCTAGATTTGGTTCTAGGATCCCCCTGTGGAAAGCAAAATTCATAGATGCTCAAGTCCTGTTGTATGCAGTGGTGTACTGAAACGGCCTCCCTTATATAATGGCAAAATCAAAGTTTGCTTTTTGGATTTTTTTTTTAAGGGGGTGGATATTTTCAAGCCATGGTTGGTTGAATCCACGGATACCGAATCTGCAGATATAGAGGGCCAACTGTAGTGTGTTGTCTGGCACTTGGTTTTTAAATTTGTTTAAATACTATAAGTTTATAAAATTGTATTGAATTCATTTTTTAAATAATGTTTTATGTATTCTATTATACTTTGCTCTGAAGGCTTTGGTGGGCAGAAAATCAATTACTACCTGGTTGTTGTTCTTGTTGTGTGTCTTCATGTCATTTATGACTTATGGAGACCCTAAGGTGAACCTATCATGGGATTTTCTGGGGCTGAGAGTGTGTGACCTCACCCAAGGTCACCTAGTGGGTTTCTGTGGCCAATTGGGGTCTCCAGGGTTGTAGTCCAAAGCTCATCTCTCAGTTACGATCTACTTTATGTAAAAGACAAATAATGTTAAGCTGCGTTAAATGGACACGTGGGAATGCCTTCTCCTTGCCAGGGCTGTGCTGTTCGCATCGTCGCTGATGCACAAAGCCATGGCACTCAGGATCCAAGCAACGGTCCTCTACGCCACTGAGACGGGGAAGTCGGAAACGCTGGCCCGGAATCTGGGTGACCTATTCAACTGTGCTTTCAATGCCAAGGTAAGAAGCCTCAGGATATGACCTCTGTTTTTATTTATTGCATTTAATAAGAGAGGAAGGGAATATCAGATTTCTAGGTGATCCATCAAGTAAATTTTCCACATCTAGCTGCATAGGACAGGTTGATAGCAGAGGGCAAATGTCAAAATTGGTATCCATCACAATCTCATCAGTGGAGAAACCCAGAAGCCCTCCTAGGTAACCTCAGCATCTGCTAGAGGACAATTTGAGAAATGCTTTGTGCACCATCATAGCCTTCCCATTTTAAATTAGAAGTGGGTAAGCAAAGGCCATGCAATGCTGTAGTCGGACTCCATCTCCCATCACCACGCTCAGAGGTGGAAGATGGTGATTGTTGTAGCCTAGGCGAGGTGGAGGGGATCACATTGACCCTCTGTGCAACCTTGGGTGGCCTCCCCCCATGCTCCACCCCACCCCCAATTTTTAATTTACATTTAGTGGGCTCTTGTTCTCTCCCCAGGACTGTTTTAAATTCAGCTGAGGGCTTTTTTTTTTTGAAACAGGAAGTCAACCTAAAGTTGATTTTCAATTTATTTATTGTTTCAAAAATGTCTTCTTTTGGCCCAGAAAGCTCAAAAATTTGGTGAAGGGGCCATTTGAGACTGAAAAAAAAATATAAAAAATGTTTTTTTTAAAAAAATTGGGAGGTGCGGAAGGTTCTTAGGCACTAAAAAATGGCCTGGGAAACTGTATGTGGCCCACAGGCTACTTTCTTTAGACCTGTCGTAGCTCAACAACATCCAGAAGACTACAGATCCCTCAACTGTATGGTAGATTGAGCCTTCCATCACCTGCTGCTCTGCACATGGTTTGGGCTGGATGGTTCATCCTCATCATTACCCAGCATGGGCAATAGTGAAGAACGATGGAGGTTGTAGTACAAAATATCTGGAAGATGCTTGCTTTGGGAAGGCTGCTAGATGATCGAAAATGAATGGATCCAACATTTCCCTTTGCTTCTTCCTTCCCATCCCATCTGATAAAGTCTGTATCTTTTTTCCAGGTCATTTGTATGGATGATTACAATCCAGTGGATCTTGAGAAGGAAACTCTCCTGCTGGTGGTCACTAGCACTTTTGGAAATGGTGATTCACCAAACAACGGAAAGGTAATAATAATTTTTTAAAAAGGAAGGAGAGGTTTTCCATTATGAATGTTGTCGTCAATGCATTCTAAATGGTACTCCTTATTTTTGTTGCAGATGTTTCAGAATGCCCTCCTGTCTATGAAGCAACTAAGCAACAAATTCAGGTGACTGTTTCCATTTTTTCATTGACTGCATTGGATGGGGACTCCGGCCTTCTTCCTCCATTCATGCTATGAGATCTTATGGTCCCACTTGGCCATAGCCTGTTGAATATGTTGAAACCTGGAATAATAACACTATAACACTGTAGCGTGGAAAGGCCCGTATATGTTGGAGAAAAATATATGATATAATACTATTGTCATAACCCACACTTGGGCTGCCCACTGCTCTCCTGTTCAGAAGGTTGATGAGATTTCTAAATAACTGTATGATGAAAGATAATTAATATGCCTTTTCTCTTGGAACAGATATGCTGTCTTTGGTTTGGGTTCAAGCATGTACCCCGAGTTTTGTGCCTTTGCTCGGGCCATTTACCAGAAGCTCAGACAGCTGGGAGCATCTCCAGTCACCCCGATGGGCGAAGGAGATGAACTCAATGGACAAGAGGAAGCTTTTCGAGCCTGGGCAGTGGACACGTTCAAGGTAATGACAATAAGTGTGATGCACAACAGTTTTTGGGTCTGTAATCAATATACAATGTATGAGAGAGGCAGCAACTCCAGGGCATTATATCTTGTGTGGGAGGTGGATGGAAAAGGAGGGGGAGAAAATGAGTGCGGTTCATAGCTAGCTTGAATCCTGAATAAGCAGATGGTAGGTGTGGGGTTGGACAAGAGGAAAGTAAGTTCTCTTCCCATGCTATATTTCTGTATATATTGTACTGGCGGCCTCTTGAAGGTCAGCTTCAGTTTCCAAGGCCATTTCTGCACTATACTGTTCTAGTGCTATTATTCCACTTTCAACATCTTGTGGAATTCTGGGGTTTGTAGTTTCCTGGGACCAAAGAGCTCTCTGGCTGAGAATTCTCAGTGCTCACCCCCACAAACTACAAACCCCAGGATTCCATAGGAGGTTGAAAGTGGAATAATAGCACTATAACAGTGTAGTGTGGAAATGGCCCTAGATTCCATGATTCTGTTCCAGCATACAGACAAATCTGGGACTCAGGTCTACTATTCTGCCACTGCTGGTCAGGATCCAGTGATTAAAAAACTTATTTTGGGGCCACAGCTCCAGGAATCCCTTAGCCAGCATACTAGTTTAGGGATTCCAGCAATTGCTATCCAAGGATAACTTCTTCAAGCTCTTTCATCTGACTGCAAGGTAGTAATGAAGCTGCAGATAATGACAGCACAGATGGGGCTTAGATCTGTACCGCTCAAAGTGGTAGCCCATGAACTGATGCTGGTCCCTGGAGAGTTTCTACGAAAGAAACAACCAGTTGGATCCAGGGTGCACAAAACACTGTGATCTCTGGCACACTGGAGAAAAACATTGTCAGTCACCCAGAAAGGAAATGCTGAAGAAGGACTGGCCTAGAGGATGTGTCTGATGAGTGAATTGCCCTCAATGGCTGCAATGTCCTGGCATTTTGGAGCTTGGGTAAATGTGGAACACTCTTAGCAGAGTGCATTGACGTGAAAAGTTTTTGTGGGTTGTATATATGTGCCTAGCTTTCTCTGCGTGGTGTGTTTCCTAATTTTGTCCTCCATTTGCACTCTGGTTTCCTGCTTTTTAACTGCAGCACTTCTGAGTTTCGACGGCGTCCTCTTGGTGACTTAGTTTTGTGTAACTCCTGGTTACATAATCATATGTCCTTTTAATGATATTATGCAATGGGATATCCAGTATCTCCTTACATAATGGGTTTCCCTGGACTGTGAAATGGCAGCTGAATGGTTGGGTGAAGCTCCACCCCACTGACCTAAATGGGGGCACTGATTGGTTGTGAGGCACGGGGAGTGTCAAGAAAGCTCTCCATACCTCTGTCATCCTCCGTATATCTGCCGTCCTCTGGAGCTCTGCCGACGGAACTTTACACTCTGCCGTTCCGAAGGGGATCTTAACTATAGAGTGCCTATTTGGTCATGTAAATTGTTGGATGACATAAAAACATGGGGCGGAAAGAAGCCCTATTTAAAAAGCGGGACATTGTTTTGTGAATAGGTGAATAAAAAGAAGAAAAGGTTTTGGGGCAGAAGTAAACTAGCAACTTCTTTAATCAGACCAACTGATTTATTTTAACATGAGTTTCTATGAATTTCAAACCACTTCTTCAGATGCACTAAAGGAGTTAATATAGGTATATTAGTAGTCACATAGTCATGGGAGTGGAATCAGAGCATCCAACAGAGAAAAATTCAATTTGTGACACTGGTCATAAACCTCCAAAAGCTGTGTAAGAGATACTGCTTTGTGTGGGTGGTCTGTAGTTCTGGGGCGTGAAGCCATAAATCTGCTTTCTGAGAGTCAGTTCCCTTGAAATCCAAAAATCAGAAGCTTCCTTGCAGAGGATATTGAGAATGGCAGCACTCTCAAACCAGTGGCAGAACATCTTAATCTTCTGGGACAGGTTATCAATGATCTCCAAGTAACAATTCTGGAACAAAGAAATTTTGAGGAAAGATTGAAAGGAGAAACAATTGGATTAGGTTGTATGCACAAATTCCAATCCATTAATAGACGTATAAACAGAGATAATTGCTTCTTGGCACGCTACATATATAGATATATCCTCTCAACTAGGCATGTAATAAAAGAATTCTCTCCTAGAATGTGTTTCAGTTCGAAGGACGTTTCGCTTGGTAAGCAGATTTATTGCTTTCAATGCCTCAGAACAACAGCTTGATAGACTTGTATCATCTCATGCAACTATTTGAAAAACTGCTAATGTACCCAAGGGCTGATATTAACTCCTTTGTGCTGAAGAAGTGATTGAAAAAAGTGAACACTCATATTAAAATAAATCAATTAGTCTTAAAGACGCTGCTAGATTTCTGCGTTGCATTTCGTTTTTATGTTGCAACTAATATGCTTGTAAGTGAAAGGGTGAAAAATGAATCACTTCCAAAGCAGCCTATGAGCAATTTCTCTCCCCCCCCTTTTTTGAAGGTGTCAGTTTTGGGCTTTTTTGAAAATATTTCCCCTCTAACTTTTTGGCTCAGCCCCTCAGGAATAGGCATAATGATATTAAAAAATACAGTAGATCAACAACCAAAAGGTCATCTCCAAAATGACATTCTAGAAAGCTTCTAAGGTACCATCATAGTTGCTCTTTCCATTCACATTCTGCAGCAAACTGCATCTGATCTAGGAGGTAAAATCTAGCAGCGATGCATCATCCTGTCCTCCATGAATTTTTCTCATCCCCTGTTGGTGTCCCATCCATCATGATATTTTTTGTAGTGAATTCATTCCATGGTTTCATTATGTCCCATGTCTAAAGGGAGTATTTTCCTTGTATTTCTCCATGGTTCGGCCGCAAAATTCCAAGTTCTAGTTTTAATTTTTTTAAAGCTGCCAAGAGCGATTTTATCATACACTGCCCTGAAATTCTTAGACATAGTTTGGGATGTAAATATTTTAATATATATATAATAGTATGAGAGAAGAAGGAAAACAATGTTTTTGTGGTCGTTGCATTTGCCTCACACTGAATAGAAGCAAACTTTTTAAACAAATGTTTTACCATTGAGACTAATCCAGTTGCTTCCCTTCCCTTCGAACCCAAAAGTTCCAGATCAATAGCCTAGTGGTAACTTTAATTTTTCTTTATCTCTTGGTTATTTTAAAGACTTCCTGTGAAATTTTTGATATTCGCGAAAAGCACAGGATCCTGTTACCAAAAGCTTATACATGTAATGAAGCTTGGAACCCGAAGGATTTTAGGATTGTATATGACTCTCAGCCCTTGGATTTGGCCAAAGGTATATTCTCCCATCACCCCTCAAATGCAATTGTTGTTACAGCTTTATTTTTTTATTATTGTTATCATATCTCTACTATTTCTTAATGCATAAAATATTTTCTAGTGTTAAACTTTTATACCAGAATAGTCTATAAGCGTAACTTCTTTTGCAATTTTCGTAGTTAAGTAATTTGGAGGAAGAGAAGGTGAAGACAGCCTGTGTCAGAACTAGAATTTCCATCCAGTGTGCTTGCTTTGGTGCTACAGTTCAAGCTTGCTTCCGTTTGTGATTATTGTAAAGACAGCACAAAAATGGAAAATATTCCATCATAGGCTTCCCTGTATTTTCTTTTAACCTGTAGATGGGGGCATTAAAAAAAAAACCTAACACAGCAATTACTTAAATATTTTGTCATTATTCTGTGCCTTGAAGTCAATTCCAACTTATGCTGAAACTCTCTTGGGGTATAGTCGGTAATGTTTGTTCGTAGGAGGTTTGCCCTTGCTTTCCTGTGAGACTGAGAGAGTGTGACTCGCCCATGGTAGGTGGGCTAGTGGGTTTTCATCACTGAGCAGTGATTTAAATCACACTCTCATGGAATCCATTAATGACCTCTTTTATAAAAGAACCGTTTTTGAAATGATCTCCCACCGGGAGAACGAAAGAGGAATGATATCCCATGATAAGTCCCAGCCAAAGATGCCATTTAGCTGTAGGTGCCATTTACCTGCCTCACACGATAAAGCTCCTACTCCAGGATTGAAAGCACTAGACCACAGTGGCTCTACTTAGATGTGGTTTTTGGAAATACGGTTTTTCACATCCACTCCACAGCTCTAGAGTTGGATTTGTGGCCCAGACCAAAGGCATGCAAGTGTTATGAGCAGAACGAGTTTATGCCCTGATCCAGAGTTTCACATAACTTGCATCTAGGTGTTTTTGTGCAAAGATTCCCTCATTTTTGCGAGGGATCTCCTCCACAGATCCCATATGTACATCAGATTTCCCTTTTTGACTTGCAAATCAAAGGAAGCTCATACAGCTCCTCCAACTGAATAGCAATACTTGGAGGCGGGCATTCTCCCAGATGGTCTGAACTTTGAGAAACGACGGTAATTTATGTCTACAATTCTATCTGTATCTGTTTTCTCACAGCACTCTGTGACCTCCATGGGAAAAGTGTTGTCATGATGAACCTCATGTCTCGGCAGAATCTGCAAACGGCAAAGTCCAGGTATTTTCAGCATTTCTCTTTTAATGCCCCTACATTTGCTTTTTAGTTTTATTTTTTGTTATTCTGGCTCTGAGGTCAATTTTCTCTGTATTGCTCTGTGTTTGTGCCCATGGGCATCTAAAGATGCCCCAGCCGACACTTCTCATCAATACAGAACCTCTGGGTGTTTTTCTAAACATGTACAGAATGGTTAATTCCTCTTGGTCTGAACAATGTAATCAACTGTAGCCATTTCCGCACTAGACTGTTATAGTGGTATTATTCCACTTTCAGCATCCTGTGGAATCCTGGGGTTTGTAGTTTACTGAGGCTGAAGAGCTCTCTGGCTGAGAATCCTAAATGCCTCTCCCTAAACGGCAAACCCCAAAATTCCATAGGATGTTGAAAGTGGAATAATAGCATTATAACAGTGTAGTGTGGACATAGCCCATACAGTCTAACTACCAGTAAGCATAGCCTTGGAAAGGCTGCTAATTCCAGGAACTAGAAGCTCCTTTCATATAATTTGTTTCCATTAATTCTTCTCCTACCCTCTGGAGCAGCCAAAGACAAGCTTGGCCCACCTTCGACAGGACATCCCTCCAAAGATTTAAAGACGGTTGTCATGTCACCCCATATACTTCAGTCTAGACATAGCCAGCTCTGTCAAACATTTGCCGCTGAACAATTGTGATGACGTCTGAGTGAAATTTTCAGATAAATAGGCATTAACAAAATCTTCACACAAAGATTTGAAAGGGGTGTTGATTAAAACATGTAATTAATTTTTTACCCTGCAGTACAGGCTAAGAAATCATAACATTTTTAAGAGTCCAAGGGCCTGAAATAAGGGACATCCCAGACAAACTATGACACTTGGGAATGCTACGGTAGGCTGATCAACACATAGTCAAGCTAAACAAACGGGTCTATTTTAGTTGGATGAAGTTTTCCCATAAATGGCCAGGAAAATTCAAAGAAACAGGACATTATTCACCCCACCTGATCCTTCCAATATATCCTGTCCCACAGTCTTAACAAGGAAATCCTGTGGCGGTTGACTTAAGAAGGGATGGTGTTTTTCTTTCCATTTCAGCCGTGCCACCATCCTAATTAAGCTTTCCGGTGAGGCTAATCAGGAAGCCAAGTATCTTCCCGGAGATCATATTGGGATCTTCCCTGGCAACCCGAAAGCTCTTGTTGACAGCATCATCTCCCGCCTGGTGGATGCTCCTCCGACTAATGAGATCATTCGGTTGGAGGCACGCAGTGACCGTAAGTCAAGGGCTCTGGGAAGATGTGTGTGACTTGAAGGAACAGTACATTTTTATACATATTTTATCAGCTGATGTTGATTTTATGTACTGTGAATGGCCTCTGAGCGATGCTCAGTGGCATAGCTAGAGGCCCCTGAGTTTGCTGCCCCTCTCAGGAGGACTTATCCAAAATACCAAACAGAAACTGCTCAATTGGCATTGGGTGATTGGACACATGTGCTCAGAGGGGGCACTCTGCACACACTCAGAGGCACACTGGCATTCCCATGGTGGTGAGGGCCTGCTCTCTCTCTCTTCTCTCCCCCCTCCTCAGAGGCTCAGCTGGGCTAGGTTCATCCCTAGTCTTGGAGGTGAGGTGGGGGGGAAAGGGGGGTGCCTCTCCCCACCTCTTCAGGCCTTCTCCTTTCTCCTTCCCTCCTTCTTTGCTTGACCCAGAGGTCTGCTGGCTTTAGGCACTCCTGCTTTGGCTGGAAACAGGTTTGACTCCAGATTGGGAGAGCGTGGAGTGGAGGGGGGAACGGACGTCCCCCTTGGCCAGAGTGGCATACCCCCTCCAGCAGACCTCTCCGGGAGGCTCCACTGCCCATCTAGCCTCTGGGCGTCTGCCAGCATGCGGAGGGTAGCCTGGTGCTGCCTCCAAAATTGTTCCACCCTGGGTGCTTCCCCCCCGTCCCCATCTCGGTATACCTCTGGTGATGCTGCCTCTGGGTTTTGATAGAGTAGATTGGGCAAAGACTGTCATGGCTGCCTTGGTTGCTGTTGCTATGAAAAGGAAGCTTCAGCAGAGCAAAAATTGCTTAAAACCATGCTGAAAAATTTCAAAATGAAATCTGGCGAAGAGCTTGTGGATTTTGGGAGGACTGGTGGGGGGGCTTCAGGGGCCACAAAAGTGGGGTCCAGAGACCACACGTGGCCCATGGGCATCACTTTGCCCGACCCTTGGTGAGAGGCTTTGGTGGGGTATTTAAAGGGGAAACCAGTTGCAGGTCACAGCTGGATGTATTCACAAGCTAAGCAAGGAGGGAGGTAGTTTACGGCGACATGCTGTGTTGAAATCATTATGCTCACTCCACATTCCCTGGGGGATTAGCATCAGCCCAAGAAAGAGAAAACTCTCTAAGGGGCTTTCCGCACTGCACTGTTATAGTGCTATTATTCCACTTTCCATCTCCTATGGGGTTCTCAGTTTAAGGGGGGGCTTTGAGAATTCTCAGCCAGAGAGCTCTTGGGCCTCAGGAAACGACAAACCCCAGAATTCCACAGGATGTTGAAAGTGGAATAATAGCACTATAACAGTGTAGTGCGGAAATGGCCCTAACAAAATGAGCAGCACCAGGAGAGAACAATGGTTACAGTCCAAAGAGGCACCCAAAAACATCAGCATTTCTGCACTAGCCTGTTATAGCACAATGATTCCACTTTCAACGTCCTCTGGAATCCTGGGGTTTGCAGTTTCGAGGGCTGGCCCCTCCCAAAACTGCAAACCCCAGGATTCCAGAAGATGTTGAAAGTGGAATCGTCGCGCTATAACAGGTTAGTGCGGAAATGGCCAAAAGTAGAAATTTTGTGGAAAACACACTAGAAATTTTGCAGGTGATCATCAAGCCTCGAGCCAGTCATGTCTGAAGCAGTTTCGGTTGGCTCTCCCTTATCCAAAATGCTTGGGACAAAAAGTGTTCCATATTTCAGATTTTTCCCCCCAAATTTTTTAGTACAGTACTCTTTTTGGAACAGCCTTGCATCTCATTCATTTGCTACTTGTGTTGTGTATAAGACGTGAGGGTGGAGAGAGATGGGAATCTGTGAAATGGCAGGGATCCAGACATCGTGCTGGATGCGAATCCATCCTTCCTGCCATTTCACAGATTCTTAGTCTCTCTCTTTTTGCCACCAGCTGCCTGCTTTTGCCCTTAAGGTGGTCTGTAGTACTTCTGCTCATTTATCTTCAGATCTTCGGTCTCTCTCTTTTGCTGCCAGCCAGTTATTGGAGCTTTTTGGATTTCAGATTTCCAGGCAGAAGGGGTTCAACATATATGTTTTTTTAAAAAAAATCATCATAAGTGTTGTTGTTGTTGTTGTGTGCCTTCAAGTCATTTCTGACTTAAGGTGACCCTAAGGCAAACCTGTCACAGGGTTTTCTGGGGCTGAGAGTATGTGACACACCCAAGGCCACCCAGGGGGTTTCCATGGCCAAGCCAGGAATCGAACTCTGGTCTCCCTCCCGAAACTGCAAACCCCAGGATTCCATAGGATGTTGCAAGTGGAATAATACCTCTATAACAGTCTAGTGCGGAAATGGCCCAGGATCGTAGTCCAATGCTCAAACCATTGTATTAATTTTAGCCTGAAATTAACTGGAGTTAGCAGCTGAGGTCAACAGAAGCCTGGAAATGACCAGCTTGGCAGGAAAAGGTCTATCTGATCTGTTCCTCTTCTTTGACCTTTGCAAAATGTTTCCCCAGATAATTTCCTTTTCTGGAATCTGAAGATTATTTCTTTTTCTCACCCATTTCCTCTTCCATTCCAGGTGGCTACTGGACCAGCGACAAGAAATTTCCAGCCTGTACTCTCTCCCAAGCCTTGATGCATTTCCTGGACGTCACCACTCCCCCTTCCCAACGCTTTCTCAGAACGCTTTCCCAGCTGGCGAAAGATGAACGAGAGAAGGAGAGGCTGGACCTCTTGTGCCATGTGAGTTGCGATGTGATCAAGGGCAAGATTCTCCAAACCAGGAGTGGAAATCATATGGTTTTCCAGTTGTTGTTGTTGGACTGCAACTCCTAGCAGCCCCAGCCAGCATTGCCAGTGGTGAAGAATGCTGGGACTTATAGTCCCATGCCTTCTGGCGGGCTGGATGAGTCTCCCTCCTTGCCCTAAGTGGTTGCCTGCCAGATTATAGACCTCAAAGCAGTCACTTTCCAGTGGTATAGACAACAATTCCCGTAAACCAATGCCAACATCAGGCACGTTGCCAGGGAATGATGGGACTCATTAGATGGTAAGGTGATAGAGGTGTATCTAGCATAAACAGCACCAAGGGCAAGTGCGGGAGTTGTGCCCCTACCTCCAGGGCTGTTTGCTCCTCCTCTTCTTCCTACACCACTTCCGACACTGCTTTTTTGCACACACACCCCGAGGGATTGGCGCCCAGGGCACGTGCCCTACTTACCCCACCTTAGATGCTCCTCTGATGCTCCTTGAAGAGACTGTTAAGTGGGAAAGAAAGTGGTTGCGTGCTGATTTTCTTGGATGCTGCTGGAAGATACCTTCTGACTCTCTGTATGTTTTTGCCTTGCACTGTAGAGCTTAGAGGAGTACAACAAGTGGAAGTTTTACAATAGCCCCACCATCCTGGAAGTCTTGGAGGAGTTCCCGTCCATTGAGGTCTCGACATCTTTCTTGTTGTCCCAACTGCCTTTGCTGAAGCCCAGGTATTACTCCATCAGTTCATCGCAGGATTGGGACCCCAGAGAGATTCATCTGACAGTCGCCGTGGTCAACTACAGGACCAGAGGTAGTTAGTTCTTTCTCCAATGAGACACCAAGTTAAGAAAGCTGGCTGCCTTGTCAGCTTGGCTTCCAGACCAGGGCCATTTCCACACTAGACTGTTATAGCGCTATTATCCCACTTCTGACATCCTATGGAATCCTGGGGTTTGCAGGACATCGAAAGTGGAATAATAGCACTATAACAGTCTAGTGCAGAAATGTCCACTGACTTAGGATTGAGGCCTCTTGGACTTTGTTAGAGAGTGCATTCCAACACTTGCTTTAGGGTAAAAGCTTACCCGCTACAAGACCTGCTTTCTTTTTTTGGCAATATCAGCTGAATCTCAACACAGTGCTCTAAAAACATTTTCAAAATTCATGCAATCTTTTTTTCTTCCCTTCTTTCTCTTCTCAGATGGAAAAGGTCCAGTCCACCATGGCGTATGCAGCACGTGGTTAAACACTGTCAGCCTAAAAGAGATGATCCCCTGTTTTGTTTCCAGGTAATAATGCAGCTAAGAACTTTCTGGTAGAGAAATGTCTCTTGAACTCTTAGCCTTAAAATGATATCCTAGGGAGGCAGAAAAATAAGTTTTTAAAATGCAAATTGATTCCATTTATGCCAAAGGTATTTAGGATGACAAAGTAGCTTGAACGGGCAATTAAGATCCCTTAGCTTTACAAAACACCTGCTCTTTGTGGAGGCTAAAAACTGCTAGAACCACTTTATTAATATTTACCAATATAGGGGTGGGGTAGCTGGTATGAGGACTGTCAGGCTGAATGCTCATTTAGCTTCCTTTGACTAATATAACATTCTCTCCCCTGCTGCCCTTTCGGTGGCATTTAGTGCTGATGGATTTCGACTTCCAAAAGACTCTCAAAAACCGTGCATTTTGATTGGCCCAGGGACAGGAATTGCTCCGTTTAGAAGCTTCTGGCAACAACGTCTCTATGATCTGGAAATAAAAGGTAAAGGGGGTGTTCTCTTCCGGAACTGTGTGTAAATCCAGGCCTCCTCAAGACTTTGTTCGGTGACAAACACTGACATACTGCTATTTGATTAATTTTATTGGTGGCAAATAATGCACCAGATGGTAAACAGCAGAGGAGCATCCCAGTCGGTAGTGGAACTGAGGCCCTAAATTCTAGCCAGACAACAGGCTTCCTCTGCATATCTGACAGGTTAGGGATTGGAGCACTGTCAGAAAGCAGAAATGGTTGAAAGTCCCATCTACTGTAGGAAGCATGAAGGACTTATGGAGGCTCACTTGGGAGCAACTGCGCATGCACACTGCTTATAAAATCCCTTAGCTGCATGGCACCTTTCTACCCCATCTAAGCTCACTTTATAAGCAGTGCATGCACATCCCCGTGCAAGTCTCTGTAGGCAAGAAGAACTGATGGAAGCCCACTGTTTCAGTGCATGCAATACGGACAAGTTCCATTAGTTTGACCAGGGGATCTGCTCCTTCCATAGGCAAGACGTGGGAACCCCTGCAAGTGAAGAGTGGTCCCAAGCAAGCCTCCAGAGGCCAGAAGAACTGATGAAAGAGCAGACTCTGGGTCAAATGAATGGAACTCGTCCTTAATTCGGAAACACTGAAAGACTGAGGGCCTTTCTGCACTACATTGTTATAGTGCTATTATTCCACTTTCAACCTCCTGTGGAATTCTGGGGTTTGTAGTTTCCTGAGGCCAAAGAGCTCTCTGGCTGATCTAAATGCCCCTCTCTAAACTGCAAATCCCAGGATTCCATAAGATGTTGAAAGTGGACTAATAACGCATAAACCGTGTGGTGCAGAAAGGCCCCGAGCTGTCAGATAATGGGGTGTTGACAGTTGGGGGATTCCTGTATTTCTGGCTAGCAAATATATTCCCATGGCTGGCTAGATAGAGCCCCTGGGCTGGTTCTCTGCCCCTCAGGGCAGAACCAACGGAAGATGAACTCTCCCACGAATTACAGCAAACCAAGGAGACCAAAGTGAGCAAGCATTGAGCCATCTCCCCTTACAATAACTATGAGAAGTGTGCAAACAGGTTAGCAACGGAGAAGAAAATCAGCCAAGTCAGTTCTCAGCCTTCCTATCTTTTTCCAGGCTCAGACTGCCAAGCTGATGCAAAATGTAGCACAGAAAATCACTAATACAAATTAATACTTGATCTAGCACCGGACAGCTGTTAAAGTGTGGACTCCAAACCCCATCCCCCAGGTGGCAGAGGCCCAGCTCAATACAGAAGACATCATCAATTCCAGAGCAGAACTCTGGTACAGTCAAATTAGTTCAGCGGATACTAGGGCCTTTCCGCACTGCACTGTTATAGTGCTATTATTCCACTTTCAACATCCTACGGAATCCAGGGGTTTGCAGTTTAGGGAAGGACATTTAGAATTCTCAGCCAGAGAGCAGTTAGGCCTCGGTAAGGTACAAATCCCAGGACTGCATAGAAAGTGGAATAATAGTACTATAAAAATGTAGTGCAGCAATAGCCCCTGGTGTTGTAGAGAGGGGAGGCTAGAAGATGGATGTGAGCTCCTTGGAAAGCCGACTCTTACATGTGTGTGACAGAGGCTATTTTCAAAGTGTTGTGGGGCCCGGACGTCAACCGGGGGTTATGGTTATCTTAGGAAAGCCAACTGACTTGGAGCCTCTGGTTTGCAGGGACCCAAGGGCGGGGAATGATACTCTTGTTTGGCTGCCGGCACGCCAGTGTGGATCATCTCTACAAGGAAGAAATGGAGGGGATGCTTAAGAAAGGAATCTTCCAAGAAATCTACACCGCATACTCCAGAGAGCCCGGCCGTCCCAAAGTAAGACTCCGTTTCATCTGAGCTTGGCCATCGTTCGTGGCAGAGTACGGGCACTGCAGGTGGAAGCTCAGTCCCCAGCAGCTCCAATTAGAAAGTGCAGGAGGTGAAATGTTGAAAAATTTAGGCTTGCTTTGCTGCCAGAATCTGCCAGAACTGGGATCCTATAGCAGCCACTTCGTTAAATATACTTAACTTATAACCTCTCTTGGTGCAACTTCTTGCCAAGCTGGCAGAAACATCATTCACCTGTGCTCCAGTCCGCAGCAGACTGGACCTCCTTTTCTCCGTGCAGCTGGTACCCAGTAAAGTAGTTTGGGGGGAGGTTCCAGTCGTGGCTATAGAATCAAAATTGTAACTAGGGAGCAATCACGAATATGGAACAGATACGGATTGCTCTTTATTCACGATTGCTTCTTAGGGCTTTTCCGCACTACACTGTTATAGTGCTCTTATTCCACTTTCAACCTCCTATGGAATCCTGGGGTTTGCAGTTTAGGGAGGGGCATTTGGGATTCTCAGCCAGAGAGCTCTTTGGCCTCAGTAGAGTACAAACCCCAGAATTCCACAAGGTGTTGAAAGTGGAATAAGAGCACAATAACAGTGTAGTGTGGAAAGGCCTTTAGTCACAATGTCAGCAGTATTGCTATGACCGTAACTCCTCCACCTCCTGTCTGTGACCTATGTTTCCAAGCATCGGCTGCGTGGGAGAGCATCCTGCTGGTGATTAGAACATAGATGGATGATGTGTCCATCAGATTCGGAGGGAGAGGTTGGGCCAGGAGAGGTTATTTAGCTAAGCATGCTTAACTAACAATAGACGCCACTGAGAACATTTCCGCACGACACTCTTATAGCGCGATGATTCCACTTTCAACCTCCTATGGAATCCTGGGGTTTGCAGTTCCGGGAGGGGCCGGCCGGCCCCTCCTGGAACTGCAAACCCCGGGATTGCATAGGAGGTTGAAAGTGGAATCATCGCGCTATAAGAGTGTCGTGCGGAAATGGCCTAAGTAACTGATATAGAATACTAGCTTACTTTTGCTTTCAGGTAACACGCTTAATGCACGATATCATATTTCCAGCACAATCCTGTGCTCGTTTCCATGTTCTGCAATGAAGTGCGCTCTCTAATAAGTGTGCCGAGGATTTAAACCTCCTGTTTAATCTTCCTCGAGGACTCTGAAAGTCAGTGTGTCAGTCTTCTGATATATAGGTAGATTGTCTAATAAAAATGGATTAAATTTCCCAGCTGCAGTTAAAAGACCATTATAATAACAGAATGATAACTTTTGAGTGTGTTCTTTTCTTTCTTCCACAGGTTTATGTCCAAGATCTTCTTCAGAACAATCTAGGATCAAAAGTCTACCGACTCTTACATGAGGAAGAGGGCCACCTGTATGTCTGCGGTGACGTTCGCATGGCCAGGGCGGTGGCCAAGACCCTGAAGGAGATGTTTGCAAAGCAGCTGAGCTTGACGGAAGAGCAGGCGGAAGACTACTGCTTCCAGCTGAAGGTATGCTTACGTTTGTCTTGGTTCACTGTTGCATTCTGTCCAAGCCGACCATGAAAATATGGTGCTCCATCACCCCATTCTGCCCCATTCTACCCACCCTATTCTACCTGCTGAGCCTGGCAGTTGAGTCTTTGTCCAACACTGATGGTGGGATTGTATCCTCCACCTCACCTGAAGTAAGCAGGGTGCTTGGTCTGGAACACACACCCTTGCCCTCCAGCAAAAGCGAACAGCCACAGGGCTGTTGCCCGCTCCCCACAAGTTTTGATTTTCATAACTAATGGTAGAGTTGGTCATGGTGCCCATCAAAGCAAGGAGATGTCTGGTATTGGACCTGGAGTAAGACCCCTCTACGTGTTTTGGAATAAAATTCTTATCACCCACAATCACCGCCCAGATTGGATGTTGCTGGTAGTCACCATAGTCCAAAACATCTCAAGGGCTTTAGGTTGCCTACCCAAAAGGTTGTGAGAGGGCTCCTGCAGCTTTAATGGTTGTATAGAAGAAGGAATTCCAGCAGATGTGGCTTGTCACACAACTAGGTTACAAGCAACACCTGTTGAAATTCCCTCTTCCACATAACAATTGAAAATACACGAGTCTTCTCTGGTTGTCACACTGGAAACCTTTTGCTGTTGTGTCCCGTCATGTCATTTCTAACTTATGGTGACCCTAAAGCCCTATTCAGAGGGCTTTCTTGGCAAAATTTGCACAGAGAAAGTTTGCTTTTGCCTTCCTCTTGGGCTGAGAGAGTGTGACTTCACCAAGGTCACCCCGTGGGTTTCCATCACCAAGCAGGGATTCAAACCCTGGTCTCCAGAGTCGTAGTCCAGTCTCAGATTGCTAAACCATGCTGGAAACCCTACCTACCCCTTATTTAGGGTATCCAGCTAAATCCCTGGTTGGCAGAGGCTGAATCAGTGACCTATTTCATTTGGTTCACTCTCATCGTCTTTGGCCTTTCATCTTTTTACAAAGGATTTTGGATGACACATGACAGACTCAATGTGGCGTTGAAATGGAAAGTGAAAGGAGAATATTACTTTTACAGAGGCTGCTTCCAACTGAACACCTGTAATTTTATCTTAAAAACCATGTAACTTTTAAAAAGTCTTGCCAAATTAATAGCTGATACCTTTATATTTATTTAAAACATGCTTTAGTTGATTAATCGAATCAAGATGTTTATTAATAATTTGTACAAGAGCAAAATAATCATGCTCAACTCCCTTGGGATTTTTTCTTTTTCTTTTACAGAGACAGAAGCGATACCACGAAGACATATTTGGGGCAGTGTTTCCACATGAGAATCAAAAAGGCTCTGAAGAAACGATACTCAGACAAGACACAGACAACTTAGAATCTCAAGCCCGGCTAAAATTTTAGCAATCCTTTGCCCATGTGCTCTCCTTTTCCACCATTGTGGGGAGCCAAATTTTGCTTTTTCTCCCAAATTTGGATGAGAATAAGTAGAATTTGGCTCAGAATATTCAGCCCCTTAAAAACCCTACCCCTTATTTTTAAAAACAGTACTACCTTTTATTTTATTTAATACTATTTATTCTGTGTATATGTTACGGAAAGCGGTCAGTTTTGTTTTTTAAAGAATCTATTGCTGGACAAAGGCTCATAGATTTGTGAGCTGATTTCATGCTGCATTTACATTACTGGAAAAAGGATCAGAAGGTAATCTAGATTTTAAAAATAATGATAATAATAATAATAGGGGGAAATCGCCCCGCTTCTGATCCCCTGCAATTTTTCTTACTGTGCAAGGAGAACAACACTATGGTGTGAGATGCCGTCTTCTTTGGCAAGCCGTTGTTGCAACAACAGGAACGAATCAGCTGGTCTGGGGTCCAGCCAGAAGGACAGCGTCTCCCCTTTGGTACGCTCCCGGGGCACAGATAGAGGCCACGGTTTTGGCTTTGGCATTGCTGCTGTTGACTTCCTTTCAGCCTTCCTTGCATTGCAAAGCTTGCTCCGTTGCTGTAGAGGTAGAGAGCCTGCATGGGCCATTTCTGCACTGCACTGTTATACCACTTTCAACATCCTACGGAATTCTGGGGTTTGCAGTTTAGGGAGCAGCACGTAGAACTCTCAGCCAGAGAGTTCTTTGGCCTCAGTCCACAGGATGTGGAAAGTGGAACAACAGCACTGTAACAGTGTAGTGCAGAAATGGCCTAGGACTCTGGGAAACTAGAATTCAGATCCCTACTCAGCCATGGAAGCCCAGTGAGTGACCTTCAGCAAGTCATACTCTCTCAGCCTTGGGGAGGGCGATGGCAAACCTGCTCTGTATAAATCTTGAGAAGAAACCCTATGAAAGGGTCACTCACCATAGGTCAGATTTGACTTGAAGCAACATAACAACAAATTCAGAGCCAGTGTAAAAAAAAAAAAAACTTTTGTGGGTTATGATTCTCTGAATATCCTAAGCCAGCATAACTAGTGGAAGATTCTTGGAGCTGCAGAGTCTAAAAAAGAATATGATTGTTAGTTATAAGCTCTGAAATTGGCCACCGGTTGCCAAAGATGGGCAGCAATTTTGTTTCTAAGCCTGGTTGGCTGAAGTTTTGTTAGGATTTTGCCCTCTCCATAGCCATGTTGTTTGTGGCTAGTTCTAGCAATATCATATATTGACCTTGTGCCAGTCATTCTCTCTCAGCCTAGCCTACCTCACAGGCTTATTATGAGGATAAAATAAGCATGCACGCTGGCCTCATTTCCTGGCCAGAGAAGGATTCAAACGTAAAAAAAGCAACAACATTTATGCTGCATTCCAAGTGCTCTTAACTGACCAATTTCAGTGGCCTTAAAGGTACTGTTGTTTGCGTCCCCAGACGTTCTGATAATGAGCTTTTTTAGAAAAGCTAATTAGAAGAGGTACTTTTTTTTTTTTTGCAATTTCTTCCCTTTAAAAGCAAAAATACTTCATAGGAACGGGTTGAGGGTGTACCGTTTGTTAGGGAAGCACCTCCTGAATGAAAGGAAAATCCCAGGTTCAACGCCTACCATCTCCATCTCCATCTGGGAGAATTTGTATCCTTTTGCCACTCAGGCCATTTCTGCACTGGACTGTTATAGCGCTATTATTCTACTTGCAACGTCCTATGGAATCCTGGGGTTTGCAGTTTCGGGAGGGGCCAGCTGGCCCCTCCCGAAACTGCAAACCCCAGGATTCCATAGGACGTTGCAAGTGGAATAATAGTGCTATAACAGTTCAGTGCGGAATGGGTCTCAGAGTTGCTTATGTTGGGTTAGACAGACCAAAAGTCTATCTTGGCCTAAAGCACAGCCTGCTATTTAGTCAACGATGCTTAACAAATTAATCTCTCCTGGTTCAGTCCCACCAAACCCGGTGGAAACATCATTCACATGTGCCTCGGTTGCTGGGAGAACGGACTTCCTTCTCTCCATGCAGCTGATGCTGCTCATGTAGACTGGGGAGAGTTCTGACGGTGCTAATAGTGGCACTATCGTCACTAGGTAGGGATTATGAATACAAAACAGTTACAGGCGAGTAAATCTATAAGTAACTCCATATTCACAATCACTACTTTGTCACCACTGCCATGATCGTAACTCTCTCTCACAACCTACTTGACCGGCCATCTTTGGCAAGTAATTTAATTTAATTGTACTTAACTCAGTAGCTCATGGAGAATACAGGCCATTCTTCCTATATCATCACTACTTTTAAAAAAAAGAATCGGGGGATTCGTAGCTTTGTTTATTTCCAACAGAGCAATTTTAGTAGCTCACTGGTAGAACACATGCTTTGCATACAGAACTAGCACCTCCAGTTAAAGCAGATACTTGGAAACAAATTGTTCTGAAAGCTAGTTGAAGCAATCTTTCTGAACCCAGCATATGACTGCTCTCTATTTTATTGGATGCTTTGACATTATGTTTCTAATAGATTGGAAGTTGCTTCTAAACTTAAACTTCTCCCCATTCTTGCAGTATCTGCAGTACTACAGGAATGCTATAACTAACACTGCGTAAAGTCCTAACTGCACTACAGATGTTGGTTTTATGCAACTCTAACGGGCATCACTCCTAGCAAAAGACCCCGGGGAGTTGTAGCCTGGTGAGACTGAGATTTCTGTGTTAAAATAGAATTACTAGGACTGCTCTCCTTCCATACCGTGTATTCCTTGAGGAGATGGAATGACAATTGTCTTAATCCAATATTGCACCAGTACAAGAAATAATAAATTCCAAAGAGCATATTGTAGTAACAGTTTTTATTTGGCTAATCAAAAAGAAGAAAAAAATCTGTGGGCTATGTTTGAAAGCTAATGTATGTAGGTTTTGTGGCCTTTTTGTTGGCTGAATTACCGTAATATGGACTGTGGAATTTGTTTTATGGGCATCATGGCTGCCCTAGCAATTGCAAAAAACAGAGTAGGATCCAAGAGGTTCTTTGGTGTCCCCTCTTGTGCCTATTCTAGGAAGGGTCTCTATAATCATAGGGCATGTTGACTGTACAGGAGCAATATGAAATCACAATGACAGGGACTAGAGACTTCTACTATTTGCAGTTTATCACCATATGGGGGTAAAAAAGACCTAAGTCCCTGCAATAAGGCCACAGAGCAGGGGTGGTCAATATGGGAAGCTGTTGATTTGCATATTTTTATATTTTTTAGTTAACTTATTGTATAAACTGCCTTGATTTGTAAGATAAATCATTATTCTTTCTTCTGAAGCTATAGCGTGCTTTGCCATTCTGCCTCTCTTCTGAGAACTCTATGCGCTATGTTTTTCAAATGGTACGTGCACATGAAGCGCCAGGTTAAAAAATGGATGGAAGAGGATATTCTTAATACATTATAACTTAGAGATGTAAAATTTCTGAAAACTGAAGGGATGGAGAAGGAACCGTTTTTTTCTATGTTGTTTTGGGGAAAAACAGATTTTCTGAGAAATTGAAAAAAAAACAATAGTTATACTTTTTACAGGTTGGAACTCGTGTTATTACTTTAGGAACAGAAAATGTATTATGTATAATTTGGTTTGGTGCAAAATTCTTATGTTTGTATATACAGATAATGATAACCAAATAAATTTTCTTTTTAAATTTTTAATTTTTTTGTTATAAATGGAGCTATAAAGTCTCGAACTGTAATGAACTTCTTTGGGTTTTGTCACGTTATGAGGACTAAGCACAAAAGAATAAAAAGAGAAGAAATCAATGAAAGAAAATTATTTGTCTCCTCTAGTGCTACAGTGTCCATCAAATATACAGAGCATTCATTCATTCTTGTAAAAAGAACTGAAAAAAAGGAAGGCAAGATGAGGATTTTTAATGATTTTATATCATACAGAGTATAAAATAATACAGAAATAATTTGGAAGGAGTAAATTGAACACCTTGTCTGAAACATTTTATTGATTATTCTAAAAGAAAATGTTCTACAATCTATTGTTTTCAATTTTTCCAAGAAAAAAAAACCTCGGAAAATCATTTTTTCCTGAATGTTTCCATTATCTTTCCTGACCTTATTGTCTCTAAGATCATTGAAGCCAGAATGCTGCTGAAGGGTGAGGACATTTTGCCCATTTCCGCACTACGTTGTTATAGCGCTATTATTCCACTTTCAACAACCTATGGAATTCTGAGGTTTATAGTTTCCTAAGGCCCAAGAGCTCTCTGGCTGAGGATTCTAAATGTCCCTCCCTAAACTACAAACCCCAGGATTCCACAGGAGGTTGAAAGCAGAATAGGAGCACTATAATACCATAATGTGCAAGGGCCCTGAGACTCTTTGGCATTGTTGTGGAGTGTCTCTACATTGCACAAATATAGCAGTTTGATGCCACTTTCATGGCACAGCCCCATCTCATAGTATTTTGGGATCTGTACTATGATGTGGTCTTTATCTTTCTCTGTTAGAGAGTTCTAGTGTTCTCCCTTGCATTACAACTCCCAAAGTACCCTAATTCAATTCTCAGTCTCCCTGGGAACTATAGCTCACGGAAGTGGCACTCCCTAGCAGAGGAGTCCCTCACCAAACTGCAGATCCCAGAAATCTGTGAGATGAAGGTATGACACTTAAGATGGTATTTTAGAGCTGTGCTGTGTGAAAAGATGCCGGGACTGCCAAGGAAGAGGCCGTTTCTGTATGCTAGACCTCTCATCACCATGTGGGGGCAATCCAAGCATGCAATAAAGCTTTGTTCTGCAAAGGCAAAAGGGATTTACTAACCCCAAGGTTTTCTTATGAAGTACTCACCAAGAACCTGAGCTTCATCTCTCATCCATTGGGTCCCCGAGGCCTTTTATTAATCATTTAACAACGTTGCCTTTAATTTCTGAATTGTCTGACAATTACAAGAAGTCCAAGAACTGGAGTCCCTAAGCAAGAAAACCTTGATTTTTGGGGGGGCCACCAAAGGGACTGTTTTGTCCCGTGGGTAGCTGGCTGGCAGTGATGTATTTAAGTCTTTTACTCCAAGTCTCAAGTCAAGCCGCAAGTCTCTACCTTCAAGTCTCAAGTTGAGTCTCAAGTCCTTCAAACCTCAAGTCTGGAAGCCAACTTTATACCCCAACCTATATTCCAGAATTTCTGGAATACAGTTTTAACAATTTAAGCAGAGTCGGCCCTCCACGTTTGCACTTTTGCCACCTGCAGCTTCAGAAGTGGGGGATAGGCTCCTTCTTACTCCCCGTTACTGACATTTCAAAAGCTTTAGAAGGAAGGATCCTTCTTCTTCAAGCCCGTTGCCTAAGACATTTGCTGTTCCCCTCTGAGAGATGCTCCCTGCACCCTGGAGGTGAGTCTTACTAGCGGGGTGCCACAGGGTTCTGTCCTGGGCCCAGTGCTGTTCAATATTTTTATCAACGACTTGGATGAAGGAATAGAGGGCACACTCATCAAATTCGCAGATGACACCAAATTGGGAGCGGTTGCTAATACGCCAGAGGACAGGATCAAAATTCAAAAGGACCTGGATAGGCTGGAGAGCTGGGCCAAGGCTAACAAAATGAAATTCAACAGAGAGAAGCGTAAGGTCCTACACTTAGGTAGAAAAAATGGAATACAGAAATATAGGATGGGGGACAAGTGGCTGGATAGCAGTACGTGTGAAAGGGATCTAGGAGTCTTCATAGACCACAAGCTGAACATGAGTCAGCAGTGTGATGCAGCAGCCAAGAAGGCCAATGCAATTCTCGGCTGCATCAACAGGAGTATGGTGTCTAGATCAAGGGAGGTACTGGTACCACTCTACTCTGCTTTGGTTAGACCTCATCTTGAATACTGTGTCCAGTTCTGGGCACCCCAATTCAAGAAGGACCTGGTCAAGCTGGAGCAAGTCCAGAGGAGGGTGACCAAAATGGTGAGAGGCCTGGAAGACATGCCCTATGAGGATAGACTTAGAGAGCTGGGGATGTTTAGTCTGCAGAAGAGAAGGTTGAGAGGGGGGACATGACAGCCATGTTTAAATATTTGAAGGGATGTCATGTAGAGGAAGGAGAGGGCTTGTTTTCTGCTGCTCCAGAGACTAGGACAAGGAGCAATGGATTCAAGCTGCAGGAAAGGAGATTCCACCTGAACCTCAGGAAGAACTTCCTGACGGTCAGGGCTGTCTGGCAGTGGAACATGCTGCCTCAATGGAGTGTGGTGGCGTCTCCTTCCTTGGAAGTTTTTAAGCAGAGGCTGGACGGCCATCTGTCGGGAGTGCTTTGAGGGTGTTCCTGCATGGCAGGGGGTTGGACTGGATGGCCCCTGGGGTCCCTTCCAACTCTACATTTCTATGATTCTATGATTCTATAAGGCTCTTCCAATATGCAGTGAGTTCAGGCTGCTGAGCAGACCTCAAGCCCATTGCCTAACCTGTTTGCTGCTCCCCTCTGAGAAATGCACCCACACTTTGGGCTTGAGGCAGATTGTTATGTGACCAGTAGGCAAAAAGAGATGGAAATGTCCCAAGTAATAAGTTTTCTAGATGAATGTGTTATGTTACTGAACCAAGGGCAGCAAGTCAGTCACTAAAAATATCCAAGTCTTGAGTCAAGTCAAATCAGTGCATCATTGATTGCTGAATCGAGTCTGAGTCGAATCACTGAAGCGACTTAAGTCCGACTTGAGCCCGAGTCAGGCGACTGGAGGCTACATCACTGCTGGCTGGGCCGCCAGCACTTGTCCCAAGGCTAGGTACCCCTCAGGAGCAAAAAAGAGGGGCGGTGGTTAATTTGTGAGAAGGACTCGGGGACGAGTAGGAATCTCCCAGGTGAATAATATCAGAACGGATGTGAAGAAGGAATTTTCCACGTTCCCAAATCAAGACCTCAATCCTAGTATTAACTACTGATGAGAGAAGAGCAATTGATTTACTTTTTATTGGCCCACTATTAACTCAGTTGATAGCATGGGTCTACTATACTTGGAACTAACCGAGAGGACTGCAGTACGCTGGGGAAAGATGTCCAGATGTTGTTGGACTGCATGTCCCAGCATTCCTCACTCTGGTCTGTGCTGGCTGGGGCTGATGGAACTTATAGTCTGACAACATCTGAAGGGCCACATGATTCCCATCCCACTGTACCATGATGTAGGATTGCCAGGTCAAGATTACCCCTAGACCTGAGAAGCAGAGACCGCCCCCTCATGATGTCACAAGAAGGGGACGCTGATGATGTCATGGACGGCAGGCTCTGATGATGTCATTCAATGTGATCCAGTAGACATCACACATAGTTGCACAAAATATGCCGTTCAATTTTTTTAAAAGAACAAGTCTAACAAATGAGGAAAGTATATACAGTTGTCTCTCCACTTCTGCCGATTCAGCATTCACATATTTGATTATTCATGACTTATTTTACTTTATCTATTTAAAAAAAATCTTATTATATTTATATATTTCTATTTCTATTTATTATATTTTATCATATTCTTATTTATATTTCTCTTATATTTCTCTTATTATATTTATTATATGTTCTTTTGCAGGTATACCTAGAGCTTTGCTAGAAGTCATGGGGGAGGACTTAGAGATTCCTAGAGAAATGTTCTCATGTTAAAAAAAAATAGCATTCACAATTTTTATTTTTATTCACTGCTTTGGAGGGGGGGTCTTGTGCCCCAACCCCTGTGAAAGTGGAAGGCTGACCGTATACACACCACATTCAAATGAAAAAAATACCAACCAAGAAATGGGGAAACTATAGATAAGCCCACTGTTCGAATAAATCTAACAAATGAGGAAAATATATACATATACATATATAACTACAACTTTACCCACAGCTTTCAAGATAGCACCCCTGCCCTGAGATTCCTCACCTGTGCACTGAAGACTAAATAAGATGATTTCTACGATTTATGATTCTAAGGTAGTCCAGGCCCTGAGATGTGGCAACCCAAGCTAGAAGTTACAATCCTACATAGCATTTAACCAGGAGCAATCATAGAATTATAGAGTTGGAAGAGACCCCAGGGGTCATCCAGTCCAACCCCCTGCCATGCAGGAACCCGCATCACAGCACTCCCAACAGATGGCTATCATTTGGAACTACTCTAGTTGGACTCACAACTGAATTTAGGGCTATAGTGAAGGTACAGTGGCAAGCCAGGGTAGTGAATAATTTGAGTGTTAGACTAGGACTCTGAGAAACCTGGATTTGAATCCCTGTTCGGTCACAGAAACCAGTAAAGAAGCGGCTTCATCCTCGGATCCATTGCAGAAAAGGACTTGCTGTGCAAGGCATGGGTGTGTGTGCTGCTACCAGGGCGTCTCATACAGTGTCCCATCATAAGCAGGACATTTCATGACATACTCAATACACATTATCGCCATTCCCCAAAGCGTTGCACATCACATCCAGGACGTAGCTAAAGTCCCGTCTCGTAGCTTCCGATGCAGGATCTCGGACAAAGTTTCTTTTCTCAGGGGGATGGGGCTCTCAAAACATGAAACCATTGTGTAAAAATTATGAAAGGGGGCTTGGGGTGGGGGGGATGTTCCAGCTGGTGATAAAAGGATACCCTGGGATTCCCTTGCACTTTTCGGATTCCCTGAGTGGATTTTATTGAGTGAGCGATGGACATTCCTAAGGGTTTCTGGCATGATTTACAGATCTTTGTTACACAAATGCTCCCCCACCCCAAGACACATTCTTTCTTCTACCTCCCAAAAGCCATTCGTCATTGCCCTCTAAATGAAGACCGGGCAAGTGAACTCCGGCTAATGACCCTAACGGAATTCCTTGGGAGTCCCTCTCTTGTGATTTCCTTTTGTTTACTGTACAAAGAATTATTTTTTAAGGAAGAGAGAGAGGGGTGGGGAAGCCTTGCAAGAAAGGAAGGTTTGAGAATAATGCCATTTTGGGGTGTTGGGCCTGCCCAAAAGGTTGCATCAGCATTTCTCCCCCTCGGTTTTTTTTTTCCCACATAGAGAAGTCAAAAGGTTGGCAGTGAAAGTGGGCCATTAATCAGGGAGAAGCAGACAGGAAGGGAGGAAAGCGACTCTGCTATTTTTCACCGGGTGACTTGTTATTAAAAGCAGTCCCCATCGCAGGGACAGATAATATCTTTAAATCTCCCCATCAAAGCAATCAACACTTGCTTTAATTATGTTGCTCGAATGCTGACAGGGTCCGGGTTGCCATGATTTTTTTCCCAATCATGTTCCAGCAGCTACTATACCAGCAGGTGAATTTCCCCCTCCAATATAGGCCGTTTCTGCACTCGACTGTTATAGTGCTATTATTCCACTTTCAACATCTTATGGAATCCTGAGGCTTGCAGTTTAGGGAGGAGCATTTAGCATTCTCACAGCTAGAGAGCTCTCTGGCATCAATAAGCCACAAGCCCCAGAATTCCACAGGATGTTGAAAGTGGAATAATAGCCCTGTAATGGTGCAGTGCAGACATCGCCTTTGTCTGAGATCCTGCATTGGAAGGTAAGACACGGAACTTTGCAATGACGTAGCTACGTGTCTAATAAAGGTCCCTCCTTAAACTGCAAACCCCAGGATTCCATAAGATGTTGAAAATGAAATAATAGCACTATAACAGTCGAGTGTGGAAATGGCCATAGAGTTTTTATTTCTCTCTGGTGTTACTAGAACACAGCCAAGGAAGCTGAGCAGTGGCTGAAAAAAGGAAAGGCTGCTTCGCACGGTATGTCGCTAAGCCATGGAATTTGCTGCCACAAGGTGTAATGATGGGCACCAACTTGGCCAGCATTAAAAGGCAAGTTTGTAGATGATAAGGTACCAAGGAATACTAGCTGTGATAGCTATATACTGTATTTGCTGCCGTATAAGACTTACTCCCTCCCCCCCAAATATACTGTTTGGAAATGGGCTGCACCTTATATGCTGGTGTGTCTTATACATTGGCAAATAATACTTACCAGTGTATAAACGGGGTGCGTCTTATAGACAGGTAGGTCTTCTACACTGGCAAATACGGTATTGCCTCCAGGATTGGGGTAGTTATTGTTATGTGATTTCAATTTATGAGAGACTTCCAAGAGACCCTGTTATCAACAGCCCAGGTCTTGTATCGCAAATTCAGGCCTGTGGATTCCTTGAGTGAGGCCATTTCCACACCTTACTGGATCCCGTGGTTGTCCCGTTGCAATCCTAGCAGTGCCTTTACCCGTGTGGGAGAGCAACGCACCCAGCCGTCTCCCTGTGGAAAGGAGCACAGGTGACATGCGCCTTCCTTCCACAGCACAGCTGGCCTCTTTCCTGTGCTTCGCTGGGAAGGAAGTGTCCACAGTGCGCTTCCACCCCTTCTGCATGGCCAGTGGTGACTGGAGCATCATGCAATCCAGGGCGCATAATAGATTTATTCTGTTAAGGGAATACCCGCCATACTCCACAATATTGTGACAGATGGGGACAGGATGGCAGCGGGACCACAATGACGTTGTGCAAAAGCGCAACTCATGGACTGCTGCCATCCTGTCCCCCATCGTGGGACAGAGAAGTCATGTGGAAATGGCCTGAATTGATCCCCCTGTAATGTGGTCTTCCTCTTTTCCTACTCTCAACCTTGTTGTTTTTGTTGTGCGTCTTCGAGTTATTTCTGACTTATGGTGACACTAAGGCAAATCTGCCATAGGGTTTTCTGGGGCTGAGAGTGTGCATTGCACTCAGGGTCACCTAACGGGTTTCCATGGCCGAGCAGGAAATCCAACCCTGGTCTCCAGAGTCGTAGTTCAACGCTCAAAGCACTACACCATGCTGGCTCTCAATCTTACTAAGCATTATATTCCTTTCCAACTAACCTTAGCCTCAGTTTAGTCAGTTTGGGTTCTGGTGATCACTCAGGCTTGAGTTGGTCTAGAACCATTCATTGGTCTTTTCAGTGGGCCACCGTATTGATAATCTGGCACAAAGAGTCTGCCTCTAAGTCACTGATTTTAAAAAAATTCAGATGCAGGAGAAAATGAAACTGATTGATTTCCTTGCCTTTCTTATTCACAAGAGGACTGGTACCCAAAAAGAGGGCCCGGATCTGGCAAATAGAAACCTATGAAAGAGTTGGCAAGGGTAGATAGGATTGGAAGGAAAGAGGATGGATCCCAAACTGGAATTGTTTGTATGGCCAAGTAAACACACCACACACTGATATTGGGAGAAAATCGTGTCGTGGGGCAGTCAGGGAGAATAAATCTTGCACAGTTCTTTCATTCGTCTCAAAAAGGAAGGAGCGCAACTGGTGGGATGAACTCACCACTGAAGAATATACAAAGGGCTACAAAGGCTGATTTCAGACTATAAAGTGTCTGAACGTTTTTATGGCCGAATGGGCCATTAGGAATGGCTGAGCAGTTTAGACAGCACTAAGGCCAACAAAGGCAACTAAGAGTAAAAAGAGACCCCGATGCACAGGGAATCTGTTGTTGTCAGCTAAACCTGTTGGGCTGGATTCTTGAACATGAATGCTCTTTGCATGCTCTGGACACAAGATGACATAAACGTCATTTCCGCACTAATCTGTTATAGTGCAATCATTCCACTTTCAATGTCGTATGGAATCCTGGCCTTTGAGACCCCTCCCTAAACTGCAAACCCCAGGATTCCATAGGATGTTGAAAGTGGAATCATGGAGCTATAACGAGCTAGTGCAGAAATGGCCACAGTGAGCCCTCGGTATCCATAGGCTTTAGTTCTAGGACCATCCATGGATGCCATAAAATCCATGGATGCTCAAGTCCCATTATATATATAGTGGAATAGTAAAATGAGAGACCTTCTATAAAATGGCAAAATCAAGGTCTACTTTTTGGAATTTATTTTTGAAAATATTTTCAAGCTGTGGAGGGTTGAATCCATGGCTACAGAATCCGTGGATACGGAGGGCCAACTGTACATGCCTGAGGCGTACAATTTCTTGAACTAATGCTTAGGTCCTAGCATGACTGAGGATTCCTGAATTTGATGCAGAAATGAGAAATGTCAATTCCTCCAAATATGTTGTTTGGCTACACTTTCCCTGACGTTTTATGGGATTTACCTCTAAGCCAGTGGTTCTCAACCTGTGGGTCCCCAGATGTTTCTAGACTTCAGCTCCCAGAAGCCCTGAGCATTGACCATAGTGGCTAGGGCTTCTGGGAGCTGAAGTCCACAAACATCTGGGGACCCACAGGTTGAGAACCACTGCTCTAAGCCCATCTAAAGACATTTCCGCACTAGACTATTACAGCGCTATTATTCCACTTTCAACCTCTTATGGAATCTGGGGTTTGCAGTTTCGGGATGCACTGGATAGGATTCGGGATAGGAGGTTGAAAGTGGAATGATAGCGCTGTAACAGTCTAGTGCGGAAATGGCCTTAGACTGCTGCCCGAATTCTAATCACATCTGTTGTGGAATTCAGCATGTACTTAAGACCACGGCCTTATGACCATTGTTTGGAGTTTTCCAGTTTTCCTTTTCCTTTTCCTTTCCCATTCTCTTTTCCTTTTGTGCTATTGTCTCTTTAGATTGTAAACCTTAAGGCTGGGCCTGTTTTGGATTTTTTTAAAAATTGTTCTGTAAGTTTTTCTGAGAGCTTTCCCAGTCACAGAGCAAGATACACATGCTATAAATTTATATGAGCATCTAACCCTTGACATCATCCTGCCCAATTGACTTTCTGGCTAGGACTGATGGGAAACGCAGTCTAACGACATAGAATCATAGACTCATAGAGTTGGAAGAGACTACAATGGCCATCGAGAGTCCAACCCCATGCCACACAGGAACACACACTCAAAGCATCCCCAGCAAATGGCAATCCAGCCTCTACTTAAAAACCTCCAAAGAAGGTGAATCCACTACACTCTGAGGCAGCATGCTCCACGGTTGAATGGCTCTTACTGTCAGGAAGTTCATCCTGATGTTTAAGTGAAATCTCTTTTCCTGTAGTTTGAATCCATTGCTCCATGTTCTAGTCTCTGGAGCAGCAGAAAACAAGCTTGCTCCATCTTCGACACGATGGTGCGTTTGGAGGACTACCTATTATCTGCCCATTTCTGCAGTAAATAATGCACATGGAACTCAGTGGGATTTACTTCTGAGGAGACCGGCACAGGATTACATTGCAAATTTCTCCCTTCTCAAAACTATGGTGCTAGAGAACACTTCACTTCAGCTAGATTGTGTCCTTAAGAGTTCTTGCCCTTAGGATTAGGTTGCACGCCAAGGCCATTTCCGCACTAGCCTGTTATAGTGTTATTAGTCCACTTTCAACATCCTATGGAATCCTGGGGTTTGCAGTTGAGAGACGGACATCCCTAAACTGCAAACCCCAGGATTCCATAGGATGTTGAAAGTGGAATGACAGCACTATAACAGGCTAGTGTGGAAATGTCCCAAATTGTGTCAAGCAGTTCTGGAAATGAATCAAGTCAAGCCCAGGTCTTCCTCCCTCTCCCCTACTCCATTGTTACCGGTCACTTTAGTTCATTTGCGTCAATGCCCCGGTGACCTCTGACCCCCGCTGTGTCCCCCAATCTATTTACAGGCCCCCAGTCCTCAGTGCTCAGTGTGCATTGATGTCCCCTCTATTCTCTTTTTGGCAAAGAAACATGGGTCCGCATTCATCCGCCCACTTCCACTTGGTGTCCCATTGTCCAGTCCTGCTGTTCTCCGTGTCGCTAACCCACCCTCAGCATCTTGACCTCTGGCTCCCCTCCTCTCCCAGTTGGGGGGGCCCTAATCGTCCTTGTGGTCCACCAGGAGGAAAAGGAAAACGTCTTTTCTTTTCCTTTCCAGTCCGAAGGATTTTTTTTGCTAGAGTTTCCTTCCAAGGGCTTTGATTCCTTGTCCCCTCCATCACTCCCCCCTTTCAAAGAACTACGGTCCTCATCTTTCCTCTTCTTGCTTTAAGGCAAACGCACGAGGAAAGATGGGATGAGGCCAGAGTCGATCCCTCTGAAGAAGACAAATGGCCCTGCTTTATTGCTCCCAAGGGAGAGATGCCCCCTTTGGGGCAGGGTCAATATGAACTTTGCAAGCCAACAGAAGAGGTGCATTTGCAGTTGGGAGGATTCTCCTTAAAGCACGTCCTCCAACAAGCTTAAAATCCAAGTCTGAGATCTTTACTATTTGGGCAGGCAAAGAAAGATCCAATTGCTAAAAAGTTGTGAGGAGTTGTTGTGGACCGCTTGGCTCCCTCGGCCTCACCTACCTCGCAAGTTTATTGTGAGAAGAAAGAGGATGGAGGAGAGAACCATGTCTCTTTTTAAAAAGTCTTGATATTTATTACTTTTATTTTTTTTTAATTTCATTTAGAATATATGTTGAAAGTGAAAAGGAAAAAAAAGAGAGAGAAAAGAAAAGCAGCATACAAAAATCATGCTATCCAAGAGAGACTTCACAGCTTCACGACATCATCACTGACTCATCACTTACAACTAAATTTAAGTCTGTACTGTATAGAAAAGTTATAGATGATCACCTACATACAACATTCAGTCTTAATATAGAGAAAGTATGGATATATTTCCCCATTTCGCTTGCAGATAGTCCGTTAAACATCTCCATTGATCCTTAGAATTATCAGTAGTCTTGTCTTTCAGAAATAATGTTAAAATATCCATTTCCATGACTTCATATAAATCCGTAAATCAATTATCTATATCTGGAGTCTTTTCCTTTTTCCAGTTTCTAGCAAATAATATCCTCGCCTTGGCGATCATATATAGTACGAGTTTGTTGTTTTGTTTACCAACATAATCTTCAATAACATTAACCATGTTGAGTAAATAAAATTCTGACTTCATTGAGAAGTCCATTTTTATAATCTTATTGATTTCTAAATGAATATTTTTCCAAAAGCTTTGGGCCTTTTTACAATACCAATAATAGTAGCAGTAGTTGTTGTTATTGTTGTGTGCCTTCAAGCTGTTTCTGACTTATGGCAATCCCAAGGCAAGCCTATCAGGGGTTTTTCTGGGGCTGAGAGTGTGTGACTCACCCACGGTCAGACAGTGGGTTTCCATGGCAAAGCAGGGAATTGAACTCTGGTCTCTAGGATCGTAGTAACTTAAATTACGGTCTTGCCCAATCTAAATGGAATCTGATCTAAATGGAGGTCTGGGCTTTGCATGAAAGGCCAGCTATTGGGCAGACCCAGTGTTCTGAGGATAGTGGCACATGGACAATGGGATTGCTTAGTCATGGAAAAGGAGAGCACTGCACATGCAGCAAACCTCTGGCAAGGAATGTGCTGAGTCAGTGCGGCTCAAGGCAGCAGGAAGGAAACACAGCAGGCTTTTCATGGGAGGCGTGAATTAAAACAAGAAAGGCCAAACGATCCTTCTTCCCCTGTATTCCTGTCTCCAGTGGTGCCCAGTTATAGTGGTGCCTTGGAAAAAAAGCCCCACACAAAACAACTGCAGAGTGTTAAGCTCTCTCCTTCTTCCCCTTCCTCCCCTTGAAAAGATCTGAGTTCCCGTCACTCCGATTCTAAGAATGGCCCACGTTGCAAGTGGTTTCCGTTATGTGATGAGGTTAGCTGTTTGAGAAATCAAAAGAATTGGAAGGGACTTTGGAAAACACCAAATGCCATCCCTCCCCTTTGATGCTAGAAATCCCAAAAGAAAGCTGCCCAGCCGTGGCTTGAAGACCTTCCACCAAGCGGAGAGCCTGGCCAGCCACCTCTTTTCAGCCAGGAAAATGAAAAAAAAATGTATCAGAAACTATTGGTGAATTGCCTGGAGATTTTTTTTTTTTTACTTATTTTGTTTATTTGATTTAGATCCCACTTTTCTTCCAAACTGGGACCTAGAATGGCTATGCGCATGAGGTCAGCAAAGGCCTCTGGCCGGAAGCCAGTTGCTAACTTTTGCTCCCAGTTATGCCAGTGCAAGGACTTCTGGGGCATTGTGCAAAGAGATATGGTATGTAATGGTTGCTTAGTGGCACCGACCAGTACCTCGGCCTCTAATTGGTGGCCAGGTGGTAGAGTTGTACCCAGGGCTTTATGCTCCACCAGTGGTCCAGTAGGACCTTGGCCTTTGATTCCCAGCAGCAAAGGATGGTCAATGTTGCAGCACAACTATATCTGGAGAACCTTCTGAGGCATGTCCACTCTGTACAATTATAGTGTAATGGTTCTGCTTGAATGGCCATGGCTCCATCTTAGGGAGTCCTGGGATTTATAGTTTGTAAGACATACTTAGGGCCTTTCCGCACCTTACCTTTTTCTGGCGCTAGGGTGCGCCTCTGGCAAGAGGCTCTCTCATCCTCGCTGCTTCAGCTCTGCACGAGCTGCCTGCTCACGTGAAAGCCCCGCCTCTTCCTTCCGCAGCGCAGCCTGGGAGTTTCCCAGGCTGCGCTGGGCAGGAAGTGCGACCGGCGCGGCTCCAGAGACTCCGCACGCCAGATAAGTGCGCGCGGGACCCGGGAGCAATGCACGATTGCTCACCATTTTCAGTTTCCAGCCAAAAATGAAAAGGTGCACACCTGCCGGTCCCTGGAGCGTTGCGCAATTGTGAGTGCATTGTGCAGACCGCTCCTCACAATCGCACTACGCTCCAGGCGCCCTTTTGCATGGCAAATGCCGTGCGAAAAGGGCCTTAGAAATCTGTGGTGAAGAGCTCCAGTCCATTTTTCTATAGCTCTCTAGTAGAGAATTCCATACCCCTTGTTGTTGCTGTTCTGTGCCTTGAAGTTGTTTTTTACTTATGGCAACTCTAAGGAGAACCTATCTCAGGGTTTTCTGGGGCTGAGAGTGCGTGATGCACCCGGGGTCATCCAGTGGGTTTCCATAGCTGGCATCCAGGGTCGTAGTACAACACTTCTACCACTATACATGCTGGCTCCACACTAACCACAATAGTACTATTATTCCACTTGAACTGCCATGGTCCTGTCCTGTGAAATCCTGAAATTTGCAGTCTAGGGAGGGGCATTTAGAATTCTCAGCCTGAGCCCTCTGGTGCCTCACAGAACTACAAAGCCCAGGCTTCCACAGGATGTGGCCATGGCACTTAAAGTGGAATCACAATGCCATAGTTCTGTAGTTTGAAAGAGCCCTCCATTTCAGAGCCTTCTACCATGAGCTGAATCTTACTGTTAATTCTAATAACAGCAAACCTATTGAACCAAGATCCCATGGCACAAATATACAATTAGAGTGCTGTTACAACTATGGCAATTAAAGTGGAATCATAGTGATAAAAGTCTGCAGCGTGAATGGGCCTCAGTTGGGGAATATTGACTCAAGACTTTGGCAAATCCTGTTGACCTAGTGGATCTACTTTAGTTGGGACTGACAATAGGATCCAGACCTATTTGTCTGTAGAAACTGCTGTGCCTGTTGATTGACACATGTCAGCCAATAGCCACTTCCCCATCTTTGCTGGTCTATAGCCAGATGTGGCATTCATTAGCATTGAGTTGTCAAGCAGTAAAACCACCTTCAGTCTAAGGGACATCCCCATCTCTCCGGCTGTAAGCATTGTTTTTAAAGTTGTCCCGCAGAGAAAAGAAGAACTGTCTCATTCGGCTAATCTGTGCTAGAAATCTGGTCAAGTCAGTAAGAAGGAGGCATGCGAGGGAACTTCCATCATGCACATCACAATTCCAGAGGGAGGGAGCTCAGCAATCCCTCCCCAAGTAAACAGAATGGATAGGAGAGGAAAGGTTTACAAGGTTTGCTCAGATAGGCACACACCTGTGATGAGCTATAAGCTTTTAAGAAAGAAGACGGAATTACAAGAAAGGCAAGAACCAGACAGACACAGAGAACAGGATGTTAAATCCCATCAAAGGGTCAGTAGTACAATTTCCACACACAGAAAACTTTAGGAGATCCAGAGATTTGCCATCTTAAGAAAGTACCCAAATGTGGATCTTGATCATCTGTTCTCCAACACACTGCAGGGTTGCCAACAACGAAGTTGGAGCTGAGTGCAAGGACAACCGTGTAGCAGAACCAGGGTTAAAGCTGCTGGACTCTAAGACCATTTCTGCACTACAGTGTTATAGTGCTATGATTCCACTTTCAACCTCCTATGGAATCCTGGGGTTTGCAGTTGAGGGAGGGGCCTTTAGAATTCTTAGCCAGAGAGCTCTTTGGCCTCAGGAAACTACAAATCCCAGAATTATTCCACAGGATGTTGAAAGTGGAATAATAGCACTGTAACAGTGTAGTTTGGAAAGGCTCTTAGTTGCCTGTTTTGTGCTTGAAAGGCTCCAAACCCTTTAGTTCTGTAGGGAAAGTGTTCGGATGCCCCTCCACCTTTTGACTGTCCTGTTTACTAGCTTTTCTATTTTTGGAGATAAACCCAGAAGTCAGAACCAAAGGTAGCAGCACTTTTGCTACACTGAGTATCATCACGGAACGATGTGAAGAGCATGGAAGTCCTCTCTCTGGCCTGAGTGTGCTTGTTTTCTTTGGACAGATCTTGGAGGACCCCACACCCGGCTAGCTGGAAGAGAATGCCACTTCTCATGAGATCTGAGTTGCCCGAACTCTGTTGCAATCTGATCTCTGCAGACATCAGCTCCAGCACAGATCCTCAGGAGTTAACAGTGTGTACAAACACAGGGGTGGGGGTCTCCAAACGTCCTCCAGTTTTCTTCTGAATGCCTCTCAGCACGCCGCCCCGAAAAGTGAAGGATCAGGCTAAGCAATCTCCTGGCCGACTTCAAAGGATTTGCATCTATTTGCTGTCTGCAGGAGACACACAATGCCTTTTCCCTTTTGACCCGACTCTTCATCCAAAAGAGCTGCGGATGCAAGCATTTAAGCCACTGGTGACAGAGAGGCAGGGAGATGGAGTTGGAGGAAGCATTTGCTGAAGAGGGACCCATAGTATCGGCTGCAATGAGCATTTTATGAATTTTCTGTTGCTCCTCAACTATTCTCTCCCTCTCATTCTCTGTCCCTCTGTTACGCATTTTGAGAAATCTGCTGCCACTCCAAAAATCTATCTCCTTGTAAACTTCCTCAAGCATTCCTTCAGCAGCTGGGGTTGCCAGAGTGAAAACCGGAGAGAGCTCTTGAACCTTTCAGGATTGCTTAGAATAAGGAATTTCAGCAGGTGTCGCTGGTTACCAGGTTGTACGACAAGCAGCACCTGCTGAAATGCTTTCTTCTACACACCCATTAAATGTACAGGAGCCCTCTCCAGTTTTCACTCTGGCAACCCTATGCCAGTACTGAGCCTTCTGGGAAACCTTCAGTGGCTCCTGACAGGGACAGAAGGAGAATTCCACGGAAACAACAGATAAACCGGGATGTTTTTATTCCAGAGACAGAAAATCCCAGCAGTGCCCTCCAGTGGTGCTAAAAAAAAAATAAGATAAATTAAATGTTTGACATTGTGTGAAAGGCAGCATAGTTTTGTGGTTTCAGAGTCAGATTATGACCCCGAAGACCTGCGTTTGATTCCCCCTTTGACCAGGAAAAACCAGCGAGTGACCTTGGGTGAGTCACGTACTCTCAGCCCCCAGAAAGCCCTGTGACAACAACAGCGACAACATGTGCCTTCAGGTCGCCTGTCGACTTATGGCGACCCCATGAATTTCCTGAAGTTTTCCGAGGTGAGGAATACTCGGAGATAATTTTGCCATTTTCTTCCTCTATGATTTAGCCTAGTAGAATGAGCAGATGTCTCTTCACAAACCCAGCAGGGTCGGCTGAGTGCATTTCGAAATATGCTTTTTGGCTTCTTTCTGAAAAGGTTTGGTGTTACTTCTGCAAATCTCAGAGGTTCCTCGAACGTGCCAATATCGTCCTCTTACTGCTCAGTAGCCCACTTTTGGCCACAAGGCCACCATCAGGAAACATTTGAGTCCCTTCCGAGGACATACCTTTTGGTTTCTTTGGGGTTGGAGCCGGGGGGAGATAAATGACCCAAAAGCCATTGACTCACTCATGGGTCGTGACCTCAACTGGTGGAGCACCAGCATAGTGTGTTCTCTCCCATACAAAGGGGGGGGGGAGCCCAGAGCTGCACTATCAAAGAGACCCTAATGCCCGTGGTGCCACCAGAGTTGGTAACCTTGCAATGACCCAGCCGATCTGCCTGCCAATCTCACGGTTGCTCCCCAAGAGCAAACACTAGAACTGTTGGCAAAGGGGATTTGCCTGTCTGAACAGGTGTGGGTTGGGCCTCACTTTCTACTTTGGGGGGTGAAAAGAGGTCACTTCTTTCCCCATGCTCTTTAGAAGACCCCACCACAGGCAGCTGGCCTGATTCTATGCTCCATTCCAGTAGCCATCACATCCAAACAAGGGCCATTTCTGCACGAGGTTGCTATAGTGCTGTTATTCGGCTTTTACATCCTATGGAATCTGAGGCTTTGCAGCTTAGAGAGGAGCCCCTTCCTAAACTGCAAACCCCAGGATTCCATAGGACATCCATATGACATCCTTTCCGTAGGACATCTATATGATGTCCTTTCAAACATTTAAGCATAGCTATCGTGTCCCGTCTTAACCTTCTCTTCTCCAGGCTAAACATACCCAGCTCCCTAAGCCACTTCTCACAGGGCATGGTTTCTAGACTCCTCACCATTTTGGTCATCCTTCTCTGGACACATTCCAGCTTGTCAATATCCTTCCTGAACTGTGGTGCTCAGAAATGGACACAATATTCCATCTGAGGTCTGACCGAAGCAGAATGGAATGGTACTCTCACATCCTTTGACCTATACACTATACTCCTATTAATACATCCTAGAATCGCATTGGCTTTTTTAGCTGCTGCATCACACTGTTCACTCACGTTCTGCTTGTGGTCTACTAAGGCTCTTAGATCCCTTTCACATGTACTGTGGTCAAGCCAGGTGTCACCTATCCTATATATGTGCATTTCATTCCCTCCCCCCAGCCTTACTGCCTTACATGCCTTCCTGTTGAAATTCATTTTGTTAGTTTTCGCCCAGTTCTGGGTTCCCCCTCAAATCCAGCCTTGCACAGAGCATATTGTCCCTATTGTACAAATTGTACATATTATAAGCATATCCTACAAATATAATTGGGCTTACTCAGAGGGGGATGAAATTCATCAGCAGACCCAAAAATGCCATCTGAAGCATGCTTTGTCTTCTGCTTATGCCAGTGTATATCGGGGGGAACACTGCAGAAGGAGACATTCAGTATCTCTTTGTGCAATGTCTCTGGTGAAATGAGGGAGCAAATAAGGAAGAGAGAGCAACCTTTGCTCTCCTTAAAAACTACATAGGTACACTGGCATAGATTTGTGCTTTGCAAACGGGCTTTGCAGAACTTGGCTCTAGTGTCGCTTCCACCAAATATAATGAGAGTTGGTCCTGAGTAAATATGTGTGGTTTGAGAGATGCTGGATTACCGCTCTGAAGACCAGGGAAACCCACTCGGTGACCTCGGGCAAGTCACACTCTCTCAGCCTCAGAGGAAGGCGAAGGCAAACCCTCTCTGAACAAATCTTGTCAAGGAAATCCCCATGATAGGGTCACCTTAGGATCTTCATGAATGAGAAATCTCCATGAAGGGACACAGCAACTGCTACAAATCGCCAAGAGACCTACAATCGGTCATATTCCCCCTTCTGCCCACTTCTCTGAATATGGGCAGGGATGTTACTCTGTGGCAGTGGCCCCTCATTAAATATCAAGAGTGATTAACAGAAATGCCCCGGGACTAAGAACCTTTCAGAATGCCAGGGATTCACCTAGACAGAGAGATTCGAGTGCATCGTTCCGTATAGAAACCTCTCCTAGAGCTGCCAATGATTTTGCCAAGCTGGCTCCTGCATTTTGACACCACTGTGGCTAGTAGTCCCGAATAGCCAATTGTTCCACATTTATCAAGCAGACCAGAAGAGTAGGCCATACCAGTTGTTTCTAGTTAAGTGGAATTCTTATATTTATACTGCAAACTCAGATTAGTTTTATCCAAGTCAAATATGGCTCCCCTTCAATTTTCACTAAGGAATTCTAAGAACTGTAATTTTGTGAGGATGCTGAAAGCCTGGCTGTGCATTACTGGAAAAGCATGGCAGCGACCCAGGTTCACTTTTGTGCTTAGCTCTGAAGTTTGCTGGGTGACCTTGGGCAAGTCTCTATTCTTCAGCGGGTGCTTCATTTCAATTAGTGCATGAAAGGAGCTTATCCATTTCTCACCATTTCTTTATACTCAGAATGGAAAGAAGTTGAAATCTATAAAAATAGCTGAAGAGCGAAAAAGAACAAGAACAGGTTCAGCTATCCATGGAGAGAGTGCCAAATGCTTTGCTCCTGGCAATTGGGCCTTGAATCCTTGTTCGTTTGGCTATGTTACCCCTGAATTATGCTTACGATTTTATTTTTTTTTTGGAAAAGCCACCCAATTTTAACATTTGTGGGGCAGGTAGGGACAACCTGTTTCCCTTCCATGCTGGAAACAGCTGCACCTGTTGAACTAGCTGATGCATATGTTTCTTGTCTTAGGCCATTTCCACACTACGCTGTTCTAGTGATATTATTCCCCTTTCAACCCCCTGTGGAATTCTGGGATTTGTAGTTTACTGAGACCAAAGAGCTCTCTGGCTGAGAATGCTAAATGGCCTTCCCTAAACTGCAAACCCCAGGATTCCATAGGAGGTTGAAAGTGGAATAATAGCAGTATAACAGTGTAGTGCGGAAATGGCCATTTAGAATGCACTAACGAAAAGGATACCACTGTAAATATCAGAGACATTTCTCACCTCTAATGTGTTTGTTTACCCCTATTCACAAAATCCACATGCAGGATGAAATGAACCTGAGATATTGTAAAAACCTGAGCATGAAAGCAAGTGACACGCTCTAGGATTATGGATGTTGAGAATATGAAAGTTTTAATCTAATACATTAGAGGAGAATGCCGGCTTGGGTAGGACTGCCGCAGTAGCTAGTTTGGGTCTGTGAATGATCAGCTTGCAATCGCTTGGACCTGTCCTGTCTTAAAGAAGGCAGAACTCACCAACGAATGGTGACATAGGAGATTTAGGGTCATACTAAAGAAATATTTATCACTTTTTATTTTACAGGCCTACTCCCCTGAGTGGCAGAAGGCTGGTCTCTGCTTTGGTTAGACCTCATCTTGAATACTGTGTCCAGTTCTGGGCACCCCAATTCAAGAAGGACATGGTCAAGCTGGAGCAAGTCCAGAGGAGAGTGACCAAAATGGTGAGGCGCCTGGAAGCCATGCCCCATGAGGATAGACTTAGAGAGCTGGGGATGTTCAGTCTGCAGAAGAGAAGGTTAAGAGGGGACATGAGAGCCATGTTTAAATATTTGAAGGGAGGCCATGTAGAGGAAGGAGAGGGCTTGTTTTCTGCTGCTCCAGAGACCAGGACAAGGAGCAATGGATTCAAGCTGCGGGAAAGGAGATTCCACCTGAACCCTCAGGAAGAACTTCCTGACGGTCAGGGCTGTCCGGCAGTGGAATGTGCTGCCTCGGAGTATGGTGGAGTCTCCTTCCTTGGAGGTTTTTAAGCAGAGGCTAGATGGCCATCTGTCGGGAGTGCTTTGAGGGTGTTCTTGTATGGCAGGGGGTTGGACTGGATGGCCCCAGGGGTCTCTTCCAACTTTACATTTCTATAGCACATGATTTCCCTCACCAACACATCTTGCATTTAGCATGCTCTCTTCTGTGATGAGTCAAGATTGAAACTAGATGTTCTCGAGATGTATATTACTTAAGATTAACTGATTTTCCATTCCACAATGGAATCTCCTCAGAGATATGGGACTCAGCAATCAGATTTGCAATTCAGCCAAGTTTATCCTCCAATGGTTAAACAAAAAACAAAGCACACTAAATGCAAGATAGGAAGGTGAGAAAAATCATCAGCTGTAATAGACGTCTTTCACTTGCAAATGCCATGGCAAATATATTACCTGATTTGAGGCTCACCAGGAAGGTAAATATAAGCTTAATTTGCTAGTCTGATTGCTGTGACACTCCCTGCTGAAATCCCATTGTGTGAGGGCAAAATGGGCTAGGCTCAGGGAAGATGCATTCTCCTTAATATCTAGTTTGACCCTTAGAAAACCTGAGCTACTGAAGAAAATCAAGATTGACACGGCACACAGTCTAGTATGTCCCTCACGGTGCAAGAGGCTTATTCTTGGAGACCGAGGGCCATTTCTGCACTACAGCATTATAGTGCTATTATTCCACTTTCAACATCCTGTGGAATCCTGGGGTTTGCAGTTTAGGGAAGGGCCTTTCGAATTCTCAGCCAGAGAGCTCTTTGGCCTCAGGAAACTACAAACCCCAGAATTCCACAGGATGTCAAAAGTGGAATAAGAGCACTATAACAGTATAGTGCAGAAAGCCCCCATTTTTGATGTGGATGTGAATTGTGCATCAGAAGAAGGAAACTGAAATGCCCAAAAGCACTTGCTAAAATAAATCAGTTTCCAAAGTGCATTCCATTTTTATCCTTCTCTTTCTGTTGTAAATATTTTTAGATTAGAGATGTACTTTTGGCTAAAGTGAGAGGTAATTGGAAGGGAAGGCTTGCAGATTTTATGAAGTACCATCCCTTTATTTCCGCTAATTGGCACATGAATTCCTAGCCTTGATTTGGACAACCACACCAGGAAGAAAGTGCAGATACCATCTACTTCTTTCCCCAAATTCATCATCATCCTTGGCTAGGTTGTTTTGTGTTGTTCTTTTTCATCCAAAAAAAAATCAAGGCACGTTGCAAGTTAAGTCCTGCCTTTACGAAACCAAAAAAAAAAAGAGAGAGAGAGACCTTTTTTGCCATCTTATGATGCTATGTACAGAAATGGAACATTGCACTTAATTTTTTATACATCCATTGGACAATGTTAATTTTTTCTTTAATATAAATCTCTGCAGGTAGGGCAAGGAGAAGAGAAGGGAAAGGTGCCAAGGAAATTGAGTTTCTCTATATACATTTCAGTTGGCTCAGTTCAATAGCTCTGGTGGCTCTTCCTTTTCATCCTGAAGTAATAGCCCCCGTTGTTCTCTCTCCAGTCTATTCCGGTAAAGGAACATTATAAATATGATTGATCTTCTGCTTTGTCTCTCCAAGAAACTTCTCAGTCCAGTAGCCATTTTCTTCTCTTCTCTCTCACGAGAAACAAATGCCCTTGAGAAGGAAAATACTTTCAACATCCTGAAGACAAAAAGTCTTGGAAAAATACTGTGGGGAAAGCTCTGCTTTTGGGGACCAGTCCCACGCAAGACACCGTTTTTGCTCCTGTTGCAATGGGTCACCAAAAGGTGTTGGCTTTGACACTCTCGCTGGGCTGAGTCGACTCAATGCCGGACAATCTCTCCACGTGTCAACCCGCCTGGCCCCAAAGATTTCATCATCAGTCCCTGGCAGGATGAGCTCAAAAAACCCATTTTCCGGTTGGTAGACGCAAAGGAAGTAGTGTCGGAGCAGCATCACCAAGCTTGTAGCGGACACTGGGAAAAAAGGAACAAGACATGGGATGAAAGCCCTAGAAGTTCTGCAGGAGGAAACTGACACCATCAAGCCTTAAGAGAAGTATTATTTCCTGGAATTTGGGACTGATCTAAAACAGGTTGGAGAGCAGAGAATTTTCCATGAAGCTTTGAAATGGCTTTAGTTTTTTTTAAAATATTTTTTCTTCACAGATCAGAAAAGAACAGAAAAGAAAATCAGCATACTTACGAGACGAAAATGTATAAAAAAGGAAAGAAAAAAGACCAAAAATATGATAAAATGTTATGCTAGAATAATATCATACATAAATAAGTTGAATTCACTGTCTTGTTCATCTCTATTTCTTTATAACCTTCCTCTTACTTATTACTTAAATAATGCTCAAAAGTGAATAGTCAGATAAACTCCCAATAGTTTATTTTTCTTTTATATAATTTAGTAAGATCTGCCATTTTCTGCTTAACAATCTAAATCAAGCAAACTGTTACTTCATATATTAGACCGTTTCATTCTGAAGAAATGGTGTTAAAAATACAGCTATCCCCCCCACAAATACGAAACACTTCTGATGCCAAGCATTTTGGAAATGGTGAAGGGGTTGGAAGCCATGAAGCCCTATGAGGAGTGGCTTAGGGAGCCGGGTATGTTTAGTCTGCAGAAAAGGAGGTTACGAGAGAACATGATAGCCATGTTTAAATATTTGAAGAGACGTCATGTTGAAGATGGAGCAAGCTTGTTTTCCGCTGCTCCAGAGACTAGGACAAGGAGCAATGGATACAAACTTCAGGAAAAGCGATTCCACCTGAACCTCAGGATGAAGTTCCTGATGGTCAGAGCTGTCCAGCAGTGGAATCTGCTGCCTCGGAGTGTGGCAGAGTCTCCTTCTTTGGAGGTTTTTATACAGAGGCTGTTGGGGGTGCTTTGATGTGTGTTCCTGCATGGCAGAAGGGGGTTGGACTGGATGGTCCCTGAGGTCGCTTCCAACTCTGTGATTCTTTGGATAAGGGATACCAACCCTATACTAATGTGAACAAACTTTATTTTTTATAAGAGAATAGTGGCATTTAGCGGGCTTGTTGCTAGGAGGCAAAATAGCTAACTGCTAGCGATGATTCCCCGACCAGCTCTCATTTCCAGTAGATGGAGATTCTCTCCTCGGGCCCCCCTTAGAATCCCTGGCACGGCTGAGCAAGTAGCATCTTGCTGCATTTTGATTAAGAGAAGGCTTCCTGAATCAGGGCGGACTTGTTTCAACAAGCAAGCATCAAAGTCAACTGGAGGGCAAGATGGAGCCATCCATCAAGGGCAACGTTAGGGTTGAGCGCCTGGCAGATGAATCGATAGAGCTCTGCGAAGGAAATGGGCTTCTCCCAGGAGCACGGACGCGCCTGGTTGCTTTGACCGATGGAGAGGGTGGGTGAGCGCTTCCCTCTTCCTCCCCTTCTCACTACAAAGGATGGGAACCCTCAGGAACGGCAGCTTGGAGAACAGTGCTTCCCCCGTCAAAGGCGGGCAGACGGATGCTTCTCTGCGAGTCTCAAATATGTGTGTCTGTGCCATCAGGTCACCGACTGACTTATGGCAACCCCACGGATTTCAGAGGGTGGAATACTCAGGGGTGGTTCCTCTGAAACACAGCACACAGCACCTTGTATGAACTGGCCGTCTCCCATCCAAGTGCTAACCAGGCCTGACCCTGCCAGTGGCGTATCAGTGTTCAACAGCACCTAGGACAAGTGTGGAAGTTGCGTCCCCAGGTGCGATTCCTTCTCCCACCACCACTGCCCTGAGCCAAGGAAGACCCCGGAGTGAATCATAGTGGGTCAGGGCCTCGTGGAAGGGTGGGGGGGTTGGCTTTTTTGTGCACCCCCCACACACTGGCGCCCAGGGCATGTGACCTGCTTGCCCCACCCTAGATACACCTCTGGACCCTGCTTCGATTCCAAGTTCAGGCAAGATTTGGTGCCTTTGGGATGCTTATTCTCTGTATCCAAAGAGACAACATGGTCAAGGAAGTGAGTTATGCAAGACAGTGAAATCCCACTTCAGACCTTGAAGAGTTCCAGCAAGAACACTCCAGGCTGGAGGTACAGGCCACGCAATGGGAAATAAGCAGAGCCAGCCCCAGACCTTTTGCTGCCTGAAGCAAAAGATAAATTGGCACTCTCATCTTTCCATTTACACAAGCCGGAGGAATGGGAGTTGCGTTGGACGTTGGTGGTAGCAATGGAATGGGCTCTTCCACCGCATCCTAGGACACAGAGCAGGATGTGTATTGCCGACTGTTCTGCCTTCCAGTTTCTTGCTATTGCTCCTTACCTACCCCCGACCCTAGCATCTGCTAACTGAGAAAACTGCCCAACAGGTCCCAACAGCAGGGCTAGCCCTTTAAAGAGAGTGAGTGTAAAGTGATGAACCATATAGTTATAACTGAGGGGGGAAAAATAATCATTTCATACAGATGTTAATGATGTAAACTGACTACAAGTGGCCAAAGGCTCATCCAGCCTAGACTCTTGTTCCACACACTGTTGTCAAGTCATTTTCTAACTTATGGAGACCCCCAAGGTGAACTATCACAGGGGTTTCTTGGAAAGATTTGTTTAGAAGGGGTTTACTTTTGCCTTTCTCTGAAAGAGTGTGCCTTGCCTAAGGTCACCCAGTGAGTTTCCATGGCTGAGCAGGGATCTGAATCCCTGGTCTCCAGAGTTATAGTATCTGGAGGACATAGGAAATGTGTATCCAGTATAGCAGGGTCGTGGCCGTTCAGATGTTAGTTGGACTGCAACTTCCAGGTTTGCCTTAGGGCTGGCAGAAGTGAGAAATTGTATATCACCATCCATCCAGCCCTCTATCCAGGCTTTGAAAAAAAATGATTTAAATTCAGAAAGCAGCAAAAATCAAGAGATTCCACCCAAACATTAGGAAGAACTTCCCAACAATAAGGGCAGTTCGACAGTGGAATACACTGCCTCGGAGTATGATGGGGTCTCCTTCTTTGGAGGTTTTTAAACACGGGCCAGATGACCATCTGTCGGAAGTGCTTGGATGATGTCTTCCTGCATGGCAGAAGGGGGTTGGACTGGTTGATCCTTGAGGTCTCTTCCAGCTCTATGATTCCGTGATTCTACGATAAGGAGGAATATTCTTCAAGGGGTTGCTCCACACTTCTCTGACTGCATGAGAGGCACCTGGGCTTGGGGCTACTGCCTTTGGCCTGTCTGGGCTGATCTTGCTAATCTGTTTGAACTAGCAAATGCCACCATAGTAATTTATGTGGCTTTGCGGGGGCTTGGAAATATGCTGGTGCACTGATTTGATGCCCCCAGTACTCATGCAAATCCAGCGCTTAAACGCCCACAGATATCACCTCATCAGTTCTGAGCGCACACTCCAGGAAACACTGGTCCCATTTGAAACTCCAAACTTCTCATTCCGCGCATTCTTGAACCTAGCCCCATTATTTTATTAGTCTGGCACACCAAGATGGGTGTTTGGGGAAAAAAACCCACAGAAAGTGCAAACGCTTATCTGTCGAGAAGTTCAAGGCTTTCTCTCCTAACTATCTGCCAATCGATAGAGGCCGCATATTTCCCACAGCCTCCAAAGCTAACTTTGAAAAATTGGGAGGGGCGGAGAGGGAGAGAAAAGAAGCCCTTTTGTGTGCCCTGGAACAATTTTTCACTGGGAAAAAAAAAAACATCAGGCAGGTTTATATTAAGGAAAAGACAATCTCTCTCTCTCTCTCTCTCTCAGCACGGTTTCCCTTCCATAAAGTGGAGAGGTTTAAGGGAACCTTGTGATCATTTTACTTTTATAGCCTTTAGCTTCCGACTCACTTGCCTCCTAACTTCTGCTTGGAAAATGGACAGCAGTGATGTATTAAGTCTAAAGTCAAGTCTCATCTCTACTTTCAAGTCTCAAGACCCTGATGATACTTTCAAGTCAAGTCTCAAACCTGGGAGCCAACTTTATATCCCAACCTCTATTCCAGAATTTCTGGACAGAATCAATAAAGTAAGTGTTAGCAATATAAGTAAAGCCGCCCCTCCACATTTATGATTTTGCCATCTGCAGGTTTGGAAGTGGGGCATAGGATCCTTCTTATTCCCCATTACTGAAGGAAGGATCCTTCCTCCCCAAGCCCATTGCCTAACACATTTTCTGTTCCCCTCTGAGATACACGCCCTGCACTCTGGGCATGAGTCTTGCCTTCTGCTCTTAGGAAAAGTTTTAGAAACTTCCTCCTGTGTGCAGCAGGGACAGGCTGCTGAGCAGACCTCAAGCCCACTTTAAGCCCATTGCCTATCCCATTTGCTCTTCCCTCTGAAAAATGTGTCCACACTTTGGGCTTGAGACAGATCTCCATGGGACCAGTTAAGTTGTAAGGTTTCTGGATGAATGTGTCAAGTTACTGAACCAAGGGCAGCAAGTCAGTCACTAAAACTATGCAAGTCTCAAGCTGAGTCAAGTCAGTGTGTAACTTTTGCTGAGTCGAGTTCGAGTCACTGAAATGACTCTGACCTGAGTCGGAGTCAATCGACTCAAGTCTACATCACTGATAGTAGTTTGGACGAGATGAATCCCATACACACATGCATACCAGGGCCTCCTTTCCTGCGCATAACTCCTTGGGCCTTTCCATCCTTGACTGGAGGCAACTTTATGCTCGGTCTGAAGTTTGCACACTTGCTGTGCCCCTCATCCGTCAGTTACCTCTCCTGTGGCACAAGGCACAGGGAGGTGCTCTCTTGACATGCAAGCTGCCAGCCGCTGGACTCAATGGGTTTTGTGGAGCCTTATCTCATTCTTTGAGATGCCTGCCCCCTGCTCCCAGGCTCTGCTTCTTGTGCCTTGGGACAAGAACCTAAGTGCACTGTCATGTTCACATCACAAGTAGGCAGGATGCATGCACTTTGGGCCATTTTTGTGACCCCTTAGACTTTAAAAATGGCTCTTTTTTTGTTTTCATCTTTTGCTCCAAAATGTCCCCAAGGAGGCTTGGGGGCCAGACGTGTATCTAGGGTGGGGCAAGTAGGGCATGTGCCCTGGGCACCAAAGCCAAGGCGCATACAAAAACAGTGCCAGAAGCAGCAGAAGAGGAGGATGAAGCAGGCCCAGAGGTAGGGGTGCAACTTCCACGCTTGCCCTAGGCACTGTTTTTTGCTAGATACGCCTCTGTTGGAGCCATTTTTCCATGTTTCAGGGGCAACGCCTGGCCCATTTTAGGCCCAGGGGAAGCACATTTTAGAAAAAGGGAGAACTCCAGCCACTCCTTGGGCTTCTCTTGGGGTTAAAAGTGGCCCAAGGAGGTCTTGAATCATGGCAAAAAATGCTCACATAGAGAGCATTAGGAGGCATTTGGGGACAAAAAAAAAAGAAATTAGTGAGAGAGTACGGTGCGGGATGCAGACCTCCAATGGGATGCAAAGGAAGCCCCCGGCTGCCCACCCCTCACTTAAGTGCAACCGTTGACCGGGCACCAATTTCCACGCACACAAATACCCTGCCTCACCCACAGACCACAATGTCACATTTCAGGGGCATCAAAAGTGATGTTGTAGGACTTTCAGTCACCATTTGGGCCAATTTTCATTTTTCAGAAACTTTTCATATCAATGGAAGATGCAGGAGAAGCAAGTCACTACATTTTCAGGCAATTCTGGGATATTTTGGCTAATTTTTAGGCAAAAAAAAAACATTGCCAGGAAGGAGCTTGTTTGTTTGTTTGTTTGCTTGTTTGTTTGTTTATTTAAGAGCTGGAAGGCTTTGGCAGTCAGGGGCCACAAAAGTGGGGCTCGAGGGCCCTTTTGCAGCTCATAGGCCACAGTTTCCCCACCCATGACTTAGGGCCATTTCCACACTACACTATTATAGTGCTATGATTCCACTTTCAACGTCCTATGGAATCCTGGGGTTTGCAGTTTAGAGAGGGGCCTTTGGAATTCTCAGCCAGAGAGCTCTTTGGCCTCAGAAAATGAGAACTCCACAGGATGTTGAAAGTGGAACAATAGCACTATAACAGTGTAGTGCGGAAAGGCCCTTAGAGCTCTGGAACCACCCAGTTTTGCAAACTGGCAGAAGTCCGGCTCATAGAAAGCTCTGCTTTTGAATCTATGGCTTAGTTGTAGATGACACATTTCTCCAAAGAGTACGTACATCCTCATTTACCTGTTTACTGGAAGACATGTTGGTTAACGAACTGATGCTGCTCGTATCCGTGACCACCATGGCTGAAGGGAACCGGGATGTGTGGGAATACTGAGGGGGTTCTTGCTTGTGCGTGTACACTGAGAAGAACAAAAAACAAAATAATGTCCCAACAGTTACATTCTGCTGCCTAAGGCCACCAGCCCAAGGTACACAGTAGCCCAAGGCTAATCAATAAAAACGCAGCGGGTTGGATTCACACTGAGTCAAGCTCAATGTTCCAGTGATGTCTTGACTAAACCACTGATTCCTAGGGGCCTGCTTGAAATATGACTAAGACAGGATCCAAATAACCAATTAAGAAGGAACAATCTTTTCATGACACTAAAAATTTACTGCTGAATTCATTCTGCCAAATGGCAGAGCCGGCCCCACAGATACTAGTATGGAAGGTTTTGAATCTTGGTGTTGCTATTAAGATGCATACAAAAAAATGCACAGTAAAAGACAGCTCAGGGTATGTTCCCATGAGCCTGTTTCTTTCTGCCCATGGTTGTAGCATAGCAAGGAGCTGCGTGTTAGCATATCAAAGTTCGGATATATCATCCTCAACTGCCACCAGCATCTCTTAGGACATGAAAAGATTGTCTTCTTTCACACAAGCCTGCTCAAAAAGTTCAGCTAACTTTGGGGACCCTGTTCTGTGTCTCCCAACCATCTGAAATCATGATGCCCACTCCTGATTTCTTCCCACTGTCCAGAGCTTAAACAAACCACAGTTTTCCTACTATGGATGTTCACACCAAACTGCAGCTTGCTTAAAATCAGAAGTGATTCACAACCATGAAGGAAGAGGAGAAGTGAGGGGAAGCCTGTCAGCCCAAGGTTCTCATTCACTTTGGCCTTCCAGACGTCTTGGACTTCAGCCTCCAGAAATCCCTGCCAGCGTATCCAATGGTAAGGATTACGGCCGTTGTAGGTGCAAACTTGCAAAAAACCAAAGGTTACTCTCTCACGACAATCTTTGGTTTGACCTTAGCTTCTTGATACATTGGATCATGGGCCACCATCGACACAGCCAGAAGAGCAGTAAAGTTATAAGTTTGATTATGAAAGTGAGTTCAGGGGAGCCACACGATAAACTTTGATAATGGCCATTTCCGCACTACACTTTCAACCTCCTGTGGAATCCTGGGGTTTGCAGTTTAGGGAGGAGCCTTTAGAATTCTCAGCCAAAGAGCCCTTTGGCCTCAGGAAACTATAAACTCCAGAATTCCCCCAAGGATGTTGAAAGTGGAATAATAGCACCGTAATAGTGTAATGCGGAAATGGCCAATAACTTTGTGTTTCTGGCCACCACCTGACCGTCCCCTGCCCTCCAACTGTTCTAATTTGGCAGAAAGAGTCTCAGTTAACCCCCTGTCATCCCACTTTTTCAGCTCCTCTAAAAATTTCCCAGTTTCTCTCTTTTCTACCCCCTTTGTCTTCAGCTGACTTAACTTTCCGCAAATTGAATTCAAAGTGCAAAAATAGTCTGCGCTCAGTTAACTCAGCCGGGGAAGAGGCGCGGAGGGGGCAGAATCTTGCCCTTCTCCATACATCCAGGGAAAACCAAACTTCACCCTCTCCTGGCTTGCGTGTTCTTCCTCATCTATAACTTTGGCCATCTTGACAAAAGTCTCTGATGCTGCTTGGCCACACGCATCCCAGTTTTCACCTGCAAAATTTCGGTGGGACCACAGACGCACACACACAGAGTTGAATTCCTCACTGGACCCCTGGAAAGACCAAACCAGATCCTTACTGTGTGAATTCTGCAGCTGCGTGACCGTGGCCATGAAGGGCTGCTGTGCCATCGGGTTGGGCGACTGCTGCATGAGCGGCTGCTGGTGAGGGCTGTGGAGCTGCTGGGAGAACTGGACGGGCTGGAGGGCGGCCAAGCTGCTGGCCACGCTGTTGATGACCGGGACCGTCTGTGCTTGGGAACTGTTTAAGCCTGGAGGAGAGAGAAAGACAAGAAGGAGCACATCTGCTAGAGCCAGACCTACATTCCACGTCAGAGAAGTGCTCAGGGGTGGGCAGGGAAAATGAGGGACCAAAACTGCCACTGTATAGAATCATAGAATCATAGATATGAAGAGTTGGAAGAGACCCCAGGGGCCATCCAGTCCAACCCCCTGCCATGCAGGAACACCCTCAAAGCACTCCCGAGAGATGGCCATCCAGCCTCTGCTTAAAAACCTCCAAGGAAGGAGACGCCACCACACTCCATTGAGGCAGCATGTTCCACTGCCGGACAGCCCTGACCGTCAGGAAGTTCTTCCTGAGGTTCAGGTGGAATCTCCTTTCCTGCAGTTGAATCCATTGCTCCTTGTCCTGGTCTCTGGAGCAGGGGAAAACAAGCCCTCTCCTCCCTCTACAAGGCACCCCTTCAAATATTTAAGCATAGCTATCATGTCCCCTCTTAACCTTCTCTTCTGCAGACTAAACATCCCCAGCTCTCTAAGTCCATCCTCATAGGGCATGGCTTCCAGGCCCCTCACCATTTTGGTCGCCTTCCTCTGGACTTGCTCCAGCTTGACCATGTCCTTCTTGAACTGGGGTGCCCAGAATTGGACACAGGATTCAAGATGAAGTCTAACCAAAGCAGAGTAGAGTGGTACCAGTACCTCCCTCGATCTGGACACCATACTCCTGTTGATGCAGCCGAGAATTGCATTGGCTTTCTTGGCTGCCACATCACACTGCTGACTCATGTTCAGCTTGTGGTCTATGAAGACTCCTAGATCCCTTTCACTTGTACTGCTATCCAGCCACGTGTCCCCCATCCTATATTTCTGTATTCCATTTTTTCTACAAGTTCCCTTGTATCAGACTTTAAACTGAACTCCTTGGGACAGAGATCTACCTTCTTGAATCCTGTAGTCCCATGCCTACTAATGAATGAATGAATATGAATAAACATGAACGCACGAATGAACAGCAGAATCTAATCTTTCAGTAGAACAACAACCAAAAAACCCCCCACCCCACTTACTTTGTGTGATAGCCATGACTCCAGACAATGGTGTCATGATGAGGTTCTGGGACTGCTGTGGGTTGTGGTGGGAGAAACTGTGGATATTGGTGAGAGTGCTGACCGGGGGAAGCCCACCTCCAGAAACTGTAATCTGCCAAGAAAAGGAAGAATAAAACATTCAAAACGTAAACTGGGCAGTTTTCAGAGAGATGGCATGCCCTCCTGCATTTCACAAACAAAAACTGGAATATGGGTCATTTCCTCACTAGACTGTTATAGGGCTATTATTCCACTTTCAACTTCCGATGCAATGGATGTTCTCTGTGGTCCCTGTGAAACTAGAAGATCCATCTCAAGTCACTCAGGGAGAGGAACAATTTCTAGAAACTCAGTTGACTAAGAACAGTAGTAGGATTTTATTTTTTTTAAAGTACACAGGTCAAGAACTTTAGTGCAGATGCACAACTAGGAAAAACTATTTTGTTGGATTGGAGCTTCCAGAATGTCCTATCCAGCATGGCTACTGTCTATGATGGAAAGATTTGGGAAATATCTATCTGTCTCTAAGGGCCAACATGGATGCCTTTGAGGCCCCTCCCTAAACTGCAAACCCCAGGATTCCATAGGATATTGAAAGTGGAATAATAGCCCTATAACGATCTAGTGCGGAAATGGCCACAGTGTGCCCAAGCAACATCAGAGCGTGGTCAAGATGGCAAAAGTCATTGAATAGGAAAAAGACACAAGTTAGGAGGTGGTGCAGCAGTTTGCTTTGGCCTGAACCTATTGGGAAGGGCAAGATTTCACCCCTCTTCTCCTTTTCCCCAACTGGGGTAACTGAGTTGCAAACTACTTTTGCACTTTAAACTCAGTTTGCAGCAACTGAAGTAAGCTGAGAACAAAAGGGGAAAGTGGGAGGAAGAGAGAGAACCTGGGACATTTTAAAAGCAGCTGAAAAAGTGGGGTGACAGAAGACTATTCCTGGCAAATTGGGACTGTTGGAAGGTATCAGATGGTTTGTCAAGCCGCAGATGCTGGGAGTTGGCAGCAAAATGCTGGAAGATAGTCCCGTGACCGCTAATGTAGCTGCCGGTTGGACTGTATAACATTTTCAAATATTTGCAATTTAGACTGAGATGTTCTTCCCCGTCCCTTTAGCCCCCTCTTGTTGGACTTCAGACATTAGTACAATTCTATCCACTCCTGTTCTTTGTTTGTGCTCTTCAGTTTCTCAGTGGCAGAAGAGGAACCAAGAATATTCCAGAAATTCACCTGGTGGGGTTATTTTTCTTGGCCTAGCTTGACTGATTCATGTCACACTGAATGATTTTTATAGTCTCCCTCTCTCCCCGTTGGCTGGGAATGCATAGTTCTTTTCTGAGATGGCCTGGCCTTCCATCCAGAAAGTGATTTTTTTCCCGAATACCTCACCCATGGTTACAGAAATTACTAAAAATTACCACGGCAGGGATTTTCCCCACCTCCACACTTCCGTGGAAATTTTTGGGAGGCTGTTCTTTCGTAAGAGAAACGTCTGTAGGAATATGGAGGGACGTTAAAAGAATTTGAAGAAAAGCAAAAATTTCTTGGCAGTGAGAAGAGAGAGCACCTTCCTGCACTTCATATTAAAAGAAAAGCCAGATCAAAGATAAATCTGAATAGCATAGGCTTTATTCGAACCAAATATCTCTAGGAAAACTGAGAGAAATTAAAAATTCCCAAGATTTGAGGATGGGACAAATGCAGATGAGTCAGATAGAAGTAATTTCCGCATTAGGCTGTTCTAGTGCTATTATTCCACTTTCAACATCCTGTGGAATCCTAGGATTTGCAGTTTAGGGAGGGGCATTTAGAATTCTCAGCCAGAGAGCTCTTTGGCCTTAGGAAACTATAAACCCCAGAATTCCACAGGATGTAGAAAGTGGGAAAGTAAAACAGAAGCATCCAGACCCCCCTCCCCCAAAGAGAGATGACCGGTTAATGAAACTTTGTGAATTAGCACAAATGGACAAATTAACGATGTTGACAAGAGGAAAACCTTTAGAAGAATTTGTTAAAAACTGGGATGTTGAACATGGAATCATAGCACTATAACAGTCTAGTGCAGAAATGGCCTAAGACTGTAGTCTAAGGGCCAAGCTAAGCAAGACTTTGGGCTCTTTCAGGCCATTTCCGCACTAGCCTGTTATAGCGCTTTGCTTCCACTTTCAACATCCTATGGAATCCTGGAGTTTGCAATTTCCGGCCCCTCCCGAAACTGCAAACCCCAGGATTCCATAGGATGTTGAAAGTGGAGTCATAGTGCTATAACAAGCTAGTGTGGAAATGGCCTCAGAAAGGGCAAATATTTCCAGAAGTGGTGATACTTGTTGCTGCTTTAAAAAGAAAAAATCCAAAAGGTATTTTGCCAGTCATGTCTCATCCTATTTTCCCTCCTTTCCTGCAATATTCTACAATATTTTGTTCTTAACCAAAAAGCTTTTTCCATCGCATGAATTGTGACAATAGCTGTCTTCAGTCCCTCATCCAAATCCTTCTTTTCAGTATGCTTCTACCTTCTTTACTACTTCCTGTGCTTTTAACAAAAAAAAATAAAAAATAAAAAATAAAAATAAAAAATAAAAAGTGGCCAAAAGCCTCTCTGAATTGGGGCAAGAAGAGCAAAACTTATTACTGGAGCTTCCTGCAGGATTTTCATGGGGATAAATTTAGGCTATTTCCACACTACACTGTTGTAGTGCTATTATCCCACTTTCAACATCCTATGGAATCCTGGGGTTGGCAGTTTAAGGGAGGGGCCTTTGAGGGCAAACCCCAGGATTCCATAGGATGTTGAAAGTGGGATAATAGCACTATAGCAGTGTAGTGTGGAAATGGGCTTAGCGGGCCAAGGAACTTTTTGTCTGATCTTATTTCTGTATCATCTACCTCAATGTTCAGAACATGTTGCAGTTAATAATGTTACCCAGCCCATGTTACAGAGAATGTAACAAAGTCATAAAAGTGTTATTTATTTATTTATTTATTTATTTATTTATATATATATATATGCGCACATACATTTGAAAAAAAAAATAAGACCCCAAATCCCTGGACATTCCTTCCTGTAAGCAATGTTTCAGGAGAAATGAGTAATGGATGCTTGTTACAATAAATAAGCAAGTAAGTATATGTATATGTATATGTATGTATTATATGTATATGTATATATATATGGCAACTTACTTACTTATTTATTGTAACAAGCATCCATTATCCAATAAGTAAGTAAGTATATGTATATGTATGTATGTATATGTGTGCATATATATATATATATATATATATATATGGCAACTTACTTACTTATTTATTGTAACAAGCATCCATTATTCATTTCTCCTGAAACACTGCTTACAGGAAGGAATGTCCAGGAATTTGGGGTCTTTTTTTTTTTTTTGCATTTGTATGTATATTTAAATAAAAAATAGAAGCAACCAAAGTGTAATACCTTACTGTTTTAATAAAGTACAACTAATATTGTTACTGAGTTTCTCGTTCACTCCGAAAAGGAAAAGAGACTTTTGAGCAATGAACTACTTTTAAAAAATATATGCTACATCTTCTAGTTAGGCCATTTCCGCACTACACTGTTCTAGTGCTCTTATTCCACTTTCAACATCCTGTGGAATTCTGGGGTTTGCAGTTTACTGAGGCCAAAGAGCTCTCTGGCTGAGAATTTTAAACTCTCCTCCCTAAACTGCAAACTCCAGGATTCCACAGGATGTTGAAAGTGGAATAAGAGCACTAGAACAGTGTAGTGCGGAAAGGGCTAGCCATAGATTTGAGTTGTGGTCCATCTTGCACTTGGGTTGTTAAAGCTGCGGATTTTGCCTCCATTGCCAAATTGAGGTGGATCTTAAAAAGATAAACCAATTGAAGATTTTCTGAAGGACTGGAAACCACTTATGGACTTTTTTGAGCAATAAGAAATCCAATGATGTCTCAGTCTGTGGTTAAGGTCATTAGTAACTTCACTCAGTTGAATTTAGTCAGAGCTGTAATGTCAGAAAATATTTTCTATTAATTGGTTTTTCTTGGCTTCAGAGATCTCTTGAATTTTAGTTAGCTATTGAAGCTAGGTTGTGTTTACGGTAGTAGATTAGTGTTTTAGTAATGTGTTTTAGTATTTTGTCTTAGTTAAATATAGCTCAGTTTTTGTTTTAGTTATGTATATATATTGCTTATATATAGTTTTCTTTTCCTCTTTTTTGTCTTTCTGTTGTTGTGAGTTGGCCTGTTTGTCTCAAAATTAATAAATATAAATTTGAAAAATCTTGGAGAGAAGGCTTTGAATCTGCCATTTGGACCACTAATGTTCCTTCCTGAGAATTGTTTTCTACTTAAGCCACTGGAGTGCCAGTGGTAATAGATCAATGAAATTATTCCCATTCTGGTTAAGACCGGTATTTTATAAATATAAATATCTGTGCAAATATTTTTATCTTTATAAATGAGATAGTTATAAAAGTAAAAAAGAGAAAGGGATTGTGGGTGTGTGCAGAAAAGAAATGCAAATCTTTTGGAGATTTGAAATAGTCCCCCGTGTGTGTGCGCGTGTATTTAAATGCATCAACAGGAATGTCACTGAAAGAAAAGAGCAAACAGCCATCCGCCCATCTTTCTAATTCAGGAGGCATTCAATCAATACATCAAGAATGGCTCAGTGTCACATTTATTGGCATGTTTCGAAGCCTGCGCCACTACCTACTGCTGGGGAAAGGTAAGGTCAGATGGCCAGCTTTTACTGAATTTACTTGGGATTTTTTTTTCCCATTCCAACAAATGCTTCATTGTTTTGTTTGGGCAAAAAAGAGGGAGAGTTTTACAAAATACTTGGGGGAAAAAAAGAATTGTTTGCTTTGCCTGGTAGGCCATTTTATCTTATCAGCACCTGAGCTACAATAGGCCAGGTGTGCTCACCATTTTGCCATCCGGGGAGAGCAGGCTGTGGCTGTGGCTGGGGTCCAAACCGGCGGGAGAGACTTGCTGGAGGATGGCCTGGCTGGTGGTCACCATAGAGCTGTTCCCGTGGTGGCTGATGGCCGAGGAGGAGGTCACTTCATTGCTCCCGGGCTGGCTGTAGCGGACTCCTGGGGAGAAGGGGAACATTTCAGACTCTTTAATTCCGTATTAGGTGATCCTGTCTTATCCTTTTGCAAGGGATTTTGAAGCAGTGCAACCATTCCCCCTTGCCAAATGGCGTTATCTGTGAAAACACCACGGCAGGTGGGTTAGGCTGAGAGATAGTGATCGGCTCAAGGTCATTTCGTAAGTTTCATGAAGGAACAGAGATGTGGACCTTTGTCCTCCAAGTCAGAGTTGGATACTGTAAAAAAAAAAAAAAAAATCTGGCTTTTCACACTGTAAAAATATAGCACTATGGCCATTTCCGCACTACACTGTTATAGTGCTATTATTCCACTTTCAACATCCTGTGGAATCCTGGGGTTTGCAGTTTAGGGGGGTGCATTTAGAATTCTCAGCCAGAGAGCTCTTGGACCTCAGCAAACTACAAACCCCAGAATTCCACAGGATGTTGAAAGTGGAATAACAGCACTATACCAGTGTAGTGCGGAAATGGCTTATGATTCCACTTTTAACCATCACAGAAACATCTGGAAGTCTGCTGGGGTCTGCAGTTGGAGGAGGCACTGGACCTGTTGGGCTGAGAATCTTAAATCTGCCTGCCTAAACTGCAGATCCCAGGATTCTATGGGATGTTGCCACGAAAGCTGAAGTGGAATCATAGCACCATAGCTGTATAGTGCGAAAGGGCTCAACAAGGGGTAGTTGTCCAGAATCAAAAGAACCCAAATGAGAGCTGCAAGGCTATTTCCACACTACACTGTTATTGTGCTATTATTCCACTTTCAACCTCGTATGGAATTCTGGGGTTTAGAGTTTAGAGAAGGTCTTGAGAATTCTCAGCCAGAGAGCTCTTTGGCCGCAGTGAACTACAAACCCCAGGATTCCACAGGATGTTGAAAGTGGAATAAAAGCACTACAACAGTGTAGTGCGGAAATGGCCTGAGTCTTGCATTTTCCAGCCGGCCATGCTCTGAACATACCGTATTTCATTTCCTCCTCCCAGCTGTTCCATTTTTCTCCATCAGCCTCCTTTCTGTGTCCACTGAGTATATCCAGCCTGTTGCCCACTGGAGCAGGAGGGGTCGCCTTGAGATTTTTTTTAGAAAGTGTGTCTGTACTTGTGTAAACCTTGAAGTTCCCCCAAGGCTGCTGCTGCTTCTCTCTTGCACGCAGGTGGTGGCATTTTGGCTAGAAATGCATATCGACTCCAAAATTTCACAGATGAAATCTGGGATCCGGGTGGCCAGGGCACATCGGAAAGTGGTCAAGATGGCAAAAGGTGTTAATGAGAGAGAACACACCAACATAGAGAAAGCTGCCGCAGTTTGCTTTTGCCTGAGCCTACTGGAAAGGGCAAGCCAGCCAGGTAAGTGCTTACAGGAAGCCACAAAGGAGGGCACAATGGCAACAGCTTTTGCTTGGCTGCTGTCCCCATCAGTAGATATATTGAGAAGCAGAGCTTGGAGGATGCTGGGAGTTGTAACCCTTTCCCCCTCAAACTCAGCTCTGAAGTAGAAGGCTCCATTTGTCTTACCTGGCTAATGACCATCGATAATTAAGTTTCCTGGAACATCACTGTTCAGGCTGTTCATTAATACATGCCATTGACAGGATGGTGTTCTTATTAAAATTTGGATTCAAACAGATTGTTTTTGGGGGCTAATGGGCAGCAGATCAAGGAGACCTGTGTTCAAATCTCCATTTAGCCACAAAGTTCCCTGGGTGTTTTGGTGCCAGCCTGTCAGTCTAACCTACCTTTCAGGGCTGTTTGGAGACAAATAGAAGGTGGTGTGGAAACCTACATACACCAACTTTGGATAAAGGAGTGAAAAATAACAGTTTTGCACTGTTTGAGCAGAGCGTTTTGCCTCTGAAGGAACGACAGATCCGAGGATAAAGCCTCTGAGCATGCACAGAATATCTTTCCCTAACAGGAATAGCTGTTGGCAGTTCCACAAAAGAAACTTCATTGAACCAAGATACTTCCAATACAAATCTGATTTCTGCTTTGAATGCAATAAATAAAACCTTTTCTTTCAATCCTGACGCTCTATCTGCGCAGTGCGAATAATAATGTTGGCCTACCTTGCATTTCTGTTGCATTGTTATCTAACACATAAGAAATTCAGGATGCAGTAGTCTCAAGCGTATTCTTTTAACACTGAAGGAAAAAACCATGTGTGCAAAAGTTTTGCGTACGCACACTTCTTTCTCCATGGATGAGGAAGCAGCTCCTCACAGTGGGGTAGTAAGCAAACAGCACAAACCAGCTATTTCCAAAAGGCAATACACAAGCCCAACAAAAGCTGGGATCCAGTTCCAAAAGAACAAAATACGAGCTCAATCAACTATTACTATTTGTTTAAAGACTGTGGTTTCTGGATCTTCAGTTGCAGGACTTTAGCATCTAATACCAGGCAGAAATTCAGCAACCATTTAATATTTACTTTTCCTGTTTCAAAAACTCCAGCCCTTAAAGCTGTGATGATGGATTTGGCCAGCACTATGCTGAGAAACAATGTAGTGTGGTGGTTTCAGCATTGCACTACAACCCACGAGGTTCAGTTCCCCATGCAGCCACGGAAACCCACTGAGTGACTTTGGACACATCCCATACTCTCAGCCCCAGAAGATCCCATGATCAGGTCGCCAGAAGTCAGAAATGACATGAAGGCACAAAACAACAGCAATGCTGAAAGTGCTCAATTTTGTTTCTTAAACTGTTTCAACGGCGTCACATGTGGTGCATCTTTTTAAACTAATGCACTTTTAAATTGCCTTTAAATTCAATTGAAATATTTTAGTTCATTTTTTCTTTTTCTTTTTTTAATGTGCATTACTGTGACAATGTTTGTGGTTTTATCTGCCCCTTGTCAGCTGCCTTCAGTTCCAGTATTGGGGTGAAAGGCCAGATGGAAATCAAATCAAATAGATAAAATGTCAAAACAACAAAAAAAAGTCCACTTCCTTTTCAACTGATTTTTTTGGCACTTCTTGCGAAATACTCCAACTGATTTAATCTGCTTATCGTTAAACTGGGGGAAAGAATCATGCAATTCTCCAGATGTGTCACTCCCAGCTTATGCTGGCTAAGGCTGATGGGAGTCCCAGTCCAGCAACATCTGGAAGATTGTAGTTTTCCCTTCCTTTCTACTGACCAACCTGCACTCCTGATACCTGGCTTTCTGGCTCTTACTCCCCGCTGAGCAGGTTCACTCCTTTATTATTTCTTGAAAAAGGCACCCAGTCCCAGTTTTGAGCATTGCTGTCCCAAAATGTCCTGCATCGTCCTCCTTTAAAGCATTGCCATGGATTTCTTGGAAAAGGGATTGCATCATTATTTTAGTCCGCTCTATGTGTTTACTATCTCATTATTGTTTGTAATTCAACAATAAGGCACGAAATATGCATCTGAAATGGAAAGGCAAAAATAAGAATCATAACAACCTCCAATGTTTGACCTCCAATGTTGCTGCTCCAGAGACTAGGACAAGGAGCAATGGATTCAAACTATAGAGATTCCTCTGAAAAAAGAGATTCCACTGAAACCTCAGGAAGAACTTCCTGACGGTCAGAGCTGTCCGGCAATGGACTACGCTGCCTCAATGGAGTGTGGTGGATCCTCCTCCTTTGCAGGTTTTTAAACAGAGGCTGGGTGGCCGTCTGTTAGGAGTGCTTTGATGGGGGTTCCTGCATAGCAGGGGATTGGACTCGAGGGCCCTTGGGGTTTCTTCCAACTCTATTTTCCTATGATTCTATGACTCCTAGATTCAGCCCTGAGTCTGGGTGGATGGGTTTTGACAGCGGCCAGGACTTCATTTGCACAGTTAAGCTGGTGCATCAGCCTTACCTATTCTTAGAGATGTCTCATATGGTACACCTTCATCCCATTTAGATACTGTTTTGCTCTCTACTCGTGTGTGACTTTGCAAAGTGCTCAGAATCTTCAGTTTGCTGAAGGAACTGCAGCCCGATTGCTAACTGGGGCTCGCTTCACAGAATCATAGATTCTTCATAGAATCATAGGTTTGGAAGAGTCCACAAGGGCCATTGAGTCCAATCCCCTGCCATGCAGAAATACACAGCCAAAGCACTCCTGACAGGTGACCATCCAGGCTCTGTTTCAAAACCTCCAAAGAAGGAGACTCCACCACACTCTGAGGCAGCATATTCCACTGTTGAACTGTTCTTACCATTAAGAAGTTCTTCCCAATGCTTCGGTGTAGTCTCTTTCTCCGTAGTTTGAATCCATTGCTCTGTGTCCTAGTCTCTGGAGCAGCAGAAAAGAAGCTTGCTCTATCCTCTGGATAACATCCTTTCAAATATTTAAATATGGCTATCACACCACCTCTTAACCTTCTCTTCTCCAGGCTTCTCTTTCTCTTGTTCTTATCCTGCCAACCCTTCTCTCTTTCCCCGTCTCTGTCACTGATATTCCCCCGTTTTCTCCTGTCCAGCTGGGTAAGTGAGACAAGAGCTACTCTTACAAGAATCCCAGAATCATAGAATTGGAAGGGACCACAGGGACCATCTAGCCCAGTGGTTCTCAACCTGTGGGTCCCCACATGTTTGTGGACTTCAGCTCCCAGAAGCCCTGAGCATTGACCATAGTGGCTGGGGCTTCTGGGAGCTGAAGTCCACAAACATCCGGGGACCCACAGGTTGAGAACCACTAATCTAGCCCAACTCACCTGCCATATAGATATCCCCCCTAAGAGGTGACTATCTCATCTCTATTTAAAAACCTCCAAAAACTGAGAGCATATTCTCTGAAATTTCACAGACAAAACCAGGGCATATGTGGCCAAGCAACATCACAGTGTAGTCAAGACAGCAAATGCAATTAAATAAGGAAGAACACACAAGCTAGGAGAGGCTGCAACAGTTTGCTTCTGCCAGAGCTGACTGGGAAAGGCAAGACTTCACCCTTTCCTCTATACTACTCCGCTACCAAATTTTACATTTTGGACTCGGTTTGCAGCAAGTGAATGAAGCTGAGGACAATAGGAGAAAGCAGGGGGAGGAAAGAGAAATTGGGACATTTTAAAAGCAGCAGAAAAAAATGGGATGACAGAGGATTAATCAGGAATGTATCTACCAAATAGGGACAGGTGGAGGGCAAATCTGATCACAGGTTATAGAGGGGTTTAAAAATTAAGCTGGGGATATGGATACACTAAATTGGGCAAGCAAAGTTCTTGGTTGCCCATTCCTGACCCACTAAGCCCATTTCTGCGATAGACGGATATAGTGCTATTATCCTGCTCTCAACATCCTATGGAATCCTGGGGTTTGCAGTTTAGGGGAAAACTCCAGGATTCCATAGGAGGTTGAAAGTGGAATAATAGCACTATAACAGTCTAGTGCGGAAAGAGTGTGATGGATTGCCGATTTGTTCTACTGGAGCCAGCTGGCCTTTGGAGGAAAGAAGGTGAAATCAGACAGGCCCCTGTTTCTATGCAGCGAGGTTCTTCTTCAGGTTGTATCCATAACCTGGATATGCACAGAAGCCATTCCTGCCACGGAAGCCCATCAGAATGATCTCAGTTCACGGCTGCTCCTATGATGACCCAATACCAGCAGTCCCACAGCAGCAGGAAGCCTTCTTCTCAAGATCTATTTGGCTGCCTTTCTTTTCCCATCCCTGATAATGGAAGAATGCTCTTTGACAGATGGACGTTTGCCAGCGTGAGCAGACGTCCCCGACACGAACCGGGTAAACATTGCTCAACTCTCCAAGCGCTGCCACCCGCATTCTTGGACTGTATTCCTAACCTCATGCAAAGGGTGCCCAGAGACCTGGGACAGATCAAAAAATCTGAAGCCTTGTTTGAACAATGGGCAGGGAGATACAAGGAACAAAGGGAGTTGGCTTGCGAGGGCCGGGGATTGTTTTCCCTTGGCAGAAACAAAAATAAAACCCATTCTTTTATTTTACTCCTCCCCACACAATTCACATGGGTTTAGTGCCTTTTAAGAGGAATGTGTATGTGTGTTGCTAAGGAATGTTTCCTCACTGAGAAAAACAAATACTTTAGAGCTTTATGGAACAATCCATAATTTTAATTTTATTAATGTAATATTGCACATTAAGGCCTCCTCCTCACTAGACTGTTATAGTGCTATTACTCCACTTTCAACACCCTATGCAATCCTGGGGTTTGCAGTTTATAACAGTCTAGCACTATAACAGTCCAGTGTGGAAATGGCCTAAGATTGCATTAATATGTCATACTACATGCTCTCCAAACGCCCTGATATGGCAGGAAAAATCTTGATTAACTGTCTGTCATCCCACTTTTTTGCTTCATTTGAAAATATCCCAGTTTCTCCCTCCTCTCTCTGGCCCTTTCCACACCGGGGTATTAAAACGGTGCAGAGCGACCTCCGACAGAGGTCTTCTGCACCATGGAGTGGATTGGGGCAGACTATTTTTTTGTAGTTCCGAAGCGACCGGAACTGGTGGCGCGGCGTGTTTTTTAAAAACCTCTTTTCAGAGGTGTTTAAAAAGCATGGAGTGCGCAGCCCATGCAGCTCCGTCGCCCCGCTCCGGTGCAGATTTGCAGGGCGCACTAGTGCATGCCTGCAGGTCTGCCGGGCTGGCGAGCTTCTTCAGTTGGTGGAGAGCCGCTGCCAACCGGAGGCCGCCATTTTGGACGCCGAGGCCGCCATTTTGGACGCCGGAGGACTGCGGAACAGCGAGATCGCGCTGCTCCGCATGGCGACGGACTTACCTGGCTGCCGGTAAGCTCCGTTTTAGAGCGTTTCCCCATTTCCCCCTCCACATGCGGAAAGGGCCCCTATTTCCTCCTTTGTCCTCAGGTTATTTCAAATTGCTGGAAACTGAATTCAAAGTGCAAAAGCATTCAATCAACCTACGGTCTTTCCGCACTACACTGCTATAGCGCTATTATTCCACTTTCAACGCCCTGTGGAATTCTGGGGTTTGTAGTTTACTGAGGCCAAAGAGCTCTCTGGCTGAGAGTTCTCAAGGTGTTGGGGATTTTGTTCCATGTATTGTTATGGTGTTTTGTTTTATTGTCTTTGTCCTTGATTGTGTATGCCGATGTTCCGCCCTTTGGTACAAAGGGCGTTATAAATAAATGCTGTTATTATTATTATAAACCTTGGAGCCTCTCCAAGCTCATTTTTCTCCCTCATTAATGCCTTTATTCACCTTGTCTGGAGTTGTTTGGCCTCTCGCATTGCAGTCTTCCTCCATGAAATGTTGGAGGTATGAAACAGTTCCAATTCCTTTCCTCAAATTCACGGTTTCTCTTTCATCAAATCCAAATGGGATTGGGATGACAATTTCCCTTCATCCCTCAGGCCCTCCTCTTCTAAGGCTCTGGGAGAACAGATGTTGGACTGCAACCCCCATCATTCCCCCATCATTGGTTATATTCGCTTGGACTGATAAGAGTTGAAGTCCAATATCTGGACATCCCCACATTTCCTATTCATGCAAAACACCATTAACCCCCCTCCTCAGCTTCACATTTCTAACCACAGGCCTTTATAGACTTCCTTCTGGCCAAATGGATCTATTATTTGCTAAGTACCAGAGCAGGGGGAAGAGCAAACACACCTTCCTCATCAGGTCCTCTGATCGTCTAAAGAGAACATGTTTTTAATCTGGTGCCGGGTTTTATAACTAGAGAAGACCTCTTTGTGTTTAAATGCAACTGGAATGTCTCATCAGAAGCCTTACGTGAATAGTTTAGATCTGTCTGACGCCCCTTTGAAGTGGGAGGACGTTTGCTTGATGAGAAATAAACACATCAGTACAATAGAATCAAACACATCGATAGAATACCAGAACTTTTTTTTATAGATATAGGCCATTTCCGCACTACAGTGTTAAACTGCTGCTATTCCACTTTCAACGCCCTGTGGAATTCTGGGGTTTGTAGTTTACTGAGCTCTTTGGTTGAGAACTGGAAGTGCCATTCCCTAAACTACAAACCCCAGAACTCCATAGGCGGTTGACAGTGGAACAGCAGCACTTTAACACTGTAGTGCGGAAATGGTGATAGTGCAATTCGTTTAGAAGAATTAGACTGTTTCTGCACTACACTGTTATAGTGCTGTTATTCCACTTTCAACATCCTGTGGAATTCTGGGATTTGTAGTTTACTAAGGTCAAAAAGCTCTCTGGCTGAGAATTCTAAATTCTCCTTTCTAAACTGCACACCCAAAACCCTGCCCATGAATGCCCTCTGGTGCGGGAGACTACAGCAATCCTCATAAAGATGACTTTACTACCAGAGTTACAGATGGGAAGGAACTAGACGATTGTTTTTGATGCCTGGTTGCAGCACCTACGAAATGCCTTTATGAGCTTCGGAATGGTTTTTATTGCAATCTACGTACAGAAAATGCCAGTTTTCCTGACCTGCTGGACAATTTTCACAGGCAGATTTTGCTTGGCTGGGATGTAGGCGATGGAATCCCACGAAATCTTTGCACTAGCACCAGACTTAGGCAAATTGCCTTTTCTCAGCTCAAGCCTTCACTTCCTTCCCCTCCAAATGGCACACGCTTCAACATTTCATAGATGAAAATGAGCACGTGTGTGGCCAAGCAACATTAGAGTCCGTTCAAGATGGCAAGAGTTGTTAAGGAGGAAGAAGACACAAGCTAGGGGAGACTGCAGCAGTTTGCTTTTGCCAGAGCCGACAGGGAAGGGCAAGAGTCTCTCCTCTCTTTTCTTTTCCGTCCGGATGAGTAAATTGGGTGCAAAGTATTTTTTCATTTTGAACTCAGTTGCAGCAACCAAAATAGGCTTAAGACAGAGGCCATTTCCGCACTACACTGTTATACTGCTATTATTCCACTTTCAACCTCCTGGTGCCCCGAGGGAGGGGCCTGGAGAATTCTCAGCCAGAGAGCTCTTGGGCCTCAGGAAACTACAAACCCCAGAATACCACAGGATGTCAAAAGTGGAATAATAGCACTATAACAGTGTAGTGCAGAAATGGCCAAAGGGGGAAAGTGGGAGGAGGAGAGAGAAGCCGGGAAATTTTAAAAGCAGCTAAAAAAAATGTGGGATGACAGGGATTAATCAGGACTGCCCTGTCGTTGTCAAAGGGTTGCTAAACTCTGAACACATGAAAGCCTTCTTTATAAATGCATACATGTATACATGTCACTTGTCCCAATTTAGCAAGACAATCTTGATTAAGTCTATCTTGTTCCACTTTTGCAACAATTTAAGTCTTTTACTAAAAGTTTTATAGCAGGATGATATTTGGGCAGAACTCTGAAGGAGACACCCACTTAGGAGAACAAGCCGGAGAGCCCAAAACACAATGGAGCTAGCTTAACGTATTTTTTCCCCAAAAAGTGATATTAATATGCTAACTACCTAAAGCAGGGGTAAAGGGGCAGTTTATAAAATCTTTAAGGTTTTTAGAAGCTCCCTTGGGTCTCATTCTGGGAGAAGAAGTGGCATACAAATATAATTAATTAATAAATAAAGTCCAGTCTCTGACATTCCCTTACCGCATTACTATTCGTATGTTTCCCAGAGCTTGGAAAAATTACTTTTTTTGGACAATACTTCCCAGAATCCCCTAGCTGGTCTAGCCATTTGCCATACTGGCTATGGATTTCTGGGAGTTGCAGACCTAGAAAAGCAACTTTTACAAATTCTAGTTACAAGGGATGTATTGGCTAGGTATATTTTAAGCCTTAGAAAGGCAGCTGTGATGAAACTAGAAAAGCCCAAGTATGAAGACATATCAAAGTTAGAACCATCTTGGCCTGTGGAGCTTAACCTTTCCTTTACCAGACAATCTCCTGAACCTAATTTTTTTTGCTGGAGGACCCCCAAAACCTAACCCACAAGTTAAATGTTTACATTTAGATTTAAATATTCAAATTTGTATTTAAGTTTCCTAATATTTATTTATTTATTAAAAGCTTCTGGAGACTAGGATTCAAGTCCCCACTTAGACACTGGCTGACCTTGAGCAAGTCACATTCTCTCAGCCTTGGAAGAAAGCAAAGGGAAACCCCATCTGAACACATCTCACCAAAAAATACCTCTGTGATGGGTTCACTTCGGGGTTGCCATAAGACAGAAGTGACTCAAAGACACAGAACAACCAAACGCCACTAACAGAGGAGGTTCTTTCTAGCTATCCTGTCTCTCCGCTTTGGAAACTGACTTACGGTGAGCCTAAGACAAGCCTATCACAGGGGTTTTCTTGGCAAGATTTGTTGCCAATATAAAAAGAACATAAAAAGACAAAGAAAGCATCCCAATAAAAACTTCCCTGCTTACACATTAAAAACCCCTTAAATGAAAAAGATCCTTGCCCTGACGGTGGAAGGAAAGCAGTGAAGGGGCCAGCCTTTCAGAGGACGGATGCAGTTTCAGAGGACGGACAGAGCCACTGAGAACGCTCTCTCCCACTAACGGTGAGGTATGGCTTCGAAACATGGGAAACAGAAGAATGCTCCCCTGACCTTACACAAAGTATTTTTTCTTCAGTACCGTACAACCACGCAGGAGCAGACCAACACTTCATCCTGTCTAGCAGCCTGCTTCCAAAACAAAAATTCTTCCCAGTAGCAGACCTCCAACAGTACAGGAAGCCAAAGGCTTGCTCCTCCTGTATGCCCTAGAGCTACCAATATTAAGATGCATGCTGCCTCTTAACTCAGATGTTTCATTTAGCAATGATAAGCTGACATCTTTGGCAAGTAAGGCTAATCACATGAACGTATCTTAAGCCCATTTCAGAGCCAGCAGAGTCCGCAGCTGCTATGCTACATCTAAAAACAAATGGCATCTCAGGGAGCAATGAATATTCTTTTGCCTGTCTTGTTTCACCCTGAACACTGCAGACTTGGGACTATATCACATAAGGCAAGTACACTGCAATTGCAGCAAGATAATTGCGTCTTTGGCTGGCACTTATCACGTGATTTCTCTTCCGCCAGTCTCCTGTTTGAAAAGTGTTTCTTTTATTAGCACAAAAAAATCTGTTAATGGCTTCTTTTGTGAAAGAAACAATACTCTCCCACTAGGGCAGTGGTTCTCAAGCTGTGGGTCCCCAGATGTTCGTGGACTTCAGCTCCCAGAAGCCCCAGCCACTATGGTCAATGCTCAGGGCTTCTGGGAGCTGAAGTCCACGAACATCTGGGGATCCACAGGTTGAGAACCACTGCACTAGGAGAACAACAGAAGAGGAACTAGGTAATGGGATAAGTCCCAGCCTGTTGTAATTGAAATTTATTTGCCTCATGTGCTAAGTTCCTTCATGAGATTTTGGAAACTATCTTGAGTTGAGCGTGGTTAGTACCTGGATAGGAGGCCACTGAGAAATTGCCTGAAGTCTTTCTGGATGAGATTAGAAAAGAAACCTGTCTGACACCCTAGAGAGCTGCTTCCAGCCAGAGTCAACACTACTTGACCAGATAGTTGACTTGATTTCTAAGGGAGAGAAAATGGTTTCTTTGATCCCTGCCTGATTTCTAAAAATCTGTACCATCAGGTTGTCCTTCAGTTGCTTTTTCTCACTGATCCCAATAGCATCCTGAGATTTTCAAAATAGCACTAAAGGTCAGTTGAAATTCATGACATGCAGGGCTGACTCTCAGAAAGCAGGGATTTAAAAGTGTGCATTCTACCTAAGTACCAAATGGAAGTAATGATATCAGTTAATTTAGCCATGTATCTCTCTGTAGAAGTTGTTGTTGTTGTGTGCCTTCAAGTCCTTTCCAATTTCAGATGACCCTACTGTGAGGTTTTCTGACTCTGAGGCCATTTCTGCACTGCATTGTTATAGTGCTATTATTCCACTTTTAACATCCTTGGGGGAATTCTGGGATTTGGAGTTCACTGAGGCCAAAAAGCTCTCTGGCTGGGAATTCTAAAGGCTCCCTCTCTAAACTACAGGCCCCAGGACTCCATAGGAGGTTGGAAGTGGAATAATAGCACTAGAATAGTGTAGTGCGGAAATAGCCTGAGCGTGTATGATGTGCCCAGGGTCAACCAGTGGCCTCCAATGGCTGAGCAGAGATTCGAACTCTGGTCTCAATAGTCGTAGTCCAAGGCTCAAACCACTACCCTACACTGGCTTTATCTCAAATAGGAGACATCCCTTATAATAGCTGGCAACCCAATACCCCAATTAAAAAACAAAACAAAAACCCTAACACTTTCTCCCTTGGAGGTGTTCAACTCTTTTATCACATTGTTAGGTCTTTCTTCACTTTTTCTAACTTGACAATAGTTAGAAATGAGGTGGGGAAGTCAGAACGATGCACAACTATTCCAATGGGTGTCAAAGGCCATTTCCTCACTGCACTGTTATAGTGCTATTATTCCACTTTCAACATCCTATGGAATCCTGGGGTTTGCAGTTTGGTGGGGAGGCGGCTTTAGAATTCTCACACAGAGACCTCTTTGGCTCCAGGAAACTACAAACCCCAGCATGTTACAGGATGTTGGAGGTAGAATAATAGCACTAACTGTGCAGTGTGGAAATGGCCAAAGAGATGGCAGCTTTAGTCTGTTTCAGTATAAAAAGTAAATGGCATGTGTGTGTTAAGGAATCTAGCAGCACCTTGAAGACAGATTTATTTTTACAAGTGTTTTCATGAATTTCAACCCACTTGTTGAATCCACTAACAGAATACAATTTGGGACTTGAAGACTGTAGCCCATCAGTGTATCTGAAGAATACACACTGTGCATGCTAAAATAAATCAGTTAGCCCTAAAGGTTCCTTAATACCCTCTTTATTTTCTGTTCCAACACAGACACTGTCGTTGTATGCCTTCAAGTCATTTCTGACTTACGGTGACCCTAAAGCAACCTATCATAGTTTTTCTGGGGCTGAGAGTATGTGACATGCCTGAGGTCACCCAGTGGACTTCCAAGGCCGAGCAAGGAATTGAACTCTGGCCTTCAGGGTCGTAGTCCAATGCTCAAAACATCGTGTAAGTTTGCATAAAGGCATTACAATACTTCTTGTTTTATTTTCCATTCTTTTCTATGCTGCAAGTTTTTATTCCTAGTCTGAAAACCACACATCTCAAGAAAAAAGACCATCACCAAATAGATTCACTTTCAAGTCCCTACCATTCTGCCTTGGAGAGAAACTGCTTCAAAACTCACAAAAGCAGAGGAACCGGCCAAAAATATCTGCCTTCTTAATGCTCCCATCTCTGAGAGTAAATAGATCTGACCAGAAGGTAGAAGGCTGCCATTCACAAAGGCCTGAAAGTGTTAAAATCTCCCTCTGCCATAACAGGAATGCTTTATGTCCATTATAAACCAGTTTATTGTGACTACCCCTCCCCTGCCCATTCGGAGAGTGCCATAAAGCTCTAATTATCCCCAATAAAACCAGAAAGAGTTCCCAAACAACATGTTTGAATAATGCGACACAATAATGAGAGAGAAAACATAAAACACAAGATTGGGTTGGCCTTGTCCTCTCTTGGCATTTAACTCTGGCATTTGGTTGCTTTTTTGGTGTTATGAAATAGCGAGATTGCAGCAAATTTTGTCATACGCCACACCTTCTCTCTCTCACACACAAAAATAACTCCAATCAACTTTCTTGGAAGTATCCGAAAATATAAGATACGCAGAGGTGGGGGAGATATAAAGAGGAGGCATGTGTTGTAACTCGCATGTGTTCTCTGGTCGTGATAAGATAGGACAAGCTGTCTCTGGTTTGGTTTACTTTGGTGGGTACCATTGCTTGATCTGTGGAACGAGAGATGCCAAGGTTCACAGCAGTCGGGAAATATCACCCTCTCACCTTGGAGCCCTTCCCTTGGACTTTGGGGTCTCAGGACTCTCTGTACAGACTGCCGTGCCTTTCTGGTAGGACTAACAAAGGTGTTGCCCCAGCATGGATTTTGTACTCTGTAGCAGAGGGGAAAAGGCATCTTCTGCTTCTTTAGGGTTCCCTTCACCAAAAGCTTGAGAAGCTATTTTTTTAAAAGTAACGATTCTATTTACTGTTTGGAAAAGAATTCCTTGCCATTACTATTACAATGTTTACGAATTCAAAGGCATAGCTGACCAGATCAGCATGCAAAGGGATCTTATAATACCTTTGGACAAACAAAGGGGATAAGCTTTCATAGACTTAAGGGCCTTTCCGCACTAGACTGTTACAGTGCTGTTATTCCACTTTCAACATCCTATGGAATCCTAGGGTTTGCAGTTTAGAGAGGAGCATTTAAAATTCTCAGCCAGAGAGCTCGTCGGCCTCAGCAAACTACAAACCCCAGAATTCCACAGGATGTTCAAAGTGGAATAATAGCACTGTAACAGTGTAGTGCAGAAAGGCCCTTAAGTCTGCTTCATCCGATGCATGGAGTGAAATGCCTTGGAACAGTTTAAGAAGTGACTTGATGTATTGTTGCCTTTTGAAAAGGAAAGAAAAGAACTGATAAAAGAATGCAATAAACAACTTTCTTTTTTTTGTCGCAACAGCCCTTAAAAGCAACTTTTAACAAGTAACAGAATGACAGATTACACCAACAAAGTAACTTCTTTCTCTTGTTAGCTTGCTTA